>CAOKZL010000546.1:0-599757 GCA_948472985.1 Iguana delicatissima | reverse complement strand
GAGTGGATGTGCTCGTTTCCAGCAGTTTCCTTTTGCTTGCCGAAGGCCCTTTTTCATGTGAGAGAGGAGGGGGAAGTACAGTCAGGGTGGAGATTGTACAGACAGGAAAGGAGAAAGAGAGGCAAAGAAAAGACGAGTTTTACTGTGTTGCTTTCAGAGAAAACACTGCGCCTTTAAGGAGGAAAATAGTGCAGAAAAAATAGTGGACAAAAATGAAACACTCCATAGCCACGTCAAGATGGCTTGGCACCAGAAGGAAGGAACTCTTTGTTTTCAATTGCTTTGGTTAGGAATGACAACAACAGTTTTTCCAACCTCCCAAAGTGGGTTGGCTCAAGAAAACGGGATTCTCGCACTTGCAAGATGCTTTGGATGACACTTTGGGTAGTATGATAGCTATTCCTTCATTGCATTTTGCATTCAGTCCGTTTTTGTACTTCCCCCAGATGCCCTGAATGCTAAAATTCCCAGCTTCCTAATTCATTTTGAAAGAGGAGAATTGCCCCCAAACGCTACTGTAGTAGTGGCTTCCTTCAGCAACAACAACATCCAAACCATCTCAACCCTTATTCCTTAAAATGACCAACAATCAGCTTAAAAAAACTGAAAGCATAAACCAGGTACTCTTTCACAGTTATACAGTCATAGCCCTATGATTCCATTGTAACTATTATGGCAACATCCTAAGGAATCCTGAGGTTTTAAGTCTGATGAGGCGCTAGAACAGAGAATTCTAAATGTTCATGAAATTACAAACCTCAGGATTTCCTAGACTACCAATTACTTCCAAGAACATTTGGAGCAGTACTGCTGCATTTGGGGCTAAGATAAGCACTAAATGCAGCACTGCAGGTCATTACAACTGCAGTTGCCCATCTCTGTGTTACAAAGACAAATGGTGCAATCCCTTACTGTTGTTTGATGTTTGTTTAATAGTGGTGTCCCCCCCAATGGGTCATGTTAGCTCGGAAATTCTGGGAGTTGTAGTCTAAAATATTTGATCCAACCCATGTTCCTGGTGTACATCTGAGGTCAGCCCTGTGGCTCCACTGCTAAAGCCAAGTAGATATTCTTAGGAACAGAATGCTACAAGATGTGTGAACTACTTTACAGAATGCCTTCCCTAGAAGTTCCAATTAGACCTCAGCACTGGGCCGTGAGACACTAAAGATCAAACTAGAGGATGCATTTATTGCAGAGGTTCTCCTCCAAATAGAGAATAAAGTCTGTTTCTGACAGTATGTGATTTTCCTCACCAATGTCCCTTGCATTTAGTGTGCTTGTTTTCTGATTGCTGGAAAATAGATTAATAATAGAGATTATATACTTCTTTTAACATCTGATTTGACTCCAAATCAAAACTTTGCTTTACTTTGAGGCTGAATTTGATGTTAGGTTCACTATCATGTTAGGTTCACTATCATGTTAATTTTTACCATTTTTGAAAACATTTTCATATTCTTCAAACAACCACATATGATTACCATTATTTATCATCTGCATTTATACGCCACCTTTTCCCCAAAACTAGTAATAAAGAGCAATTACAAACAAAAAAGTTTTAATGGGTAAGATATGTAAAATCTCATATTTTCAGCAAGAATTCATAAAGAAAGGTAGTGGGACAAAGATTGTTTCATTTGAAATTTGGTGCTGGAGGAGAGTTCTACAGATACCATGGACTACCAAAATGACCAAACACATGGGCCCAATAGCAAATGAAGCCTGAATTCTTTCTGGAATCCAAAATGACCATTCTGAGGCTATCTTACTTTGGCCATATTATGAGCCAACATGACTCATCGGAAAAGATTATAATGCTTGGTAAAGTAGGAGGCAGCAGGGAAAGAGGAAGGTCACATTACAGGTGGATTGACTCAGTCAGAGAAACCACAGCCCTGAGTCTGCTAGACCTGAGCAGGGCTATTGATGACCAGAAGGGTTGGCAGTCTCTTGTTCATAGGCTCACCATAAGCTGAAGCTGGGCAGATAGCAATTCACAACAATAGAAAATGAACGTTTTTGTCCTCTTGTGGCAACAGAGCATCATGTCTTGTTGTTATTGTGTGCCTCCAAGTCTTTTCTGGCATACGGCAATGTTAAGGTGAACCTTTCATGTGGTTTTCTGGGGCTGAGGGTAATTGATGCACTCAAGGTCACCCAGTGGGTTTCCTTGGCTTGTGGGGAATCAAACCCTGGTCTCCAGGGTCATAGTCCAACACTCAAACCACTACACCATGCAGGGTCATTCTGTCTACTGTAATTGAACTTCAATGGATTACCCCACAAGCAAGATGAACCCCTGATGTCCAAACAGAGGGGAGCCTGTCCTCATTACAGGGCAATGATGACACATCTGCACAAACAGTACTTAGGACCCTGATACAATTGCCATGAAGTTCTGAGGCCCACACACTGTGCCAACCTTCCATTCTATTGTCAAGGTTGTGGGGAGAACAGCTATGGTGCAAGTGCATTTTAGATTACAGTCCACTTAGAATTCCTCACTAGCATTGCCAATGAACATGCTGACTGGGGTGGAGAAAGGATTCCAGGATTTGAAGTCCAAGGAGTAAAAAAGAAAACCCTGATCAAACATATTAATGAATATTGTCAGAGTGAGTTGCTGCAGGAAAGAAGCAAGTACTGATGAAAACCCACTGTGAGGGCCACTTTCAGGAAAGAGAGCATAATGTAATGTGCGACTAAGTATAGAGAAAAAGAAAGGAAGGGGAAGGGATGAAGAATGCCACGCAGAGAAATGTGTAATGTATTCAAAGGCAGAGAGGCTGAGCAAAAGAGAGAAAAGGAAGGGTTGTACCAGGGCTGTGTGTCTCATAAGACAGATACGGCTAATTAATTTTAGCTGTAAGTCTTAATTTCTGGCACGTGACAAAGGAAGCACACAGTGATGAAAAGGAAATGATGAGTAAGAAATTATTTTATATCAAACTTCACAATGGCTTGCTACATCAGTGGAGTTATTTTAAAAACTACATTTGTTTCTCTCCAAGTACTTCTTCCAGAGTACATCTTGGTATTCCTATGTTCCTATGTTATCTTGGTGATTCTTAATGAATATAATGTAGAAATACAAAAGAACATAATTTGCAGCAACCATTTCTATGACTGTATATTTAAATTAACTCCAAGGCCTTCTTACTCTGACAAGCTGAGATTATATATTTTGAAGTTCACCAATTAAACTAAAGCTAACTAACTAAAGCTAACTAACTAATTAAGGCAATTTTCACAGTACAGCCCCATGCTGGCATGAGCATGCATTGAAGCCAGGCTGTGACGTGTGCTACCGCATTACACCATTGCAGTTCCACTTCTGTCCTGTCCCCAACCATCACGATTGCGCATTACAATATTACCAGAAAAAAATCCAATAATTGGCCCTTTCACATGACGATCACATTGGATGGGGCCATCCGGAAAGGGTAGAAGCACTATCAGTGTAGCACAGGAAAAGGCCAGATGCACTGCAGAAGGAAGGAGCATGTCCCAACCGCTACCATCTGCTGGTAGCTGGCCGGGTGCAGAGAAGAGTATTTGGGACACACTCCCATCCTAGCAAAGACACTGCCAGGATGATGCTGGGACATTGTGGGATGCCAGTAAGGTGCAGAGAGGGCCTAAAACACTGCCATAGAATCAGTAACAAATCCTGACTGTTGGGTGAATGTTTCCTGTGTCCCAAGTGTGTGTCTTTTCATCCCATTGAAAAGATGGCTCATGGTGCTCTAAGGAAAAAAAACAAGATCCAGAGTGCTGCTGCTAAAGAAATACAATAGAACTTCTTTTTTTACTTGGTAAGGGGAAAATCCCATAAACACATTTAATGTTCAGACTTCACAATATTTACTATGTTAGAAAAGATAGTAACTTCATACTTACGTAAACAGAGTGTTTACTTCCTTTTGGGTTTCTTTATTTCCACCATCTCTCTAAACTGTTGTGAGATATTTCAGTGGCTCCCTTCACTGAGATTTTCCCCTTGGGTCTTTGGTTAGACAGGGTGTGGTTTGCTCCAGTGAAGGGCAGTAATTTCAGAGTATGGAATAAGCCACTCCTAGTACTCTCCTTCAAGCCTTGGAAATTTATCTAGATTGCCATTTGCTAGCAATGTTAATGAAAATTTTAAGGAATTCTTTAGAAATCCCATTTACCTATAAGGGTATTAGTATTATAAACATATGCAATATATACCAATGAATACCAGTAATCATCTTCTTTTTGTAATGACTAAAAGCCTAAAAATAATTTCCAGAAAATATGGATTTTCCTTTGCAGCAAGCTAACCAGGATTTTAGGTTGTGTGAACTGATGCTGCTGTGGGACTTTAGGATATTTGCATACACCTGTGCATTGCTTGGCCTCAGCATTTCACAACTTGCAGCTGTTTCTGTTGTTTACTAAATTATTAGTTATTAAAATGTTTATACCCCATCCTATTTCATATCCCATCCTATTTCATAAAATCTTGGATACAATATAAGATATTAAAACAATAGGCATATTAAAACAATAATAAAAATAACTTTAAGAGATGAGATGTTGTCAAGTTAAAAGCAGGTTAGGACACACAAAATAATTTAAAACAGTATGCATAAAGTTTTTGGAGGCTTTAGTGAATGGCTATGTTTTGACTCGATACCTAAATAAAGCCAGTGTTGGTGTTAAAAGGGCCTGCAAGGGTGTTGTGTTCCACAATCACAATGGCATGAGTTGCAAAGTATTGTGCTTGACATTATATGGTGGGATGTGGGATGGTTTCCACACCTGTGTATTGTTACTCAGTGTTGTAGGCACTGGGTGTTGAATGTGCAGGAATGAATTTGCTGTAACATTTCCTGAGCTTTGTACATTCCTGTAGTACCCGCCGAACCTGTACATCTGTAAGCAAGCAAGTGATTATGAAGATCATAGTTTTTGACAGCCTCAGAGAAAAAAACATGCTGCTCTTTCGAAAGTAAGGGTGCTGGGATAATACCAGCCATGAGGCCCTGCTAGATCATCAGGCAAAATGTGCAGTCCTCAGACTCAAATTAAATGATCCATGAGAGACTCATGAGCATTTTTCTAATTTTAGCATAGATGAGGATGGATCACTTTTGAGTTCAATTAGAGCAGCCTCAGGAGAGAATGTGCATCACCCTCTCCCTTCAGTTTCTTTACAAAATTAACAATCTCCTTCCCCAACTGCTTTCTAGCCACCAAATCATGAGGGGAAATAATGGGGCCACTTCACCCTATATCCTGCTGAAGGAAAAACAGGCTTAGGAAATCAGAAAAGGTTCAAAATTTCCTTTCCCCATCACTACTCTAATCAAAACTGCAACTCACCGTACCCGTATCAAAGCAAAACAAAACCAGAAGACCAGTTGTGAATCTTCAGTGTTTGGCTAGTTTTATCCCTAGTGATAAAACTAGGGATAAAATTACAGTGACTGTAAATATGAACCACATTAAAAACAACAACAGATGTCCCCGCCAAGTCTATAGTAAAAACAGAGATGCCTGGGGGAAATCTGGTTGAGAATCTTTCTCCCTCAGTGCAAAGTTTACCTGCAGTCTAAAGCTGTAAGGATCAATAACAGGTTTACACATCTTTGAGAACAAGGCCCGTGTCTCAGTAGGGCGACTGGAAGGAGCAGGGCACGCATTATGCACAGTGGAACACCAATGAAACAAGCTGCAGCAGTAGTCCTCTCCCTTTCACCAGGGCTTTTGCCTCCCTCCTCTTCCAGCGAACCTGAGAAGAAATCTTAAGAACCCATGCTATATTTTCCAAAGGAAATGTGCCCTGCAAAGAGTATATTCAGAGGCATGTGACTTCAAGTAAAAGAGGCCACTTAATGTTATTTTAAATTTTATAAAGGACCTGGGTTCGTATGAAATATGCATGTGTTGATTTATGTGTACAGTGCAAAGTTAGAAATCATTCCTGTTATTTAAATAGGGAAACAATATTGTTGCTGTGTATCTTCCAATCAACTCTGACTTATGACATGCCATGGGGTTTTCTTGGCAAGTTGTATTCAGAGGAGGTTTGCCATTGTTTTTCTCTGCAGCTGAAAGAATTTGAGTTGCACAAGGTAATTCAGTGGGTTTCCATGGTTGAATGGAGACTTGAACCCTGGTCTTCTAGAGTTCTAGCCCAGAACTGAAATCACTACATCATGCTGGCTCTCTAAAGAAACAATACACCTCACTATAGTGAAGAAGCCTATGTACGACCTGTGCATCTGCTCACTCCAAGTGCAGCTGCTGAGGGGAACTTTTATGGCCCTTGATCTCCTTTCTTGTAGCTTCTTTATCTATTTGGACAGGACTTTAATTAGAAGTGAACCTAAGGTCTCTATCAGGACAGAGGGCAGCACTTTTAACAGAAGTCTATGAAGGTGGGCACACGCCTACCCTACCTGAGGAAGCAAAAAGCAAATTATACATCATGAGCCCTATGATGTCTGAGATAGTTAGTTCTGTCTCACATCCTCCCAAGCACAATGCTGATACAAATTACAAGATCACTAAACTGCCAATTACAGTTCCAAAAAATAGCCTTCCTGTGCAATCCCACTGAACTCAAACAAGAACCTATTGGGGATATTGGGTGATATTGTGAATAGATGCTTAAATTGTGTTTTCAGTTCTTAGACAAACTGCCTGTAATAATTTGAGCAGCTGTTCTGTGTTTATCAAAAGTCAAAAGCTGATTTTGTAATTTTGGGATACAGCTTTCTGATTTCCCTATCAGTGGATCTATAACACTGCCTTTTAAACAAACCAATTAGGTCTGCTCCTCTTTATTCTACAGCACATTTTTTCCACTCCAAGCCATTTTTTGTCTCAGCATGTGATAAAAAAATACATCTTGTATAAAAGAAAGGAAGAAACCACTGTCCCCACTTGCTGTAGTCAGGTCTCTGGTGCCCACTTATAGTGCCCTCTAGTGCCATTGAAATACTGGTTTGTGCCTGAAATGTTCTTGAAAGTGTCAGTTCCATTTTGCTACCAATGACAATGTCTATTAGCAGTTAGTAGTATGGCTGGTTCAGTGTCTTCTCCTAGATTAAAAAGAAAATTCACTAAGGATTTAGCAGGTGCTCTTTGTGTGAAATTTGACATTACTTGCGGCTGAGATAAATGGGTAAGAATGTACCAGTCTTTGAGGTTTAACAGGGAAGAAATCTCCTACTAAAAGTAATAGGGAGCCTGTGAACTGTGCCAAGAAGAAACACTCATCTGTTTATTTTTGTTATCCTGGCTGTATCACAGCAGCCAATGACTTCAAAGTGCCATCCTTGCTTGCACCACTTTCATAGCATCTCTTTTCTCTCAGACCAACTAAGCTGCTGAGCACTGTGTTAATTGCCTCTGTGTCATGCTAGCAAGCTCAACTCTGTTCTGCCCCATATAAGAGATGTTAAATTCACTTCCAACAGATCTTTTGGATGCTATGCTTATAACAGTTGAATAACTGAAGGATCTCCTTGACAGAAGCATGATTCAAACAAGGTCTTTCTATGAAGCAAGATGCCTTTTCTATTTGCACCCAGATTATCCTCAGACTTTGCTGTAATAAATAACATACTCTTTCTTAGGAAGGTGAGGACGTGTGATCTCTCCTGTCAAACAGTTCCCATTCTGGATCACCTCTTGGTTGAGGGACAAGGGTGGTTTACACTTGTGCCAGTTCTTCAGAAGCTTGTTCATGGTTCCTTGATCCATTATACCCAGCAGTTTTTCCTTCTCTTCTCCAGCTTCTGAAGGAGGTGTCTTCTCAGGAATATGTGTGTGACCCATGTTCAGATCTTTGTTCATGCCCTCAAAGAACTGCTGAATACAAACCTTGGCAAAGCTTTTGGCATGCTCTGTGCAGGTCTCATCAAACAGCTTGCGCTCAATGTCAATGTAATGGGACCAATATTTGCTCTTCAGGAAGGCCGCCTGGGTAAAGCAGGGACGTAAGGATCGGACCAGGAATGCCAGCAAGGTCATCAACAATACAAAAGACCAGCCCATTGCCTGTATGGGAAAATCATAGTGGTCATAACATATCACACTGGTGCTGTGAAGTGTGTGTGTGTATGTGTGCACACACACGTGAATAGGGAGAAATCTGTAATACAATAGGACTGAGGAGAATGTGGGCTGTATGATGACCTTTGCAGCCCCCAAAGGTTCCTAGGACTCTTCCAAAGCCCTTAGCCCCCCAAATTGTTTTGGAACTGGAAGGAGGTGATTGTTGTCTCAATGATAATTGCAAATATGCCTGAACTGCTCACAAACACAGTGATTTATCTTCTTTCCCTCCCTATAGCTTCTTAAAAAACTGAAAGGACTCAAGCATGCCTGAAACTGTCTGAAACAGGCACTGGGAACAATATGACATCACTTCTGGTACACCACTAATGCCCATGTGCAGCCCTTGGGGAGAAAGGGGTGAAAATTGGCCCCTACACAGTTGCTCTCCCCCACACTATGGCACAACAATGCTCCCACGTGTTGTCCTGTTGCAGTCCCAGCAGTGCCTCTGCTGGGCATGGAGCACGCCAGGAGTGCACCCCTCTGTCCCTCACCAGCTTCTTGTGGATGGGAGCACGGTAGCCCTGCCTCTTCCTTCTTCAGCACAGCTCAGCAGTTTACATGGCTGTGCTGGAGAAGGAAGCAACAGCATGCTTCTGTCCCTTCCACATGGCCTGGAAGGGTGAGAGTGCCACATGACGGCAGACGCAAAATGGATTTTTTCTGTTTTGTGAATACCACGCACGCACGTCACTTGGGGACAAGATAGCGACAGGCTGGCAATGATGCCATGCAGAAGCATGAGCAGCTGACCTCTGCTGTCCTGCCCCTAGAGCAGCACAGCCCCGTCGTGCAGAAATGGCCTATAATGTAGAATTGTACTGACAATTTTGCACAACAATTCAAAGTGTCAGTTTTAACTTTCATGGAGTTCAGATCACAGTACAAGATGGAATGATTTCTGATGATGAACCTGTCTGCAACCTGAAATGAGTTTCTGAAGAATTCCTCCAAATACCTTCTCTAAGAGAGGATCAGAGGATGGTGACAAGGGAGCATTTTGTTTTGGTTATGGCCCCCTACCTATGGAACTCTGTCCCCAGTGAGACACGCCTACCCTTGGTGTTACATTTTCCACACCAGATTAATATATAATCTTCTCCCAGGCATTGATTAAGAAGCAGCTGGCCAGTTTTTAATGTCAGCATTGTGCCAAGTGATTATCTGTATAACTTGTTATTCCTAGAGGGAAGTATTGCTTTATATTATAGAGATATCATTTCAGTAGTTTTTGTTTTAAACTTCTGTATATTTTAATTGTTGTAAGATGGTTTAAGTCTTTTTAGAAGACATTTTTCTGAACCAAATTATGATCCAGGGCATAATTTATTCCATTATTTGCAAAACTCCCTTGATCCTGATTCAATATGTCCCTCTAGCTAAAATATAAAAAGAGGAGGAACATGTTTGAAAGGGCAAAGTAACTCCTAGAGTGCTGTTGTTACCTATGGCTTCAGGCTAAGTGGTAACTTATGTGGCACCCTAGGACAACCTAAGTGGCTACTGGATAATTTTTCATGTGCCTCATATAGGAATTCATTTCCCCCCCAACTTTCTTTCAATACATTTTTCCCCTTTTGCCTTTTTGTTTTGTAAAAGGATAATCGGATAGTTACATAATATTGAAATATAGAGCAGTGGTGTGCGCATTGGATATGACTCTGGAGACCCGGATTCAAATCCCCACTTGGCTATGGAAACTCACTATGTGGCCTTAAGCAAGTCACAAGCCATTTCTGCACTAGACTGTTATAGCACTATGATTCCACTTTCAACATCCTATGGAATCCTGGGGTTTGCAGTTTCAGGAGGGGCTGCCTGGCCCCTCCTGAAACTGCAAACCCCAGGATTCCATAGGATGTTGAAAGTGGAGTCACAGCACTATAACAGTCTAGTGCAGAAGTGACCACATTCTCTCTGGCTCAGAGGAAGGCAAAGGCAACCCCCTCCCGAACAAATGCAGCCAAGAAAACCCCATGATAGATTCGCCTTAGGATTATCATGAGTCAAAAACAACGTGAAGGCACACAACCACAAAGTGTGTGGCTTCAATACTGCTGAAAAAGTCTAATAGGCATAAATTATGTGGGATTTTTTTTTAAAAAATTATTACCCCCTGTGAACACATGGGAAAAACTAATAATGCACAGAAATACAGTGCATTTGTTCAAACAGAATGCTGCAATGTACATTTATACCAGTGGGTGCGTAATATTCATTGTTGCAAAAGCCAGGTAACACACAGCATGGGAAAGACTAAAATCCAAAGTATCAGGCAATACCAGTATAAACAGAATGGTGGCAGTACTGGATTGATGAGAATACATCAGATTTTTAAAGTGATTTTTACATAGTTCTCAGTCAAAAACACATAGAGAATTTGCATTCTGTATGAGATGCAGAGAACAAATCTAGGAGGAACACAGAAAACAACAGGAAGGGACTGTTTTGACAACTTACCTAGCTTAATTTGGGGTCACTGAGTATATTTGACTTCATTTGTATTGCAAATGAATATGACTGCATCATTTTGAAATGGGGGAAGTTTAATCATAAGGGTTGCAAGGAAAGTTTAATCACAGGAATCCACTCTTCCTTTCTTCCACTCTTGTTGAAAACAAGACACTGCATTCTGCTGTATACCTTGTATGTGTACACATAGTCTGAATGCAGAACTAGTATACATAAGGTCTCCCAAGTGTACACCCACCTAACCTGTAGCCAGGGCCCAATAGATACAGTGGATTCCACTTTTGATTAAACATGCAATGGAAGCAGAGTAAGCAATAAGCTGTCTCTGTAGCATAAGAATGAGAATACCAGTGGATAGTTTAAAAAATGCACGAAACAGGACCTCCAGAGGATGAGGACAAAGGACTGTGGTTTTTGTTACCATTCCTGTCATTAAAAATCTCACTTTATCGGGGTGTTTCGTGCTTGCAATGTATGAAAAATGGATGATAAATAAATATGAGCTAGGCCAACAAGTCTTTCTATCTAGGATCTCTCTCATTCTCTAGAATCAAGTATAACAGCCGTTTTCTAGAGCAAACAACTTAAGCCTGATCCTGCAATTGCTGCTTTTTACTTACCTGGGAGATACAGCGTAGATACCTGACTGCAATTTCTTTGGCAATAAGTTCTTGTCCATTGTAAATGTCTTTGCAGGGTATCCGTGCCAGAATCTTCCTCATCTCCTTCTCAGGCAGGAGCCTATAACTGTTGTTTCCCAACTTCTCTATGGGCACAGTGGTGCTGAAGGCACATATAAAGCATTCTCCATGTAACAGTGTGACTGAAATCCAAACTGCAGGTGCAATCATAGCCCGCTGTGCCATGGAGCAGAACATGTAACGCAACACAGATGGATCCTTCTGCCGCTTCCCTATGGGTCTTCTCCATTCTTCAGCCAACATGGAGACATTGTTATTCATCACAAAGCCCAGTAAGAATAACACTAGTGGTGGCACAATCAGGATACCCATCCCATAGGCTAGATTGTAACCTGGTAGGCAAGGGCAGGTGAAATCAAAAGCCACATAGATTTGTGCGCTGGCAAGAGCCATAATACCACATATGCCATTCATGAATGACTCCTGATTGGACTGAAGGAACTGGAAGATCATCCGAAATTTATCCATCTTCCTTGTTGCTCTATAAGCACTCTCTTTGCAGGATGAAATCAGAGATCTTGTCTTCCTTTTTTCTTGTGGTACAGTGTGCTAGTTAAAAAGAAAATCCAGTGTACTTTGACAATGTACACTTATGTATCAACAGCTTTTACAGCAGTTTCCTCATGACTTAGAAAACATATTTGCCTATTTCCTCCTAAAACAAGTAACTTGGTTATCTTTACCTTATGAATGAATCTCTGCTCCTCCCAGGTTGACCTGGGCTACAGTGTATGTCCTCTTCTGAAAAGTCAATTGTGTGCCATTGTCAGGTAGGTCTTGACTTAATAAAGCTAACCATTCTTCTTTCCCAGATGTTATTTCTTTCACAGTCAGTGCTCTTAATGTTACTTATTTGGGGAAGAGCAGTTCTTCTGAGTAATCCTTTAAAATCTCTACCAGGCACTCTTTGTTTGTGACAGGGAAGGGATCCCACTAGTTTCAGTGAATGCCTTTGCAAATGCCACATGCTCCTCCCATGGCCCTCTGAAAAACTGGAGGAAACTCTGCCCCACCTTTGTAGTTTTAGCTGGAAAGAGAGAAAGGAAAGTGCCTATGCAAAGATCCATATGGGTGCAACCCATTCAGAAGAAGGTGGACTGGAGAATAATAACTCCATGCTTCTCCGTCATCTCCCAGGTTTAATTGTTTGTTAGATTTTTTTTCTAACTTTCAAATCCATCTCTGCCTGGTTTTTTGGCTGTGGCTGCATTATATGAAGGGCTGGATCCGTACAGAGCCGTGCTTTTTCTTCTGACTTTGACCACAACAAAGCAATGTTTTCCATTAGATTTCCTTCCTGTATAAATGTAGTGTGATGGGTAGAGTTTTGGAAATATATTTTGGCTCAATGGAAGTGCTTAAATCTGGCATGGGGAACATTTATTTTTCTTTTTGGCCTGAGCAGTGTCTTGTTTCCAAAAAAGTAGGCAGGAGGCTGGGCCTCAAAGTGGGTGGAGCTTTAGCCCACAGTATGCAGGACTAGCCACTGCTGGCATATGGCTTGTAACATTAAGGCCCAGAACTCATTCACTTATCCTCTTTAACAATTATATCTTACCAAGGGACAACTCCAACCTCTTTGGGATCAACATTTTAGTTACTCTTATAGTTGTAGGGACATGGCTCCACTAAATGGTGGAGAAGGAATATCTCATGGTTTAAGTGCTAGCTTATGTTGTACTTTATGGTGCTGCCTTATGCTCTGTTGGGAATGTTAAAGGAACAGTAAGGTGGATAGAGGAGGATATACTTTATACAATGGATCCGTAATTTATAACATTCATTTTTTTTAAGTGACTAAAAGTAGCTAATATGGTTATTTTCAAGAAATAGCAAAGAGACACCTTTTAAAAAAATCGCTACTCTGTTGGTAACTATTTATTTATTTAGAGAATTTATTGTTCTTGTGCGCCTTCAAGTAATTTCCAACCTATGGGAATTCTATCCCAGGGTTTTCTGGGGGCTGAGAATGTGTGACATGCCCAAGGTCACCCAGTGGGTTTCCATGGCTGAGAGGTGAATTGAACCCTGGACTCCAGGATCATAGTCCAATGCTCAAACCACTACACCAGTGGTTCTCAACCTGTGGGTCCCCAGATGTTTGTGGACTTCAGCTCCCAGAAGCCATGAGCATTGCCCATAGTGGCTGGGACTTCTGGGAGCTGAAGTCCACAAACATCTGGGGACCCACAGGTTGAGAACCACTGCACTACACTGTGCTAGGTTAGTTATAACCCACCCTTTAGCTAAAAAGTCTGATTAATTTGGTGGACCTTAAAGTAGTTGTTGTGTGCCTTCAATTATGGGCTTATGGAAACCCTAAGGGGATCATATCAAGGGATTTTCTTCGCAAGATTTGTTAATGGGAGCTTTTCTGTTACCTTTCTCTGAAGTATATTTGTAAGTACTCTTTTGCTTTTATTGCATACTAGTGTGTATACCTGGCATTGCCTGGGATTTTATTTTCTCATAGGTAATACTTTTTAGAAAGATTTGAGATCCTGTGTCTCTAATTTCCCAAACTGTCTTGTCCAGTACCTGTAACTTTTCCCCATGTTCCCCAATCTAATCTCTACTCAGAGTTACTAACATACAGATGTTGGGTTCCTGAGGAAATACACTGCCCTCCCCCTTCTTACTGCCAGGCCTCATCTCCATAGCAACCAGCCTGAGGCCCAAGAGCTCTCTGGTTGAGAATTCTAAAAGCCCCTGTTACTGCAGTTTAGGCCTACCTGGCGATAGCACTAGATATCACTTTGATATCAATAATTTGGCTTTCTTCTACCATCCCTCTCCACATGTTTGAGAGGCCCCTGGACAAGCACAAAATTAGGCTCGGCCATCATATGCTGCAATATCCCAAAGACAATACAGGCAGGCCAGAAATAGCCAGATCACCGTTTTAGGAGACCTCTCTGCAAACATCCTTATTATGTATGCACGCTGTTTATAAAGGACTCCCTGCCCCGAGCAGGTAACTTGGCAAGCTAGAAGCTTAAAGGCCAAGCACTGAGCATTTGCATACAGTCTACCTCTTTGTCAATTCGGACTTAACTCAATCATGCTAAATTGTGACCTTTCTGAGACATTGTCTCGCACCCAAAACTCATTGTTGTCCCCGAGTAAGGCATAGCCTGCAGTCACACTTCTCCCTATAAAAACCCTTGATTCCGAGACCTTCCTCGGATTGCTCCCGAGTTCCAACCGCCTTGCTGCTGTATTGCTTGGCGAGCTTCCCCTCAGCTCCACTTGCTGAGATACACCGAACCCCAGCATCACTCTCTATCTTCTTCCAGGCTTCAGGAACAGGTGTTATATCACCCGAACCACCTGTCCCTCTGAAAATCCCGCTATCTTACTCACATCTTTATTTTTCTTAGTTGTCTGTGTGCGTGTGTTGCTTACATTGTGTGCCTGTATTTAATAAAGATCATTCATTATTTTCAAACCAGTCTGCTCCTTGACTTGGCCTGACCCCGTAAACATTGGGTTACAAGATCCTGCTAAGTTACCCTGCCTCTCATAAAGCTAAAGCAGTGCTCTGAGCTAATTTTCCCCACCTATAGTAGAGCACATTTTGGTGTCCCTCCCGGGACCCCTAGTAAACAGGGTAACACCCCTCCCTAAACTGCAAACCCCAGGATTCCACAGAATCTTCTTAGGTAGCCAATCATATGAGGTCTTCATCTGACATATCCATTCGTATGAGGTCAGGTGTTACCCTGAAAATCTGGGAGTCCCAGAGGGACATCTCAATACGCTCCAAATGATGGGGAAAGTAAGCTCAACAGAGCACAAGCAACAGCAATGCGAGAGGCAGGGTAACCTAGCGAGATCTTTTACCCAGTTTTTACGGAGTCAGGCTCGGTCAGAAATCACACAAAAGAATGACTTTATTGAAGAGTAATAGCTCTCACCAACGCAAACACACACACATGCATGCAAGGGCTAAAAGAAATAAAGAGTGGAAATAAGATAGAGGGATTGTTGAAGGATTCGTAGTTTGGGCAATACTGCACCTTTTCCTGAAGTCCTTGGTCCGGGAAGCAGCGAAAGAAACGGAACTCAGCGAAGAGACGCTGAGGAGATTGCATGGCTATTGGGAGGGGGGACTGGTCAGTTGGTATGATGGGGAGGCATCCTCTTCTTCCTAAACTAGTCCAAAAACAGGTACTATTTGTAGGAAAAATTTACCTTGGGCAAATCCTCTCCCGGGGAGAACAAAAGGGACAGCAATGGAAAACAACTTCACACCGGCACCTTCTTTGATATTGGAAGATAACAAGGTATTATCCAAGTATCAGGATCTTCCGCTGCTTTGAGGCTGCGGTGTGAGTTTCTGGAGATAGATTTGGCCTGGTAAGATTTTATCGCTTCCAGTGCCCAACTTTATGGGAAAACTCTTACTCCCTTCAAGTTGACTCCTTAAAGGTTGATGACCTTTTGTCCACCGTGGGTTAGCACAGCTTGAGGTCTCCTGTGGCTACGTGACTGGGGAGTTTACTGGCCTGACCTGGTCCGTATGATCGTACGACTGTTATTGCCTATGTGCTCATCCGGGTGACCTATCTGGTGGATTAGATTAATTTTATATCAAAGTTGTAGACCCCAGGACAGGGTTTACCAAGGGGGGCAACACAAGTCTGCCTGACACAGACAAACTCACAAATGTTGACTTTTATATATTAGATAATCTGCATTTCTGTTGCTGTTATCGATAAACTCTGGCTGGAATCTGTTCGTGACATATGCAAGTATAACTCAAGATTGCGTGTGTGCGTTTCTTATTTTGAATGAGATTGTTGTTATTTGCCGTCAAGTCAGCTATAACTTACAGCTATCCTATGAATGAGATACCTGAAGAGCCACAGTCCTGCAAATTCAAATTCCATAACTGAATGAATCTGCCTGTAATGCAGTCTTCCTCTTTCCTACTGCCTTCCACTTTATCTGGTGTTATTAATGGTCAGTGTTATCTCATGATATGTACAGAATACAACAATGTCAGTTTAGTCATCTCTGCTTTTAGTGGGAGTTTAGGCTTGATTTGCTCTAAGACCTATTCATTTGTCTTTTTAGCTGTCTTTGGTATCTGCAGAACATTTCTCTAATAGTTTTTTTGGAGTAGAACACCAAGTTCTACTTTTGGACAGGTTGCAAGGGGTTATTCTCTAGCATCATGCACTCCTTCCAAAATCTCCCCAAAGGCATCTATCAAGTCCCATGGGGCACTTCTATGGTTATTAAATTGCCGGTGGGGGGGATGGGGAGTGAGGCAACTGTGGGGACTATCCTTGCTTCAGTTCTCTAGTGAGACAGGAAGAGAAACCCTAAGTAGAGAAATAGTCCTGCCCAGAATCAGGCCAAACATGTGTTAAGCTAGAAATAGGGCTGAGCCAAGCTGTTTTGCTATGAGGCAAAACAGCCAATGCCTGCCCATTTAAAAGGCATGGTAATTAAGGTCAAGCAAATTGTTGTAGAAATGAGGGCAGAAAATTACGTAAGTGCCTTTCTTGCTCTGGAACTGGGTATATTTCCAGTCCTCTCCAAGTGTTCTTTCAGTGCCAGACATAGGCCCTTTCCACACGGGGGAAAAACACAGGATAACACGGGGTAGGACGACCTCATCCGGAGGTCATCCACACTGTGGAGTGCGCTAGGGCGGTTAGAAATGTGGAGGTTCCACACCTCAAACCGCCCTCGTGTGGCTGCAGGGGTGGCGCCGCGTGTTTTATAAAGACCACATTTCATGTGGTCTTTATGAAACGCGGGCCCGCTAGCCCGTCACAGCGGCCCGTGTAGAATTGTAGGGGCGTGCAAGCGTGTCCCTGCAGAGCTGCCTGGGGACTGGCTTCCGGCTGGCACGCTTCTCCGATTGGCGGAGAGCCGCCGGAAGCTGCCAGCTGCTATTTTGGGCGCCGCCAGGCTCCGCCGGGCGCTGCTGCCGTGTAGAGCGGCGAACGCGCGCTGCTCCCCACGGTGACGAATCGAGGTAAGCTCCGTTTCCCCGCATTTCACGCCTCCCCATGTGGAAAGGGCCATAGATACATGTTACTACTATGGTAAGCTTTATTGATGATAAAAGATGCAGCAGATGGAACACAGCAGAGAAGTAACCCAACCCTTTCTCTCATTTATTTATTTATTTATTTAGAGCCTTTATAACCCCATCCTTCAGTCAAAAAGGCTCGTAGAGCACCTTATAAATTGTTAATTTGACAATTCCCTGCCCTCGTGCTTACAATCTAAAAAGACACGAAATACAAGGAGAAGGCAGTAGGTGAGGGGGTTTAAGCCCAGAAAATGGTGGCAGCTGTTCTCTTCGAACACCCCAAAAGTGGCAGTTGGTATAGTAAGAGGGCCTTTCTTCAGCTGCTGGAATCAAGGCATAATGGTGTTGTGCTTGACTGCTTTTCTCTCCCTCAGAGGCTGCAGCAAGGGCAGTTGGAAATGGAGGGAAGGCCTGTACTCAACTGCTGGAATCAAAGCATGATGGTACTGTGCTTGGCTGCTTTTCTCTCCCTCAGAGGCAGGAGTGATGGCAATTGGTATGAAGGAATGGCCTTTCATCAGCTCTCATAGCACTACTCATAGCCAGTGGTAGAATTGGGCCCCCACATGAATTCTACCCAGACGTATCCCTTTGGCTGGCAGTCAAATTGAACCCCTATCACTGGACATATAGGGCACTTTGGTTGAGGTGCACTCTGTTCCAGGCTGAGGCAGATGGAGGATGAGCTCCTAAAGGTTATATAATCCAGAAGAAAACAAAGAAAATAAAAAGTTGGCAGTATGGCCCATCTCCCTCCTCACTGCAGTGAGAACTGTGCAAGCAAGTTAGGAGCAGAGAAAAATACACTTTTTCATCCATTCTCAACGTTTACATCTTTCCCAGCCTCAAACTGCAAAGCAAATGCAAAGTGTCCAACAAAGATTGTTAGTGCAAGTTAACTTTTTGATGCCACTGGATAGCTGTTCACAGTTGACCATGATGCCAACAAGAGCTCTAAAAAACATTTTCCTGGAGACAGAGGTCCAGCTCACTACAATGTCTCTCTTAGTAAAGCAACATCAACAATAACAATTCAGATAAACTGGTGCTATGCAAATTTGCTGAACTCTTGTTTGGACACTCCAGATCAGCTGCCTTCTTAATGGTAGGGCTGGCCCCAAGAACGTAAAGAAAATAATCACGCCCAACAAAACAGTTCATTGACATTCAGATTTAGGTTGAGAATTCCAGAATAATATTATGAGAAATAATGCAGAAAGCTCTACTTTCATCACAGTGTACAAAAAGTCAGTTTGTATGCGCCTTTGAGTCAGTTGTCAAGTTATGGAGACCCCATGAATTTCATAGGGTTTTATTCAGAGTTGATTTGCCATTGCTTTCTCTGAAATGTCATCTACAGCATCTGGTATTGGTCTCACATCCAGGTACTAACCAAGGTTGACTCTGCTTAGCTTGAAGGATCAGACTGGATCTAGTGCTTTCAGAGTATTTGGGCCTAAAGTAGCTTTATTAACCTGTTTCAGAAGATAAATAAATAGAAGATAAATAAATTATATGATCAGCGGCACAATGATGTGATATTCCCAGAGACAGTGGTGTTAGTTTCAGAAACCAATATTGTGCTGCATAGCTTAACTTTGTAATCACATAGTGTTTTCCTTCCTCTCACATTTGTATCTTTCTGCTGCATCAGGAAGGATTTAAAAATACTCTTTCATGGAAACCAGTATGCAAAGTAAATCTATATTGAATTCTTCCAGCCACAGCCTACTTAGGAAAATAGCCAATTTGATTGAAGTACATGGTAAACATGGAAGATAATGGCATTCTTAATCTCTGCACTTTCTCTCTTTTTGAGGGTGTCTGTGTAAAATTAAATTAGAATAGATCCTTGTTGTGTGATAGAAACTGAGAAATCATTCCAAATAAGCTTTCTCTGAAAGGCTGAGGTTAAAATTTAGAAATCTATGGTTGAGGGAAAGTATGTGCCTGATTTGTCTCCCTTTATTTTCATGTATGAGTTCAGAGCTGCAGAAGCATAGACATAAAAAAGGATCAAAGGATAAATGGTCTACTTCTGAACACACACACAAACACACACATACATAGATTCTTTGATTTTTTTTTAAAGCTTGTTAATAATACATTCAGTTCCTTTGATCATGAGCATGGTGCTAGTGTGCTTGGAGTTAGATTCCAGGCACAAATAGTGTTTTGCAGTAAGTCAAGCTATGTATCTTGGCTGGCAATGATAATAATGCTAATTAAAAATGCTACAGACACCATGAGTATATTCACTGCAAAAAAAAAAAAAAGAGAGAGAGAGAGAGAGAGAGAGAGAGAGAGAGAGAGAAAGAAGCAGCAAAATTTTATAACATTTAGAATCAGCCGTACACTCAACAAAGATTCTACATGATGTAACATTGTATGTCATTTCCTTTTTTTCATGTGATAAATTCAACCATCTTGGTCTCCATCTCTAAGGTATCCTTTATTCAGGATATGGGTCATGCAGAGATCTCTTCCCTTGTATGGTCTGTATGCATGCCTACGACCAGTCATAATTGATTCATCACATGACCTGGTGCATTTTATATGTAATACATGGGTTCTTGCATGGACTGTGAATCATCAACAGTACTAAGTTAACATGTCAAGGGGCCAGTGTGTGGCTTAAGTTTATTAAATGTAGCTAGGTGCATGCAGAAAATTTTCCCTGTGGCTCTATATCAGTGGTTCTCAACCTGTGGGTCCCCAGATGTTCGTGGACTTCAGCTCCCAGAAGCCCCAGCCACTATGGTCAATGCTCAGGGCTTCTGGGAGCTGAAGTCCACAAACATCTGGGGACCCACAGGTTGAGAACCACTGCTCTATATGATGAGGTCTGGACACTTGGGCCATTCCTGCACGAGACTGTTATAGTGCTATTATTCCACTTTCAACATCCTATGGAATTGTAGAGTTTGCAGTTTAGGCCCCTCCCTAAACTGCAAACCCCAGGATTCCATAGGATGTTAAAAGTGGAATAATAGCACTATAACAGTCTTATGTGGAAATGGCCTTGGTGGTCCCAAGAATGTAGCAGGGATTTTGCTGCTTCTCTCTCTGTATAATATCTTGATCACAGGCCAAGGTAACTGGTGTGGATGAACAAACAAAATATTTTATGATTATCCAACAACAGACATGCATATTGTGCCATGTACTTCTCTTTGTGTGGGCTCTGAGATTGTTTCCTCATCTTTTCCACAGCTTACTGATATATGGATCTCCAAGTCCAGTGTTCTCCTTGCTCCTTCTCCAGTTATTTGGGCCAATTGCACATCATCTATCAAGTCTGAGCAGGCTCTCCACTCCTTCATAAGTTCATTTGGTCTCCATTAGGCTAGCCTTCTCTAACAAGATACCCTCCATATTTAGACTACAGCCTTTTCTGTGCGATGACGCTCTCACATGTTGTCCCATCACAATCCTGACAGCATGTCTGCTGGGCAGGAGTGTGTTCCCAACACTCTTCTCTGCACACAACTGGCTGCCTGTGGAAGGGAGAGCAAGGGACATACTCCATCCTTCCAGACTGCAGCTGGCCTTCTTCCCATACTGCAGTAGAGGAGGAAGCATGTAGATCATGCTTGTGGCCCTTCTGTATGGCCAGCTGCAATGAAATGCTCACACAATCAAGAGTAATTGATGGAGTTTTTCCATCAATGATATAGCCCACTATTGTGCCAGCTGGCGACATGAGAAGGGCGAGGCCACAGCAATGTCATGTGGAAGTGTGTTTGTGGTCCCACACCTCTTGCGTCCCCATTCCGGGATGCCATCGTCATGTAGAAAGGGTCTACAATTCCCATCAGGCCTAGGCAATTGGGCCAACAGTTGGGTACGATGGGAAGATGCTCAATAGTCAGGGATGATAGAAGTTAAATTATAAAACATCTAGAGAACACCTGGTAATAAGTCTGGCTTTCCCAATGAAAGTCTGTTTGGCTCTTTCCCTGAGCTCCTGGTAGGCATCCAAAGTTGCACTGTCCTGAAGAGCCTTGTTGCTGCTTTTTGGAACTAGTGTTATAAATGGTTTTGTTTTTAAAATATTTTCCCCCATTTTAACTGTTGTGCATTGCCTCAGGAACCCAGGTAGACTGCAAAGTGATACACCAATAATTTCCATAAATACGTAAATAAAAATTAGCACAAGCAAAGAACAGGTTAAGCAGGAAACAGAAGCACAGGCAAGTGACAGAAAGATATATTATCGATTTATTTTTGTAATGTTCATAACAATTTAAAAATGACAATTAAATGCTAAATTATAAAGTTATGATTAACTTCAGAAGGAGACTTTCTATTAGTCATATAAAATAACCTAGTAATATATCACTTTTCCTTGTCAGCTATGGTGACTAACAACTGTCTCTAGAAGGTCAGATGTGTCACCATTGCCAGGATGATAGAGCTGCTGTACTTTCATTGGTCCATGTAAGATTCTGTTATGATGACTATGTACTTAGTTCTCTGAACTAGGCCTTTAAGGCTAGAAAGGGAACAAAAAAAGAGATTCATCTGCAGCTTATCTATATAACTTGATTCTGGGAAACTGCTTCTTTTTTACTGTATGATTATTACACAGGACTCTTTTACACTGGCCAACTACAGTGCTATGATTCCACTTAACTACCATAGTTCCAGCCTATGAAATCCTCAGACTTGTAGTGTAAGGAGGGAGCCTAGTGCTTCAACAGACTACAAATCACAGGATTCCATAGGATGGGGCCATAGCACTCCTATAGCAAATAAAGGGGAATCATAATAATTGTGTAGTGTGAAAAGGTCCATGGTACATCATTCATTAGCAATGTGCAGTAATGACCAGAGTCCCAGATAGAGTATAGAATTATTGAATCAGTTTGTAAATGGAATGTAAACATATAGCTTAAAATTCCTTGATTCAATGGGTCTTCTCTAAGTTGGGAATAATTGGAGGATTCAGGCCATTGTCTTTCTAATAACTTAATCTATTTTCCATACTTTTGCCTGAAATCTCTCCTGTCTGATGTTGTCAATCTCTCTTTCCTTCTAAATTCCTTTATACTTCCCCTTGACATATGTGTTATGTAAAGTGCTACCATGACTCCTTCAGTGACGATTCGGAGAGGTTAACCTGCTTTCTCTCCATTGTAACAATTGCTCTGTAATATTTGGGCTCTGTTCAGTTTATAGTCAGCATCTTGTGTTTCTGTCATGGCCTGTGGCCCATGTGGAAATGAAGATGAACTGGGAATGATGATAATACTTTGTCCCATGACTTGATAGGCTGCAGCTGCTGATACTTACAAGCCAAGCTACTGTTACAGGCACATAAGAATGCCAGGTCAATTCTTTCATTGGTTAGTTGAAAACCATACAAGTGGAGAAATGTGAGAAATGCTTTCCCCAATCTGCTGCTCTCCAGATGGTTTTGAATTACAGTTCTGTTCCATTCTAATCATGGGCCAGGATGGCTGGGACTGATAAGTGGTGTAGCATCAAGCACCTCAAGGGCACAACACCAAGGAAGGTAGTGATTGGGGTTCACTGATGGAAAAGAGGCTAGGGCTCTTGAACCTTGAATATTTGGGTAGAAAAGAAACTTGTTTCCTCTTGTTGTCATGCAAGCTATTCCTGCTGAAACTCTCTTTTCCACGCACCTATGAAGGATGGGGCTGCCCTGTTCTCTTTGGCATCTGGCCACCCTGGACATGATATGGGATTTGTATAACTATGAGATAATCTCTGTACTGATGCTTTGCAACTGCTTTCCTTTTAAACATCTGTTTGCCTGATAACAGTGTTCCATCGGTTAATCATACTGCCTGCCGAAGGTAAGGGTGCCCTTTCCGCACCTACAAATTGACGCTGTGTTGCTCGGTTCAGATCCAGTGGAGGTTTGCTGTAGTACCATGACTGAAGAACCTTGTTCATTTGCTCCTGGCAGGTGATCCCCCTCAAGTGATCTTCTTCCCCTTCTTTTCCCTCTTTGTCTTCAGTGCAGGCATTAAACCGCCTTGATCTGATTTCTTTCTGCATGCTCTCAAAGAAATGGAGGATGCACTTGTGCGCAAAGTCTCGGGCATGTTCACAGCAGGTTTCATCAAATATCTTTTGTTCAATATCAATGTAGTTGCTCCAGTAGCGAGTTTGGAAAAAGGCAGCTTGATCAAAGCAGGGCCTCAGTGAGCGGGCCAGGAAGGCTATCACTATGAGAATCAACAGTATACTCCATCCAAAAGCCTTTGGTGTAAAGGAAATATAATGGAGAACATGTGAATTTTACAGCAAGCAAGACCAAGCCCAGACACCAGAAAGAAAGAAAAAACACATAGGATGATATTAATACTGGTTCTTGGAATATCAAATAATAACAGTCTTCCAAAAGACTTTTTAGGTCAGTGCTACTCAAACTGATAGTTCATGGACTAGAGCCAGTCCACAAACTATTGGGAGCTGGTCTGTGATATTTCCAGGAAAGAAAGAAACAGTTGTAATCAATGGGCAAAAGTATGATACCAGTCTCTGGAACACTGGGAGAAAAACCCTGCTGGTCTCACACATCAGATAATTTAAGAAGCACTGCTTTGGTTCATGGAAGAAAATGTTATCTTTTCAATGTTTCTGAGCTACAGAAACATTCTGGATCTCCCCATATCCCTCACCATTAGCTGTACTGACTAGAGCTGATAGGAGCTGTAGTTCAACAACATGTGGAGAGCCATGGTTACATCACAAGAGCCACCAGAATGACACAATCAGTGCCACTGTTTAACATTTATTTAGTGCTATAAGCTATGCAAAAGAAGAGAAATATAGTCCCTGACTGAAAGCCGTTATAATAAAGTATATGTCCTGCCCACTGTTGGATTGGAAAAGGTTCTCAACCACTGATGAATTCCCTTCCCTCCTTCTTTTTCATGTCTCAGAAACCTTTGTACAGAACAAATTATTTTAGAATTCTAATCTATTCCTGCATCAGGGTCCCTGTTCGCACTACACAATTATAATGTTATGATTCTACTTTAACTGCCATGGGTGCATCCTATGGAATCTTGGGATCTGGACATTAGTGAGGCGCTAGAGCTAAATATCCCTCCCTACACTGCAAACCTCACAATTCCATAGGATGGAACTATGGCAAGTGGAATTATAGTGCTAGAATGATATACGGTGAAAAGATAGGATGAAAAATGGTGACTTGCCCAAAGATTTCTGTTTGAGCCATATGATACCATGGTGATCCAGTTTCTGAACAATTGTTGGCCACTTTGCACTTACATGGGGACTTGCCTTAGATTATTAAAACCTGTAAGTACAGTGATTGCTTCCTCTATTTAATGAATGGTTGATCAAGGAGATTATTTTAAAGATGAGCCTAACTCATTTGAGAAACTGATTCTACTGTGCTTTCTATTGCAGTTGCGTTAATAATTCCAAAGTGCTTTGTTCAGTTTTTACATCAGCCTGGCACCATCCAAACGTGTCAGACTACAACCCCCATCCTTCCCTTACACCAGAGCCATGCTGGATATAGATGATGGAGGAAACTGGGATTGTGGAAAGCAGTTCTATAGCGTGAGGTCCAGTGCACGTTTACATACCTGTGACCAGCATCTGAGGTATCTTGACACCGCCTTGCGAGAAGTGTTGTTCCTCATGAGCTCATCGTCTTTGCATGGGACTTTGGAGAGCAAGCGCTGTACCTCATCGTAAGAGGTGATGTTTGTGGCAAAATCTGGAAACTTATCAGGGTCAATGGAGATGCTGAAGGCACATACAAAACATTTTCCATCAAGAAGGGTGACAATGATCCAAACAACAGGTGCAATCATGGCCCGTTGCAAGACAGAAGAACACATGTACCTGTTGTTGGGCAGAGAAACAGGAATGAAGCTGGTACCTTGAAACTGGAAGCTTCTGTTAAGTCACAGAACTTTCTTGGCATGAGAAATAAACAACAAAGATGGTGTGAGAAGGTCAGATGTCAATTATTTTTGGAGGGGCAGCCATTTTAGTCTGTTACAGCAAAAGCAAGTGATATCTTTTAAAACAACACATTATGTCATAAATTTTTCTGGTCAAGAGTTTACATCATCTGACTCCTCCTCCTGTAAGATGTATTTAATCTCTAGTTATCATTCTTTTGCAAAGTATCTCTGTAGGTACTCTAAAAAAGCCCCCAAATCATACTAAATGGAGAATCTACAGGGAGGGGCTAAAAAGACCCTCCCAAAAAATCACTTTGTATTAGAACAGCTGGTAAATATGAAAGTATACATGGATTGGAGAAATATTGAATAAAATTGGCTGAGGGTCTCATATGAATGGAAAATTGGAAACATGGGAAAATTGACTTAATTGTTGTTGTGTGCCTTCAAGTCATTTCTGACTTAGAGTGACCCTATCAATGGGTTTTCTGGGGGCTTAGGGTGTGTGATGTGTCCAAGGTTACCCAGTGGGTTTCCATGACCGAGTGGGGAATCGAACCCTGGTCTCAGGATCTGTAGTCCAATATTCAAACCGCTACACTACATTGGCTATTTCCAAATCCCTCCAGCTGATGCCTATTTGTTTTACAATTATGAAATAATCATGGAATTGGGAATAACATATTTGCCTTGCAATACTGTAGTTCTGCTGTTTGTGCCTGTTCATCATAGTTTCTTCCTGTGGCAGCTGTGGAAAATGGACCGTACTGACTCCTAGTTATGCTGGCCCATTTTGAAGCTGATATGCTCATATTATGGTTGTGTCCTTGTCACCTGAAGACATTTTCCTACCTGAAGTGAAGAACAAGATAGCACCCTTCCTTGTGCTGAAGCTGATTGGAGTGGCAGCTAACAAGACAGTATCCTCTACTACATAAACAGAAGGATTGTTTTTTGGGGGGTGGAAGTTGGACAGGTTGCCTGGCATAAGCAGCTTGACCTACAGTGGAAAGGAGTGTTTATGGAGTTCAAGAACAGCTGAGAGTTGCCACTACTGCCCTCAGATCTGCTGTCTGAGGGAGCTGCTTTACTTTGCCTATGATTTGAATTCCATCAAGAGTGACTTTTAACATGCCTGGCACAAGAGATTTGCCAAGATTTAGTTTTTTAAAAACTCTTGAGTGGTGTTGAGAGAAAAGCACTGAGGCAAAACATTTTCCTCAGAAATGTGGGAGAAATTAAGACTTTTGTGTCGAAGCTTCAAGAGAACTCACTTGGTTTAAAATTTTAAGCAAAGCAACAGCTGGCCTTAGGAAAAAGATTAGCCATCTGTGCAGCTCTTACTTAACAACAAGGTGCTAAAGGGAGTTGAAAAGGGCCAGGGAAATGAAGTTGATCCCAGGCAACTGACCCTGACATCAAAAAGCATAAGCAGTGTACTTAAAATATTGGATGATGATGATGATGATGATGATGATGATGATGATGATGATGATGATGATGATTCAAAGTAAGATGCAAACCTCGATAAAACTAGCCATGATGCAGGTGATCTGGGCTAGTTGGACTTCCCATCAAATAAATAAGCCAGGCAGCCAACATCAGGCTTTCTCCTCAATGCAAGCTTCCAGCTTGCAAGCAAGGCTTTTTTTCGTACCTCAACACTGTCTCAGAATTTTATAGTGTATGTACTCAGATAGGGAGAGCCAGTGTGGTATGGTGGTTTGTGCCTTGGACTACAACCCTGGAGACCATGGTCTGATTTCCCCGCTTGGCCATGGAAACCCACTGAGTGACCTTGGGTGCATCACGCACTCTCAGTCCCAGAAAAGCCTGTGATAGGTTTGCTTTATTGCTACCATAAGTTGGAAACAACTTGAAGGTACACAACAATAAACCATTCAGATATGACATTGGTAACCTTCTTGATTGGATTCCTGTTGAGGCATATGGTGGTACAGCTCCTGGCTGTGATGACAGTTACTCTTTCTCTGAGCTTGCACATGGATGTTTCCATCTCCTCTGTACAACATGGAGACACAATGGATGTCATCTCTTCTGGTCAAGGCTGTCAGGTAGGTCCATCCTATGTATCCCACCATGGCCTCCTCCATTCTCACTGCATTACTTTCTACCAGTGCTCATGTTTTGCTCTGTGAAGCACACTCCTAATGGCCATTTCTGCACTAGCCTGTTATAGCGCGATGATTCCACTTTCAATATCCTCTGGAATCCTGGGGTTTGCAGTTTTGGGAGGGGCTGGCCGTGGAATTATTGCACTATAACAGGCTAGTGCGGAAATGGCCAATATGAGGAAATAAGTTAGGAAGAAGTGATTAAAAACTTCCTGCTCCAGGATATAGTTCTGTTCAGAATCCCATCCACCTAGAGGATGCTTTAAAAAATAAAATCAAGAGGTGTAAGAAAACCTCTTTTCATGTCACCTTTAGTTTGACTTTGAGTTAGATGTCTATCAGGAAATCATGCGTTCACATCCTATCATTGCTGCACCTATATTATTTTCTTTGGGGTATGCTACTATTTCTCAGCTTCAGAGCTGGCTGTTATAATATGACTAGACATAAGAATAATACTAATGTATTTCTCTGTGTTATGATGATATCAAGCAAGATGAAAACTTGAAGTCTGAAGTTTATTTCAGTCATAGCCTAGTGTATGTAAAATACAAAGTGCTAAAACACAACAAAAATATAAAATACAAAGGAGCATAAATGCAATACAAAATAATAATAGTAAGACACATTTTGTCAGCAAATTAGGGCAGGAAATGGCAGCTGTATAAAAACTTTAACTGTAACCGGAGGGATTTTGATCTGATCTAAATAGATCGGCCAGCAATGTTAATTAAAGCTTCTCTGTAAGTTCTAAATACACATGTTAAATTACTACCTTCAGGAAGATAATATTCTTGAAAATGAACACAGAAGAGAGGGGAGCAGAGAAAAAGTAAATTAATTGCGTGGATGGAGACAGAACAAGCAAAAGTCTTTTATTGGATTACAGCTTCCAGAATCCCTAGTGGCCATGCAGAATGGAAGCTGTAGTCTAAAACTTTACTTTTTCAAGCTGTCGTTGAAAGTAATTTACACTAGAATTGAAATCCCCCACCTGATAATGGCCAGATTCTTTTTCCTCTCCCCAGTAGGTCTTTTCCATTCTTCAAGCATCACCACAAACTGTCTGTTGACAATAAGACCACAGAGAAAAAGTGCCACAGGAGGGATGAACATGATTCCCAAGCCATATGCCATGTTGTATTTAGCAATACAAGGGCAGTTGAAGTCAAAAGAGGTGTAAATCTTTACACTTGCCAATGCGAGCAGCCCACAGATCCCATTTGTTACTGACTCTGAATTGGTCTGGAAGTACTGGAAAATCATTCGGAATCGATCCATAGTGCCGTGAGAAGGACTGAGGGCCTTCGCTCTGAGTAATGCTCAGGACAGTTTCAGAGATGAAGCACTTGCTAGTCTGGTGTTGGCAGCCTTCCTTAAGCACTCTGTTTAGCCAAGGTCTATAAGGTCTATTTAATTCAAAGGTAGGAAGACGATAACTGAAAGAGCAACGGTACAGCACTCAATTTCACGCAGATGGCCTTTTTCAGTTCCCCTGTGTCCTACTCACATTAACATCACTGGATCCTTTGTGTGCCTTTCTTGGCTTCATATCTAGAGTTCTCTCTATTCAGTTCTTGTTGGCACATTCATGTCTCCCATCAATGGCTTTTTAGATCAAGATGAAACCTACAGCCTAGTTGTCTCACTTTTCAAAGGGAATGAGTAAAGCCCTCCTGCCATTATATTTGCTCCATAAAAGAAAAAAAAAACTAAACTAAATCACAGCACCAACCAGCTGCAGCCTGAATGAATGCCAACCAGCTGCAACCTGAATATATGATGCAGTGTTTACTCTGTAGTGTGGGGTCAATAATTGGAGTTGTTTTACAAATATTCAAAACCTATTCTTCTTTCTCTGTTCATCTTCTCATGACATCTTTGGGGTTGCCCAAAGATGAAAACCTAATCAAATCAGATAGTTTGCTTATGGGTCTCCACCCTGTTATTCCTTGTTACAAGATCTGGCTTCCATTCAGCAGCTCTTAACCTCTTAAATACAGGAAAGCCTGAATACAAGGCTCTGTTTCATGATTAACACTATAATTTTTGTCTGAGTGGCCCCACTTGTAAGCTTCTCCACCTAAAGCAAACAGGCTTGTAAATAATCCGCTTGATGTGGTTGCTTGACAAAATTAGCTTGGTGGGATCAGTTGTGTTCACAGAAGGAGAAATTCAGTCCCTGATGCTGATCAGAGACTGATACCTGTACAAGCCAAGATTAATGAAGACATCGCATGGTGTAGTATATTGCATAATAGTTTATCACAAGTATGCACTGTTTAGGAAGCAACATGAGAACATAGGGCGATAGGTCTCAAAAAAAAAAAAAATGCAGAGGCTTGTCTTTAGAGGGTTTGGCAGGCAAATGACCTCACATGTAACTAGACAAGAAATAGGAATCTGGAAAAGTGCATGTGTGTATGTGGGTGTTAACTGGTTTGTAGCTGTAACCCTAGACAAGAAACAAGCAACCTAGTGCCCTCTAGATATTTTGGACAACAGCTTGTGTAATCCCTGACCATTGGCCATACTGGGTGTGGCTTCTGGGAGATGTAATCCAAAACATCGGGAGACTGTCATGTTGTCTTTCTTTGGTCATAATTAGGCATTAAGTTCCCAAATTCCTATGCAGAGCCTGTCCCATGGATTTGCCATGTACTGAGTCAGAAAACCTGTTCATACAACACAACTGTGGGTGTGGACACATGAACAAAGGGGAGGGGAGTGAGAGAGGTTAATTGTGTCTGCTAGCTATGTCTCAGTCTCTATACGTTCAACCAAGGGTCTGATTAGAGTCTATGGACCTTTTCGCACTAGATTGTTATAGTGCTATTAGTCCACTTTCAACATCCTGTGGAATCCTGGAGTTTGCAGTTTAGGGACGGGCATTTCAAATTCTTAGCCAGGGAGCTCTTTGGCTTCAGTAAATTACAAACCCCAGAAGTCCACAGGATGTTGAAAGTGGAATGATAGCACTGTAACAGTGTAGTGCAGAAAGGCCTTATGTACATGCAAGTTTTTACGTGAATACGCAGTACCCTTATTTTCCTGTATAGCACTTATGTGCATGATACATAGCTCAGATCTTTAGCGAAACATAAAGAGGTTAGGAATGTGGCAGGCTGGTGTGATCTTTTTTCCTTCTTTCCATGCAGTCATATCAATGGATGTGTCACACAATTATGCCATGTGACAACAACCAGTGGAATTAAGTATTATCTTATATTTATTTTAAAAAAAACACATGTGGCAACATGTGAAGACTTAATTTATAGAACTGTTAGGGGAAAAATGGTAGGAAAAAGTCACAAAATAATATAACTATCTTTTTAATGTGTGTCCTGACAAATAAAAAAAATGTAGACCAGAATCCTATTGGGGTGTTGGTGTGCCCGTAAATGGACTTATGTGGGTGGGAAATAGAATTGTGAAGATGCACAGTATCCATATTTAATAGAGGTCCCCTTGTGTTCTCACTATGTAGCAAAGCCAGCAAAGGGACTGATGTGCAACAGGACACTTGACAAGGAGGTTCAGGTGTGCATCAGTCACTCCTGATGCATGTTTGTTATGCATCTTTGCAGTTCTGTAATCAAATTTCTTAGTGCCTCTGCTACTTAGTTAGATGCATGCAAATGTATGTCGCATGAAAGGATATACTGGATTCTGGGCTAAATCTGCAAATCTATGAAGTTTACTGAAAAGCATATTCAGTAAGAAAAGAACCATTTTCAGAAAGCAGGCCTATTCAAGTGAATCTTAGCTGTCTATATAAGGAATAAGAAAATCAGTTGTCATCTTTTCTTCAGCTACCAATGCAGAATTCTTTTTCTCACAAACTTTACCATCTCAAATGCATGTGTGTTATTTAGCACTTGGGGAAAAATAAACCTTTTTGACTACAAATCAAAGGATCTTCCAGCCTGTGGTCACGCTGATTGCAAAAGTCTGGATGAAATCCAAAACCAGTAATTTTCCCAATTTGTATAGACAAATTGAATGAACAGTTATCAAAATCCCCCACCCAGACACTTCTGAGTTTTAGTTCACTTTTCAATCTTGCCTCAAACTTTTTAAAAGAGTTGACATATATGTAATAATGGGCAGAATTCTGAAGAATTTATACTGTTTATTGCTTCAGCAATAAAAATTTCTGTTGCACCTGTACTCAAGTCGGCCACAAGGGGGTAGCGTTCAGCTGTTGCTGTGTTAACTGCCTTTAAGTTGACTTGGGGCCTTTCTGCATTACACTGTTATAATGCCACTATTCCACTTTCAACATCCTATGGAATCCTGGGGTTTGCAGTTTAGGGAGGGGTATTTAGAATTCTCAGCCAAAGAGCTCTTTGGCCTCAGTAAACTACAAAGCCCAGAATTCCACAGAGTATTGAAAATGGAATAATAGCATCATAACAGTGTAGTGGGGAAAGGCCGTTAGGCTTATGGCAACCCAACACTCTGTTGTTAACAGTCCTGCTCAGGTCTTACAGACCCGAGGCCATGGATTTCTTGTTTGAGTCCATCCATCTGCAATGCACTCTTCTTTTTTTCCTACTTCCTTCTACTTTACCAAGCATTGTTGTCTTTTCTAGTGAGTAAAGTCTTTTCATGATATGTCCAAAGTATGACAGTTGCAGTTTAGTCATCTTGGCTTCTAGGGAGAATTCACATTGGACCTGCTCTAGGACATGTCTTTTTAGCAGTCCAGGGTATCTGCACCACATTTCAAATAAGTTGATTTTCTTCCTATCAGCTTTCTTCATTGTCCACCTTTCACAACCATGCATACAGATTGGAAATAGAATGGCATGGGCAATTCTAACATTAGTATTCAGTTATATATCTTTACACTTCATGATCTCGTCTAGTTCCATCTTAGCTGCCCTTCCAAGTCCCAGCCTTTAGGTACCAATATTAAAATGGATATTCCCTGTACCGCTGTATGGAGTATGTTCCCTGTACGGCAGTGGTTCTCAACCTTCCTAATGCTGCGACCTTTTAATACAGTTCCTCATGTTGTGGGGACCCCCAACCATAACATTATTTTCGTTGCTACTTCATAACTGTAATTTTGCTACTGTTATGAATTGTAATGTAAATATCTGATATTTAGTCCACCATAAATGATATGAAGTTTGAAGATTTGGTTTCACTGCATTCAGACTGAATTAAATCCAAAAATAAATCTGGCATGGGAATAACACTAGATTTTGTAGGCTTATTCCTTACAATTGATGCAACATTCTTGTTTTTATCAATATCTGAAGTGGCACTCTCCAGACTTTCCTGTCCCAGAGTTACCAACACCTTTTTCAGCAAATTTTTAAAAGAATCTGAGGAAAATAAGCTCATTTTATTATCATCTTCTGCATCCTCCTCCTCGGAAATAGAACCATCTGATTTAGAGTCATTATCCCCATGAGTATCTGCCAAATCTGGTTCCTCATCACTTTCAGATTCAGTGTTGATTTGTTTAGAGTGTGACAAAGCAGATTCCTCCACTCTGGTCACTTTGGACCTACAGGTAGACTTTTTTGGTAAACACACACCAGCATCATTTGATTCAGCTTGAATAACTTTTGTATCATCAGGAAAATCACGTGAAAATGAAGGATTCATTGAAGTAGTTTGTTGATTGCTTAATAATGACGTTACATTCAAATTCAATGAATTGTCCAGCTTGCAAAACATTTTTTAAACTTGTTACGTATTTTGTGAAATCATTTCACTAATATTGTTTGCCTATTAACATGCACCTCCATTTCTTCAGCAATCATTTGTCTTATCACCTCCCTACTACACTCAGACACATTCCCCTGGGAAGACATTGAGGACATAGGAGGTTCAAATCTTACTTCTTTACGTTCCACAGGCATTGCAGTTTGACTCCTAGTGAATAATGACACCATACACTAAATGCTAAATGGCCCTGCGCTACTGTATTCACTAATACAGAAGGGCAAGAAACTGCTGACTGAGGCTCTTTCCGCACAGGGGGGAGCGTGAAACGCGGGGAAATGGGGCGGCGTACGTGGAAACGGAGCTTTCCTCGATCCGTCACCGCGGGGAGCAGCATGTGGTCACCGCTCTACAAGGCGGCGGCAGCTGGCGGCAGCCAAAATGGCAGCTGGCGGCTTCACGCAGCTCTCCGCCGATTGGAGAAGCGCGCCAGCTGGAAGTCCGCTCCTGGGGAGCTCTGCAGGGATACGCTTGCGCGCCCCTGCAATTCCCCACGGGCCGCTGTGACAGGCTAGCGTGCACGTGTTTCATAAATACCACATGAAATGTGGTCTTCATAAATCACGCGGCGCCACCCCCACAGCTGCGCGAGGGCAGTTTGAGGTGGGGAAACTCCACATTTCTAACCACCCTAGCACACTCCATGGTGTAGATAACCTCTGGGTGAGGTCGTCCTACCCCGTGTTATGCCGTGTTTTTCTCCCCGTGTAGAAAGGGCCTGAGAGGCTACCATTTCTCCTGGCAGAGGCTGCTCGCATGCTTGAGTGTGATTGGTTGTGTTGCTGGCGCACTGGGATTGGTCAGGAGAGCTCCTTCCTCTCATAGCCCCCTCCCTTGCTTTCTGAACACCTCTTTTCAACATGGCGACCAGAAGTTAAAGGAGCGGTTGGGAGCCCTTCTCCGCCCTTAACAGACTTAACTGCATTACCAGGTAATTTTCCTTTCACCTTCTTTTTAATTCTTGCCTTCTCAGTCTTCTTAGATGTTTTTAGCTTTGTTTGAGCCTCGGAGTGGCTGGTCGGAGATTGCCCTTCCAACTCACTCTCGCTCGAGGCCAAGAAAATTTTCTTTAGTAAAGTACTTCAAAGGGGGCAGGAGGACGCGAGCGCGTGGCTCATGCTTGCGCACCACCACCGAGGAGGGAATGGAGCCTAAGACCATGGGAAATACATATTTTCCGATGGTCTTAGGTGACCCATGTGAAAGGGTTGTTTGACCCCCAAGGGTGTCACGACCCACAGGTTGAGAACTGCTGCTGTACGGGGTATGTTCCCTGGGTATAAGTGTGGTGTGTGTATGTGTAATAGATATGTTTGTAGGGGTGCATGCGCGTACACACACACACACACAGCATTTCTATCTTTACCTATAGGCAAAAAAGGCTTCCAGAGCATCTTATTTACCAGAGGCAATTTTCTGGTAATACCTAGAAAATTTTCTGGTAATACCTAGAAAAAAACTCTTTCCAATCCCTTCCCAGGAGACTTTGGAGTACTATACTCCCTGCCGTATTCCCCTGAAAAAAATAAAATAAAATCAAATTCCAAACTATTATTAAAAAGGGCTCAAAATATAGGTCGTCCAATCAAGTTAGATGCATGGGGAAAAGTATGGAAAAGAGACACAAAATTTACTCCAAATTTAAATTTAAGGGAAAATTACTACAAAATATTACATAGGTGGCATATGACTCCAGAAAGATTTCAAAAAATAACCAAAAACAGAGATGTGAAGTGTTGGAAATGGATAAGATGGGGACTTTTTTTTTTCATATGTTGTGGACTTGTTCTAAGGTTAAGAAATTTTGGAAGGGAATTCATGATGAAATTCAAAAAATTTGCAAAGTTAATTTTGAAATGATACTAGAATTTTATTTATTGAATATATTAGACCAGAACCACAAGATTAGAAAACAACAGAAGATATTATTCTTTTTGATTACAGCAGTACAGCTGACAAACGCACAACACTGGAAAGATAAAACAGATATTCAGTTAGATGAATGGAAATTAAAAATGTTAGACATGGTAGAGACTGAAAAACTAGCTAAATCCCTTAAGAATAAGGTGGCTCAAAATTTTGAAAAAGAATGGAAAAGGGTAATACTCTGGCTAAATTTGTAAATGTCTGTGGATTGACTATGTTGGTATTTGACAAGATATGTATAAGGGAGAAGAAGGATTCAACTGGAAAATTCTTGATATACAGAAGCAGGGGGGGGGATGGAAGAACTATAATAATAATATATATATTTGTGTTTCTATATGTTTTTATGTATTTTGAAAATAATAAAAAATTTTCTTAAAAAAAGAAAAGAAAAACCTCTTTCCAAATTTTGTACTTTCAAGATACTTTGGCAATTTTTATTATCAGAAGTTACTAGAATTGCCATTTTTTCTGGTTTTGGCCCATTCTTCTACATGTCTAATAGATAAAGCCCTGGCAGTGCTGGTAGCATTTTGGTGCTAATGAACATCATATAAATCAGCCTCTCTGCAACCTGGTGTTCCCCAGATTATTAGACTACAGTTCCCATCATCCCCATGGAAAAATCAGCTGGGGCACAAGGTTCAATTTCTTCTCCTTTGGGCTTAAACCAGTCCTAGATAAACTGCTGCAAAGTGGATGAACCATCCAACATGCAAGGGAGGAGAAAAATCATCACCATTCTGTAATATTGTTTTCATGGAGGCAGGGGAAACAAGGCTCTTAGGGTGATCCTTGGTATAAGAATAGGACTGTTAGTAACACATATGTTGTGTTCTTATATTCATGTGTAAAATGCTGGACAGAACAGCTCTTCATGGTGTGTATGGTGAGCCCTGATTACACCAGTGTCACTAACAGAGAAGGTACATTTTCTTTAACTATCTTACTATTATCATTGCATTCTCTATGATGCACATAAAGTATTTCCTGGAACATCTCTTCTTCAGGTCCCTTTGCTTTTTGAGGTACAGTGTGAGGGGTATCTAAGAAAGTAGAAAGCCTTCTCAGTAGCAGCTCCCTTATTGTGGAAACTGCAATATTGTTCCCAGGGAAGCTTTTTTAGAACCGCCTATGTCAATGTTATCCTTTCATTTTCCAAGTCTTTTAACCAAAATGGTTTACCTCCGTAAGGTTCTAATATTACATTTTTAGATTATTGCTGCTACTCCTTTCATTCTGTAATGCTTTTATGTTTACACTGTCCTTTTTGATTTGGTATTTTAAGCCACCATGGGAATTTCTTTGAAGGGCATAATATAAATAGCTATACTAAATAATACATCAATCCAAATTGAATTGATCTAGTGACAAATAATTGAAGCTTTAGTAAAAACATATACTGCCCTCCCAAACTCTATTTGTCTCTTCTAAACTGATCAAGACCACTTTATTCATTACTTACACATGCCAATGAGCATCAAAAGATCTTAAAGACTTCGCAAATTTATACCTATGATTGAAATTCTTTACCTGCACCATCTGGAATGCTTTGTCTTAACAAACTATCTAGAATTCAGTTTAATAATTGCTTCATGTGATTTTTATCAAAGTTTAGTGACATAACCATTTTGGCATCATGAAGCAAAAGAGGACAAAAAAACAAGGCCACAGAAGATGAGATCCAATAAGTTGCCTGGTAGAATGAAAGCCTCTTCCACCAAATGTATACCATCATCTGGAGAGGCAGAGGGTGCTCTCAATCTCTCTCTATCCACTTACTCAGAGTGCACAACAGCAATCAGGAGACTCTCGAGTAGAGGTCTATCTCTTGCTCTCTCTGCCCACCGCTATTGATTGGCTGCAGGCATGGTTCCCAGATCTCAGTGCTGGGCCTCATTCTCCCAAGGCAATGGGGAAAGCAATGGGGATATTCATCTCAAGGCAATGGAGAAGAAACACAGGGAAAGAGTAGTGCCTTGAAAAGTGTGTGTATATTCTTTTTTTGACTTCAGTTATTCTTTGAGTGACACACTCTGAGCAACTATGGTTGGTGCTTAAAATACATTTCCAATAACATCACCAGGTTCACCCAATATCATCACCAAAGGCCACCGCTATGACATCACCAGGGAGTACCCCTAGCTCTCAGGTTTTGACCTTGGAACCTCACAGCCTGGGGATGATACTAACCTGCTTTCTCTAGCCACAGGGGTTCTCATAGGCATGTTGTGGTGGCCTCAGACAGCAGCCTCCACATCCAGCATAACTCTACTTTGTATCTTCTGATGCATGAGTGTAGTTGAGTCTCGCGCTGGTGCATTCCAGAAGGTGAGTAGCTACTGCAGGGACAGAGATATCACTACAAACCCCCTGGCTTCTGTTGGACACCCAAGGCTGGGGATGTTGCACAGGAACGGGGGGGTCTCCGCAAGGATTGTATTTTATTTATTTATTTATTTCATTTATACCCTACTTTTCTCCCAATAGGGATCCCAAATTTTATGCCAGGTGTGCATAAAATTTGCGTATGCTAATTTACACATATAGATGCAGATTTAAAAATAATTGCTCTGTTTTAAAGAGAAATTCATCACACCATAATTAGGAAGACAGTGACCAGGCTGTGTGATTATTCAGCTTGCTATCATTCATGAAGCCTCCTTTCTTTTCTTAAGATTCTTTGTCTTAGTTAAGATAAGCAAATGATATACAGAGCACATCCATTATGGCTAGTAGTTGTTGATATCTCTGTCCTCCATGAATTTGCTTTATCTCTTTTGAAAGCCATTCATGTGGGCAGCCATCACTATGACCTGCGCTAATGAATTCCACAGTTTTAACTATGCATCACATTAAGCATTACTGTATTCTCTTTTATCTGAAAGGCATCAGGTTAAGGAAGAATCATATAGCAAGAGTGAAACAAAATAACTATAAATTCTGATGGAAGAGCAGAACTGTCAGAAAGATTATTCAAATAAAGACACCACTGAAAACTCATAACACTATCCTCTCCCCACATGGTTTAGTGTTTGCGTCTCAAAGTGACAATTTGCTTGTCTTGCAGTGCACACTAGCTGTCAAACTGGAATTAAGGCTGACATTGCCTGTAGAGTTAATCTTCATAACTGGGACAGATACAGTTTCCTGGGAAGGATACAGGGATGTGTGTTTGTACCTGCTTTGTGCTTAGCATAGCAATTCCCAGCTCCACAAGGCATGAGACACTTTTCTGGCTGCATAACCCACATATTGCATTTTTAGAACCCAGTAGATTTTTATTATTCAGTTAAACTTGGCACTGTTTTTAGTTTCAAGCAGGTGCCTTGGCTTATTCAGAATAAGTTGGGAAGGTTTTGTGACAGTTGCTGAAGAGCTGTGTGGCTGAGATAACAAAACTTAATGCTGCATTTCTGAGCATGTAATGTATTTGGCATACATTTTCTTGATAATCCTTACAAGAGCCCTCTTCATCAGTATTAGTATCTCTGTGTTGCGAAGTGGGAGCTGAGATTGAGAGAAAGTGGCTTTTCTAAATCTGCCTCCTGAATTTATGGCTAAAGTGAATTTGACCTGAGGGGTAAGATTTTCCCATCTCATGGACTTGGTGTCTCTGGTTTATACATTCCAGGCCTGTTGTTTTAAAAAATTCAGGCTGTTTTTATACAACCCTCCATCATCTTGGATGGGTTTTTAGTTCAGCTGGGATATGTGTATAATAATACAAAGATGTTCCAGAAGTGCACAGATCTGGCTTGTCTTTCAGTAGAAAATGTAGCAGAAAGAACAAGTACACAGCGGACCCTACCATTAAGCTGAGAGAGGTAGCTGCCTGAAGTAGCAGATTCTGAGGGCCTTTCCGCACTACGCTGTTACAGTGCTATTATTCCTGAGGCCAAAGAGCTCTCTGGCTGAGAATTCCAAATGCCCCTCCCTAAACTGCAAACCCCAGGATTCCGAAGGATGCTTAAAGTGGAATAATAGCACTATAACAGTGTAATAAAGAAAGGCTCATAGTATCAGAAGATGGAAGCAGGCTATTAATTATTTCATTTATTTTTATTTTATTTTTATTGCAAAGAATAGGAAAAAAGATAACTTCTGCCTTAAAGACTGAACTATTTTTTTCTGTTCATTTTAGTTTAATTAATAATTTTTTTGATACTATCTATCTTGAATTGGATGGTGAGCTGGCACCATTTGCTGCTCTGCTATCCAATAACACACACACAGATATTTCAGAGATGCTGAGCGTGTTTGTTCATTTTGATGACAGACAAGTAGTTCTCAGTCTTTGGTCCTGCAGCTTTATATTACCTGAAAGTTGAAGTCCAAAACATAAGGAGGACCAAAGACTGAGTAACATAGAGAATAAGGTAAAATTAAGCTTGGGGTGGGAGTATTAGGTTTTGAGGAGGTATGAAATATTAGAGTTTGTTGTTAACACAGCTGGCTGAGCTGATCTATCTGAGGCCATTTCCACACTACACTGTTATAATGCTGTTATTCCACTTTCAACATCCTATGGAATCCTGGAGTTTGCAGTTTAGGGAGAGGCCTTTAGAACTTTCAGCCAGAGAGCTCTTTGGCCTCAATAAACTACAAATCCCAGAATTCCACAGGATGTTGAAACTGGAATAATAGCACTATAACAGTGCTATACATAAATATGTACAACACACACTCACATATATACAATAAATATATCTATGTTGTATTCTATATCCCTATCTATATCTATCTTACCTACTCTATATCCAATAATACACACACATACACACACATATATATACATACACACACTTTTCAATATGCCTGTTGCTTTTGGTACACAAGCAGAGAGCAAATGAATGATGGCTTTGTGTGTTCCAGTAAACAGTAAAGGTTAAAGTAATATGTGCAAACCATTGGAGAACAAACAAACACTGGTGTTTTGGTGTGTTAAGACATTTTTCACTGTGCCTCTTTTCAAGAAAAAGCAGACATATTGAGAGCCCCTCAGGATTTTGAACCCATTAGCGCTATGGGTACAACGATTGCATTAAGAAGAAACCTAACAGTGGAGATTATTTTTCCCTACATCCCAGCAATTCTAGAGTGTTGCATTAGAGATGATTACTGTAGGGGAGAAATTGCAAAGTATTCTCAACAAGCAGGTATGGATTTATACTGTCTGTTTTCCTCTCATTAAATTGTCCTTCTTTATCTAAAGTAGCCCAACACCAGATATTAATGTGCTTATTGCCGTTCAATGTGCCAGAGCTCCCAAGGTATGACAGATATAGATAAAAACTCCCTTTAAAAAACAAACAAATATGTGTCAGAAAAGTCACTCCTGGCTTTAAGAAACAGAGGACATTGAAACAATCCTCTCTTAGCTGCTTGCTGGAAGAACAGTAGGGATGGAGCCACCCTGCCTGGTCTAAGGAGTAAGTTCTGTGGCCAGGGTGCCATCACAGAGAAAGCCCTGTCATGTGTTGCAAATCTGATGTTAGTCTCTCTTTCCCCTTTTCTGGAAGAGAAGAAGTTTCATAGGCAAGGCTGGATGAGTGACAACTGACTGACAGTGTCTTTGTAACATTACAACAGAGCAAGGATAGTTACTTGCAAGGTGTAGTGATGAGGAGAAAGAAATGATCCATTGAGAGATGGGGGTTGCAGAGTGAAACTGGCCCCCTCTCTGGTGCCAGTGCCCATCATTGACTTCAACAGAGACTAATGAATGCTAAGAAACTTCTCCCAGCAGATAACACATCCTTTGCCTGATTCTTAGCAAGAGCTCCACCTCCAGCAGATGGGCTTCATATCTTCAGCCCACTCACAGATCTTCTTCGCTTTCTCTTTATAAAGCCACACTGTAAAACTGGAATGTTTTTTATTTCTCCCCCCCCCCAATATATAAATTTCTGAATGTTTCTTGAACGGACTGTTTATCTGGAGGGCTAAGGTATGAGGCAACACTTATTTAAATCCCATTGATTCAATGTATCTGCTATTATTGGGACAATCAACTGGATTTCAGCTGAAGTTCAAAACATATGGTGGTCACAAGACTGGGGAAAGTTGTACTAGTATATATTATGCAAGGTGGTTTGTTAGTTGCATAATGCCTTGTGCTAGTAGGCATCTTGAGAGCTTGGACAAGTGCTTGTAGAAGAAATTACAAACACACAGTGCTAACAGAAGCATACTGGCAGATTTAAGTTATCTAACACATACATCTTGCTCTAAATTAGGAAGAGCATTTTGGCTTAGTGAAGAGACTTTCTGCTTAGGAGACGGCAATCCAACCCTGTGGCCATTTCCACATTACACTCTTATAGTGTGATTATTCCACTTTCAACATCCAATGGAATCCTGGGGTTTGCAGTTTAGGGAGGGGCCGGGTGGCCCCTCCCTAAACTGCAAACCCCAGGATCCATAGGATGTTGAAAGTGGAACAACCACGTTATAAGAGCACAGTATGGAAATGGCCTGTGTCTTCTCTATTAAGTTGAAGTTGAGGATCCTGACCTAAAATCCTGTGTACTCTTACACAGGAGTAAATACCACTGAAAGCAGTGTTATTAAGTATGCAGTGTGCCCACTTGTTGCAACTCAGCATACATGAATCCAAAGTTATGTAAAGCATCACATCCATTGAAGATAATAGGATACAAGCATTTACTTTTTTTTTTTAACATGGGAGTTCCTGGAATAAAACCCCCACATATACAGAGGGCGCATTGTTTATGAGCCTAGTCAAACCTTAACAGCTATCATGGGAGGCTCTCTTCCAAGCCCCTCCTGGTTTTGGCTTCATTTGATTGTATTTCTCATGCCCTGCCTTGGAGATCCTGGCAGTGAGTGAGGACGATTCTGAATCCAAGGCAGAAGGTTTCCCAGATCAGCGGTTCTCAACCTGTGGGCCGTGACCCCTTTGGGGGTCAAACGACCCTTTCACAGGGGTCACCTAAGACCATCGGAAAATATGTATTTCCCATGGTCTTAGGCTCCATTCCCTCCTTGGTGGTGGTGCGCAAGCGCGAGCCACGCGCTCGCGTCCTCCTGCCCTCTCTGAAGTACCTTACTAAAGAAAATTTTCTTGGCATCGAGCGAGAGTGAGTTGGAAGGGCAATCTCCGACCAGCCACTCCGAGGCTCAAACAAAGCTAAAAACATCTAGTATAAGGAAGACTGAGAAGGCAAGAATTAAAAAGAAGGTGAAAGGAAAATTACCTGGTAATGCAGTTAAGTCTGTTAAAGGCGGGGAAGGGCTCCCAACCACTCCTTTAACTTCCGGTCACCATGTTGAAAAGAGGCGTTCAGAAAGCAAGGGAGGGGGCTATGAGAGGAAAGAGCTCTCCTGACCAATCCCAGCTCGCCAGCAACACAACCAATCACACTCAAGCATGCGAGCAGCCTCTGCCAGGAGAAATGGCCACCTCTCAGTCAGCAGCTCCTTACCCTTCTGTATTAGTGAATACAGTAGCGCAGGGCCATTTAGCGTTGTGTATGGTGTCATTATTCACTAAGAGTCAAACTGCAATGCCTGTGGAACGTAAAGAAGTAAGATTTGAACCTCCTATGTCCTCAATGTCTTCCCAGGGGAATGTGTCTGAGTGTAGTAGGGAGGTGATAAGACAAATGATTGCTGAAGAAATGGAGGTGCATGTTAATAGGCAAACAATATTAGTGAAATGATTTCACAAAATACGTAACAAGTTTAAAAAATGTTTTGCAAGCTGGACAATTCATTGAATTTGAATGTAACATCATTATTAAGCAATCAACAAATTACTTCAATGAATCCTTCATTTTCACGTGATTTTCCTGATGATACAAAAGTTATTCAAGCTGAATCAAATGATGCTGGTGTGTGTTTACCAAAAAAGTCTACCTGTAGGTCCAAAGTGACTAGAGTTGAGGAATCTGCTTTGTCACACTCTGAACAAATCAACACTGAATCTGAAAGTGATGAGGAACCAGATTTGGCAGATACTCATGGGGATAATGACTCTAAATCAGATGGTTCTGTTTCCGAGGAGGAGGATGCAGAAGATGATAATAAAGTGAGATTATTTTCCTCAGATTCTTTTAAAAATTTGCTGAAAAAGGTGTTGGTAACTCTGGGACAGGAAAGTCTGGAGAGTGCCACTTCAGATATTGATAAAAACAAGAATGTTGCATCAATTGTAAGGAATAAGCCTACAAAATCTAGTGTTATTCCCATGCCAGATTTATTTTTGGATTTAATTCAGTCTGAATGCAGCGAAACCAAATCTTCAAACTTCATATCATTTATGGTGGACTAAATATCAGATATTTACATTACAATTCATAACAGTAGCAAAATTACAGTTATGAAGTAGCAACGAAAATAATGTTATGGTTGGGGATCCCCACAACATGAGGAACTGTATTAAAGGGTCGCAGCATTAGGAAGGTTGAGAACCACTGCCCCAGAGGGAGGAATTTCCCCAGAAGCTTGCCCAAGAGAAGATAACAAGCAACAGCAAGGGCCTGAGCAAGGGGAACAAATATCAGAAGATGAGATAACAAAGATGCTTACCGTGCAAGAGAGATGATGTCAGAGAGAGGGGCTGTGCTGCTCAACAAATGAGCCCTAATGAAGGAACACCTGTGGCAACAGCATCAGTAGATAAAAGGCTTTCAGCTGGCCCTTTCCTTTCAGGGTCAGCAACTGATCTTTACAGTTGTGGAAGCCCTGTGTTGTGTTCCCTTGTATCTGGACTACTTTGAACCTCTACCTTTTGACTATGACCTGGATCTGCCCTTTGAATTTCTTTGCTTCAGAACCTAAACTCTGTTTGGACATTTTCCCTGCTCTTGCCTTATGAGTAAACTCTGCTCTGCCATCTGGTGATTAATTGTCTGTTCTGCCTTGGATGTGACAGTATTGGTAGAACAATTGCCAGACTGAAAACTGGAATCAACTCCTGTACCTTTAATGATTATGTAAAAGAGGGAATTTCAGCAGGTGTTGCTTGCCAGGCAACTAGGTAACAAGAAACAACTGCTGAAATTCCCTCTTCTACACAACCAGTAAAGGAACAAGAGCCATCTCCTTAAGGGACTTCCTGCAAAAAGCATTTTCAATCCACATGGACTTTCCCAGCTGGAGGGGTGGGGAAATGATGGAAGCTGTGTAGGCAGTTTGACCAATAAACATTCAGATTTCATCATGCTATAGACAATTGGCCAATAAGATAGATCCTCTGTGTCTTTGCTCACTATTGGCTCTGGCGAGCTGGATGGGCATGCCTTCTTTTTTAAAGGTACAATTTTCCAAAAGTCTAATTGTTTTACCGTAAGCACCCTGTGCTCCCTCTCTTATCCACACTAGGAAAAGAATATGCCTTTCATTTAATGTGTCTTTCATTGAAACCAGCAAACTGCACCTCCTGAAAAAAATTGATCTGTTTGCTGCAATCTCTCCTGAAATAAAAGGGCCCAAATATCCTAAAGGCACCAGATCTCATCTGATCTTGGAAACTAAGTGGGGTCAGCATTGGTTAGTACTTGAATAGAAGACCACCAATAAATACTAGGTGCTGTAGACTATATTTCAGAAGAAGGATCTGGCAAAACCAGGTTGGATGGCCTTCTGTCAGAAATGCTTTGATGGTATATTCCAGCATGGCAGGGAGTTGGACTCAATGGCTCTTGTGGTCTCTTCCAACGCCACAATTCTGTGATTCTATGTGCCTTGTTGAGCATTATTTGCTTCAGTGCTTGGAATTTTTGAATGAAAAATTGTATGTGTTTGCATTTGGGCAGACAATAAGGCAGCAAAGACATACAGGACAAACATGTTTTTGGTGCTCATTCTAAATTTTTTGTTTGTTTTTCCTTTTTCACCCAGTATACTATCTGAAATTGTCTCTCGCTTTCTCAATATAAAAACTGTCTAGTATGTCTCTACATGTTTTCTACTACATATTTTTCACCTAAGGCTGAAGGGGTATTAACCAAAATGCTTTATTTTATTTTTTCAAAAGGAAAGTCTCCCATTTGACTGTTTCTCCTTGCCAGTAATCTTGGGAAGGGCCTAGTGTAGGCTGAAACTTGGTATCAGCTCTCTATATTTTTGGGCTTCACTTTCATGGATTTCACACATTTGATTATTTGTGAGTTCCTCTAACTCTGCCCCTCCATCTCAAGTGCTTCTTTTCCAGGGGAAACTTTCCCTTCAGCAGCCCCAGTCAGGCCATGAAACACTTTAAAACCTATCTCTGGTTCTCCTCCCTCTCTACTTTGTCAGCCAAGGATGGCTTGCAGCCCAATTTCTCAGCACACAAACCACCTCTACACCCAAGGAAGGAGATAAATGTGAGAAAAGAAGTACAAGGCCGCCATGCCAGCATACCCCTTTCCCCTCTCCTTTACCTGACATGGGACTTTTCTGCACTACACTCTTATGGTGCGTTATTCCACTTTCAACATCCTATGGAATCCTGGGGTTTGCAGTTTTGGGAGGGGCCAGCTGGCCCTTCCCGAAACTGCAAACCTCAGGATTCCATAGGATGTTGAAAGTGGAATCATTGCGCTATAAGAGTGTAGTGCGGAAAAGGCCATGGTTTGGACGCTAGGTGTCCATTCCTGTCACCATGTCTTGGCCCCCTTTACACAGACACATTCACACTTTTTGATATTTATGATTTTTCCATTTTTTTTTGTGGCAGTCCTGCACCCCTAACCCTAGCAAATGTGGAGGGTTAACTGCAGTTAATGTTTACAGTGACTCTCCAAGATTTCAGAGACAAGACTTTCCCAGGTGTACCTGGAGATGCTAGGGCTTGAGCCTGAGACATTTGAACCATGTGCCTCATCACTGATTCTCTGGAGGTTCTCTCTTTGTATCACATCAGTATTAGTAAAGGTTCCAGACTTATAGGTTGCAGGATACACATGGCAGATACTCAGTGCAGCACCATTGCATGCATACCTTATCCTGCTGATAGTGCAACCAGGTTTATAGCTTTGCATAGTTGCTAAACTCTGGGTAGCCCTTCAGCTACATTGACTGCATGCAGCATGAAGCCAGTTAACCCTGCATCTGCGCTTTTGTGGCTTCCAGCAAGAATGTCAGAACAGTTAACTTATATTCTTGTGCAGTCAACCACAGAGAAAATCTGCCTTAGCAAGCCTTATTCTTTATATTTTTAAAGGACACAGGGCAGTGTTTGCTGAAAATGCAGCATTCATTATATCGGATGTACTGGGATATGCCTAAAATTTGATTAAGTCACATGTAAGTGTTAAATCCCTTCTCCAGTTCTTGGTCATTTAAGGTCTCAAACAATTCTTGTGCCAAAGAAGATGTAGGCATGATAATATCATGACAATATCTCTTGCTCCCTTCTGGAAATGTCATGAGTTGACTTGCAGTATGAAAATTGTATAACCAGACCTTGGCAAAGTTGCTTTTTGGGCCCCTTTCCTAGAATCTCCCATCCAGGTTATGGACTTCTAGGAGATTTTGTTTTTCCAAGACCTGAGTATAACAGACATAGATTAGTAGTACAATGGTCTGGCCAAGCAACAACAGCTTGTAGATGAGGCACTGGAAAAATTACAGGCAACTGCAACAGATAGCTAGAGAAGAAGAAAGGCAGGAGGAAAATGGAACAAAATTGCAAGATATGGGACATCTGAATAAAAATTACTCTTGGAACAACAGCTTTCAGAAATCCCAGTGATGGTGCTGCCTAAAGGATGCTTGGAACTGTAGTCCAAATAGCAGCTTTTTCTTTTCTTTCTTTTTCTTTTTTTTGCTAGTGTGCATTTAAACCACCAAAGAACTGATGTCTGTTATTGCTGTGTTTTTTTTTAAATTCTGTAATGTTTTCTAAGACTGTGTCCATTAAATGCAAACAAAAAAGGAAGAGGTCTTGGCAGAACAGGAAAAAGTGATGCACACTGATTTAGAGCACATTTTAAATATTATTCATGGCATATAGCCTAGTCCATGCTCTGGCTGTTTCTATGTCTTGGGCTTCATTGGTCTTCCACTGCTCAGCTACATCATTTGCTAGTGCAGTGGTTCTCAACCTGTGGGTCCCCAGATGTTTGTGGACTTCAGCTCCCAGAAGCCCCAGCCACTATAGTCAATGCTCAGGGCTTCTAGGAGCTGAAGTCCACAAACATCTGGGGACCCACAGGTTGAGAACCACTGCACTAGTGGATCATCTGGGTTGGGAGTGCTTAACAAAGCCTGGATTGATAGCAGAACTGTACGGATCTGCAAAGCTGGAGACCACTTATCTTTCAAAATATCTGAACATATTCTTCCCAATTTGTCTATGTTAGGATGATAAATTTTGGTCATGAAACGTACGTTCAGAGCTGCCATTGGATATTTTTCTGGAAGGAATAGTTCAAGTTTAAATGTTCCGCCCTCAAAGGGAGAATCCTGTGGACCTGCAATGACCAAATGAAAATAATGTGCATTGCTTTCATTTGGCTCTGCCTTTATTCCAGGAACAGGTTCTGCCAGCAAGCACTGGGTTTCCTTGATGATCCTGCAGGGCAGCCCAGCCCAGCCATCTTGTCTTATCGGGATTCAGGCTCCATTGGGTCTCAAAAAATAGCAACTTTTTCAAGCTCTGCAGTCCATGCACATGGCGTTCATATGGCTGTAAGCATAACATGGCTGAATGGAACGGCGCCTTGCACAGAATATCATCCAGGTTGGTCAAAATAAGCTAGTCTCTGTATTATTGATGCTGGCACTGTGCATATCTCTATGGTCAGAGATGCCAGAGACCAAGAAAGGTTAAGAACATTTGAAGCTTGTCTTAACCAGTTCTCTCAATGAACCACTAACAGCTCAGGAAGCAGCTTTCTTTTTATTCCCCCACTAGGAACATTTGCTGCTTGATCAAAGAGGAACAGAAAAAGAATGTGGTGGACGTTCAGTACAGAAGTAGGCCAGATGAAATGGCTGGGAAACAGGTTCCTCCAGTATAACTTGTTCAGGATCTAACTAATCATATTGCCTTTGGGAAGGAATTTCTCTCAGGGCTAGTAGCCCTTTATGTTCCTTTTCACACTGGTGGAAATAAGTATGGCTCACTTGTTTGAGTAATTTATAACTCTAGAGGAGGTAAGAGTTATGTGTTCCCGCTCTCTGACACTATCCTATCCATGAATTATATGAGTTAATTGGTTTAGATGAGCATAGATGAAATCTGATAGGACTCGTTAATATAAACAGTACTTAAGACATGTCAATCAGGAAAAATAAGATATCTCCACGGAAAAAAAAATATAAGACACTTCTTCCACAGCTACTTCTCTGTTGCCACAAGTCTATATGAAGAAAAATGTATTTGCCTGCTGAAGGACTATAGGAAGGGGCTAGCTTTCCTTCCATTAGTAGTGAATTCCACAGCCTGGGAGAAATCACAGTGAAAGCCCCCAGTTAGATTCCCACCAAACATGTCCTGGAGGCAGGACTTTGGGCCTCCCCAAAAGATCTTAAGGCTTGAGCTAGCACCATACAGGAAAATACTGTTGCTTACATAAGCTGGATCCAAGTTGTAATTAGCTACTGATAAAACCATCTTGTGTTTAGGGCAGGTGACAGAAGAGGAGGAGAACATTGTCTCCCTCATAAGAATTTTGCCCCTAATGAAATTTTCCTTGTGTCCCCACATTCCTAGAATTGCATTTGAGCATTTAGAAATACACTGCAGGCATAAAAAAAAATGATAGCAGTAGAATCCTGCAAAACCCCAGTACCCCATATTTACTAAAACGTTCTACATGTACAAGGAAGTTTTTCATGCATGTATTCTGTACATGCTGTAGGACTGACCTTTGGTGCATGTGTAGCTATGTGTGCAAATCCATTCTCATTTTCTTAGAATGCATGTGCTGATACCATACAGGTGTTCAGGACTTCATCATAGAAAAGCAATTTAGTAATCTTAGTTTTTTAGAAGTAGTGTTTATGAAGAAATTTCAAGTGGAGAGTTTCTTTTAGACTTTATTAGCAGTTCTAATCACCATGGTAGGATGACTTGCATGATAATAAATTTACTTCCTAGTGACTGTTACTGTGTTTATGCAACTATTTTGCATGTCAAAATGTTATAATTTAACCTGATTTGCTTTTTAGAAGCTCCATAGCATACTTTCTAAATAAAATGTATTAACTGGGGGTTATTTTTATCAATACTAATGAAAACTTTTTTTCTGCAGACACCTTGTTTGTAGGGACCAATGCCTAAATCCATCTCCCTCCCCAGTAAAATCTTTGTCTCTGCCACATCCCCAGCAAAAATTTTCTGGCTACAATCCTGGTTCAGAGTGAGGGCGGGAACTATCTGATCTTATGATGCTGATTTTGTGTCAGTCTATTTCTGGACCCAAATGAACATGCTGGTATTCACTTTAAGGCCATGCATGGTCTGGGACAGATTACTTTAAGGACTGCTTGTATGTGTATAACCTTGACTGACATCTAAGACCACATGCTTCTTGTTCATCAGTCTGCCACTAAAATAGATTATATTGGTGATGAGCACATGAGAAAAGGCCTTCTTGGTGGTGTCCCACAGTTGTGGAATCCTCTTCAGCTAAAAATTTGCTTGGACTTCTCTGTTCAATTTTTAAGAAAGCATTAAAAGTTTGTTGTTGCTGTTCTTATTGTTGTTGCTGTTGTGTGTCTTCAAGCAATTTCCAACTTATGGTGACCCTCAGGCAAACTTATCATGGGATTTTCTGGGACTGAGAGTATGTGACGCACCCAAGGTCACCCTTTGAGTTTCCATGGCCGAGTGGAGAGTAGATCTCTGGTCTCCAGGGTCATAGTCCAGTGCTCAAACCACTATATCATGCTGGCTCTCAAAAACAAAAACAAAAGCAAACAAAAAACAACTCCCTCACCCATCATTGTTGCATTTTCTATAGTGAATTGTATGTTCTAATGCAGTTTTTCTTACACACAAATTTAGAGATATTTTCTTTGTGTTTCTATATACTATCTAATGTTCCATGTTTCTAGATAACTAATTTGCATAACTTGTTACTTGACTTCTGTTAGTGAAATTTCCATACATAAATGTTTGAAAGTTGTAAATTGGAAGTGGAGATATCTTTAAGCCGTTATAATGTGGAACAGTTGCTGGCATTATCTGAAACCACCAGTTTTTCAGAGACTTCTAGATGATCCACATATGCAGCTGCTGTTGCCGCCCCCTCCCCCTCCCCCTCCCCCTCTCCCTCCCCTCCCCCTCTCCTCTTCTTCTTCCTCCTCCTCGGACAGGTTTCCCCAGCTGACTGTCCTCAAACATGCTGGACTGAAGCTCCTATCACTCCCAGTAAGCCTGTTGCTGGTGGAGGTGTTGGAGAGCCAACAGCTCTAGAAGACACCAGGTTGGGGAAAGCTTTTTGAAGGTAACAAGGATTTATTTTTCACATTTTACTGGCTTTCTGCCTAGAACATTTTATTGGTTATTTTAATCTTTATAGCCTCCCCTCTGTGTAAAGCTGAGAGAAAATACAAAAGGGAAGTAAAGAAACATGACCCTTGACTAATCATGTATTTATATACTAAGAGAGTGTCAGTGTGATATTGTATGGCAATGGGTCAAATTCATCACACGAATTATTACACAATCTTTCCAGTACATAATGCTCATAGAAGGCCAACGTGAAAATAAATAAATCTGAACTGAAATCCTCCAGCTGTATCTAGATAGTAGGTACTGTACCAGTTCTATCATTATTCATACCTGTCTCATTTGTATCCACTGCAGAAGAGAAATTCACAGCTAGAAGTGCCAGGTCCTGCTGCACTATTAATTTGTCTGATGTCCCCTTCCTTCATATATCACCAGAATAGAACAGAAGGGGACAAGAACTTCTTAGGTGTGGGTACTGTCCTTTTTGTCATGAGAATGACTAGGTTGCTTTGTGACCAAGATGTTTCCAGGGGAAACCTGGGTTGTGCAATTGCCCACGTCATTCATGCAATTATACAAGGTGTGTGTGTGTGTGTGTGTGTATCCAGACGTGGTTGTTTTCCATTTATTACTGCAGCTACCCACCCCTACTCCAATCCACATAAAATCTATTAGTTAGGAAAAGAAGCACTATGTCTTTTGATTGGTAACGCTCATCATCTGGACTCGTCCATGTGGAAATGCCTTAGTGAATAAATATTCAACAATTCTGAAAACTCCTCTGCTTGGGTAGTAGAAATGTTGCATCTTTGAAACCTAAGATTTGGTTCTGTATTGTTCACAAGGTGCAAAGTGCTGTTCCATCTGAGCTATGGATACTATTTAAATCATAGAATCATAGAAATGTAGAGTTGGAAGAGACCACATGGGCCATCCAGTCCAATCCCCTGCCATGCAGGAACACCCTCAAAGCACTCCCAACAGATGGCCATCCAGCCTCTGCTTAAAAACCTCCAAAGAAGGAGATTCTACCACACTCCGAGGCAGCATATTCCACTGCAAGACAGCCCTGACCGCTAGGAAGTTCTTCCTGAGGTTCAGGTGGAATCTCCTTTCCTGCAGCTTGAATCCATTGCTCCTTGTCCTGGTCTCTGGAGCAGCGGTAAACAAGCCCTCTCCCTCCTCTACATGGCATCCCTTCAGATATTTAAACATGGCTATCATGTCCCCTCTTAACCTTCTCTTCTGCAGACTAAACATCCCCAGCTCTCTAAGTCTATCCTCATAGGGCATGGCTTCCAGGCCCCACACCATTTTGGTCGCCCTCCTCTGGACTTGCTCCAGCTTGACCACGTCCTTCTTGAATTGGGGTGCCCAGAACTAGACACAGCATTCAAGGTGAGATCTAACCAAAGCAGAGTAGAGTGGTACCAGTACCTCCCTCGATCTAGACACCATACTCCTATTGATGCAGCCGAGAATTGCATTGGCTTTCTTGGCTGCCGCATCACACTGCTGACTCATGTTCAGCATGTGATCTATTAAGACTCCTAGATCCCTTTCGCAAGTACTGCTATCCAGCCACGTGTCCCCCATCCTATATTTCTGTATTCCATTTTTTCTACATAAGTATAGTATCTTACACTTCTCTCTGTTGAATTTCATTTTGTTAGCTGTGGCTCAGCTCTCCAATCTGTCCAGGTCATTTTGAATTTTGATCCTGTCCTCTGGCGTATTAGCAACCCCTCCCAATTTGGTGTCATCTGCAGATTTGATGAGCATGCCCTCTATTCCTTCATCCAAGTCGTTGACGAAGATATTGAACAGCATTGGGCCCAGGACAGAACCCTGTGGCATGCCGCTAGTCACTTCTCTCCAGGATTAAAAGCAGCCATTTGTGGCCACCCTTTGGGTTTGGTCGGTTAACCAATTACAAATCCAACTAACAGTAGCCCTGTCCAGCCCGCATTTTACTAGCTTCTTTGCAAGGATGTCATGGGGAACTTTGTCAAAGGCCTTACTGAAATCGAGATATGCTACATCCACAGCATTCCCTTCATCTACCAAACTAGTAACTCTATCATAAAAAGAGATAAGATTAGTCTGGCATGACTTATTTTTGAGAAATCCATGTTGACTTCTCATGATTACCGCGTTGCTTTCTAAGTAATTAGAAACTGACTGACTGCTCCAGGATCTTTCCGGGTATTGATGTCAGGCTGACTGGGCGATAATTATTTGGGTCTTCTTTTTTTCCCTTCTTGAAGATGGGGACAACAAGAATCTCTGAAGGATTAAGCACAACTTGGCTTACAAACTGACATATGCCGGATGTCCGTTATCATTGCTTTCATTGCACACAGGGCTCCCTACCACATATAAAACATTTTATTTTTCATACAACACTTTCTATACAACAACACCTTATTGAAAAGAAGCCCATACACAAAAAGTGCAGGAATTTTAACATAAATTACCTGCTGATTTCTCCTGAAACTCCTCTGTAGTGTTCTTATAACTGCTAAAGTTCAGAATTGTAACTGCTTTGTAAATATGACTGAACACCTTCCCTCACCTAGTTCTGAGCAGCCAATTTAAAGCCTGATGTGAACAATACATACACACACACATTTAAAATGTTTTCTTCGCACCACAACCATATGGAAATGAGTGTTGTACAATTAATTCAGGTGGGCAATAGCCTATGCAAAATATTCTGCAGGTAATTTAGACAAGCATTTAGACAAATACTTGTCTAAAACAAGTATTTGCACCTGTCTGATTTTACAGTTTGCACCCCTAGCATTAACAGTGAGCGGATCCGGGAATTAAGGGGTGGTGAAGCACAACACCTGAGACAAAAATGTCCACAACCTTTATTGGTTACAATGGAAGAGCCTTAATATGGCATATGGAGTAAACCCAGGATTCTGAAGACCCACATATTGACTGGGGAACCACTTCTCAGTGCATCTGCCAGGATGTTTACGGGAGGACAGGAAATCAGATCTGTCTGTAAACTCCTGCATGGTTCCTGACACCCGGGAATGAAGCTGGTCCACCAGCCCATAAGCAGAGTTGCCAAACCTGGAGAAGATGGGCATGAAGATTCTGTTTCCTCCCATTCAAATGAATCCAACCAGGTTCCCCAACCATCCACAAAGTTGTGATGTGTGTAAAACATAAAAAGGAATGAAAATTGACCCATTTCCTCCAAATTAGGCATGTTTGGTAAACAGTACATTTAAAATACAATCAGCAAAGCATACAGAGAAAGTGCATGAGGAAATAGATCAGCAGCGGTACCTAGAGAGTGGATTTATGTTCTCTGGGCAGATGATAGAGAAATTTCTTTGGGATACTGGAGAAGCTTTATTCCAAGGGCGTGATTGACCATCCAAGTAAAAAAAACTTGGTGAAGCTTGGTGCAAGTCACACTAATTTCTTGTCTGGTAATGAACCCCAGGGCTGAGCAGGCCACTTCACTTAGCTCTGCACCCCCAGAGGGGTACAATGTAAGTCACAACCCAGCTAGAAGCTTACCTTTAACAACTTTTGTTTAATTCAGATTTAAAAACAGCTCAAAATGTCTGGAAGAGATCTTTTTGAGTTTGACTCAGGAAGAAGTCTGAGATCCTGCTTTGTGAAATGTACCTCTGGTAAATAGATACATCTCTTGGCGCCATTTTTCTCAAACTTACCTTTTAAGTGATGCGGCCCACCTAACGAACCATTTCTGCACTACACTTAGTGCTATTGTTCCACTTTCAACATCCTGTGGAATTCTGGGGTTTGTAGTTTACTGAGGCCCTCTAAATGCTCCTCTCTAAATTGCAAACTCCAGGATTCCACAGGATGTTGAAAGTGGAATAATAGCACTATAACAGTGTAGTGTGGAAATGGTCATGGTCGCTTCCATGTTGTGGGAGAGTATGAGAATCAGTGGAAATGCATGCAGTCCTTTTCCTGTAGCTTGATGTGCTGCAACAGGTATCTGCATGTCTTTGCAGTACGTCCAGCTACAGGAAAATAGCTGGACACATCTCTGCTGATCCCTCTGCCCTCTCCAACATCAAAGATATGGCTGTGCTGAGGGACTGTGTTGCTTAGAAGGTGGGTGGGTGGGTGATTTTGGTCATTGCACAATCGATAGAGAATTCTGACCTCAACAACAACAAAAAAAGTGATTTACAATAGTGGAAACTGGACTTACACTACTGTACGTATTTCACAAATTGGATGCCACCTGAATTTATTATATTTTTAATCTGGCTTTCTGCTAAAAACAGACAGTACTCAAGGCAATTGTTACAATGGAAGTTTATTATTAAACAATATTGTTTACTATTGTAAACTATACAATATTGTAAACAATATAATATTGTTTATTAAATAATCAAACCATCAAAATAACTCATAATGAGATAGGCCCTCCTTTAGATATGAATACAAAAGGCCTATCTTTGGTTCATGGCTGCGAGATGAAGGCAAGATGACTGATAATCTTTGAACTAGCAGAATACAAAGACATTGGTGCTGGTTAAAATCTGCAATGGCATACCCACAACCTCAGCAGCACACTTTCAATGTAAAAGACAAAAATAGGTAGAGTTAACTGTGTAGTATGTCTATGCAGAACAGAAGCAAAGCTTACTTGTCAACCTGTGTGCTCTCAAAGGTTTGCAGTGCCCAGCAAAATGCTGTAAATCTGTATAGATTTTGTGGTTGATGTCGACAAAATGGCTGCTTGTGCCCACAGCTGCTGCTTCTATTTTTCCTTTGTCTTTATATGCTGTCTTTCTTAGCACAATGACTTCCTGCTGTGATACTAAAAGAAGCAGAAGTGAATTAAGACATCACAGGATTAAAAGAAGTACTGAATGTGGTACTGTGCTACACAAAAGAAAGCAAGGATACAAATGATTTTTTTTAAGTGAGCTGGAGAGAATACTGTTTAAATATACAAACACACGCACACATCTTAATTTTATCACACACTTATAATTGGCTGATAGCCCCTTTTTAGATGCTATTTTTTATGTCTATCCTCCATCCAAATAAGTCTTTTGCCTTACGTATGTCTTTGGAGAGCCCAAACTAAGGGCTTTTCTGTACTACACTGTTATAGTACTATTATTACCCCACTTTCAGCATCCTGTGGAATTCGGGGGTTTGTAGGCCAAAGAGCTCTTTGGCTGAGAATGCTAAATGCCCCTCTCTAAACTGCAAACCCCAGGATTCCATAGGATGTTGAAAGTGCAATAATAGCACTGTAACTGTGTTGTGTGAAAAGGCCCTGTATCTCTTCCATATGTCTTGATTTATAGTGCTAAAGAGAGAGAGAGATATATAATACACCTCTATTAATTACTGTATTAAAATTTTGCCCCAAGTTTAAAGGAACCATCACTTTGGGTAATAGGAAGGTTCATAGCTGTTTTTGAGTGGGAGAGCTATGCTCATCTTCACTCAAATGTTTTTAGCTGATGTAAAGGTTATCTGGGGAACATATTAAACTGAGTTATATAGGTGTTTGGTGTGCATTAAAGTGAAAACAGGCCTCACTATGGTATGAGGCAAGCATCTTCTGTAGTCTGTACATTAGAAAACTTCTCCCCACGCTGATCTTACTGAGGCCAACAGTTACTTGTTGCACTGGATTTAAGTTTAGTTTACAAATCAATTAAAACGAGGAATTACTAGGGGAAAGCAATCATTCCCAGCTAGATATTAAAAAATATGTTTAAAATCATGTTTATATTTCTTTTGCACAGAAATGACATTCTTTCTAGCTGCTGGAACCATTTCTAGTTGCTGGATCCTTTATGATATGGGACTCTTGATTTAAGATATTTGAGGCTCTTTTTGAAGGTATGAGCAGATGATTTCCTCCCCCAGTTCTGCACAGATATATAATTTGTTAAAACAAGTGTTGACAGACTACAGTTCCCATCATCTCACACTAACAATGCTGGCTGAGATAGATGGGAACTGGAGTCCAGCAACATGTGGAAGACCATAGGTTTCCCATCCCAGCTGTAAAGCAACAGGTAGCTGTTTAGTACTGTTCATAGTATAACAGAAACAGCCTGATTCCCAGCAGTCCTAAGGGCTTTCCTTCTTTTGGCACAAACACGCTCATGTCATTTAGAATTATCTGCATGCACAGCAAACACACCTGCTCTCTGCTTGTCACAGATGGTGGTCTGGACTGCAATGGCAATTCTTGACAGGTCAGACAATTTTGACTAGATTGCCTTTGTGCCTCTTCCTATTTCTGATTCTGAGTGTTATATACATTGTAATTTACCTTCCCAGAATTTTTCAAATCTATGATTTTACAGGACATATTTTGCAATAATGAAGTACTCAATTGCATATATATAACTGCAAACATTGTTAGTTAGTTAGATGTGGTCAGTGGCTTGTGCATATTGTGACCTCGATCTAACATTCCTTTTTGTTGTTTAGTCTGCCTTCAAGTTGTTCCAGCTTATGGTTAACCTAAGGCCAACATATCACAGGGTTTTCTTGGTAAGATTAATTCAGAGGGGTCTTGCCTTTGTCTTCCTCTAAGGGTAAGACAGCGTGACTTGCCAAAGATTACCCAGTGGATTTCCATGGCTCAGTGGGGAACTGAAGCCTAGTCTCCAAGAGTTCTAGTCTAAAACTCAAACCACTACACCACACTGGCTTCTTAACATCCCTTTAGCATAGGGTAAATACTTGCATGTGGCTATATACCGTGGCAGCTCCCCATGCAGAATAGTAACATTGTACAACACATGTCAATGACTGGGTGCTATTGCATGATGCACAATCTACAACCACAATGCAAAATATAGGGTGCACAAAAATGCACAATGCACACTTTGCAAAGCCAAGGCACAGCTGAACATGCCGCTTGTGCTAGTCTGCTTTCACTGCTATCAGCAGAATACATCCATTGGGCAATGGTGATTTTTTGGCCTCACATGTATAGTATGACTTACAGATTTGTATGTCCCTAAGTGAATTCCAGTCTATGAATGATAAAATTTTATTATGCTTTAAGATATGTACAAAAGGCTGCTCTTGACTGAAACAGCGCAGCATACTTTCTAGCTACCATGCAATATACTAAAGAAATTGAAATTGCACTCATGCAAAAATCTTCGTGCTTTGCCATATTTATGTGGCAATCCAGATCCTCCTGAATTCAATAGGAATTTCCCAATGACTTGGAATGGTTCACTACATCCTTTGTGGAAAGCAATTGTAAAGTATTGGATACTTATTCCCCACACTGGCATTTATTGACATATAATGCACAGATGCCTACACACCAACATTAAATATGCCTTCCTTTACTGTGCGCTCATGGAGAAGCAACCTGCGCTTTCAAGTTTTGTATAAAATGCCTTAGGCTTGACATCAGTCCCCATCCTTTGAAGATACCAGTGGTCCACTAGTCACTTCTATCCTTTCTGTGTATAAGTACACCACCAATAAAAGCCATAAGTTGCCCTCAGATGCACACACCAAGCACCAATATTTCCAACAGTCTAATCAGGATGATGGGAAGACACACTGGTTTGGGAAAGCAAAGTTTATTGTTGGGAGAACTGATCCATGGTATAGAGGACTTTAATATGCTGTCAATGAAAACTGGAGGGGGGCGGCAGAAGTGAATGGTGTAATTTAGACTATTTTAGGAAGCGTCTTTCATCTCTGCCTTTGGGTACACATACTGTGTACACTTTGCATGCTTGCCGCTGTGTTACGCATGCACTCATGAAAGCTTACTTTCTGTGTCTGCACATGTACAAAATCATACCTGTCCCTACCATTAGGTAGGGTGAGGCAGAATCCTCAGGCAGCAGGCCCGGGAGAAAATTGTTACTTAATTCAAAATTACTCTATTTTCAAGGCCAGGGAGAGCGAAAGGCGCTCAGGTTGCAAAACGGCTTGGCTGGCTTTGGCGATTATACACCTTGCCCTATTAGGCCTTATTTCCTGCTCGCTGGGGCAGCAAGGTGTGGCAATTTCCGCACTAGAGGGTTACAGTGCTATTATTCCACTTTCAACCTCCTATGGAATCCTGGGGTTTGCAGTTTAGGGAGGGGCCTCAAAGGTCCCACAGGAGATTGAAAGTGGAATAACAGCACTGTAACCCTCTAGTGCGGAAATGCCCTGTGGTAGTCGCCGCCCGTTAAGCCATTCTTTCCCATGGGAGGGCTCTGTTAAGCACTGTGCTCCAAAGGACCCTGCCGGGGGTCCTCTTCTTCCTGCAGAAAGACAATCATACGGTTAGGCGCGCCTCCCCCAATAAACGCGCCTCTTTTTCTCCCCCGCGCCCCCCGTAAGGCTCTAGGATCGCAGCTCGCTCGCGCGCCCGCTTTCTTTTCCTCCGCGGCGCTCCAGAGCAAAGGGCGTCCCTTTGCTGCGCCGACCCGCAGGTCGCCCCGCTCTGTAACCCCGCGCCGCCGCCGCCGCCGCCGCCGCCGGAGCCCTACCTGTTGGGCCTGGCTGCTCCCTAAGACCCGTGGGAAAAGGAGGGGAGGCGAGGCAGGGTGCGCCCAAACGCCGCTCCCCGCCTTCCCGCTCCTCCAGAGGTGCCACATCTGGCTGCCCACCACGTGACTCGCCCGGTCCCTGAAGTGACTAAGGCTGAGGAGGCAGCTGTCACCATAACAACCAGCTCCGAAAGGGGAGCGGAGCCCGCCCGCCGGCCCGCCGCAGCCCCCTAGATGAGGAAGAAGTGTTTCTGTGCGCGCGAGTTGCGGGGGGCGGCGTTGTCGAAGAAAGCTCAGGCGGGGGGACCATGTTTCAGCAGCTGCGGCTGAGGGAGGGCGGGGGCGGCCTCCCGGGGCGCGCCATCCTCTTGCGCTTCCTCGGCAAGGTAAAGTCGATGAGGTGAACCAGGCGGGAGTCGGGAAGGGGGGCGAAGGCGAGCGAGAGGCGAGGTGAGGGCGCAGAGACACAAAGCGCGCAGCCGAAGGACCCGGGAGCGAGCGAGCGAGCGAGCGAGCGAGCGAGCGAGCGGGGATTATACCCAAGGGAACCAGCCTGAACACCCCGGCGGAGGAGAGCGAAGCTCCAGCAGGCTCCTCTTGGTCCCGAGCAGCCCCTCGCCGCTCCCAGTTCCGTCGCCCTCCTCCGCCGCCGCCACCCTCCCCGCGATGCGGCCCGACCCCGAGTGAAGGCATCATCTGGGAGGGAAAGGAGACAAAGGGGAATTCTGGAACCCCAGCAGGCAAGCGCCAGAGAAAAGAGGAAGAGGAGGAAGGTCTGGGAGAGGGCGGGGAGAGCCCGGCCCCTTGCTCCCGGCCCTTCCTCCCAGCCAGAGGCACAAACCCACTGAGCCCTCCACCAACGTCCAGTTTCCCGCTGTTGGCTGCCTTTGGAGGCCATGGGGAACAGCTTCTCCAGCATCCCAGCGCTGCCAAGGGGCAACTCCAGCCGGTTCCACAGGGTGCACCAGCAGCATCTCAAAGGTAAGAGACCCCACAACCCTGTCTGTTCCGGGATGTGTTCTTTAGAAGTGCGTCTGTGTAAGATGACACTCCTCCTCCCTTTTTAAAGTTTGGACCGTTCTGGTTATTCTCCTCAAGCATACAGGCACCCAAGGCTCACCTCAAGGCCATCCCTCCCACCTCGTCTCCTACATTGTACTCTGTGCTTATGCTCAATACTCACATAGCTGAAACCCACCTGGAAATGTATTCCTTCCCAGCTACGGTGGAGAAACGTTGGCTTATTGCAGGTTTTTAAGCACACGATTGATAGTCTTTTTGTACAATGTGGACTAGTTGCATTATGTCAGACCACAAAGAGCACACTAATCTTATGACCAATAGAGAAGATCTGTTTGATTCTTCTGAGAACATGTGGGTTGTAGTTGTGTGTGCATTCACTTGGAAGGAAGTGTCCTTCTTGGCTTCGTGGATTTTACTTCCAAGTAAATGTAATGGGGAATCAAGATGGTAGATGGGTTTATACCCCAAGTCAATTCTTCACTGAAACACATTAAGGAAGGTTTAAGAGAAAAGGAGGAAGACACAGAAGAATGTGTATAAGATGCTTGGCAATATGAATAGTTTCCAGCATTTTAGTTCTGAATGAGTGTGTTGCCGCAGCTGCTGTTGTCTTGGTTACCTCGGAAATGTCAGGTTTTGGAGTGGGAGGACCCATTTTAGGGAATGAAACATTTGATGTGTATCAATGGTATATTGGTCCTGGTAGTTGTAGTTCAGATCCAATTAGTATTATAATCCTTTTGAGCTTCTCTTTCTTATGGTTTAGAAATTCCCACTCCGGGCTGTTTGTACATCTAGTCCCAGTGGATTTGCTTGCAAGTCTAAAGGGATAAGGACTGATACACCTGTGCCCACTTTGGCCTGCTATTCTCTTAAGCATCTCAGAAAAGAATTTGCAGCCTGATTCACAAAGCAGTTAAGCTGCAGTGTTTATTCCATGAAATGAATAGTAGTAAACTGACCATGGTATTAGAGTGACTTAAATCAAGTTATCTCTGTTTAACCAATTTTTTGGTTCAGACCCGCAGTATCTTACTTTAAAAAGCATTTCCATTCCATCCCCCCCCAACTTGGACTAGTGTATAGTATTATTGCATGCTGCATTATCACACATTCAGTGCTAAAAGAGGCCTGTTATTAAAAGATGTCCAAAGAAGAGGGATGCTCCAGTAGCCAAAATTATGTTTCTCTTTTAGATATTTTTCAGTCATGTTGTTTCATTCTTGCATACCATAAAAATGTATTATTGTTTTAAAAAAGTAGAAGGATAAGAGGGATTGCTGAATGTTATTGGGAATACTTCATTGAGGAATATTTAAAAAATACCACCTTTGTAATATTTGTATGAAAACTTGGTTTTCTTTTCTTCTATACCCTCAGGATTATTAGCAGTAGCATTTTTGGGTTTAGTTCTGCAGATGATGACGGAGGAGACATACATTCCCAGCATGGACTGAATCAGACAGAAATTCAGGGTAGACAATTGCTGTGTTTAAAATTAGATGTGTAAGGAGGGGGCAGCTGAACACTACTGAGAGACCCATCATTCCCCATCAACACAAATGTGAAAGCACAGACGATGCTGCAGTAGTTGGTATTCAATTGTAAACTGCCAGGAAAGATTTATCGTAAGAAGAAGGCTGTCATCTGGAAATATTACTGGAGCAAACTTAGGCAGAATTAACAATCCGTAGGCAGAACGGGGCACATCTTTATCATTTGTTATTGTTAGCTTAAGCTGAGATATCAAAGATACAGTTAAAGTCGCTTGACTTCATTTGGTTTTGTATGACATGCTGGGTTTTTAGATTCATAACCCTACCCGATTTGAACTGGGTTTGGTTGCTGTGCTGTCACTCCTGCTGGCAAAACAAACAAAATGGTTCTCCTGTAGTCTAAATGCTATAGTGACTGAAAGGAAGAGTTAACTATGCTTGCCTTTTGTTGCATAAAAAAAAAAAAAAAAGCTCGCCCTGCCAAGTAACTGCCAGGGACAATATGTGCTTTTTCTATGTTTTTTTTTTGAAAGAAGATTGCCTCAGGTCCTACATTTACATGCAGAATAAACAAGCTTGATTGGATTTGACAGGTTCCTGTAAAATGCTTTGGAGGCACAGCAGCAAAAACTATGAATGTCACACTGCTTTGTTACATTTTGGGACATATATTTTAATTGAATGTGCATCTCACTTTAGCCCCTTTCACTAACAGTATTTCAGAATGGGAAGGATGAAGAAGTGTTCATAACTTTGGCAACTTCTGGTTCTTTTTATCCTTAAAAGGGCTTTCTTGACTCTTTCTGCAGATTACCTTGCCATAGCTGGAGAGCAGTGATCAGCACTGGGTTGTTGTTGCTGCTGTTATTATTTTTATTGTTGGCTTACTCTTGTGAATTTTCCATACCTTTAAAATCTACATGTCAGAGATGGAGAACATATGGTCTTCCAGATGTTGTTGAACTCTGATTTCCATTCTTCACCATGCTATTGTGAGCTTCTGGGAGTTGCAATATGATGACATGTGGAATGTCACATATTTTCTGTACATAGTGGCCAGAAAAGTTAAACCCTGCAATTCTTGCAGCATTCCAGATGATAAGATGGCACTACTATTCCTAATGGAATCTTTTTTTCACTTCTTTCTCTTCCTATGCAACTTGCAAACCTTGAAACAAGTCCAACTGAAGTAGCAACCTGATCCATATGTTCTGTAGTAGTCAAATCTGAGGGTTCTGATCAATGTCATTTGGCAACTGGACAATTTATAGGAAATGTTGAAACCTCACTAGCTTATACTTTGCAACATGCATACTTTCAAGTCACCCTACCCAATTCCAGTTTCTTGTTAGTTAGTTTTTTTTCTCCTCAAGACTAGTCAAGATGAGGATGTAAGAGATTCTTGGCCTGGGGCCTTAGGGAAGTCAGTGAGGTTGAGGACAGAGTGTTTGCTTATGCATTGCCACTAAGATCTAGCCAAAGGAAGAAACTGTGAGGAAATCAGCTGTGCTAAACAAAGAAGATTCTCAAAATCAATAGGCCTGAATTTGTCATATAGTACTACCTAACTTCTACGAAAGATTATAGGTTAGGCTTACTTAGACTGGAACAACAGGCAGATGTCTGTATTTCATGAAGGACTACTTTTGCTTCTGCCTCATCTGAACTTGCACCAGATCTTTTGGGGTAGTCCTCTACTCTGCTTTACTTGGAGATGAGAAAGGTTGTTATAGTTGTTGCTGTTGTTATTGGATGAAAGCTACCAGAATATTCCAGCCAGCATGGGGGATTCTGAGAGCTGTAGTCTAAAAAGTAACTTTTTGAGGCTCGGAATGCACTGTGTATTTGACATGAAGTCTGAACCCAAATAGATAATTACAATGTAGACACGTCTGCACGTTAAAATCATATTACACCATGGAGGTTGATGCAGATAATCAAGATACCTTGAGATGAGGTAGTTTACCACAATACAGATTGACCAATTATATGGACTTTGCTCCAGAAATGCACTGACTGGCTTGTCATTGATGCTTTTGGTGGGATCTTCCCACAACCTTCCCTTAGGTCATGAAAAGGGCAGGAGAGTTTTCTCAATCTTGTTCTGTATCTTAAAGGGGGGTTCTCTCTTTTTCACCAGGCTTGGAAGAAGGGCATGAGATCATACCAAGATTTGGAGGCCCTCTGTGACTTAGGGAGACAAGGGCAAGATTGTCTATTTTTAAGAATGTGAGCTTACCTCTGTGGTTGTGTTGGGCTTCAAGAAATGTTCAACCTATCTTCAAACCTCTGTGTGGAGTCACAGCTGAAGCTCCATGCCTCCTCCTTCAGGGGGGACCCTTTAATGGTGAGCCTGGACTCTATGGACCCTTTAATGGTGAGCCTGGAGAAATAGGAGAGTTATGGAAATATAGAGTTGATAGCATATACATATAGAAATGATTAAAGTGAGAGACTATATCCTGCAAGGAACTGAAAACATGAAAGTCCGTGCTTGAATGATTAAGCCTGGAAATGCTATTGCTGGGTATCTTCCAGGGCCGCATAGCTCAGCAAGACCTGAGGAGGCAGGTCTTTGGATTACTGTTTACATTTTCTGTAATGCCATTTAATAGTGCTACAGGAGAGACTTTGTAGGAAATTAAGATGCCAGTTCTCACCTGGCACTGACTGGGGCATTTCTGTTGCTGTTAAATTCTGCAGTTGTGGCTGCTACTTTATAAGCAGTTTTGGGCATAGTTGAGGGCTCTTTCAAACATAGAATTCAGTTCTGTCATCTTCTTTTAAGAGAATCTTTCTTTTCCCAGCACCGGTGAGCTAATATCCTAGAAGGCTGAATACATCTACCCAGACCTGAATCACCTCAGGCATGACTATGAGACAGGCTGAATTACAGGAACCAGCTTCTGCTTGTCTACACAATCATGTACCGTATTCCAAAGATGAAAATAAATGCTAGAGCAAAACAGACATTAACCTACCAAGGGTAAACTATTTATCTCTTTTGTCCCACCCCACCTCCATTCTACTGAAAGCAATAGCTTTTATTTCTGTAATGGAATCATAATGGGACATGAGAAGCAAAAAGAAGAGAAGCAGGGTGAGGATATTGTAGTTCTAGGTTTGCTGACTATTATGGAGATTTATTTTATATTTATTCAATGTTTTGAAGTCCTGGTCTGTACTCTCCCTCCACCCCCAAGTCTGAAGTAGTTTGGAAAGTAAAGCTACAGCCCTGTTGTTTTATAGGTTTTATTCCAAAATAAGGAATATCGCTTACAAATGGATGTTCTTTTTGAGATCAAAATAAAACATTTCAGTGGTTAAATATGTCATAAAGGCTTGGAATTGGAATAATTATTTGTGTTTTAGTTTTTTGGCAGGGGAAGAAGATAATATTTAGGAAAGTGGTTAATGCATTACTTTTCATAAAGTAGGTGAAAAAAATTAGGTTTGTTGTATAAAGCGTGACAGTTATATTGCTTACCAAATCAATATGATTTGTTGTAGAAGTACAGAATTTGGTATGGAGGCTGTCCTAGATGAAGTGTAAATATTTTAAAATATTCAGAAAAACTGGATACGGAGTGGCTGAATTATGTAACTTAAAAATATTTTGGCTGGAGAGTGAGAGTCTTTTGTGTCTAGCTATTTTTGGCAAGTAAATAATGTATTGTGAAGATTCTTTTAAAAATGTTGATGTGGTTTTAAAAATGTACATGTTTTGTCAGGTGTGTCTTCGCTTGGTTTAGTGAAAATTAACAGTACTGTTTTAACATGGGGGGGGGGTTAAAGTCTCCCATTTTACATAATGATGAGAAAAGTGATAGAAAACTATGGGGCACAAGTCTGTCATACATAATGAAGGCAGGATAGGTAGAAGGAGGAATACCTGGCAATTCTGACTTCTGTATCTGACTTCTGAGAGACAAATACGGGAGGTAGCAATACAATATAGTATGAAGGAAATGAAGGCAAGCCAGTAGAGGACAGAGGTTTATATTACTCTCTATTTAGCAAAGTCTGTTTTCTGTCACTGGCCATTTCCACACTAGAATGTTATAGTGCTATTATTCCACTTTCAACATCGTATGGAATCTTGGGGCTTAGGGAGAGGCCTCCAAAGTGGAGTAATAGCACTATAACAGTCTAGTGTGGAAAGGCCACTAGTCTGCTTCTGATTTCTTGACTGCAGTTTCCATTCTAATTAATGATTGATACGCAGTATGGAAAATCTTGAACTATTTCAATGTTTTCATCCTCTACTTTAAAGTTATATCAATCATCTGTGGTCATTATTCTTATTTTCTTAATATTCAGCTGTAATTGCACTTTCTTCCTTGACTTTCTTCAGTAATCGTTGCAATTCTTTGCTATTTTCTGCTAGGAATATGATGTCATCTGCATATCTTAAATGGTTGATGTTCCTTCCTCCTGTTGTCACACCTAGCTCTACAACTTCATTTGTGCACCAAAACATGTGGAAATAATATATTAAAACTCTTGGCTTAATATCGTTCTCAATCTCTCTGACACAGAGTTTGCTTTGATCTTTGATCTCATTTTTCTTCTTCTCTAGAATGGGAATAACTCTAAAGCTAGGAACAGTGGGATGACAATGGACAATGAAGTATGCAAGGACTTCATATTTTCTTCATCTTCTTTTGGAATTTGGATGAACCGCACATTTTAGTGATAGCTTATACGAGTATGTAGACAGCCAGTGTTGTATAGTGGTTTGAGCATTAGTCTGTGAGCTGGAGACCATGTTTCGATTCCCCACTTGGTTATGGAAACCCACTGTGTGACCTTGGGTGCATCACATATTCACAGCCCCATGATAGATTTACTTTAGGGTGGCCATAAGTCGGAGATGACTTGAAGGCACAAAACAACAATAATACAAGTATGTTCTGGAAAGAAGGCAGATGTATAGGATGTGGATGTGAAGATAAAATGGTCGTGAAGAGACAGTGAGAAGTGATTTATGTAGCTGTGTGATCTGCAAGTCATCAACCCAAAGGAGAAGGCAGCCTCCTCTTCATTTACAAGTAACTATGTGTAAGTGTTATTTTGATTTTGAAAGAGATTTTCTTTGTTTAATATGAATTAAATCAATATTTAGAAATTACAAGGAGAATAAGTCTCCAACTTTGCTCTTATTTCACTTTTATTTGAACATGCATACAGTTAGGCTCAGTAGCTTAAGATAAGCTTTACAAATGGTTGCTTATCAGAACTGAAAGTTTAGTATTTAAAAACAGACCATAAGAAGTCTACCAATTTCAGATGCTGATAATGCTTGCATATTATGTTCATTTTATTTCTGTTTAAATATGCACAGGGCTGGGACCCTCTGCTTAAGATAAGCATTGCAAGAGAAAGGTTGTCAGAATCAAAAATTCAGAATTTGCAACCAAGTATTTTATTAAATATTTATATACCTTTGAGCCCAGTGTTTTTCTCAGACGGGCGAAAGAAGATTGAGTCTGAACAACCAGTAGTGGTATACCTCAATTAAAAAAGTAGATGTTCCTGGGTGTTACTTCTTTAAAATAAACTTTGGTACCAGAGGAAAATATAATATGGAAATAATAAGGATGAGGTCCTACACCACAAAAAAGAAGAGCAGTTTAGTAAGTTTCAACAAACATTTATCCAAAAATTACAATATGCTCATGAGAAATGAAACAACCAGGTCAAAGAAGCCTTTCATAAGTAAACAAAAATATTTTCAACCTCCCAGCAGTGACTGAAAAGCTTCTTCGAAAATGCTCACGGGGATAATTTTTTCTTTCACTGGCCTCCACCTTTCTTATGATTTCCATTTTGATGGCTAGACCTGTACATTGAGCTATGCTCTTTTTTCAGTATGTTGGGAGGAGCCGGTAAAGCAGGTTTATCTGTTTTCCTTCTTTTGCATTTCATGCATATTCAGCAAGGGATTCTGGAGGGAGCTGCTGTTTATCTTGCCTATTGTAGTAGGCACACACGGCTATAGTAGGATTGGTTAGAGTAAAACCCAACTTTTCTCCACCCTAAGCTTCATTGCATTGTTTACTGAAGACATGCTGCTGCAATCTTATGCCAATAATCTCTGGCCATTTCCTCACTAGACTGTTATAGCGCTATGATTCCACCTGCAACATCCTATGGAATCCTGGGGTTTGCAGTTTCGGGAGGGGCTGGCTTCCCCCTCCCGAAACTGCAAACCCCAGGATTCCATAGGATGTTGCAGGTGGAATCATAGCGCTATAACAGTCTAGTGCGGAAATGGCCTCTGTTTCTCCAGTCTTCTTTCACCATACTCTCAGTGTCAATGCTGCTAAAAACTTCCCAACTAGACAACAGATCAAGAAAAAAGGTTTTGTAAAAAGGAGTTTCTTTGTCACAGCCTTTGTTAAATGAGCTGTACTTGTATGGGTAAGTGGTGTTTAAGTTTTAAGCAAACACACTATGTGAGACTAAAATTTTTACTGCTTCCATAATACAGAAATTATGGTGAGAGTCTTAACTTAGCAATTTCATGTTTTGGAGCTGTATAAATGAAATTTGAAACTATGTTAACTCTTAAATTAGGTGCTAAGATTGTCTTTCAAATACTTTACTTCACTGAATCCCATCCCAGTAGAAAGGCAGGGTATAAATTCAATGAACAGCAACAGCAAAAACGAGCAGTATGGTTTTGGTTTTTGAGGCTGTGACGCACTGTCAGTGGCCGCTTTTATCATTAGAAGGTAGGAACGCCAGCAAGCACAGGCTTCTCCTGCTTATCTAAGGCCCCTTTTGCATGGCATTTGCCATGCAAAAGGGCACCTGGAACATCGTGCGATTGTGAGGAGCAGTCTGCACGACACACTCACAATTGCATGACGCTCCAGTGTAGGGCAGGTGCCGCTCGCGCACCTTTTTTTCCAGCTTTCAGCCGAAAATGGTGTGCCATTGCGCATTGCTCCAGCACCCCGCGTGCACTTGCCGTGTGTGCGGAACCTCCAGAGCCACGGTGGTTGCGCTTCCTTCCCCAGCGCAGCCTGGGAAACTCCCAGGCTGCGCTGCGCTGCGCTGCGGAAGAGGCGGGGCTCTCACGTTGCCTGCTCAGGAGCAGGCAGCTTGTGTGGAGCTGAAGCAGCAGGGACGCGAGAGCCTCTCGCTGGAGGCTGCTCGCGCGATCCCTGCACCCCAGCGCTGGAAAAAGGTAAGCTGTGGAAAGGGCCTAACAGGTTAGAGACCAGAGTACTGTCCAAAAGTGGAAAGGGTTGAAAAGCAGAACCTATTTGCTGCAGAGAACATGAAGGACTTACAGAGGCTCACTTGGGACTGACTGTGCACATCTATTGCTTATAATGTTTCTCAGCTGGCTTGGTGCCTTTTTTCTTCCTCTGGGCTTGCTTTGCAAGTAGTGCATGCATGGTCCCATGTGAGCCTCTGTAAGCAAGAACTGACAGAAGTCCGCTGTTTCAATGCTTGTAATACAGACAAGTTCCATTAATTCAACTGGGAGATCCGCACTTTCCACAGGGAAGTCTTGGGATCATACACATGTGTGAGTGGTCCCAAGCAAGCCTCTGTAGGCAAGAAGAACTGATGAAAAAGTGGACTCCATGTTGAATTAATGGAACTTATCCTTAATTTGGAAGTGTTGAAGGAGTGAGCCATCAGATAATGGAGCACTGAAAGGGAGGGGCTTTCTGCAGTAGACAAATGCCTGTGTGTATGTGTGCCTTCACATTGCCTGTCTACTTAAAGCAACTCCATAAATTTAAGCAAGGACTACTCAGAGGTGGTTTGCCATTGCCTTTGTCTGAAGTCTAGCCTACAGCATCTGATATTGGTTGCTGGTGTCTCATCCAAACACTAATCAGGACTGACCCTGCTTAGCTTCCTATATCAGATGGGATTTGGTTCCTTCAGGGTATTTACATTCAGACGAGTGTCTAGAGCACATTTAATTACATATATGCAGAGCCTGTAAATGTTACTTGTTTGGGACTGCAACTTTCAGAATTGCCCAGCCAGCACAGCTACTAGCCATACCTTCTGGGGGATTCTGAGAGCTCTAGTCCTCAAAGGAGCTTCTACAGTCTTGTACATAATATACAAAGCAATTTCTTTAGGTCAGTATTTTCAAACAGAACAGTGTCCCGTGGGCTCATGGGACATGGTCTCCATTTCTGGTTTGCTTCTGGCTTGATATTTAAGTTCTCTCCAAAGGGTCTATGGTGTAAGTTGAAAAAATTAAAATTATACAACCGCAGCATTTTTCTAATAATGTGGCCAGGGTTTGTGTTTATTGGATGGTGCATTTTTATGAGATTTGTGGAAAAACACCAGCAGAACCAGAGGGAACAGGGATATTTCTTCATTGATTGCTTATATGATTTACATTAACTATCAAGGAAAGTATAAATTGAAATAGTGGGTCACCAACAATTTCAGCTTTTTGAGAACTAAAAGCAAAAGCCTCCTCATTCCATCTCTGAACAAGTCAAACAAGATATTCTCAGACAGTGCATTAACAATTTAGGAGCAGTTTAAAACAGACTAGGCAAAGTGCCTTTCAGAAGTATCTCTTGGGAAGTTTAGGGGTTTCCTCCCCCACACTTATTCTTTCCAGAACTTGTTAATAGTAAACCTCACCTACTTTGGACCTGTCCTCTAAGTCACTGATTATGTCACTGAGAGGACTTTATTCTACTTTTCTTAAGCAAGTGTCTTTTGTGGCCAAGTAGCCTCTACAGATGTAGTTTTACCAGAAAACTCAGACTATATTTCCCAGAATACCCAGTCAGCATGATTACTCTGATTTCAGGATTCTGCAATTTGTAGTCCAAAAGGTAACTTTTCCAAGTTCTGTTTTATTTTTATGTTCCAGAAGTAGAGAAAGGCCTTTATATGAATAACTGCAGGGCCATTGGCAAGGGCTTCTGTGTGTCTCACAATGCAAATAATGTTCACATAATAGTTACAATATTTCAACATGTCAGCTTGATAGCTTTGCTAGGTACAGTTTAAGTGCGGTTATTCCCTCTATAAGAAAAAGAGAACAGGGAGATAGCAGTAATACATGGAGTATGTAGTTCAAGTTATCTGTGTGGTAGCAAGAGACCCTCTAGACTGAGGGTGAGCAAAATGTGACTAGGGCCTAGACCTCATTTGATTGTTTTTCAAAAATACCCATGGATCTGCTTATGGATCTGCTTACAAAGAACAGCCTACTTAAGCACTCTTGAAATGCGCTATTGTTTTGAAATTTAATTTCAAATAAAGATGAGAACTGGTCTACCTTGTGCTCCCAGTTCTTTTTCCTAATTCTTGGACCCTAGTGCCTGTTAATTCCTTCATGTAGTGGTGTATGATATGAGATAACCTCAATGTCATATAACAAAAGCTGGGTTTCAGCCTCCCACATGTGCACAGGCACGTGTGCACACATGTGAGTATAAAATGAAAGTCTCAGATGTAGGGACAATTAAAGATAACAATAATTCTGAAGCAAACTTTCTGTTAAACTGGAAGTTGTTGACAGAGATGAATATCCTGCTTTCAGTGATTTTTCTCTGTGTTGAAAAGAATAAATGAGAAAAGAAGAGTGAGAGGAGAAAAGTCAGCAAAAAGGATGATGACAACATGAATTACATTGTAGTCACATAAATGTTTCATGCACTGTGAGGTGGTATTTTGAAAGGGATTTTTTAGGCCCTTCTGCACCTTTCCTTTTTCCAGCACTGGGGTGCGGAATCGTGAGAGCAGCCTCCGGTGAGAGGTTCTCGCATCCCTGCTGCTTCAGCTCCTCACAAGCTGCCTGCTTGCACGAGAGCCTCACCTCTTTCTTCTACAGTGCAGCCTGGGAGTTTCCCAGGCTGCACTGGGGCAGGAAGCGTGACCGGCGCAGCTCCGGAGGCTCTGCATGCCAGGTAAGTGCACGCGGGGCCCTGGAGCAATGTGCGATTGCGCACCGTTTTCGGCTTCCAGTCGAAAATGAAAAGGTGCACAGTCGGTGCCTGCTAGCCCCTGGAGCATCACGTGATCGTGAATGTGTCATGCAGATCGCTTCTTACAATCGCGTGACGCTCCAGGCGCCCTTTTGCATGGCAAATGCCATGCAAAAAGGGCCTTAGAAAATGCGGGAGGGCAATATGAAATTAAAGTAGCTTATGTTATACTCCTCCCTCCCTGACTCAGTTCTATGTGTATTTTTTTTTGCATGACTTAATCTGAGATTTCTCAGATTTTTATTGAAGAAATCTCATAGAATCCAGTCAAGTAAAACAAAATCGACAAATGAGCAATACTTCTGTTTTCCAACCAAAGTGCACAAAACACATCATGCAAGCTTTTGAAGCTCCATTGGCTTCTTTGTTAGGCAAAAACTGTTTGAGAATCTTGCATCAGAAAGAAAAATGGGGGATGGCTTTGGAGTCACAGGCCTACATTTTGTATCAGATGTTTTCTCTGTAGAATTAGTTGGTTTGGAGGGATCTCTCAGTGTAGGCAGAAGCCACTCTCTTCTTGGCCATGTGAGAACTGAGATTACTGCTGCTAATGGAATTTCAATTTTACTGTTCTTTGTCTCAGTCCCCATGGTTTATGCCATAGTTTTCAAACTTTCTATTTTAAGGGAAGCTTGTTATGTCACCCTTGTACATTATCCAAAGGAATCCTATGCATTGCAGAGGATTTAGGCAGGTCTACTGCATTGCGTGTTCGTTTGAAACACTGTTAAATTCTGGCTAAGGCCTTTTTTGCACCTCACCTCCATTCAGTGCAGTCTTGCAGGGATCACGCAAGCAGCCTCTTCTGTGGGGCTCTCGCGTCCCCGCTGCTTGTGCTTCGTAGGAGCTGCCGGCAGGCCAGCAAGGAGTGTGAGGGCTCTGCCTCTTCCTTCTGCAGAGCAGCCGGGTATTTTCCCAGGCTGCACTGGGGGAGCAAGTGTGAGGGCCATGCCTCCGGAGCTCCGCACAGACAGTTAGTGCGCACGGGGCCCCAGAGCAATGTGGAATCACACACCATTTTTGGCTAGAAGCCGAAAATGATACAGTGAAACGCTCCTAGCAATTGCATGACGCTCTGGAGGCCCTTTCGCATGAGAAATGCTATGCAAAAAGGGCCCAAGTTGTTGGAAGTGAGGTCCCAATGAAATCAATGCAACAAGTTAACAGTGCATTAAGTCCCACTGATTTTAATGACATTAATGACCATCTAAGTTAGGATCCAACTTGTAGACTTCTAATCTGACAGGTCGTGTTCTGATGAACTCAGAGGGGTGCTCAGATCTAGCATGTGGTACTTTAGGTAACACTCATACCCACTGGTGGAGGCTGTCAGGTCCAGAGGTAGCATCATCGGGTACATACCCAGCCATGTTCTGCTGGAACCCCTCCTGCTTCTCTTCAGTCTTCCAACTGTCAGATTCCCCCCACTCTGTTCTTCTAGGGTGAGCAAATGGTCCCTGCATGCTTCCTCTATCACAGTGACAGAAGACAATAGTGGTTGCTTCCACTTTTCCTGTCCATGTTTCTCACTTAGCCTTCTCTTTCAATGTAGTGAATGAATGGCTGGCAACAGTGAAGATGATCTGTCACTGTGAAGGGAGAGACAGTGAGTAGTGTGGGTGAGGAGGAGCTGTAACACCTATTATACACTCACTCAGCCTGTTCCAGAATAGGACATTTTACTGGCTATAGCAAGAAGGAAATGATATCTCCTTCTTTCACATCATGATGGATAGTATCTAAATCCAGCTGAGTTATTTTGACACTTAAGGCAGAAAATCCCACAACTCTGTAATGAATTAATTATCAGTTTGCAGCCATCTTGTGACACCCCAAATTATCCTCCCCACAATCTCTGCCCATTGCTAGGACTGACTTCACCACCACACTGATGTGGAAACTATCAGTTGCCACTGGCCTAAAGGACAAAAGAAACCTGGAGTGGACACCATGGGTGGACCCAAAGTTTAGTGACATAGCTCAAGGTTTCTGTGGAAATGCAATGCATGGTATCTCTAAAAGGAGGATAAGCATATTCTGGGAGAAACCTTTACCAGAGAGCTACTATCCATCAAAGTAGACTTCAAGACTAATTCTGCAGTGTGTACGCAAAAACCCAATAAAGCACTATTGATAGAAAAGCAATTTCCCAACACTATGGAACAAAGTTATTTATCATATCAAAGGGGAGCTTCTGCCTGTGGGAAAATCTCAGAACTATGCATATAGTGAACAAGAAGATCTTCTGATACATTGTCAGGAACTTACGACAGTGCTTTAAATACACTGAGGGTATTTTGAGTGTGGAACACAATGTCCTATATATGTCAGTAGATTGCATCTAATGTAAGTGGGACAAACATGGAAATAGGAATAAGGATGGGGATCTTAATGCATTTCAGAGACTAGAGCATCAATTCGTTGTTTTAAAATGTACAGTCTTTGATTCATTTCAGTTTGTACATAACTGGTTGCCTCCATGCATTGCCATGTGTTTTGCCTTTTGCACGTCATTGGTAAACTTACTTTAGAGTTAGGTGCAATGTTGTCGCTATTGTTGTGTGCTTTCAGGTAATTTCTAGCTTATGGTAACTTATGAGATGAGAGTGTGTGACATGTCTAAAGTCACTCTGGGTTTCTATGGCTCAATGGGGAACTGAACCCTGGTCGCTAGGGTCAAGGGCCATTTCTGCACTACATTGTTATAGTGCTATTATTCCACTTACTGAGGCCAAAGAGCTCTCTGTCTGAAAATTCTAAATGCCTCTCCCTATACTGCAAACCTCAGAATTCCATAGGATGTTGAAAGTGAAATAATAGTATTATAACACTGTAGTGTGGAAATGGCCATAGTCCAACACTGAAAACGCTACATCATGCTGGCTTTCTTTAGTTGCAATGAGACACATCCAAATCCAACACCTGGTACTGCTACACACTGAAATAGATGTTGAATCCAAGCAGAAGGAGATGTTGTGATACATGTGCCAGAATTGTGTGTGTTCTCAGAATATGAGTTAACATTCATGTTCTTTCCATGTGTGCTTCTTTTCCATTTAAGAGTACCAAGAGTAGAATAAGAATATTTCTGAGACAAAGTGAAAGATCCCAGAGCTTTGGATAGAACAACAGGCACACTAAGACTCAGGCCCTTTCCTCACCTTACCTTTTTCTGAGGCTGCGGTGCGGGGATCGCACCAGCAGCCTCCGGCGAGAGGCTCTCGTGTCCGTGCTGCTTCAGCTCCGCATGAGCTGCCTGCTTGCGCGAGAGCCCCGCCTCTTGCTTCCACAGTGCAGCCTGGGAGTTTCTCAGGCTGTGCTGGGACAGGAAGCACGACCGGCGCAGCTCTAGAGGCTCCGCACGCCAGGTAAGTGCATGTGGGGCCCTGGAGCAATGCACAACCACGCACCATTTTCGGCTTCATTTCGAAAATGACAAGGTGCGCGATCAACCCCTGCTGGCCCCTGGAGCATCACATGATTGTAAGTGCGTCATGCAGATTGCTCCTCACAATTGCACAACGCTCCAGGCGCCCTTTCGCATGGCAAATGCCATGCGAATGGGGCCTGAGTTGAGTGTCTATCTAGGTTCTTTCACACTTCTGGTTTTAACCAGATATCCCAAAGATGTGCTGAACTGCTGATAACTTAAAAATATCATATTATGCACCTTTTTGTCTCTGCAACAATCCTTATATCAGAAGCAGCTACACCTCTATAGGGCATCTTTTCAGAATGAAATCTCAGCAGCTCTACTCCACCCCATAGCCCTGTCGCACTTGTGCTGTTAGTACAGTTTCACAATGCCGCTTCCCACCATCATCTGTTCAGCAGAAGTTTGCACATGTGGACTGGTCTTACTTTCACTTTCAGTGTCTCTACTACTGAAGCCTTCTGTAGTGCACTGAAGCTTCAGACTCTTTCAGTTCATGGTGCTCTGGGAGATACTGAGAGGTGGCAAGGACCTGTCTCCACTTACAGGTTCCATCAAAGCGTGGTGTGAGTTAAATGAATCACTGACTCCTCTGATTTCAAGAGGATTTGAGGAATGGAGCTTATTCTCTAATGTTGTGCTAGCTCCAAGTGGACAAAGGATTCCCCATCTGCTAGAATCCATAGAACAGAAGGCCCCCCTAGCTTTGTGTAACATTAGCATCCCCCTCCTGTTTTTCAAAGCTAGATGTCAAATTCTGGCCATTTCTGGTTTGGATCTCCCTTCCCCAGTTTAGTGCTATCCATGCATGCCCAGAGAAGGATCCAAATTGACCAACATTACACAACCCTTTGCTAGGCATGGGTGGCCACCAGAAACCTCTGCACATTTCAAGGCCTATCAGTACAGTACTTCTAAGTGAGCTTTGGATACACTTGGACATGGCAGTGGATTCATGCTTTATGCTGTATGTTGGCATCTTTGCACATATCAGAGAGTGTGTGGAAGACTCCTGGACTTCTCTATTTATTTAAAATCTCACCATTCTCACAAGGTCTTTCGCACTCTGCCCTGCAGATATTGGTGGTCACCAGGAAGAGATTCCAATTGCGGATAAGATCTGGTGACTGTATTTTTCAAATCATAGCTATAGGCTAGTTTCTTCTTTACACCTCGTCCACCCATCTTAGCCAGTGTGTAATGGTGATTCTGGAATTAGATGTTACAAATCTTGTTGTTGTGGTTAACTGCTGTCAAGTCAACTTCAACTTATGGCGATCCTATGAATAAGAGACTTCAAAGTCACCCTGTCTTCAACCACCCTGCTCAGGTCTTGCAGATTCAGGGATTGAGTCTTCTTTGATTGAGTCTATCCATCTGTAATGCAGTCTTCCTCTTTTCCTACTGCCTTCTACCTTACAAAGCGTTATGGTCATTTCTAGTGACCTGTCAGCTTTCTTCTCTGTCAAGTTTTCACAACCAAGCATACAAATTAGAAATACAATGGCATGGATAATTCTTATTTTAATATTCAGTGATATATCGTTATACCTCAGGATCTTGTCTAGCTCCTTCATAGCTGCCCTTCCAAATCCTAGTCTATTTCTGATTTGTTCACTGCAGTCTCCATTTTGTTTATTGACTGAGCCAAGGTATGGAACATTTCGAACCATTTCAATGACTTCATCCTCTACCTTAAAGTTATGTCAATCATTCGTGTTCATTATCTTTGTTTTCTTCATGTTCATCTGTAAACTTGCCTTTGAACTTTCCTCCTTGACGTTCTTCAGTAATTGTTGCAAGTAGCTGCTTTTTTCTGCTACTAGTATAGTGTCATCTGCATATCTTAAATTATTAATGTTCCTTCCTCCAGTTTTCATGCCTCCCTCCACTGAGTCAAATACTGCTTTACGTATATGTTCAGCATGCAAGTTGAACAGATAGGGTGATAAAACGCAGCCTTGCCTGACCTCCTTGCCAATTGGAAACCATTTCGTTTCTCCATTTTCTTTCGTAACAGTATCCTCTTGCAAATCATGAGGCTGTCCCTATTCTGCTTAGCTTTCCCATTTTTTCCATTATGTCAGTTTCCATAGCTGTAAACAGCAAGTAGCAGTTGAGAGAATGTGAATGTGTGCAATATAATTTATTTTCCTTTAGCATCCACCTGCCTACTGTGACCTGCAGCCTTTCTAGTTTCCACCTTTAAATATTTTATTTCAGCCCTCAGGCTGTACCTTTGTTTTCTGTTCAGTCATCTGATCGGTACTGTTAACACCACCACTACCCATAACAAAAAAAATAAAACCTCCTTAAGTTAGTATGACCTTCTCACAAAACCCCTAATTTCTCTTTTCTCACGCTAGCAGTGTTCTGCTCTTTAGTTTCTTATCGAAGGGTTCACCCCAGCAGTACCTCTGCTTCTCAGCTATCTAATTACAGTACTTTTATTTACTTTACTTTACAGTTCCCCTTTTCTTCTTTCCTTCCTTCCCTAAAAACCCCCACAGCAGGTACCAGTTGATTCGGGCAAAGGTTATTCAAGAGATTGATGCTGTTATTAAACTAACACACTATAGGCAAGTCTGCATTTGTTGTAAGTCAATATTTGACAGGCAAAAGCAAAGAGCTGAAGAGCATTCATTCTTCCAGGAACTGAGTTAAGAATCTAGCTAGATGCATAATATACACAGTCATGCACTGGAAGCCTGGGGAGACCTGCATTTAGAAGATAAGCCCTGGGCCACATTTCATTGCACACAATCTACCATTTGAATATTATGATTTATCTTTTAGCTCATAGAGTTGCAGAATTTGGTAAGAACTGGGTAATTTTGAAATTCTCTGGCTTAAGAAAAATCTAAAATTGATGCCAGGAAAACCACAGAATCTAGAGTTATTACTGTACTTGAATCTGAGTTAATGTTGGTGATGGCTGGGTACGGAAAATGCAGAATTATTGAAGATGCAGAAGGAATTGTAGCTTACATGTAATAAGGAATTTTGGGGGCACAGAAAGCTCATCTATTGGCACTGGAGACCTTGTAATAGGTCTGCCACAAGACATGAACCATGTTTTTGTTTTGTGGTCATGCAAACTACTGTGAATTAAAACACTGTATCCTGCCATGTCAAGCATTAGACTAGATACCTCCTTGTAGCTTTAGTACCCTCATATTATGCTGCATTTCAAGACTGCAGTCCTAAACTTACTTACAAATAGGTATGCCCCACTGAACACAATGGAACTTTATTCTGTGTAAACATGCATAGGATTTCACTGTGAGAGCATTCAGGATTGGAAGCTAATTAACTACTGTGGTGATAGTGACAGGAGAACTGGTTCTCTAAAAGATATCATATTCGGTGCCAAAATGTCTGAAGGCTGATTCGCCTGTGTTGTTGTTATATACCTCCAAGTCAACTCTGACTTATGGTAGGGTTATCATAGGGTTTTCTTTTATTCAAAGGAGGTTTGCTATTGCCTTCTTTTACAGCTGAGAAAATGTGACTTGGCAAAGGTCACCCAGTGGGCTTCTGTGGGTGAGCAAAAATTTGAATTGGAGTCTTTTGGATTTCTAGCCTTCAATATTCAAACCAGTAGACCACACCAGCTCACAACCCCATCATCACGTGATGTCATGTTATTCAGGTACCACCTCAGTTCAGTTCTCAGCCTGAACATAAAAGGTCCATTGTTTGAAAAGTCCCAGCATCAACATGTTTCAAGATTACTTTCAGCATGTATAAACCCCAAATGTGGAAAGAACACCTTTGAACCTTACTAGGTCAAGGAAGAGGAGGCCACACTGTCCCAGGAAGGGCTCCAAAAGATAAAGTGTTAGAGTAAAATTGGCATTAGAAGGAGACCGATGAGTTTGAAATTCAAGAGTTGAGAGATATGTACAAAGCTGAAAATGGCAGCATTTTCTGGATTCCCTTCTTTATTTTACACCCTTAAGCTCAGCAGTTCGGAGCCTGCAACCCAGAGAAAAGAAGTCTAATCATATTGTTCCTGATGGTTTTTAATTTACATCGACTTTCCATATGTCAACACATGATTTCAAAACCTTCTTGATCAGCTTTTACCCTCTGATGGTTATAAGCACTGCTTGATTTCCCTTGAACAGCTACCTGACTGAAGATATACCTTGTGCTTTGTGCTCGGCTGCTCATCATCAACACCCTTCTTCTGACACAGAGATTAGTATTAGTGTCTTAACAATTTAGGAGATAGCTTTCTGACAGCTAAGCTGAACCACCAAAGAAGCAGAGCTTATGTGATTTTCTCCTGAGATTCCAGCCTTCCTCATCTGAAGATAAATTCCAATCTTCCTTTTAAATAATATCATTTTAGTTTTAGCATTTCTATTAGGCCTTGCTTGCATTTGAGCAGCAGCTGTTGTCATTTTATATTTTAGATATATTCTTCAAAGTCATTTTGTCTTTCCTTTCATGTAAAACGCTTAGTTATTATTTGAAGGAAAGCAATTGTGCTTAGAATGAGGGAACATTGTATACTGTTAGACACAGTATGAATCTTATGTATGTTTTGCTAAGCTGACTTCAGCAATAAGCTATCTTGGAGTGAGCCGCTGTCAGGGGCTAGGGAACCATACATGAGGGCTGAATCCCTGTCACACCCCTGTTGAAAAAAATGCAAACATTCTGCACCATAATGTCTTGTATGGACTGTGATTTTGCCATAGCCTCCACCACCATTTTAGGTCTCAAACATATTTTTGTTTAACAACAGGAAGTTACTCCAAAGTGAACTTCTAGGTTACTTCCTGTTAGAAAAAAATCCTCCCCTGTACTTAAAATGGCCTGATGGTATGTATTTTAATATCATGAAATTGCCTCCCAAGACCCCAGAGGGCATATGGGGGCATTTTGATGCACATTTTTTCAAAAAAAATTAAAAAACAAACAAATTAGGCCCCAGGCAGAAAAATCAATCCTGGTGGTCTCGTGCGGGTTGCATTGTCCCTACTCCTGTGCTAGATATGGAACAACATTGGTAGAACTCAATTTTAAAAATGGAAATGTAACCTTGAAGTCTCAGTTCCATGTGATTTGTGATTTTTCATTCCTTTAAATGCATCCCTGTATGATGCAGTTGAGATACAGTGTTGTGTGTTAAATCAAATATGATATGTTCCTGTTGTTCATGTTTGAACATATCCTTAATGATGAACCAGACATAAAGATTTAATTTACAACCATGTCTATCCAGTGATACTTTGCTTTCCAGTTATCTTTTCCCTCTCAATGGTACCGACTCTTGACTATATTAATGAACAACATAATAGAGATGCCTGCAGATGCAGGACAATAGACTTCAGAAAGAATGATGTGTTCCTTTTTTAGGGGCCTGTTGTCCATGTGTTACAGATTAATAGCCTGTGGTAGTTGATGTTTCCTATGTCAATGGGGCGGTGAATTCATTCCAGGTATTAGAGAGTCAGCATGGTGTGTTGGACTATGAGTCTGGGGACCAAGATTCAATTCCCCACTCAACCACAGAAACCCATTGGGTGACCTTGGGCGTGTCACACACTCTCAGCCCCAGAAAATGTTGTGATAGGTTTGCCTTAAGGTCACCATAAGTCAGAAATGACTGGAAGGCACAAACCACCACCACCAGTTAGTATAGACTTTAATGGGGCTATCTAAGGTGCCAAGCCTATTTTGGGGTTAGGGTCCAGCACCTTGGATAGTGCCTGTTAAGTCTGGACTAAAACCCAGAGTGGATTCTGTACCTCGCTGGCATAATAGTCACCTCCAGTTGCTATTAATAGCTTATGTTACAAATGCACCTGAGTAGATGTGTAACCATTGTAACTAGTTACAATATGTCTGTTCCACTGGATTTCCACATGGGAGGAAACCATGAGTGGCTGCAGATTTTTGGTATGTTTACCATACAGGTAGGTAAGAGAAAAACCAATTATGTTGCTCTTTCACATAAAACCAACTAGACACTTACTTGTGCAGTGTACATCGTCTTGACTCTTGAACATTTGCCCAGTGATAATGAAAAGCAAAATATTACTAGGGAGTAAGAACTAGCATTTTAAAAGATTATGCCAATGTCCAGATAACACAACTATTAAAAGGTAGGCAAGAAAAGGGCTTTGAACTATACTCTAATGTGGAACTATTAATAATGTAAAGGCTGTTGATGAAACATATTGAAGCAGTGGAAGTGTCAGCATATAAAAAAATTTCTTGATGCAAAAGAAAAATCTCATGTCTTTTTGGTTTCCTGATATGCAGTCAGTCAGCCTAGAAGGCTAAAAATAGCCTTATTATCTAATCTTCCAACCTGGGATATAACAAGGGGATTATGAGAAGGAAACAGTTCACTGTAGCTTTTCACTATATTTCCAGTGTAGCTTTCCTCTGCCAGTGTGGCACTCTTGGGTCCTCTTGTAGTTCATTAAAAGGCAGCATTCAGATGTTGCTGGGAGGAACAGAATAGATACATACTTTAGACAAAAGGGAAGATTTATGGCACATTTGAGATAAGGCCCTATAGCAAGGGAGAGGAAGATTTGGTGTAAATGTACAGTCTAGCAACAGCAGCATTTTCTCCCAGTGTGTGAGTGTTAAATGATGCCAGAGGCACAGAATACTATAATGTAATGAGATGTTTTGAATATTCAGAACCAGATACAGACAGAAGCAATTTCCATAAAATGGAATTGGGATCTGCAAGTCGCTATTGGCTGACTCTGCACTGAGTTAAGATTTTTGTATGTCTACCATTGAAGTACAAACATAATGTATATGCAGTACAGATGTATGTTCATCCACGTACATTTCAACTATGCATGTCACATAGAGCATGTGCTGATATGATAGGGTTAGACATGACTTCCTGTGTGTACATACTCTAGCAGCTGTGTGTTCCACTTTGTAATATGTGAAACGACCCACACAGAATATGAATGAATTGATTGCAATCCCATGACCTCCAGGAAGAAGCCTCACTGCTCCACAATTGTTAAAGCATATACTCAGAAAACATAAGTTTCCTGTTATGAAAATGTGTTGTGGTGAACTATGGGCCTAGTTTCTTCCCTTCCTCTCCCCTTCTTGGTCTGGGTTTGAAAAATTGCTGTGTGTATGTTAAACAGTACACAGAGGAGGCTGTGAATCATAGCTTTCTGAAGCTTACTGGAGAAGTAAATCACACCCTCCACCATTTACCAGAAAAATAATAATGGGGGAGCTTGGAGTTGGTGGTGAGAGTTGCATGTGATGGGATTTGCAGGTGGCCACAGGCTGCACTTTGCTCACTGCTGCTCTAATCTCCAAATGTAGGTGACTTTCTTTGTTCACACAACAGCTTGCTAACAAACCAGGATCTTAAACCCTGCTATGATCCTGGATCTAACTAATTTTTACTTGAAGAAACAACAGTTAACCTGAATTTGGATGTAACAGGGAACTGCAGATAGTTCCAAGTCACAAAAAGGATGTGCTCAACCTTCTCTTCTCAGACATGAATGTGGAAAAAAGTAAGGGAAGGGAAAAATGTCTGAGTCTAAGGCTTGCTGCAGCTGGGTCTCGAACAAGAAACCAGCTTCCTGTTGGGTCTAAACTCATTCATTGTGTTACTGAAAAACTTTCTGGAGTACAAGGTAAGTGACCAAGACCCAGGAAGATAACTAGTTGTCACTGTTTCATAGGGTTCACAATACTTTTGTGTGACCCTGGATGGAAAGTATCATCTGGACTGTAGAATTCTATAATGTGCATTGTTGTTAAATGTGTGTGGGTTTTTTTTTTTGAGAATAATAAAAGTCTCTTGCTAGAAATGAAAAAAAATAAAGATCTAAGGAAAGTGAAGCTTAAGTAAAGTGGAACTAATTAGCTTTCTTGATGTGTTCTAGGAGTTGGGTGACATCATCAACATTTCTTGGATGACAGTCATGCTTGATCTTGTTTCCCTTGGGAAACCAAAGGGGGTGGCTGAAAACTGATTAAAAACTCTTCCTTTCCCATCGTTGGAAAGAAGATGAAAGCAGACGGAGTCCTATAATATTCTGTAGTACAAGTAATGTTACAATGAGTGCTGAATGTTTGTGAGGAAAACCCCTTTTTATTCCATTTCAGTCTTCACGGGAAAAGTTCATTTTCAGGTCTTCCTGTGTCATTGACTGTGTCATTACTTCACAGACAGAAATTCTACAGGGCAGCATTTTGTTTATTGTCCATCTAAATTAGGGGAAGATTTATTTGTTGAATTTCTGCCTGTCATGGTGCTACATATATCCATCCATTCTTTTCTACAACAAAGCAGTTCACAGTTGCTGGGTTTTAGACTTGTCTCTTAAAGGTAATTTGAGGGTAATCTGCTTAAAACTATGCACCATTTTAGGGGGAAAAAAGCTGTACCTCCCCTATATAGATCAAGATCATGGAGCAAGGATAGGGATTAACCTTTTACTTTCTTGACAAAAATTCCCTTGATTCTGCTGTTTGCCCCCAAATGTGCTGCTCATATCTTAAGTCTACAATGAACCAAAGCCTTCTTTTAGGCTTTACATGAAATGTAAGCATTTTCCAGTATCAAGGTTCTGAGGTGGTGTTATTATTAAGAAAAACAAAATGGATCAACAGAAAAGTATGTTACAAACTGTGGATGCTGATCTGAAGAATGCTTTTGTCTGCAGTTGTGATGGCTAAGTGGTTTCACTGGTAGATATGGCAAAGATTTAGTCTCCTATTATGAGCTGGTCTAATAAAATTAAAATGTGCTAAGCAAGACCTGTCTTGACCTAAAAGTTAGAAAAAAAGAACACAAACGTGGGTTGCAATTTTGTATCAGCTATTTGGTTAAATATACTTAAGTAATCTCTGCTGGCCCAATCCTACCAAATCTGAAAGAACTGTCATTTACTTGGGCTCCAGTTGCCAGCAGAATGGGCTTCCATCTCTCCATGCAGCTGATTCTTGGTAAGATAGGTTTAAGAGGAGTTACAATCATGGCAGTAGTGTTACAATCATGACTAATTAATGACTATGAATATGAAACAATTACCTAAATTTACTCATCTGTTACTGTTTCGTAGTCACAATTGCTACGTGGTCATGATTTTGACACTATTGCCATTATTTTAATTCCCTCTCAAACGTACTTTACCAGACATTAGTTGGGGAGAAGGAGGTCCATTCTGCTAGTGATTGAAATGTGGATGAATGATATTTCCATCAGGTTTTGTGTGGGGGTCCTGCCAGTAGAGGTTACTTATATAGAGGAGTGATTCTCAACCTTTTCTTTGCCACAAACCCCTTTTAAATATCTTTTGTTACCGTCGACCACTAGGACTTAACTCAAGGAGACTTCCAGCTGTATATGTAGTAGCAAGAAATGTCATGTAGTTTCTCTCAGTCACTTAGAGTAATTCACTTGCATGTTCTCACTGTGTACAGAGGTAGCAAGGACTGAGTACATTTTTTGCTATCCAACAGTTTAATAACCTCTGAATGGTTTAAAATATTGTAAAGACACTTAAGTAGCTGATAAAGTATTCCACTCTTTCACACAGGTTTCACTGTGTCTGTTGGTACTGTAAATGAAACAGACACATTATAACGACAACCATTAGTTTGTACTGGTGCAAACTGCTGAAAACTCAACAGGCACAGATTTTCATCCCTTGCAGAATGTGAACCAGACTCTCCTCCATTTGTTAGTCACCGCTCTGTGTTGGTAGTAGTTATAAGGTCATGGGGAGCTTCTCCTCCTCTTCATTGTTGGTTGCTGGCTGGTGATTTGCTATTATATTGTGCACGAAGTGCTGGGCTATTTTGCACTCCCCCTTCAAGTTTCAAAAAACAGATGTCTTGTAGAAGAAAATGAAAAGCAGAAAATTTGAAACTGTTAAATTTATTTTAGATTGCAAGAATAAGTAAAACAACGATCTTTGATTATCTTTCCCAAATAGACAACAAAATGTTTCTGCACACAAATAATTTTGAATAGTTCCAACTTCAGTTCAGGAGGTATTTCCAGATAAACCTTTTAAGCTTGTATCACCGAGGATCACTATTTTAAAGCATCGTATTTTGTTGTTGAGTGCATTCGAGTCATTTCCAATTTATGCCAACCTTAAGGTGAACTTATCATGGAGCTTTCCTGGCAAAGTTTCTTCTGAAGGATGTTGCCTTTGCCTCCCTCTGAGGCTGAGAGAGTGCGACTTGCATAAGGTCATCAAGGTCACCAAATGGATTTCCGTGGCTGAGCAGGGATTTGAATCCTGTTCTCAAGATGCCTGTTCTAATTCTCAAACTACTACACCACACTGACATCATATAGTACTGCTGTAAACAACACATATTACCAACTGAGAAGAGAATTTTTTTCTTAATCAGAAATACCACCAAGTTTCAAAAATAAAAATACATATGAGAAAGATAAAAAAAAAGAATATAGATTTTTTTTTATAAGACTTTACAATTAATTATGTTCCATAGCTTTGCTGTGGTTGTTGTTGCTGCTGTTGTTGTTGTTGTGTCCCTTCAAGTCGTTAGCAACTCATGGTGACTTTAAGGTGAACCTATCATGGGTTTTTCTGATGTTGAGCATGTGTGACATGCCCAAGGTCACCCAGTGAGTTTCCATGGCCAAGTGGAGAATTGAATCCTGGTTTCCAGGGTTATAGTCCAGTGCTTAAACTAACACTAAATAAATAACTTGTCAGTTGCATTTTTTTTACAAGGGTTAAGAAAACTAATCAGTATAAAACTGTGCTTCCAAAGGTCATTACAGTACCACTGGAGGTATACCTAGGCAGTTGCGTAGTTGGCCTAATGATAGCATCGGTCCTGCTTCCATATAAGCTAGCAGCTATTTAAATGTCAGAACAAAGCATGAGAAAGCCATTAGGTGAAAAAAAAAGGCGTTAGGTGCAGACTGTGAATTATGAATAAAGCTCAACTATTTAAAGAGAAGCAACATTTAATGAGTCATGTATATCTGAAGAAGCAAACGTGGACTCAGCTTGTGAGGTAGGAAGTCTCTGTTTGTGTTCTAATAAAAATCTATTCAGATAAAGAGATCTCTAATGAGAAAGATTGCGTTTTTTATTTGACCATCTTTAAGTGTCATTAACCGGATAGATCCCACAGAGTTTAATAGTGTTCATTTCATTTTCCTATTGATACAAATATGGTTTGTAAAGGTTAAGAGCTCAGTGCCCAATTTAGTCATGTTGCTTTAGCAACTTCATGTGGGATGCAAAATAGTCTCCTTGGCAACACTTCCTATCTGTTTCATGAGTAATGGTCATAAATATGGAAGCAAATTGTAATAACAGCCAGACTCATGGACAAGGGCTTTTTATAGCTGCAGAGGTTATGATTTGGTTAAAAAATAAAAATCAAGAAACATGCCTGAAAACCATTCAACTCTTATTCAGTGCCAAGTTGAAGCCATTTGGATCTAGCAGCCATGTTATGTAGTTACAATGCATAAAACAGCATTTTTGGTATGTGGTTTTCTGTACAGAAAATGCTGTTTTTTGTGTAAAATAACAACATGATAAGTGTACACACAATAAATCCCCAGCTACATCATTTTCTGCAAAAGAAAAATTTTCTGGCAGGAAATAGTATTTCTCTGCAGAAAATACTGATTCCTGTACAGAAAACGTTTTCTGCACAAAGCAACCATGTGTGAATTTTGCTTAAAATAAGCCCTGAATAGCAAAGATTTTCATCAGGCCAAGGTATTTCTCATCACAGATTCTGAACACTCAAAAAACATTTTTTCTGACTATTTTTCCACATATTTTGAAATATCCTCTCTATTCCTACAGAATTATATGAATGTGAATGTGCGGGGAATTGGAGCAAAGCCCACTCATCTCCTTAACTCTCTTAGATTTTTAAGTTAGCCTAATACTGGGCAGAAACAGTGAAAAGTGACACATTGGCAGGGGCTCTCTCAGTGCCAGTGGCACCAGCACCAATGGGCAACTCTAAAGGAGTTAGTACTGCTCAGGAGGAAGCAACGATAAACCATTCCTGAAGCCTTGCATCTTGAAAATCCTATTATGGCACAATCTAAAATGCAAAAAGTGATAGTGATAGAAGATGAGATTTCCAGGTCAAAAGGTATTCGACTAGCTATTGGGGAAGTAAAGAAGACAAGTACAAGTAATGTTGTGTCTAACGATGCAACTCAACTCAAGCCAAAATGATGTTCAGTTGCTGGTATACTGAGATATGAAAGAAGAGTCTGAAGCTTCACAATGCATATGGAACAGAATGTGAGAAGCATGAATTACATGAAATTAGACATTGAAAAGCAAAAAATAGAACATAAAAATGTTGCAGTACTTTGTGGCGAGAAAACTAAAATTTACTCGCCTCAAATTACACAGTGTTTTACTCTATAAATGATAGTCAGAGAGGAAATGGGCTGGAATTAATATTGAGGGATAGTGTAGTAAGAACAGTCAGGGGATAAAGTGCCAAGTCTGACTGAATAGTATTGATAAGCCTCCAGGGAAGACTTATTAATATAACTGTGATCCATCTTTATGCTTCCACAAAGACAGATGAGAAAAGAAATTGAAAGATTCTGCATGAGTGTTCAGGAAGTAGATTGCACACCAAAACAGGACACATTGATGATCAGAGGCAATCAAAATGCAAACATAGGAAAGAGCAGAACGAAACACTGTTGGAGAATCTGGCCTAGGCTAAAGAAATTAATCAGAAGAGTGACTTACTTGAATTTTGTGAGACCAGCAGTTTGTTCATTACACATTCTTCAGGCAATCAAAGGGACCACTGGACACCTGGACATCACCAGATGGCTAATATAGAAATCAAAGGGACTATATAATTGGAAGCAGAAGATGGAGAAGGCTCCATTCTCTCTGCTAAAACAAGGCCAAGAGCAGATTGTGGCAGAGACCATGAACTGCTAATATCAAAAATTAGCGCAAAGCTATAGAAGTACACAAACTCCATCATTGTGCCAAAACACAATCTGAAGAACATCCATGTGTTGGACTATAATTCCTATTCCTGTTATACTCAGATGGCAAGGCCACTGGTCATGCTTACCACTGAGGTTGATGGTGGATGATGAGAATTATAGCCCAATGCAGCTGAGCATATCTGAAGAGCACTAGGTTGGGAAAGACAGCATTGGTAACTCGTCATCACCACCACAACCACCAACATCACCAACATCATCGGGCTGAAATCATGATATCATAAGTCCAGTGCTCTATGAGAGCCTACCACTCAGCTGATGCCTACTGAAGGCCACCATGCCAGGTAGCTGGATCTGCGCCACCATTTTAATTTGTTGTGGTGTCTTTAATGTAGCATCCCCTCTGGGATGTTATAAGAATTTAAATGGCAGCCTATACACAGGCACCTGTCCTGCATCAACATTACTGATCTCTACTACTGCTGCTCTTAGATCTGCTGGAGTGCTATTCCAGAGAACAACTATTAAAAACCTGGAGCCATCTCTCAATAATATTCAGTATATGGACCTCAGAACAGACCTTGAATAAAAATCTACGAAGGAGGATTGGAAAGAGAAACAGCTTCACTGGGAAATATCCACAAACTCTAGTCTATTGACAGTGGGTTAAGCAAAGACATTGCTTTCCTTTCACACTACACATATAACACTAGTTAACACCCCAGCCTCATGAGAGCTCTCCTGGATAGTTTGTCGTATCTCCTTTCTGGTTCCTAGCCAAGATCACACTACATTTCAGTAACTCCCTCCACCATACACATGGTTAACTACTCATGTTGGCATTAGGCAACATCTTTCCTCCTGCCTTTGTCTCCAGTGACCATCATTAAAACCAAACTTGTCACTTCATCACTGTACCAACAATTTTTTTATTTCTATAGTTATTCACATGCACAGCCTGCTCGTTCATAGCTATAATGATCTGTTGCTAGGCACTTAACTCCATGTATCTGATGAAGTAAATTTAAGTTTACAAAAGCTTATGCTACCAACTTCTTTCTCTCGGTTAGTCTCAAAGGTGCTACAAAATCCCTTTATATTCAGTAGTTATTCAGCATATTTCTTGTCTTCCGACAGCTTTGTACACATTGGGCTAAATCCAACATTAGTCCTGTTTAGGGCTGACCTATTCAAATCAATGAGATTGGTTAGTCACAATTTACTTTGTATTGATTTCAATGGGTCTGCTCCAGGTAGAAGTAACATTGGATTTAGTCCATTATGTTAGTAAGTCTTGCAATTTTAATCAATCAATCAATCAATTAATTATTTTATTTATTTATATCCTGCCTTTCTCCCAATAATGTGACTTAGAGCAGCTTACAGCCTGTAAAATAAGCCAGTGTTCTTGTTGAGGAGCTTATGCTGAATCTATAGTGGCTTGCCTAAGTCTACTTAGTGAGTTTGTACCTGGAGTGAGATTTGAACCAAGATTTGAGATTTGAACTTGCTCATGAGCAATATTCTCAGGGACTTTCCACACTATACTGTTGTAGTGCTGTTATTCCACTCTCAATATCCTGTGGAATTCTGGGGTTTGTAGTTTACTGAGACCAAAGAGCCCTCTGGCTGAGAATTTTAAATGTCCCTCCCTAAACTGCAAACCCCAGGATTCCATAGGATGTTGAAAGTGGAATAATAGCACTATAACACTGTAGTGTGGAAAGGCACTAAGTTACTCACTAGGCAACATCAGTTATGTAATAAGATAGATGTGTATGAAAAGAAAATTATCATCATCATCATCTCCATATTCATTATGATGATAATAAACCATAACAACAACAACAATGCAATATCTAGGATTCACGTGTTGAAAAGATTTGACAATTTGCTTCTGAGATGGAACTGTACTGATTATCAGACAAGGTAATGAGTATCACCATATGGTACTCAGATTGACCGCAATGGTCTTGTGTGTAGTGTCAGCATGACCTTTAGACCAGGCAGGTAATTTGATGAAAATGGCAGATGGTTTGCATACATGAATGGAATGATGTCTTTGCTAGAGGACAATCTTGGTTTTCAAGGAAAACAGATGGTTTGATTTGCTTTAATATGGGGGCATTCAGCTTAATTTCTCCTTCTCTTACTGGCTTTGTACTCTGAGGCTTAGACTACATATAACTGATGAAGACCCATTCCTTTGAACAAGCTATATATTTTTTTAAAATCACACCTTATTCATATATTGCATTTATTACCTTCTCCATCTGTTCAAGTATTGAAGAAGGTATGTGTGTGTGCAACTCAAAAGACCAAAGGGGTACATGGGCCAGAGGTGTTGAACTTTATGTTCCTACCAGAACAAGACAGCTATCTCAGGCAGCTGATTTAGAGAAACATAAAAAGATACAGTTGTTAATTATCTAAATTTATTATTATTGTATTTTCATTCCCAGGGACCTCTTGTGGAATGTTCTGCCTCAGATACCAAAATAAGTTGAATAGCCTTGGTCACTATATATCTTGATTGGGCTGGGGAGAGAGCATTTGTCATCTTGCCTTGGGAACCAAATGGCTTGGTTTGGTTGTAAATTAATTGCTCTCTCTCATCTATGTCGTCTGTCCCTCTGGATGCTTCTCTCCCAGCTAGGGCCTAATAACAGAAAAGAGAAAAGTGGGTGAGGTAGAGGCTGCAGAAAAAAAGCCTTAGAAGAGGATTCAACACCGTTAATCTTTTACATGCACATTCACATACATTTGCTGCCATCATGTATTATTCCGATTCTAATGTGGCTCTCCTGAAAAGCTGTGAAAACCACAGAGATTTTTAAACAAGAAGAAAACATATAAGGTTATTGATTGAGAAAGGGGAAAATGTGACTCAACTTCTGGCAGGACAGCAGGCAGATGCTCCTTGCAGCAGTTCTGCAGCAAAGAGAACATTCATGGTAAAAGTGCTGGACAGAGGGACCTCCGACTGGAGAAACTTGTCCTGGTGGAGTGGGGGAAACATCCACGAGAATCTGGAATTCCCATTACTTGCACTTACTCTTGAGTAAATATATGATGAATGGGAAGGACTGAGTGGGTTATATTTTTTGCCCTTGCCATGAAAGCTGTTTTGATCTGAGGATCTGAGGGCAATCTTAAACAAAACTTTGGAGTGCCAAAAGTGTACAATTCTTATTAAAATGGATAAATAGAAACCTCATCAGTCATCTTCTTTCTTCAACTAAGGCCATTTCTGCACTAGACTGTTATAGTGCTATTATTCCACTTTCAATATCCTATGGAATCCTGAGGAGCTTTTGAGGCCCCTCCCTAAACTGCGAACCCCAGGATTCCTTAGAATGTTGAAAGTGGAATAATAGCACTATAACAGTCTAGTGTGGAAATGGCTGAAGAGTCGAGTAAGTGTGTTTACTCCGTAAGATTGGGAGTTAAATAAGATGACTGGGGGTTGTCATATTTAAAAGAGAACAATTAAGGATTTAAGTGCATATGTTGTAATGGATATACTGAATTCCATCTTATTTACAAGTCTGAATTTGATATTAGCAAAGAGAAACTACAGTATGAAAATGTGCAAGTGTTGTCTCTTTGATACTGATAAGACTGACTTGCTGGCTATAAGCTGGGGGAGAAGAGTTGAACTGTTAACTCTCTAACTACTGGATTGAATGAAAGATGGAATTTTCCCGGGAACCTCCTCAGGACTTTTATAACAGATGATGAAGGAATTGCATATTCTGAGAGAAGAGGGACTCCCAAGCTTAAGGAAGGCCATTTCTGCACTACACTCTTATAGCTTAACTATTCCACTTTCAACATCCTATGGAATCCTGGGATTAGCCAAGTGGCCCCTCCCGAAACTGCAAACCCCAGGATTCCATAGGATGTTGAAAGTGGAATAATCGTGCTATAAGGGTGTAGTGCAGAAATGGCCGAAGAGACAGTGAGAAGATTTAATAGAAAATCTGAGGAATAAGATCAAGGGAGAATTGTGGGAAGATGTAAGGCAAAAGGGTGAGAAATATGGGGCTAATATGAAAGTGAGGGACGCTGAAAACAACATGAGGAAACAAATTCAAGTTGAAGAAATGGAGGAATCAGCCATTGAAATGGGGGAGATGAAGGGCCAAGAAACTCTGGTTTGTGAAATGAGGATTATAGCCCAGGAATGGTCCCACTGAGGGTTGAAAAAAACCAAGCTGATTTAATGAAAGGATTGGCTTGCAAGACTGAAGGGGGTGAGGGAAAGATGAAAAAGAAAAGTTCTTTGTCTCAGGACAAATACTTTTAAACAGCAAGTGAGAAGGACTTGAAAATATTAACAAAGGGTGAGGAAGGGAAGGGAAAGACCCAGCGTGTGGTATAGTGGTTTGACCATTGGACTATGACCCTGGAGATCAGAGCTGGATTCCCTGCTCAGCCATAGAAACCCACTAGGTGACTTTGGGTGTGTCTCACACATTCTCAGCTCCAGAAAACCCTGTGATTGGGTCGCCTTAGGGTTGCTGTAAGTCAGAAAATGACTTGAAGGCACACAACACAGCTAAGTCTTGGGGGTCCCTGTCAAAAAAATTATATTTTCAGGGGATCCCCAGGAAAGAAAAGGTTGAGAACCACTGTCCTAAGCCAACAGTCAAGCTACCCCATTATGTGGGTTACGTGGGCTGAATACCCATTATGTGGGTATTCGGTACCCCTTTTTCTTGAAGAGAAAGCTGTACATGTATTCCCACTCCTTTTCCACAGCAGGCCCCTGTCATTTCAAGAGCTGTGTATTTCATTTTTTAAAAATGCAGATTTTCTTGCAGTTTGAACTACTTCTCTCTGTAATTAGACTGAGTACCCAGGAGTGATATGAAAGCTAATTATACTTGTTGTTAGTATCTGGTGCCTGTGATGTCACCTGTGGATAAATAACCTTTTTCTTTCCCTACTCCTCTGTGTACAGCAGTTTTGTTACTGTCTTTGTTCCTCCCTAAGGTGTATGCCCGTGCACACATTTACTTTAATTTTAAAGAGAGAGAGTGCAAGGCTAGCTACCATACAGATTATGCTTCCTCTTTGTAGAACCCTTGATACCATCTTTTGGATTTTAAGAAGGGCAAATACACTCTCTTGTTTCGCAGTAGAGGAAGCCATTGTTTTTCATTTTTGGTAGCCATGTTAAGGTTAACAAGTCAGTAGCGGTGTCTTTTCAGAAAGATCTCAGGACAAATCCTTTTGGAATGTATCCATCTTTCTGTTACTTATATCTCTTCATCTGTGTCTTTCATGTCAGTGCTAATTAATTCCGAGGCTTAGTCCACTTATATATTTAAAACATTTAGAAAATATAGTTAATAGCCTTGTTTCATTCAATGCTTCATTGCATTGTTTACTGAAGACATTCTGCTGCTGTCTGATGCCAAAAATCTCTGTTTCTTTCACCACACCTGAAAGAGGGCAGCAGACTAATCTGGGGCTAATCCCCAGGATGGGTTGTGTGGCTTAGCAGCTGCCATTGCAGCCCTAGCATCTCCTGCCCAAGGCATTTGCCTCACTCTGGCCATTTCCACATTACACTGTTATAGTGCTCTTATTCCACTCTAAACATCCTGTGGAATTCTGGGGTTTGTAGTTTCCTGAGGCCAAAGAGTTCTCTGGCTGAGAATTCTAAAGGCCCCTCCCTAAACTGCAAACCCCAGGATTCCACCGGATGTTGAATGTGGAATAATAGAATCATAGAATCATAGAATCATAGAAATGTAGAGTTGGAAGAGACCACAAGGGCCATCCAGTCCAACCCCCTGCCATGCAGGAAAACCCTCAAAGCACTCCCGACAAGTGGCCATCCAGCCTCCACTTAAAAACCTCCAACGAAGGAGACTCCACCACACTCTGTGGCAGCACATTCCACTGCCAGACAGCCCTGACTGTCAGGAAATTCCTCCTGAGGTTCAGGCGGAATCTCCCCTCCTGCAGCTTGCATCCATTGCTCCTTGTCCTGGTCTCAAGAGCAGGAGAAAACAAGCCCACTCCCTCCTCGACATGACATCCCTTCAAATATTTAAACATGGCTATCATGTCACCTCTCAACCTTCTCTTCTGCAGACTAAACATACCCAGCTCTCTAAGTCTGTCCTCATAGGGCATGGCTTCCAGGCCCCTCACCACTTAGGTTGCCCTCCTCTGGAACTGCTCCAGCTTATCCATATCCTTCTTGAATTGGGGTGCCCAGAACTGGACACAGTATTCAAGATGAGGTCTAACCAATGCAGAATAGAGTGGTACCAATACCTCCCTCGATCTAGACACCATACTCCTATTGATGCAACCAAGAATTGCGTTGGCCTTCTTGGCTGCCGCATCACACTGCTGACTCATGTTCAGCTTGTGGTGTATGAAGACTCCTAGATCCCTTTCACACGTACTGTTAGCCAGCCACGTGTCCCCCATCCTATATTTCTGCATACCATTTTTTCTGCCTAAGTGTAGGACCTTACATTTCTCTCTGTTGAAGTTCATTTTGTTAGCCATGGCCCAGCTCTCCAATCTGTCCAGGTCCTTTTGAATTTTGATCCTGTCATCAGGCGTATTAGCAACCCCTCCCAATTTGGTGTCATCTGCAAATTTGATCAGCGTGCTCTCTATTCCTTCATCCAAGTCATTAATGAAGATATTGAACAGCACCGGGCCAAGGACAGAACCCTGTGGCACCCCACTAGTCACTTCTCTCCAGGATGAGAATCTGCCATTGGTGACCACCCTTTGGGTACGGTCAGTCAACCAGTTACAAATCCACCTGACAGTAGCCCTGTCCAGCCCACATCTTACTAGCTTCTTTGCAAGAATGTCATGGGGAACTTTGTCAAAGGCCTTACTGAAATCAAGATATACTATGTCCACAGCATTCCCTTCATCTATCAAGCAAGTAACTCTATCATAAAAAGAGATAAGATTAGTCTGGCATGACCTATTTTTGAGAAATCCATGTTGACTTTTCGTAATTACGGCATTGTTTTCTAAGTAATTAGAAACTGACTGTTTGATGATCCGCTCCAGGATCTTTCCAGGTACTGATGTCAGGCTGACTGGGCGACAATTATTTGGGTCCTCTTTTTTTCCCTTCTTGAAGATGGGGACAACATTTGCCCTCCTCCAGTCTGCCGGAACTTCTCCGGTCCGCCAAGAGTTTTCAAAGATTATAGCAAGAGGTTCCGCAATGACCTCTGCTAGTTCTTTTAAAATCCTAGGATGCAATTCATCTGGCCCTGGAGACTTGAATTCATCCAGTGTGGACAGGTATTCCTGTACTACCTCTCTATCTATTCTGTGCTGCATTTCCCCCACTTCCTCACCTGCTCCCCAACCGCCAGGTTGCGTGTTTTTATCCTTTTGGGAAAAAACTGAGGCGAAGAAGGTGTTGAGGAGTTCTGCCTTTTTTCTTCCTCCTGTTATTAATTCACCATGTTCCTTGCGCAGTGACCCTATCATCTCCTTCTTTTTCCTTTTGCTGCGGACGTATTTAAAAAAGCCCTTTTTATTGTTTTTAATGTCTCTGGCCAGCCTAAGTTCGATCTGTGCTTTAGCCTTTCTAACCTTCTCCCTACATCTCTTGGCTACTTGCTTATAATCTTCTTTGGTGATTTCCCCCTTCTTCCATTTCCTGTACATGCTTTTCTTAATACTTAGCTCAGCTGAGAGCTCTTTAGTCAACCATTCCGGTTTGTTCAGATGCCTTCCATTTTTCCTCCTTAATGGCACAGTTTTAGCCTGTGCCTTCAGTACCTCCCTTTTAAAGAACTCCCATGCATCCTGAACTCCTTTCTCATTGACTATTCTTGACCACGGGATTTCAGCCAGCAGCTCCTTCAGTTTACAGAAGTCTGCTTTTTTAAAATCTAAGACGAATGCCTGGCTACACTTGCCTTCTCTTCCCCACTGAATACAAAATTCTAATAGGGCATGGTCACTCTCTCCTAAAGATCCAACCAGTTCTACGTCATTAACAAGGTCTTCCCTGTTGGTCAGGATCAGATCCAGAATATTTGATCCCCTTGTCGCCTCTTCCACCTTCTGGACCATGAAATTGTCTGCAAGACAAGCAAGAAACTTGCTGGACCTTGCCGCCTTTGCAGAGTTTGACTGCCAACAAATATCCGGGTAGTTGAAATCTCCCATTATTACTGTATCTCTCCTTTTTGAATGTGCAGTCATTTGGTCTATGAAAGCGCCATCGAGGTCCTCAGTCTGGCTTGGAGGTCTGTAGTAAACCCCCACTATAATATCCCTATTGTTTCTCGCTCCCTTAATTCTTACCCAGATGCTCTCGACCTGGCTTCCGGTGTTCAAGTCATGGATCTCTTCACAGGTGAAAACATCCTTGACATATAAGGCTACTCCTCCTCCTTTCTTATTTGGTCTATTTCTACAAAATAGGCTATACCCCTCTATTCCTACATTCCAATCGTGAGACTCATCCCACCAGGTCTCAGTGATGCCTATCAAATCATATTTATTTTGCTGTACTAGGAGTTCAAATTCATCTTGTTTGTTTCCCATACTCCGTGCATTAGTGTAGAGACACTTAAGTCCCCGTGCCCTTCCTGCAAGTCCCATAGCATTTTTTCCACCCCTCCCACGATTGGATGCTATTCCTACTTGGCCAATACCATTTGGGCCTTTTTCCCCTGCACTTGCCGAGTCCTTGTCCTGAATAATCTTGTCTCCCTCCCCAGTTGTACTTAGTTTAAAGCCCTCCTAATCCTCCTTGTGAGACTGTTTGCAAAAACGTTCCTGCCAAGTTTCGTGAGGTGCAGCCCATCCCTTGCCAGAAGCCCATGTTCCTGGAATTTCAAGCCATGATCCAAAAAGCCAAACTGTTGGCGGTGGCAAAATGTGCGGAGCCAGCTGTTGACCTCTACTATTGTCCTTTCTCTTCGTGCACCATATCCTTGAACAGGGAGGATTGATGAAACAACCACCTGCGCACCAAGGTCCTTAAGCTTTCTCCCCATAAGCTCGTAGTCCTTTGTGATGTGGTGAAAGCTGCGCTTCACCGTGTCATTGGTTCCAAAGTGAACCAAAACGAGGGGCTTACGGTCAGTGGGCTTGACCAGCCTGGCTAGCCTCTCTGTTACGTGGTTTATCCTGGCCCCAGGAAGACAGCAGACCTCTCGATTGAGCTTGTCCGGTTTGCAAACTGCCGGTTCGGTTCCTCTGAGCAAGGAGTCCCCAACCACCAGAACTCGCCTCCTCTGAGGCCTGTCCGGGGTTCTTCGACAAGCAGATTCTTCCAGGATTGCCTGGGCATTGTGTTGAGGTTGGGAGTGCTGGACTTCCCGATGTTGGATGCTGTCCTGTTGGTGTTGAAGTTCCAGTTGCCGAAGTTGGATTCCTTCTTGCTGATGTTGTGTTCCCTCCTTCTGGTGTTCCTCATCATTCACAGCACCAAGAACGTTGAAGCGATTCTGTAGTTTGAGAGTCTCTGTTTCCTTCCTGGCCCTTCTACTTCTCCGTGTGACATTCCTCCAAGCATCGCTTTCCTGGCTCACGGAACTGATTTCCTCATCAGGCAGCTCCTCCGCATATCCGGTCTTCAGGAAGGTCCTCTCTGCCCTATCTAAGAAGTCCTCACCTTCCCTAATAAGACGAAGATTAGAAACCTGTGCCTCTAGCTGCCGCACCTTGACCTCTAAGAAGGTGACCAGCTTGCACTTGCTGCAGGTGTACCCGACCACATCTTGTGGCAAGAAAAGGAACATGCCACAAGTGCTACAGGTGACAGCAGCAGCTCCCTCACCTTCCATACTTGATAATACAGAGAATAGAACAAAAAAACAAAAACTGGGCCTCCTTTCTTAATTTGAGCTGTATAAGCTATGTCTGCTCAGCTAACTCCCAAGCTCAGTTGAACTCTTCCTAAATTTGTTCAGTCGCTATAAGGATCGGTTGTTCCTAAACTTGAATGGTTGAACTTGAAGGAATGAATGAAATTGCGCGCGCCTATGGCGCACGCCGCTGGGAGTTCCTAATAAAGCCTCCTTCCCCTAGCTGGCTCCTCCCCCTAGCTTGATTAACTCTCCCTAGTTTGATTGACAGTTAACTGACTAACTAACAAACAATTAGCTGACAATAGGCTGTGAGCTCAGGGAGAGCACACGGCCAGCGCAAGCAAAAAAAAAAAAAAAAACCACACACACACAAACACAAAAAAAACCCACACAAAAAACAACAACACAGAGATATAAGCAAACAAACTCAGCCCCACAGTCCTGCAAAAACACCTATCAAAGTTGTCTTCACAGACCCAGCTTACCTTCTGCTCTCTCCTCTGGAAGTCAGCAAGAAGACTGCTGGGAGTTCCTAATAAAGCCTCCTTCCCCTAGCTGGCTCCTCCCCCTAGCTTGATTAACTCTCCCTAGTTTAATAGCAGTGTGGAAATGGCCTCTGTCTAATGATAGGGGTATCTCTCTCTATATGGTTGAACTGCAGGCTTCTTCTAGGGACCTGTATGCAGATCTCAAACCATGTCTGCACTAGACTGTAATAGCGCTATTATTCCACTTGCAACATCCTATGGAATCCTGAGGTTTGCAGTTTGCGGCCCCTCCTGAAACTGCAAACCCCAAGATTCCGTAGGCTGTTGCAAGTGGAATAATAGCGCTATAACAGTCTAGTGAGGAAATGGCTTTAGATGCACTGAAAGTGCAGCAGCTGAGAGTCCTTTTCTCCATTTGTTTTTGAACTTAATTGTTTTCCTTTAATGTTGTTTTATAATTTTGTATAATTTGATTACATACACTTGTCATTGTTTTATATTATATTGGATTTTTTCTATCTTACCTAGATAATTTGTTTTATAATTTAATGATATAGTTTTATTATTCCTTCCTTCTCTTTGTGTTTGTATGTGTATATAGATCTTTTAGATTGTATGCCTTTGACAGGACCTGCTGTTTCTGGTTGTTTTACTTGTAAAGCACCATGTGCAAAGATGGCACTATATAAATAAATGATAGTAATATTAATGATGATGATAATATCATCAAGGTTATAAAAATAAAACAGCTTCTGATGCTTGGGAGCTCTTTCCTGGAAATATGACTTCATGCCTTACATCATCATGAAACACATTCAGATCATTGCCCAGGGCAGCTCTCTGGCATCTTCCTGAATGTAAAAAGACCAACCTGTTTAATCTCTAATGGAACACTAATGAAATTGTTTCCAATTGCTTTTAGGCTTTCCAGTTGGGAGGAATAATTTCACCTAATGCACTAGCAATGCCCAGGATTGAAATTCATTTAAATGTCTTTTGTACAATAGCTGCTATTGCAAGTAATGAAGAGGCATTAGGGGTCAAAATAAATAAATAAAAATGAATGCATCAATCCATTTAATACTAGTGCACATGGATTACTAATTCTACTTGATTATAGAATTGGTGTATAGACTTTCACTGTAATAGCTTTATTACATAACAGGCTTAGGAGCTTTTTTGAGGTGAGGTCTCAAGTCAGGAGAGCAGGGTGTATAAAAGCTCATTTTCCTGATTGGTTTCCCATCGGCTGTATCCCCTTGCCATCCTCAGTATTACTCCTGAGTGAACAGAGCTGGATACATTGGGTGCTTCCAGAGCTGGTTTTTATTGTGCAGTTACCTGGCCTCATTCACAGGATTGTGTGAGGTCCAGGGGTCCCAAATGGCATTGCTCTCTCTTGGTTACCCTCCTATATTTTCCCACCGTGTCACCCATCTTTTTTTCCTATAGCAGAAAATCTGTTAAAGAGGGGAAGATGGAATAGCTGTGCAATGTCTTTTGATTGGTAGTTCTAGGAGTCCTCTTTCTGGTAACCCATGGGGTGAAAATCTTGCACCCCTGCACATGTTGTTGGACTGCAGTTCCCAGTAGCTCTAGCCAGTGGTGAGGAATTTTTGGAGCTACAGTCCCGCAGCATCTGGAAGGCCATGTAATTTCTGTCCCTTGGTAGCATCTATATTTGGGTTCAGTCACGTGCAGTGTGATCTGTATTTTCAGACAGGGTCTGTATATTAGTTACTCGTGATTCACTTACTGCATGTCTGAGAGTGACCTTAAACCTATAATGCCACATTGTTTTCCCCTGTAACTCAAGATCTAATCATTTTGCAGTGTTCCTGCTTTTGGTTCTTTTAGAGATATTTAACCTTTCTTGGTGAAAGGATCTGAATTAAACAGTTGAAGAACCTAGGTTTAGAAGGGAATACAGGGCCTTTGCAGATGACCAGCTTATGCTGCAGTAAATGTTTATTTGCAGTGTAACTGATCTGAAGTGCTGATGATTCTTTCGGGAATGCTTATCTTTTGCTGGTGGAAAGAGCTGCATTGATACTGTTACAGGCAGAGCTAGAGAAGGCAAGCTGTAACGCAGCAAGTCTTGTTCATTGCTGCTCACTTGTTATGAAGGACCCAAACATCCTTTCTCAAGATAGCGTTTGTGGTGAAGAGGTAGTACGTTTTCTTAGTACTGAACAAACAGAATTTGGTTGCTGATAGAAATACTAAACTTTCCTATCTAGAGCATCAGTTGAATTTTTTTCTGTGTGGAATGTGGTGATCTGACTGTCAGTGGCATCTACTTGAACAACGATGGGCAAGATACACAAAACCCTTGCCATATCTACATCATCCTGTAAAGCTTTATCGTAATTTTTTGTTTTCCTTTTTACCAAAGCTCAGCATACACCTGCCCTCTGCCCTATGCTTCATTTGTGTTTTACTGTCTTAAATTATTTTTGATCCATATAGTATCAAGCTACCTAAGCAGACTGCAAAAATGTAAATTGAGACATTTGCACTGGATCTTCAGTTTGTATGATCTCACATGATGCACATAATAAAAACAATCAAACTGTTATGTGGCAGAAAACACCCTTACTGATTGGAATCTACAGTGAAAACAGGTATCAAAACTTAGGGTAGTGTGATAGATGACTGTAAATTACCCAGATATATTTCTGTCCTCTTCACAATAGTTGAGGTCTTAAATGGACTTCTCATTCTTAATGGGAAAAGGTATGGAAAGTCCAGTTCCTTTGTTTCTAGAGGACCACTTCTCATTTGATGTCCCACCCCCAGAATAACAAGACCACACAAGTTGCATTGGAGTAAAAGGGCCACTTTATTTGACCAAAATATTTACAAAATGTTGTGGCAAAGAGAGGAAAGGCACCTGCTGTGGGTCTGGCTGAGGCCAGGCATTGCTCTCTTTATTATATCCTCAGCCCCTTTCTTGGATTGCTGTGTGGCTTCCCTTAGTTGGAAGGCAAACAGGTTGGGTTTCCACCAAAGTCCCAGGATCTTGCAGGTGAGAAGCCCCAAACCTGGCCTGTTCTCAAGGGCAGCCTGCTTCCCTTCCCCTGAGTCTCACAATCTGAAAGAGGAGGTTTGGGAACCATACCCTACACTCAAACTGGTGCCAACAATGTACACTGGAGCCTTGTCCTCTCCCCCACTACCAGCCAAATGAGCTGTAATTTGCTGACACCACCCAAAACCAATTCCCTTTATCTCTTCAGCTACAGTATGGAGTAGGTGATCTCCCTCCAAATAATGAGGGGGAAAATTTCCTACCCAGTCCCAAAATGACCTGGATTCGCACACTGTACCAAGGATGAGTGGGTGGGTGGTATTATTCAGCAAAGGTGGCCAAGTGTGTGCGCGCGCGCATGTGCGTGCGTGCGTGCGTGTGTGAGCTGGGCTTAAATAACCCTGCTCCCTGCACCTGTGATGTGACACGCCTGGCACATCACATCCTCCCCCGCAACACCAGGATGCGCGGGTCTGGGTAAATGTTTATGTTCCTGAAGCCACATATTGCTATAATATAATATGCATGTATTTGCCAACAGATTTGTCACACAGGTACACAATGCCAGAAAGTTTGGTTTATCTGTAGTAACCTGTTGAAGAAAATACACTTGTTCTGTATTCGTTGCCATGTTATGTGTGAAATGACCGTTGCTGCAGTGACAGTTTTGTTACCATTGGATTGGACTTCAAACTTTGTTCTGTAGCCTAGATTCAATAAACAGAGCATGGTGCAATGGTCTTGATTCGTACTTCCTTCAGAGGAAATGGACTTTGATATAGTGCAACATTAATTTCATAGAATAAAACTACACCTGTTACCCTGTTGGCTTATTTATTGCTTGTGACTTCATTCATTAGAGTAGCTTCCAGTACAGAACAATACTATCTCTGTAAACTAAGTCAAGCAATTTCCTTATGTAGGGAGTATTAGTATTCATCAGAAGAATACTGAAGTATTGCTTTTGCTGAGCACCCTCAAAGATCCACTGTGTGAATTCTGCATAAAATAAAGTGAAAGGGAAGGGCTGGACGAAGCGGAATGGTGATGAGAATAACTTATCTTTCTTTGTTCACCTCTATGCTATGCTTTTATTTCTTTTGAAACACCAGATCAGAACTAGTCCTTGTATATTTCACTTGGATTTCCTGAGGATCGTAAAGTCTCAGTTTAATGAGTCGGCATGAGTTTCAGCAGCAGGAAACCCAGATACCAGAACTTTCTTCAAAGCAATGTGCAGAAGACAAGTGAGAGAATGCCATGCTTGGTTGAGTACTGTGCAATCCAGCTATTAACAGAATTGCTGAATAGAGGTCAGATGCTGATATGTCAAATCAGGTTGCTAATGCTTCTTTAGGAAGGAAAGCAAGCAAGCAGCAAAACCCTGGCAATTTTACTCAGGTTTGATGTACATGGTGTTGACAAAATGAATGATGTCCTGGTCAAGAGGCTGAATCAGTGAGCTTGTATTGAGAAGTAAGAAGACAACATCAACATTTTCATTTTCATAGCAAAAAGATTCAGGATGGCCGGGTGCATTGCCTACTATTAACAAGATGTTAAATTCCAATCTTTCCTGGTGGAAGTATTTTTTAACTTCTGGGATGAAGCATTGGTAGAACATTCTGTAAACAAGATGGTTTTGGCCCACACCTTCTTATTGTGCTGCCAAAACATGGGCATATAAAATCTGTTTTTGTGCTTAAGAGTACATCTGTTCTTGGATTCATACACTATTCCTGGCTTTATCATATGTCCCGCAGAGTTGTCGCATAGAACCAGAGTCAATCTGTTCTTCCATGCTTTATGCCCTCAAGCTGCCTTTGAAGTTTTATGAATGTTGGTTCTAGTAGGTATTTTTTTCCCAGAAGAGCCTGGGTTCATCACAACTGAACATCCGCAGAAGGCTTTACCAGGGACTGTACTGGATGAGGACTGTGCAAGTACAAGAATTTTGCAGAAGGACACTACTGTGATTGTGATCAGATCACAAATAGTATCCAAGAGCCCTGCTAAGAGACTGGATAGCATTAGAGCACATGTATGCAGTGAGAAAACGTGAGACAGCATGGACAATGCAAGACAGTGTGATACCATGAGTGAACAGGGTACCATTTGCTTGAATTTTACATTCCCTGCCATTTTCCATGTGATATTGTACATACAATACTATATTTCACCTTATTATCTTGATTTGTATTTTATTTCTGTTAAATTCAAAGCATGTATTTTCAGACTGCACCTCATTGCAAGTAATTGAACTTATGTATACGGGCAATGTGGTTATGGGGGACTTATTTTATTGGACTAGATAGGCCTTTGGCTTTTCTTATTGTCTTGTGTAAAACCATGTATTTTTATTCTGCAGCGAGACCTTTCTATGCATATGATTACACGTATCTGTTTTAGACCTTATAATGAATCTGTGAAGAAGAGATAAACATAATCCCAGTCATTCAAATAATGTCTAAAAAACTGTTTGGATGGCTTTGAAGTTTTACAAAATAAAAAAAAATGTTAATGAGGCATAGGCTGCATTGTGCATGAGGAAGTATGATAACTCAGTTGTGGTAAGGCATGCACTTTGCATTCTGAAAGTTGTAGATATAATCACTGGCACCTCCAGGAAGAGTTGAGGAAAAAGAATCTGCCTCAAGTCCTACTTAAATGCTGTGTGTCTGTATAGACCAGGGTATCTCAACCTGCAACAGATTGCTAGGGATTCCTCAAGAGATTGAGTTTGGAAAAAAACGTTTTTTTTTTTTCTTTTGAGGTATAGGTATATTAATTTTTATGCATGGGTATCCTCAGACCTGAAAACTGTTTCAAGGGTTCCTCCTGGGTTAAAAGATTGGGAAAGGTTGTATAGACAAAGGTGAGCTAGATGGACCCATGGCCATCTGATGTACTTCTAAGTACTTCTAAAATACTGTACTTGTATTTTTTTGCATTTCCATTCTCTCTAGCCTCACTGAATGCAGTCCTCTCACTCACCCAAGCATGTGCATAATAATTTGGTAACTGATGTAGTTGTAATGTTCCATGCTTGTGGTGAAGTGGGGTATAGTCTGCAAAAACATATGCCATAATAATGTGCGTTTATCTTTAAGATGCCACAAGATTCTTTTGTTAATGAACTGGGGAGTCATTGTTAGTAGTACTTTGATCAGACATCTGGAGTATGCACTTGTAACTTGATTGCTGGAGAGAGCTGTTAATCCAAGGAGGGGGAGAAGAATGTTCAAGAGCTTGCTCAGGTTCTTGTGGAAGACAGATATTGCTGCACAAGGCAAAGGAGTCAGAAGCAACAAGACACAAGCACATTTGGTGTTCAAGTCAGGCCAGAAAACACCAAAAGGCAGAAGAGCTGAGCTGAAATGATCAGCATAGTGAACACTTCTGTAGGGAGACTGAAGACTAAAGTGTTGCTGCTTTTTAAAATCTTTTAAAATGATGTGATATTTCTATGCTAATATGATAGCTTGTTTAAATGCGCATTAAAATTTTGAGTTGCTGTTTGTCCCAGATGAGAAATATTTGCCCCTTTCTGCAGGTCATCTTCAGATTAGCTCTTAAGATTACAGAATCTCATGGGAGTAGCTGGTGCTGCTCATGTCAGTAGTGCAGTGAATCTCCTCTAGATGTCAGTCTGAACCTTAGAGGAGCCATCCAAAGAACAAGTTTTGAGGAGACAGACTTCAGTGCTTTAAAGTTTGGACTAAAACCTACATAGGATTCAGTGACCTACTGATGTGAAACCCACCCACCTGTAGGAGCTCCTCCTTGTGGAGCTATACTTCATGGCTGCTTCCCTGGTTGACTTGACACACCTGCTCAATAGCAGTATATGTGTGTATGTGCTTTCAAGTTATCTGTTGACTTATGGCAACTCCGTGAATTCCATACGGTTTTCTTAGACAAGGAATATTCAGAGGTGGTTTTGCCAGTTTCTTTTTCTGAAATATAGCCTGCGGCACTTGGTATTCATTGGTGGTCTTCCACCCACATACTAATCACAGCTGACCCTGCTTAGCTTCCAGGATCAGATGCGATCTCATACCTTTGGGGTATTTAGGCCCTCAATAACATTCTCGGCATTGAAAAAGCAGAAGTGGTGTTGTGACTGTCAAAATACCTCCTGTGTCTCTTGCCTTTGCTGATATGAAGCAGCATCTCAGACATCTTAAGATCTCTTCCCCACAGCTTTTTATTTAGAAGGCAGTTCTGAATAAATGGAAGGAATTAGATTGATAAGAAAGAGAATATTATTCCCAGCTTTCTTAAAGTAATGGAATGAACATATTTAAAGTGGGGAGGGGGGAACTAAGCTATATTTGGCAGTCGCCTTTGAAATCCTAGCTGTGTTAGCAGGAACTATGTTAACAGCAAGAGAGCCCGATAGTCCTACTGGAATCCGGGATGTGCATTGCAATGAGTCTCAACAAATATCATTGCCTTTCATGTCTTTCTCCTTTGTCAAGCCTTAAATCCCAAAGATCTGAGTCTGATTCTTCAAAGCTATGTTCAGAGAAAGCAGCTGCTCTTATTTAACTTGAAGAATGTTTTGATACTAGGACTCCACCTCTCACTTTACTGAGATTTTTAGACATGTTCACAGAGAATGAGGCTACCAAAAGTTATTAGTCATGATGGTTGTATCCTACCACTGGAGTTCCACCTTGGCTTCACATGGGCATCTGGTTTACCAATGTGGGAAACAGGATGTAGGCTGGATAAGCATCTGTTTTGATCCAATATGACTTTTTCTTCTGGTTTTATGGATTTAGCCAACCAGCTGGGGCATTATCACGTACTGCTGGTATGTGTATGTGCTTTCAAGTTGCCTGTTGACTTCATAGGGTTTTCTTAGGCAAGGAATACTCAGAGGTGGTTTTGCCAGTTCCTTCCTCTGAAATATAACCTCAGCAGCTAGTATTTGGTGGTGGTCTCCCATCCAACTACTAACCGGGGCTGACACTACTTTGCTTCCAAGATCAGACAGGATTTGGTGCCCTTCTCATTTATCCCTCCTTCCTGCCTGTACCAAGCCACTACTACTCCCCATTCCATACTTTGACCAATATTCTGATTCCTTTATGTCACAGCTTTCAAAAGTTAATTTTTTGGATGACAACTCCCAGGATCCCCAAGCCAGATCACAAAGTCTTTTAGCTATTGTGATCCAGAAAAACAAAACAAAAGACAAAAAATAGGCTTTGCTCCATGCCTCAGCAGTAGACATAGGGCATCTCGTTGTTTCAGGGCCTTTTAGGGGAACCAGATGATTTGAAATGCACTGAGCACTTTACTTATGTTAGTCTGCCCTCTCTAGGCACATGCTTGAGGTTCTCGTCCTCTCCCTTTTCTTTCTTTTTTAAGTTATCCCTCAGGAGCTTTGTCATGCAAACTGTTGAAATAGCACAGAGACAACCTTTTAAAAAAATTTCCGTAGATATATGTATTTCCTGCTGATATCCTTCATACATTTTATTCAGTGCACTGCCTTCCTCTTGACTTTTTGTGCTTGGAACCCTTCTAAGGGGGAGGAAAAAGATTTGCTTTTGTTTCAGCAGCCTCTAGTAGGAGGAACAGTGAGGAAGGAGAAAAAAAAACACTAATCATGGAGATCATATCCCTCTTTTGTTTAACTCATTTGGTTACCACCTCAGTGGGTAGCTTTATATCTGATGAAACTTTAATGTACTCTCTCCAGAATCCAGAGGGCTGTGTGATAAGGCAGAAATGACAAATAGTGTGCAGCTTTGTAGAAGGGTAGAAATTCAATTAAAATTTTGTACCTCACTCTATTTTTCTGCAGGCAAATGTAAGGAAAATGCAATTCAATTTGGACATATCATGAGATGGCAGTATTCAGGATGCTATTCAGAATTTTGTTTGGTTTGCATCAGCTCTGATTTGCATGGGACAGAACCCATGTTTTGGCAGATAATACAGAGAAATACAAGAAACAAAAGTACCATAATAAATTCAGGCAGGAGGCCATTATGCTATGTTGGTAGAGCAAATAATGGAACATTACTTTTTAGAAATAAGTTATCTGTTGAAATGTTTGCATTGAGTCATTGCTATTATTCATTAGAAAGTTTAAAGAGTATTCCATTTTCATACTTATTGGTGAGCTTTTGCTGTTGTAATTGCTTTAGGTTGTCTTAAAGAATATACCTTAGTACTGATAGGAGAATGTCATACATCTTGAACAATTGCTGTTAGAATACCTCTAAAAATGCTTCTGATGACTTCTGGTGACTTAGCATTACTTGTTGCATTGCTAATATTAGATCATTCTCAGTTGTTCTGTGACTTTTGAAATGTGGCTTTGTTCTGCTTTTGTTACCAAGAAAACTAACTTGTTACAAAAAACATTGTTTCATGACTCCCCAAGCCTTCCTGTTGAGCTAACCATTCTCTGTGTTCACGTCTCAAATAAGTCAGAGACCGTAATGACAGTGGATGATGGGAAACTGAATGAACTGCTAAATACAGATATTTAAATCACAGTGGTAAGCACTTGATACGGTGTTAGATTTAGACGGGAAGACCGATGTTAATTTCTCCAGTCAAGTATGAAGCTCACTGACTGACCTAAAGCCAGTCACCATCTCTGAGTATAAGCTATGCCTCCTACAAGTTGTTTTAGGGAAAAAAGACAATGATAGTGGAGCACAAAATAAGCTACTCTGTGCTTCCTGGAAGAAGGATGGGAGAAAAATATATTACAGTTTTAAAAAGCAATCATTTGTGGGATCCATGGGTAAAAAGTTCAGACAACACTACCATTTTTGTCACATAGATTTGTAATTCAATGATAGAAATATCATATGATTTCAATCTGTGAAACAGCCACAACATTTTGCATTTCCTCAGATATGATGCTTTTCAGTGACTTGCCACATTAAAATATTAGTCTTTGACAGGTGCATTATGCCTCCCCATCATGTTTGTGTATGCACAAACCACTATATTCTGTCTTATTTCAGGAATACCTGTATTTGTCCTTCTGTTTCCAATAACATTTGTGATTTGTTCAGCCAAATGCAAGAGGAGGGCCTTTCCCTAACATTTATTTTGGGATATAGCAAAATGGAATTAACCAGAGGCGTATTGTTGAATCACAGGTATGAGTCACAAATAGGCAGAGATTTTTATTTTATGAATGAACAATGTACTTGTACCTTTCATTCCCCTACTGTCACAAATAGGACTGGAACTCTTTCTACCTTCAATTTATCTTAGGTGTGGGTGGGAGATATGGGGTTAGCTTGTATTCCTCTTGATTCTGTTGAATCTAAAACTTTGAAGGAAATGGTTTATGACCCAAGTTGGCCTCTACATAAACAGACTGGTGTTCTCTACACTTGACTGGTTCAAGGTCAACAATTGCTGCTAAGTAACCAAAGATGCTGAAAACAAAAAGTGTAACATTCTCTTGACAACAAGTGGGAAGACTGGCATGATACCTACAATGTCTGCTGCTGAGGAACAGGAGGGGGCAAAGGAAGACCAAAAGGATTGATGCCACAGAGGGGCAAGGAAGATCTATCCAACACATGGAGGCTGAAAGAAGCAAAGAACAACTGCACTGAGCAATAATTGTTTATTATGATTTGTGTGGTGAAAAGGCTTATTGGGAGACAAGGAGCAGAAGGAGGAGGAGGAGGAACTAACAACATCTGCAATGCAACCTATGGAGACTGGCTTCCTCAGGGTCTCAGTTTTCCACAAGAGCTTATCTGAAGCCAGCAGCTGGTGTGTCTTTCTGACTGATGTAGCTTAATTGTTGTTGTCATTTGTTTCTAGCACATGTTGCAGCTGTACATTGCTGCTGTTCAAACATTCATGCTTACAAGTCACATTCACTCTTGCAGCCTTTACTAGGTCTTCTTGGACAATGCATCCTATTCCTTCTAGCCTTTGTTCCACACGGCATAAACAGATGTGGTTGCACTTTCTTCTTTCCTAGCATTTAACCTGCCAGAACCTTGGCTGGTATGTTTGATATAATATTTTCCAAGTCCCTTCTGAAGACATCACCCAAGTTCAAAATAATGTTCTAAGATTATTGGCCTTATGTAAGAATGCTAGAGGCAGTTTCTGGCCTTTACTTATATGAGCCACTTAAATTGGAAAAGGAGTTGGTACGTCAGTTTCTCCTACTGGAGATGACTGCTAAGCTGCACATTCCTCCATCCTTTATACATATTAATCATTTTTATAGATTTGTTCTTGCTTATAGCATATGATGTGTGCTTCTGTTTGATCAGCAAAATCATTATGAGAGCTTGAGGAGTTACTACTTTTCCCAGAATGGAATGGCCGTGTTGGCTGGGAGTTCTGGGATATGAATACTAAACAAAGGCCAAGATTTCCATGCTCTGAAGCTAGGAAAGGGACTTAAAATCTTCATTATATTGGATTGAAATATGAAACCTTGAGTCAGACTATTTGATATTTGAGGTCATTGTTGTCTGCTCTGACTCGCAGCAGCCTTCCATGATTTCCTTTGGAACAATCTACTTAGGCCAACCTATAATTTAATTTAATGTTTGTGGCGCATCTAAGTCCAAGCTGTATAGGCTCCACTCTTGATTGACAAGCAACTCCAGTTGGCTGCTGGGCCCTGACCATTCATGCACAAGTGTATCCCTGTTTTCATCTGTAAAATGTTTGAAGTGTGTGCAAGTCAAATTTCATAAAGCCAAGACAGAAAGACAGTCTCTTTCTGTCTTTCAATACAAAATAATAAGAAAAAAATAACTGGGAGAAAGTGGGATGGTAGTTTACAGTGTAATCCCAACCTTCTAGCCTCATCTGGCTAGAGGTGGTAAGGATGCCAAGGAAGTCTCTCTGCTGGAGGAAGGGATCATGCCCTCATTTCCGAAATTCCCACAGGTTTACATATATCAACAGTAGGTACCATTGGCTACCAACAGCAACCAGCAGAAATGGTGCATTCAAGAGGGTGATTGGAGTGGGCACATTTTTGTTCTGCAGAATCCAAAGCCTCTTTGTTCACCAGTCAGGCAAGATTGGTTCCATCATTGGTTTTCCTTCTGTTGAAATCAGTAAGAGAGAGGATGAAGGAACCTCATCTATAGGAAATTAAATTGTCAAAAACTGTTCCAGATATATTTGCGGCTTAGCAGTATTTCCTTACTAGGCCAGGTGAGGAAAACTCTGTCTATTAGGACTGGGATTTCAATCATGTAGCTCTCCAGATGTTATTGGACTGCAGTGTCCCTTCCCATTCCCTATGCTGACTGGAACAGTTCGACAACACTAGGAGGGCTGCATAAGTCTTGAGCCCTCAGGAGCACTTCAACTTGTTCCTCACAGAGTTACCACAAGATGTCATTGTTGCCCCATGAAAATATTGCTGCTAGCACAACGTGTGGCAGTGAATTATACTGGGATGACTGAGGCCATTTCTGCACTACACTGTTACAGTGCTATTATTCAGCTTTCAACATCCTATGGAATCTTGGGATTTGCAGTTTAGGGAAGGGCATTTAGAATTCTCAGCCAGAGAGCTCTTTGGCCTCAGTAAACTACAAACCCCAGAATTCCACAGGATATTGAAAGTGGAATAATAGCACTATAACAGTATAGTGCAGAAATGGCCTGAGTATCTGAGAGATTATCATGACCAGCCTTGTAATACTGATAGCTAACACTCCAGAATAGTTTGGTTATTTAGATATTTTGTTTTCTGTTATTTCCTGTTGCTGTTTGGTATAGGAAAATCCAACAGCTCAGGCCCTTTCTGCACCACATGGCTGCTCTACCATGGGGACATGGTTGCAGCACTCCGTGGATTGTGCTTTTGCATGACGTTGTTGCAGTCCCTCTGCCATCTTGTTCCCTTGTGTCACGCAAACTTAGTATTTGTAAAATGGAAAAAATCCATTTTACACTTACCGTTGCATTACACTGCCACCTTTTCTGGCCATGTGGAAGGGTGGAAGGGTGGTGGCAATGCCTCTCTCCCCAGCGCAGCAATGACAAATGCCGGGCCGCACTGTGGAAGGGAAGAGGCGGGGCCAGAGTGGTCCCTCCGCAGTGACCGGGTGAGGTGCAGAGGGAAGTGTTCCAGCGCATTTTCCCTCCTGTCAGGGCTGCAGTGAAAGGACATTGCTGTGCCCTGGCATGCAGAAAGGGCTTAAGTCAACTCAACAGCTGAGTGAACTCAGCTGGGATACTCTCAGCAACCCCAAAATCTGTTAAGATCTCCTCCATTCCCCTCTTCCTAAGTAGCCTTGTGTCTATGTCCAAGTGGCCCTTTTTTTATAGACAAGCCTCTGTTTTTTATATTTGTCTCTCTATAGGCCTCTTTCCTAGCATTCCATGAGCTTTGATTGGCTGGCTCTACTTAGACTTGCGAGGGTTCTTACTTCATTGCCCCTTTCCACATTCTCCACTGAGGGATTTGCTGGAAAGTCAAAGGGATCTGAGTTCAAATGTCTTCATACAAGGTTGGAGCTCTGTCTTTGACTGCAGAGGGGCAGACACAATCTATGGCTGTCCCAGAATCTCAGGGTTGTGGTGCTGATTTTGCACTGTGTAGATATTTTTTTAAAGGTTGATTTATGGTTATGTATTCACTTTGAGGTTTCAGGAGGAAAAGTGGGATATAGAGGTTTTAAATGAAATTTAAAAATAATGAAACACAGACTTCCCAGAAAAGAGAAGAGGAACATATCAGAAAGCTTTATACTGTGTGGCAAATGTCTCTTCTTTTCTGAGAGGTGCCTGTTCCTTTGCTGAGATGTGTGTGAGCTGGACTGCAGCAAATGTGCTGGAGGCACAGACTGATTTTGATCCTTTTCCTTGTACCATTTTCCATCTCTAAACCAGCCCTTCTCCCACTGCTATTTGTCTGTTAGTATGGGACTTCTCCCCACCCTGGGGCTTAGTAGCAGCTCCTGCGGAGGGTGATTTAAAACATAATCCCAGTATCTGTCTACTTAAAAAGTAAATCCTATTGAGCCCTGTTGGACATACTCCCAGATAAGTGGGCATAGGATTTCAGCTTTCAATTGGTGAAACTGTGTATGAATATAGAGTGAACACCTCTTTCACAGCACTGCTGTCCTGGGTCCAGAGCTTGGGAAAGTTGCTTTTGAGACTTCAGCTACAAAATTACTGTTGGGCTACAGTTTCCATGATTACCAGACAGAATGACTGATGTGGGATTCTGGGAGTTGAATTCAAAAAAGTTAAAAAATAATAATTTCCCCAGCTCCACTTTTCTTCCTTCCAATAGCAGTTTTGAAGATAAAATTAAAATATTGGGAGATATTCCATGTCACATGTAGTTTGGCTCTAAGTCTTAATAGTGAAAATATATTGGGTATATTTATGCGTGATGTCAAAGTGGGAGATAGGATTCCCCTCATTTCATTTTAAGCTTAGATTTTAATTTCACAGGGTGCCTTTTAGCTGTAATATTGTTCGGTATGGCAGGCTAAATTTCCTTGTAATCTTTCCTTGCATCCATAAAATCTCATCCAACTCTGAGTGATGGCTACAGTAAAAGTTGTATCAGGCTGCAGTTAAAAATACACATATTGCTTGAGAAGGCAGGGGTGGGGGGAAATGAGATTTTAAACTTGCATCAGCTGGTCCAAAATGAAGAGAGAGTGTGAAATTAACCTGACACATTATTTTCATGTTTTATATATATCTAACTCTTACAGGATTTGGAGGAATCCAAATAATCCTCAGACTTTGATACTTGGTTGGAATGGATCAGCCTGGCATTACTGGTATTAAATCTTAATTTATTTTATGGAGATTGGGTTGCTGCTCAAGAAAATCAGAAGTAGAGTTTGGTTTGAGACATCATTTTAAGAGACCAGGTACAGTAAACGTCTTGTTGGACCACATTCTTAGTGAAAATCAGGAATAATTCTTCTAGAATCCACAAAACTACTCTTGCCTGTAGGAGTCAAAGAAAAAAAATCTGAACCATTATGTTTACATTCTGTAGAATCAGGGAGAAGCTGAAAGTTTCATCTACTTAGGTTAGACCTGGGCTGCTGTGAATCAGTACTCTTCAGAATGAAAAGTGAGAGATTAGCAAAGGAACAGATGGATAATCCTATCATCTACCTTTTGATGTTTATGTATTTTGCTTTGCTGTGAGGTTGCAGTTTAGGTTTTAAAAATTATTATTATCATTATGATTTGAAAGAGTTATCTGTATTATTTTTGCAGTTGTCTTTTGTAGAGAAATTGTGCTCAGTTCCCCCCAAATTAGGTAGTGTGGTGATAATTGCAAATAACATCTCAAGATGCTGAGCCTGAAGTCTTATGAGAGTGGTCTGCTATGCTGTACATTCTATTCCTATTTTATATATCCCATTAGCCAGTCTTCCCATTCCACCTTTATCATACCTTTGAATGTTGGTCCAATGTTATGTGAGACTCTGAAAAGATACATCTATTTCACTTCTGCTCTTGTCCTTTACTATCTTAAACTTGAAATGACACAGAAGCTTTGAAATATTGTCACCTTACATTTGTGCAGAGTTCCTCTTGAAAAACTAAGAGGCTATTCAAGCCATTGGTGGTAACTTGTGGTAAAAAAAAAGCATGCTTCCATCCATTTTAGAGTTCTAGGATGCTGTTTGTAGTCTATTCAAAAAATCTTGCTGAATTGGCACTAGTATTAATTTCTTTTCTAGGACTTCTGTTCATGTGAGGATTTTGCTAGGACCACTCCATGAAGGAGGGCTAGGTTTTCTTCCACCCACGTCTTGGTCCCAATCCGGATCAGGGGAACCTGTGAGGTTCAGTTTATAAACACACTTGCATAAATGGAAATATGCTTGTAATGTATGTATTTATTAATTACATTTACACTCACCCTTTCTGCCAGTGTGTTCAAGGTGGCATGTGTGGTTCCCTTTCTGCTCACTTTGTCATCACAACAGCTTTGGGAGATAATTTGGGCTAAGAGACTTCACCTGACTATTTGACCCATTTCATACAGTCACATTATGTGGCTGGTTGTATCTTGTCTTATTCCCCAGATTATACCACATGCATGGCGAATGTGACTGGAACATTGATTTGTTTCCTCAGACCCATCATCTAATAATTGCTTAATAGTACAGAATTACAGATTTCTATTGAGATGTTGCATTGTGTTTGATAAGGCACTATACACAAGAATTAGCAGCTGGTGTCTGTGGGGTAGTGAACTCATACTGGGGGTTTAGTTTGATCTTTAAATAAACTGTCTAAAGCAGTGAATGAGTATGGGAGAACAGGAGAACAGGATTTGAATCCCAGTTCAGCCATGGAAACCCAGGGGGTGGGGATGTTTAGTCTGCAGAAGAGAAGGTTGAGAGGGGACATGATAGCCATGTTTAAATATTTGAAGGGATGTCATGTTGAAGAGGGAGTGAGCTTGTATTCTGCTGCTCCAGAGACTAGGACAAGGAGCAATGGATTCAAGCTGCAGGAAAGGAGATTCCACTTGAACTTCAGGAAGAACTTGCTGACAGTCAGAGCTGTCCGGCAGTGGAATACGCTACCTTGGAGTGTGGTGGAGTCTCCTTCTTTGGAGGCTTTTAAGCAGAGGCTGGATGGCCATCTGTTGGGAATGCTTTGATGGGTGTTCTTGCATGGCCGGGGGTTGGACTCGATGGCCCCTGTGGTCTCTTCCAACTCTATGATTCTATGATTCTATCTTGGGCATGTCATACTCTTAGAGGAAGGCAGGGGCGAACCTCTTCTGAATAAATCTTGCCAAGAATAATGTTGCCATAACACAGAGTCAACTTGAAGGCACATAACAACAAGCTTCAGCACCTTGGATAGCTTCTTCAAAGTTTGGCTTAAAACTTGGAGTGGATTCACTGTCCCACTGATTTCAGATCCACCAGCTGCTGTTGGTCTCAAGTGGCTATATGACTGTAGCCTGAATTGCAATGTCTTTGTAAGGTGATTGATCTTGCTGTAATTTTTCCTTAGCCCCCAGGAGAAGGTGAATGATATGGAAACAGATGATGGTGAACACAATTCAGACATTGTTGTGTCACCCCTTGGTGTGCCTGAGGACATTCTGCAGCAGCACACCATAAAATTATCTTCATTTATGATAGTAAAATAAACAAGCCTTGCAATACATTAACAAATAACAAGTCTAATATGCCATTTCATAGTATCTTCTATTATATGCATCTGATCAATAGGTGCTAGGCTATGAATATTTATGCTACACTCATAAAACCTGTTAGTTTTTAAGCTTTCACAACTAAAACTCTTTTGGGTATAATGGATTAATGGGGATTCCCTCTCTGTGGTGTTTGTGACAAGTTCTTCCCATGATTTCTTGTACTGGGTTCATGTTTCAATCGGGGCTGAGAGGGAAAATGCAGCTGTCCATGCTCAGGGTGGTCTGTGTGAATTGGCTCATGCTGAAACAACAGAAGGGAAGAAGGAGGGAATCTTGAACTCCCACCAGAGTGAGATCAACTTAGTTTCCCCCATTTGTTTATGCCAAACTGAATATGTTCAAGTTGCTTTTAGGAGAAACCTGATAGCACAGTGTCAAAGTACCACAGTCTAAGCTTAAAAAAAACACACCCTTTCTAAGTGAATATAATTTTCCCCATCCCTCCTTCTGTCTTGGAGACAAACAACCAACTTTTCAATTTTAGCAGTTAATACTGAAAATATGAAGATCTGTTTAGTCTTGTCTCCTGAACATAAACCAGCCAGAACAAGGCAGCTCGAAGGAAGTTTGTAATAAGTTCCCTTATTTGGAATAAGAGTCATTGTTTAAACGTAACTAGTATGAACCTCATGTTTGGGAGAATAAGACACTGGATGTGGCTGCATTGTTTTCAAGGAAATGTAATAGAGCTTAAGAAGTGTGATGAAGAAAAAGTTCCAAGTTATTATATTGAGAATATTTTTATTTTATGACTGTTGGCAAAATCTGATCCCGCAACCTTAAAGTGAATTTGTCATGTTTTTATAAGATTGTCTATGTCCAGCTTAATTCTTGACTGCAGTGTGCTCCCTTTGTATCAAGTATGGTGGAACTGACTTTTCCATGACAAAATTCAACAAAGGGCATTGATAAGCTGAGATATGTCCAGAGGAGGGCAACAAACACGATAAAAGGTCTGGGGATCAGAACCTATGAAGCAAACCTTAGGGAGCTGGATATGTTTAATTTAGTAAAGAGCAGATTGAGGTGTGATATAATAGGCTCCTTTAAATATCTTAAGGAATGTTCTGTAAAAAAACAAAGCAAGCTTGTTTTCTACAGCGCCAGAAACAATGAGATGAACGTGTAGATTCAAATGATCAGAAAAGAGTTTTCACCTAAACATTAGGAGGAACTTCTTGACAGTAAGAGCTGTCCAGCTGTATTGTAGCCACAAGTTTGTGAGTTCAGTCCTGCCGGGCTTCAGGTTGACTTAGCCTTCCATCCTTCCACAGGTCGGTAAAATGAGTACCCAGCTTGTTGGGGGCAATTAGCTAACACAATGTAAACTGCTTAGAGAGCACTTAGCTGATAAGCAGTATAGAAATACATATGCTATTGCTATTGCTAGCTGTGAAACAGACTGCCCAAAAGGTGGTAAACTCTCCTTCTTTGGAAGGTTTTAAATAAAGTTTAGATGGCCATCATTCAGTGGTGCTTTAGTTGTATATTCCTGCATGCCAGGAGGTTGGTTTAGGTGGCCCTTGTGGTCCTTTCCAAAACTATGATTCTCTTAAAATGATAGCGTGAACCTTTATCCTGTTGTGGAAAGTGTTCTACTCAGTGCAGTTGCTCTCATACCCAGTGAAGGATGCATGTGATGTTCCTCATTCAGTGTTAAGATGACAGCTTTGAGAATGCATTACAGGAAACTCATTTCCAGCCTTTTTCTGAGCCATGATGAAAGTAACATGTAGAGCAGCTCTCAGCTAGTAGGAAACAGGATGAAATACCTGTCAATTTGCTCTTACAACAGGCAGCATCAGGTAGGATGGTGTCATGCCTGAGCCAAATGTGAGCCAGGATGACCCTTCAAGATGAAGAACGTGTAGTCATAAAGACCAAAAACCTTGTGGGTCACTATCTTTCAGGAGAAGGTATATCAGCTCTGTTTACAACAGAAGACTTGCAGAAATCCAGGGACTAACTCTCCAAACCACTTGTAGAGTCAAAACAGGAGGCCTGCCTTCTAGCCCCAGGACATGGTGCAGATGGTCTGCCTTTGATGGACTGCACTCATCAAGGTGGGATACAAGTCTCCTTGGGAGTAAAGGGTCTTCACGGGAATAGAGAATCATGAAAGCTAGATTAACTGGTTTCAAATGTGTGGGATTGGGATCCAAGAGAAAAAGGCTGTGTTTGCTTTCGTATGAAGTTTCGTAGTTGAAGGAACAATACATTCCTCCCTCAAATTCTATGCAATCCTGGTGTCTATATTGTCTGTCCCAAGTGCAAATGACTCCAGGTAATATGTTACTGCTGGAATCTTGCCCATTTTTGGATCACTGACTTTTCTGTGTTTGACCTTTGTTTTGCTTTGTATAACCCTAGAGTTGGACTATGCTTATTTTTCTGAATGCATTGATTACACTTGACCAATGCTTTTTCATCTCAAGAACCTCTGTTTCTGGCTTGCCCTGATATCTGACTGAGACTGAAATGCTTTAGATCTTCTTAACACCTCCTGCTTGAGGACTAAGCCAGGACCACACAAAGTTAGGACAAATCATGGATGGGTCTTTGCATAAGGCAATTTTTTCCCCTGCCTGTTGACATTGTGGAGGATGCTGAAGAATTTGGCATGGAAGTATTATGATGGTCAACACTGCTACTTCTGCTGAAATTGATGCTCACACAGTGATAGTACACCAGAAATACCATGTAGCGGGAGGGGGGGGTAGTGTGTCCCACAGGCCATGTACAGCCCACAAACCCCATTTGCAACTCCTGTGCCCCCCCTAGAGATACCCAGATACCCATAATAAAAAACAAAAACAATAACCATTTTTCAGCTCCTAAACCACCCATACTGCCTCAAAATTTTGATGGTTTTGGTTCTTTTGTCCTTCTTTCTACAACACCTCTGAAAGCTTGAAGATCTGCCATATTTTGCACAAACCTAGAACAAAAACTGTTGTCACATCACTATTGTTCATACTTGGAACAACAGTGTTGCTGCGGGGGTGACCTCTGCTACCTTTGCAGTTGCCTACAGAAATAACTACCCCACTCCACATACTTTGTACATTTAATAGAATAGAAAACCCGTTCAGTAAATTCTTCATTCATACTATCTCGAATGAGATAAATTCAATAATTTGTACTCATCCCAAAACATACCAAATCGTCAGTTCTTTTCCAATAATAGTTAATTTGCAATGGTATGAAAAATGGAAAGAAACAAAAGAGGAGGATGGGATCTGATAGGTTTTTTCCCTCCTTGAGCTACCCATTCTCTTACCCATACCTTTCATTTTTAAAACTTCTGTGACAAAAGTTAATTCCAAAAATGCTAATCAAAAGACACACCAAGGGGAAATTGCCATCCAGACTCTATTGTAAAATGTTATCTGTACCATTCAGTTAATTACTCTAGTTATCATGACCTATATAGATTAAATTAAAAATTAAATAAGATGGAATTCTGTTCTGTTGAGGTGGGAGGTTAAATGACACAGATCTAGTCCTGTGTAATTAAACTTTGCCTCCAATGGTCATCTCTCCCCTGCAGTCCATTTCCACTGTACTTTTCTCCCAATCAACAGACTTGCTTCTGGTATTAGAGCCCAACCAAATGGGAACAGTCCTCATGGAGGATAGTAATGGGTAGCCAAAAGGTTCAGCTCTCCCACTTTTACATGAGTTTATTTCTGTAAATTGTGTCCCACCCCTAATTTTAGACATAACCAGAGAAGGTCAGTAGATGTGGTCTTGCAACTTGTTTTGTGTTCTTTGACCCTTAGAATCTTTTCAGATGGTCTTGGAAAAGTTGCAGTTTGCTATCTCCTTAGTTATTTATAGCAGTAGTATCTTTAAAACCTAGTGTATTACTGCAGGCTCCAAACTCTGTCTCTGAATGCAAGGAGAGAGGAGTATGGTTAGGATCAGCAGGTGGATGAGTTGAATGCTCTTGAACTCAGATGCCTTTGAAAGTTTATGCTGTACAATGACTCTTTTAAAAATAGATTAGATCTTCCAGGAGGCCCTGTTATCATGTAAACATAGCTGAAAAATGAAGACAGAATGACATAATAATAATGCTTTTATTTATAGCCTATCATGTGAGATCTCTAGCTGACTGTCTCTGTAATACCAGTAACTTCAGTTCTTCAACCTTCAGGGCATTTTCCTATAAGTCATCAACTGGTTGCTATAATGTTGCCTGTCAGTATTGTAATAAAAAATCTCTCCTTCAGAATTAAATGAAAGGTGATGATTGGTGCATAACTAGAAACTGTAACTTGAAATAATGCATGACTATCCCTTGAGTGAGAGCTGTCCATGCTGAGTTGATGAAGAGTTAATCTGTTCAAGGAGAACACTCTGTATGCAAGACAGCAGATTAGGAATCTGTTTTTGGCATTTCATAGTTAAGCCTTACACAGGCTCTGCCATCTGTTACATGGGATCTAAGTTTTCTGCTGCTTCAACTATGCAGTGAGGAGGAGAAGAACTAGGAACTAGTGCCTCTGTATTGTACTGTCTTTCCTATGGTGTTTGCTTTTTTGTAGCAAAAGGATCACTTTTTTTCTGGATGGTGAGATATCATCTCTTCACCTGACTTCCAGAGGATTATTTCTTAAACATCTTTAGCCATGGCAGTAGTCACTCAGAGACATGAGTGGGCCTTCAGCAGTGCTTTTGCTGATATCTGACCTGTTCTTTTCTCAGACAAGTCTGTGAATCCAAATTTAGTTGTACTTAGAGTAGACCAAAATTAAACCATTGGGAATTAAAGTTAGTCATGATTCCAGTATGTCTGTCCCTAACTTATTGGAAGGGATATGGTTGAAGTAGCCTGCAAGGCAAATACAGAAGTGTCTTCAGCATAAACACTGATTTTGGAAGATCACACTTGCTTTCTAGTTTCTACCAGACCCTGTTGCTCCCTATGTGGGCAAATCTCTTTCACTTTCTTGGTCTTAGGCAGTTTTGTTAACTTTCTGTCTTGTGTTTCATTTCCTTGTTACTGCCTTCCTTATTTACTTCCGCTTCTGCCTTGGTGCCTCTATTTCAGTGTCAACGTACGTCTTTTTTTCTTTTTGAATATGACTACATCAGCTGTTATTCTCTTATTTCTTTTCATAATTGGTTCCTTGTTTTCTGTCATCTTTTCAGGATAAATAAATATAATTACAGCAATATATTTATTATTTTGACACATAATACTTAATATGTATATTTTGTGTTTCCAAAAACCCAAGATGCGCTGTATGTAAAGTTGTCAGGTGAAATTAGGGACAGGGCTCCTTTACCTTTAATGGTTGCATAGAAGAGGGGATTTCAATAGGTGAAGCTTGTGTAACAAGCCATGCACGCTGAAATTCCCTCTTCTGCAGAACTGTTAAAGGTACAGGATTCCTGTCCCTTGTTTCACCAGTTCTGTATATAGTTCTGTATATAACACTACGTTCAAAGATCTGCAAAAGCTTTTTGGAATGTCTCTGTGTAATTAGGAAGCACATAATGTAAGTTCAGAAACAACTTCTCTTTATACAAGCCTGAGAAGACATTAAATAGCTAGATGTGTATGGAATCAACTTTAAGATTAGGGGTCTGATAGTAAATGAGGCAACAAAGAATATGGCTGCATGAAAGACACAGACGTTCAGACTGATTGTGTGAAAAGTGCAATCTCTTGAGAAGGATGTTCACATGAAGAAACAAAGACTGTGGTAATAAGCAACTGGAAATGGGATAAAATGCAGACTGAGTCAGCTCCTTGTATTATTTAATTTCTTTACACTATGGTTGAAAAATTTGGGTGAGCATCCAAGTATGGTAGGTACCTAAATTTGATGAATACAATTTAACAACTCAGGGATTCTCATCCTGTAACATCCTTGTTATGTGCTGGCCATTGTTCTTCAGCACCCTTTCCCCTTGGTGTTAAACCTGAGAGTTATTTACCAACACTGGCAGGTCCAGGGCAAAGCACAGAACAGCAAATGAAATGTTTTTCTATCCTCAAATCAAGTTACATAATTTCCAAGGCAGCACCCGTCATGGACCTTACTAGTGCTTCCTGGTGCACTGGAAGTGACATCACTTCACCTCTTATCATCATTTTCAGCTGTTTTTTGGCCAGTAATTTTAGGGGATGGGAGCATCTGAGGGAGGATATTAGAACTCAACCACCATATTTGTTGTTGGTTTTCTTCGCATTTAGACTTTTCAGGCAAAAAGTCAACCTTCCACATGGTCTGTCATTTTTAAAGAAAATGTTGGATGTCAGGGCCTTTCAGAAATTGGCAGGAGACTTCACTGGAAAAGAAATGGTGTTCAGGCCCCACATGCAACCTGTGTGCTACACTTTCCCTATCCCTGTCCTACATCCTGGGCCCTACCTATCTGAACTAGAGCTTGCAGCGTTATTAGCATAATAGGTTGACTGATGTATTCTGGCACCTCCAGCTGAGAAGAAAAGATGATGTCTTGCTCACTTAGTTCTCCTTATCTAATCATCCTCATTTTTTTGAGTTGGTAATTTGTTTGTTTGGATTTCAAGTAACAGTAATATATTATCTAATACTTAATTTTTTTATTGTATGAGTTTTTTTGGGAAGAAGAATAGAATTAACATAAGTGACCAAATGCATCATCCACAATCCTGCTGGGGATTTACGCATGCATAAATACAATAGTTACAGTGCTATATAATGAAATCCCATCATAATCACCCTTACTTACTGCACTTGCTGAGAAGCAGCTGCAGCAATCAACGGCTGCCTGTTCCCCTGTTGATCAGGAAGCAGCTGTCAGTCCCATCTACTTCTTTGAGCATTCTCCATTGTAACAGGTAGAAATAGGGGCCATGTCACATTTCTCCCTGATGCTGGAGATTGCTCATGGGGGTACGTGTGGGATCACCAACCAGCTATTTCCTGATCAACAGGAGACCAGACCTCTGTTCATTGCAGTGGCTTCTTCTTGGTAAGTGCCTAAAGTAAGTGCCATAGGTAAGTCCCTATGTAGCCCCTACATTAGGAGTTATATGGAGATCATGAGTACCAAACAGTCACAGCTGTGTAACTCTTGGTTACACATTTGTAACTGCTGAATGGGATTCCAGCCATCTTGTTCAGTAAAAGGGAGGATGAAAGCTTTTAAATCTACGGTATTAGCTAGATTGTTGAACAATGGAGGATGACAGAGCTTAAATCCAATTTTTGGATCCATCTAGAGAAGGCCTACTGAATTGATGGGAACTTAGTAAGTCAATACTTAGGTTGCATTGATAGAATGGGTTTACTCTAACAGAGAATTAACAGTTGTATTTAAGCTTAGGTTTTTCATTTTCAAGAGCCAGTGTGGTATAGTAGTTTGAGCACTGGACTAGTTCAATTCCCCCTCTCAGCTATGGAAACCTACTGGGTGACCTTGGGTACATGACACATACTCAACTCCAGAAAACCCTGTGATAGGTTCCTATTAAGGTCACTGTAGTCAGAAACAACTTGAAGGCGCACAACACCATTTAATTTGCATATGGCAATTGTGGTGGGAAACTATAATAATGCATTGCATTGAACACATTCCACATGTGGTGTCTGCATCTAGGTATTTTCAGTTATCAAGTCTTCCTTCAGAATGATATCTGTAGCATCATTCTTCACCCAAAATAGACAAATGCTTCCATGTTTTTAAAATGCAGGCATTAGTTTTACATGACAGCATTTCCAACAGTTCTTTTCCATCTTCTCCCCCATGGTTATATCAGCTCTTTAGAATTTTTGGTACAAAGGAATGCTTTCTGTCCTAGCTCAACAATCTTCAAAGCTGATATTTTCAGAAGCATTTTATTAAGGAATTCAGGCTCCATGCACAAATTCCTGTTTGCATCTTGTCCAATAGGAGGTTCAGAATAATTGAATGTTGCTTTGTGGGCATAACTTGCTTTAACAAACCATAAAACCTGCAAATTGTTCCCTTTGATGAAATTTGGAATAATGCTTGAAGTAGTTTTGCCTTCAAGATGGTATCAAGGAGGGTATTGGGAGGTGTAGCACCCAGGTCTCCTGCTGAAGTCTAAGACTGGATGGGGCTTCACTTTTTCAAGTAACTCTAGCTAGCCAACTTCTTTGAACTGGTTTCATCCCTTTACAGTTGGCAATGTGGAGTTTTATAGATGTTTGGGACTGCTACTCCTGTATATCTCAGCCAGCATGAACAATGGTCAGACATTGTGGGAGCTGTTGTCAAAAACTTCTGGAAGGCACCATACTGCTTATTCCTCGCAATTCCTTGAAAACAGGCAGGAAGTGGGTAGGGGGCACTGACTGGTTTTTTTTTCATTTCCTTCAAGAGCATATAACTGTGGCTTACAACAAAGTTTACTTGCTTGTTTGTTAGGTTCATGAAACACAACTAGGTACATCAGACTTTATTTTCCAGCAGTTCTTATTTTTGGAAGAATTATTAGTGTTGCAACTTTCTTGCACATATAGCAAATGCCCATGTTTGTTGGATTATTGAGGATAATTCAATATATGCTCCTTTCATTGCTAGTGCTGTAGAAGCTGCCATTTTCTATCACTCAAGGTGGAATGACTCTACAGAGTACATTATTGTATTATAACAATGGGGCGTTTAGAAGGTTGAGGAGGCAATATCTAAAAACAATGATAAACATAGCTAAAAAAAACAATTAAGTTCCTGGTGATATGCATATATCCAGATGAGAACAAAACCTGTCCATTTAAAAGAAACAACTTTTTTTAAAAATAGAAAGTTACAGGGGGTGGGGGTGGAATTCATGTGTCAGTTCTGCCATTGGGCAGCAGGAAGTCTGTATTTTATACTAGTCTGTGTGAAATCCTTCCAATGTCAACTGTAATTTCACCAAGTATTATTTTGCCTTCTTTCAGTTAATTTTCTTATATGGTGTCAATAAAACCCTGAAGCTAGCTAATTGCTATATTGACTGACAATGCAGAACATCTAGGAGTAATGTGACATGGTCCTGCTATGGGGGAGGCTTGGAAGAGTCAGTAACCTGCTGACAGATGAACTGCCCCATCCATACCAGTTTGCATTCCAATAGTATCTATAATGTTAAGCTGTGCAAAACTGATTGTGGTAGGACAGGCTGCCTGACGAAATAATTGCACAATCTTCATGGGCAATAATCTCCAGTTTCTCTGAAAAAGGAAGCCAAATTACATGCACACAGGAATTTCAAGTGCTATGGGTTATGTTATAAATTAATTTGATTTGATTGTGCAAACAGGGTTGCTGCTTTTTTTAAAATAATATAAAATAAAAGAGGGATGATAGCTTATATGGCATTAGGTGGTGAATCTACATATAATACAAACTCTAAAAGAGCTACCCAAGCTGCTGAACATATTTTGAGGACAGGATTCAGTACTTTAGACAATTCCTTTAAAATTCAGGCTGAAAGACAGAGAGAGTTTACCACCACAGTGACATGGAAGCAACAGTCATCAGGGGTTACAGTTGGAAAACAACAGAAAGGTAAGTAAGACAGAAAGAGTCATGAGATTTCTACATACTGTACTAATACAACCTACCTCATGTAAATTATAAATACAGTGTCAAAATAAATTATGTTTATTACATTAAATAAATTAATAGGAACAAAACAAATAGTTGCTTTAGCAGCAATTTTAGTTTATTTTTATCTTTTCATGGTTTATGGAATTCTTTTCAAACAATGGGTGCTGTTGGACAGAATGGGTGAGGATTGGAGACAGTGAAGGAATCCCCTGAGGCTTCCTAACAAGGATGAGCCCTTATGTCTCTTTCACACTGCACAGTTATAGCACTTTTGTTAGCACTTTAACTGTCATGGCTCCATGCTATGAATCCTGGGATGTGTAGTTCACTGAGGCTCTTTAGCTGTCTAGCAGAGAATTCTGAATATTTCACAAAATCTCTACAGTTTATAAGGTGGAACCATGATAGTGCTGTCAAAGTGCCATAAGGGTATAGTGTGAACTAGACCTTTATTTTGAGACTAGAAATATACGTTATAATACTAGGTATTCTGAGATTTCTCATAGGCAGCAAGGTCTGCATTATGTATCTGGCAAGTTGAATCTATCCAACTTCACACCACAATAAAATGTGTTACTGTTTATATTCTGTTGATTTTTTTATGATGTTAACATGCTAGCTAACTTGACCACCTTGCTGTCCTTGATGAATTAAGTGCTGATGAACATTTTCGCATTGAGGAAACGCTCACTTAATCTCCCCGCATTCATTGAAGTAGGGGCTGCACTGCTGCTGTGCTTGGTTCTTTCACCATTGCACTTTCTGTTGAAATGCTGCAGCTGCAGTGTCAAGTCTGTTCGTGCATCATGGAGCCCTACCTACTAACAAAACAGAGCCCTCCTTTCTCCTCAAATGCCTGACAGATGGGTGTTGTGTGCTACTGCCAAGTTTCAGTAGTGGGATTGTGGTGGTGGCATTGCTGACTCTGGTTGTTTGGCAAGAACAACAGAAACTGCTAGGGGGAGGGAACTGTGTTACTATAGGCCATGCATTGCCTGTCCTTGAGGTAGAAAGTCGAGGTTAGAAACAGCAGCTGGTCATGCTCAACAGGAACTGAGGATTCTCTTAATCAGTAGCAATTACTGGCCTGGCTGCCACAAAGGGTGTCAACCAGACAAGAGATTGTGAGGCCGTCTCAGTTAGTTTGGCTCAGTGAAGCCACCATCTGGCTCTTCTCCCTTTTGGAAGTATCTTTTTCATTTCATTGACCATTCCACGTGACTGAATCAGAGGAAGAGGTGAGGCACCTTTTCCCATCCATGCAGCTGGGTGAAACCAAACCTTTGGATTTGTTCTTCCCAGAACTGTTTCCTTCAGTGGCCATCCTCGCTTAATTCTTCAGCAGGATACAAATTGTCGAGATACAAATGTAGTAAATAAGATATTTTTAACATTTTAGTAGATGATTTTTCCTTCTTCTCTGTGCTCTTGATAGCTAAAAACAGGCTTTAAAGCAAATGTGAAGTTGTCAGGATTATCAGTAGTGCTTTAGAAACGTCGTTCTGTGCTGTGTTGCTTCTGTGCATGCCTTTGTGCAGAATGGATTTGGCCCTCATTCTGATTACTTTGTAAATTACAAACTTAATTAAACAGATGTCTGTTTGAACTTATTTCAATTTCCATTTTTATGTAAAGAATACAGAAAACAGGTGTTGGTAAATGTTCTCAGCAGGAGATAGCCCTCTTACTGTTTGTTATGAGAAAAGGAAAGATTTCAGAAAAACAAAATTAAAGAGCAGTAAAGAACCAGAGCAATTTGACGTAGCGCCGATTGCCTTCAACCAGCTGGTTTCTAAGCTATCTTAATCATATTCTAAGTGAAATCCTCTTTGACTGTAGTAGTATTACTGCCTTCTCTTTGACAGGTGGTCTGTAGCTTGTGCTCTGTCATCTGCTTTGCCGACTATTTGTATTCCTGGTAGAAAAGAGTGCGTAGATGGTGGTGGTGGTGGTGGTGGGTATAGCATATACAGGTACTCTGGGAAAAGCCCAAGAAATGTGATCAGTCTACCAGATTAGGAGGGCTAAGAAGAGACTCAATCATTGAATAATACATCAGGTACAAAGCACAAATACCTGTGCCGAGTAGTCCTGTCTAAGGAGGTTCTCTCTTTGTCTCAAAGACTTAGTTTAGAGTGTTTCTAATGTGCAAAGAGCTTTAAAAGCCTTCTCTAATTAATCCTATTTTGTATTTTGCATTAGAGCTGTACAGCTTGTAAATGGAAGTAGTGACTGATTAGAAATGAAATAGCTGCAAGAAAATGATGCTGTTTTAAGAGCAGCTGCTTCCCTTTTATCTTCCCCTTGCACTTCCTCTGACTGAGTTACCTGGCTGGGAAATTGGCAGGATCAGGCTTTAGAACCAAATGTGGCACACAGGAGAAGTTGTTTGGAGACAACTGGCTACCCGCAGAAACTGTGAACAGCTAATGAAATGGGATTCTCCTGTCCCTGGATTCTTCCCTCTTTTCATCTAGAATTCCAATTGCAAAATTAAGTTTGCAGTCATCCTCCTGTAATATCCAGATACAAGCATATACATTTGGCTAGTTTGAGACTGCAGACGTACGTAGAGCTTGTACACTGTGCCCCACTGAAATAAGCAATGTAGTTTACAATAAACCTGCACAGGAGAGAGTGCTTAATTGAATAAGGTGCAAAGAACAGGCACCTATGCTAAGGGCAATTTTCTAACCAGTCTAGCGTGGTTTTCCGTTTTTGTCTTGGATTTTAAAGCCAACTCTCCCCCCATAGTTTGCACTTATGGAAAATGTTAGCATGAACAAAAACAGAGCTGTTTCCTGGGCTAAGAAGAGCACTGGCCATTTTCTGATTGCTTATTTTAGTCTTGTAAAGGTGACAACTCTGTTTCTCATCTCCAAGATGTAGAGAGTTGAGGCTGCCAAGTATATTGCTTTTGTTTTGTATACCAGTTGTAAGCTCCTGTATACTAATAGGAAACAGTGTCTGTATGCAGCAGCCATAAAATGCTGATTGACTCTGTATGCCAGTGTGGGGGGTGGAATTAGAAAGCTGGGATGAAGGGGAAAGAATTAAATATCCTAAGAAGAGCAGAGCTAGCTAGAATCTTGAGCAAGGTCATTACACATGGGAACATTTTGCTGCAGATTCTTTTCTAGGGTATTATTGTTTTTTTAGTCCTAGAGGGTTAGAAAAGGAACATAATACATCCATAGTTGGGCTGTAATTTTCAGTATTTTGTTGATTTAATTGTTGTTACCCTGTGACTTGGGGGTCCTGGGAGGGGCGCCCAAATAACCACAACAAACAGTAAAGATGGGGAAATTAGCTGGAGCACTCTCTTGGCTAACGAGAGGCAGGGCAACGCAGCAGGATCTTTTACCCTATGTCTACAGCGTCAGATCAGTGAGGAGGCAAATGGTTCAAACAACAATTAAGATTTATTAAACAGTTATTAAAGAAAAGCACAAACACACTTCTAACTAGAAAAGGAAAATAGAGTTCAAGGGGAATGGGTGATACGCCACCTGTCCTGCAGTCCTAGAGAAGCCAATTGTAGAAGAGGAAGCCCGGCGTGGCGGCCGAGGGGAATCTGCTGAACCGAGCGGCAGCAAGGCAGAATGAAGTCCAAGTGATCCGGCGAGAGTTCCGAAGAGCTCTCAGAGCGGGGGATATTTATTGGGGAAAGAACGACCACAGGCTAGTCTGGTCTTAGGCAAAAACAATAAGTTTTGGATTGGAGACAATGCCTCCGAAAGGTCAGAATTTGCATGATTGAGTTAAAGTCCGAGTTGACAATGGTATGGCCAGTATGTAGATGCGGCTAGCTCGGCAGTTAAGTACCTAGCTCACCAGGGTGTCTTCTCAGGGCAGAGGATCTCTTTGTGGTAGCATGCATTCGTAATGAAGGTGTTTGTTTCAGGAGGTCCCCTAGAGCAGATCTGGCAATATCTGGCTTGGTTTGGTGTGAGCAGCAAGTAGGAGCCATGCCTAGCTTCGCGCTTGTTCGGCGGGCCTCACAAACACTTGGCTGGTGGCAGAGTAGGGCCAAATTACGATATCAAAATGATATCTTTGGTTCACCAAAGGCCAGGCCAGTACACGGTGGTAACATTGTGCTGTTTTCACTTACTCACCTGAGGCATACGGGTGAATATATCATAGAAGTTTATTTCATTTATGTTTAGTATGGAATATTTTATCTGCATTAATCCCAGTTAGGTTATATAAACCTATTTATAAGTTTTATAGTAAAGTCTTTTTAAACCCCTTTGGTGGTTCTGAACCAAGAAAGTTCAGCAAGTTATTAGACAATGTGGTGTTTCGTCACAGGGATTCAGCACTGGACTTGTCGGTGACTACAGAATGGATGTGGGTCACTCTAAATTGTTCTTCATATAATCAACAGCCAGTGTGGTCACTGGTGATTCCAGTTCCTTGCCTTTGTTGAAAACAGACTGATTTAAATATTTCCCCCTCTCTGAATTACGCATGTCGTGGCTCCTGTGCATTCTTCTTCTTTGACTTTGGTCAAAAAGCTTCGTGTTTTGACATTTAGCAGCTTGACATTCTATGAATGTTTCCACAACAACCTGGACAGTTTGTATTTTGAACACAACATTGTTGGAAGGAAATGCAGAAACACAGCTGGAAGCTGGTGTACCTTAAAAGAAAGGAACCTGATACCACTTGAGAAGGCCAAATCTTAGTGCCAAGCCCACGCCAAAGACAATGATAAAACGTAATCAGGCTAGTTCACTAAGTTCTACCAACTCTATGTATCCAAATATGAGATCACTTAGTTTTATTGGCTAAATTTGTTTCTCTCCTCTGTTTTTTAAAGCATTATCTTAGGCATATTTATTCAGACTTAAAGAAATTTATAGGGCTTACTGCCAATTAAGCATACTCAGAATTGAAGCTGAAAAATGGTGTTATGGTTTGGCTGCCAGACTGAACCAACAAGTTTGTGCCATGGTGTTGCCTTAAAATAATAAATGGTCAGAGATGGGACTTGTCAAAGGAATTTTAAAAGCTTGGAATATTTTGATCATTTCTCTGTTTCAAGAAGCAGTCATCTAACAATTAGCTTCCATTAAGAGATGGCTCTGGAATGTGCTGAAAGACCAGAGAGGCATTTTAACAGGTGATATAATAATTCAGCAGCACCGTCACTACATTGCCTCTAGCTGGAGAGAGATGGCATGCTAAGTGAAAATAGGAAACAGTAGAAGTACTTTGGGAGACAGACTTAGAAGGACAGGACTGGAAGAAGCACAGAGAGAATGTTGATATAAGTTTTGCAGCTCATGCTCAAATGGAGACCAACAAAGAATACCAGGCGCTGTAGAGGCTACATTTCAGAGGAAGAAGCTATCAGATCACCTCAACGTGTTTCTTACTTATTAAAATCTTACAAAATTAATGGGCTCACCATAAGTCAACAGATGACTTGAAGGCAAATACACACATAAGCTAACAACATTTGGGATACAAGATTACTTCCCTCTGAAGATCTGACATGGATGCAGTGGTTTTAGATACTGTCAAAGGGTTAAGTTGTGCCACCTCCACATTTGTAATAAACTAAAATTTTGCAGAAATGCACTAAGTTTCTAAATGATTTCTTCATTGAAAGGTATCAAAATTCAGCCTTCATTTTTTGTGAGGAGTGTCTCTGGGAACAATGCAATTTCATGGTTCCCATGGGACATTCTGTCCAAAATTACAAAGGGAATGCTATCAGGCTCCTGAGGGAAACCAAGCTTGAAAAAAGTTGGACATATCTTTAAAAGTACTGATGAGTACATCCCCAAATGAAAATAACTGCAAAGTAATTTGAATCCACTCCCAAATAAAACAAATACTTACCCTTGCTTTAATGTGGGATAAATGAGATATTAATAAAAAGTACCATCTACCTCTAGTTTATAAGCTGGTGCCAAGTCATCCTTCTTTCATCTCATTTTTCTGAAAATTGGATTAACTGTAACAATCCTAAGAGTACTTCTACATAACAGTTTCACAGGGAAAATCAGTTTTATAGGGCATCACATTTCCTTGGTTTTTACAGAGAAGGCACTCGCCTTAATTGAAGATCGACTGCTGGGACTCTATTGGCATTCATAGCTTTAGGCAGTTTGTTTCTTCTTCCTCTCCCACAAAGTGTATTAGAACAGTGGTCACATTTTGGGTGTTACTAGCTCATTCAGCAGAGGTTATGCACAGTTCGCTCTATTAGCAGCTACTTAGCTTATCAGCATATGTTCTTAGTGGAAGACAACTGTTCATTCTCATCTAAGAGCTCTATGAACTGCATACCTCTTTCCTTTATTAAACACTGCACACTTCTCTTGTATTTCTGTCTCTCAAACCTTATTTCTTTTCAGAGGCTGAAAAGGTTTTTTTTTAAAAACAGTGTCTTACTAAGTTGTTATGACATTGTGACAGAAGATTTAAAATGGTGCACAATTTAGGTTTGGTAGTGACAGGAATGGGAATAGCTAACTGCAAGAACTCAATATATTGACAGCCTAACCCAAAAGCTTTAAAATTATTTAAGGCTGGAATCCTACACCCAGTGACAATGTAATCCTAACTGAAGAATGTGCTGCCTAGGACTCTGCTACTAGAGATGCTTGTCTCTGGGTGATCTCAGAAGTCTACCAGCAAAGTAGAACTGTTGGCTGAACTGCTCTGCTGGCTGTGATGTGCCAGCAGAAAAGCCAAAATAGGGGAGAGGAAGAGGGTATGTGACGAGCTGAGCATGCCAAACCTCCTCAAGTTCAGGGACACAGCCACAATACTAGCACAGAGTTAGGATAAGGTGAAGGTAGTCTTCAGTAATTTCCAGTATCCCTAGGCCAAGGGGTATTTGGATTCAGCATGGCCCCAGGTAGCATAGCGTTGGCTTAGTTGGCTTGCCCATAATTGCAAGACAGAGTTGCACTTTTATCTAGGAGTTGGCTCCATTGAGCTCAGTGGCATTTACTTCTGAGTAGATGTGTAAGGGATTGTACTGTACATATATTGTATATTGACAGAGAGCAGTGCGGTATTTACTTTTTAATGAATAATTGGGAGTAAACTTTGAATCCAGCCATTGGTCTATCAAATCAAGATGATAAAATAATCAAGAAGAAAATAAAGACATACTTTAGTACTTATCCCAGGATATTAAATCTGAACATGAGTTAATGGCAGTGTTAGATGTAAACAGCTCACTTGTGACTAGAAGATTTCAAACATTTCTGTTCAGCAAATGAGTTTCATGCAGCATAAAATGAAACCTGAGAATACTTCTAATTGTCTTTCGTTTAGGTTATAAATTTGAGGCAGCTTCTTTGTTCCAACTTACTCAATCTGTATATTATTGACAGCAGGGTGCTTTTCGGCCAGTTCTATTCCCCTGTTAATGTCAGCAGGCTCAGTATGGGCTCTGAAGCTGATGTGATTCATGATTGCTCTGGAAGAAAAGTGCCTGTGTATACAACACACCAAAAATCTGGTGTTGTTACGTAACCTAATCTGACCTCTTTCTTGAGTGTCTGACTGGTCACCTTATAGTCCCCTAATGCTCAGTCATAATGATGATACATACATAGGCTTAATCCTCCAGCTGATCCCGATCTCGTGGCCATCAAAGCTCTAAAACAGTGTACAGCTGGCCCTCCATATTTGTGGGTTTGACTTTCACAGATTTGATTATTTATGAGTTTCTCCAACCCCTGCCCCCCCGACTCAGGTAATTTTTTGGGGGGAAATTTCCCTCGTGGTGGCTCCAGTTAGGCCACGCAACCCTTTGAAAACCCACTCTGGTCCTCCTCTTCCTCCGCAAGCCACTGTCTGGCCAGCTAAGAACATATTGCAACCTGATTTCTCAGCACCACAAACCCATTCCCAGCTCCCCCAAAAACAAGGAAGGACATAGGTGAGAGAGAGAGCGGGCCACCGTGCTGACCCCACCCCCTTTCTTTCTCCTTTCCTTGACCCTGGTTGACTGCTCCTCCCACCATGTCTTGGCCCTCTTCCCGCAAACACCAGATACATTTTAGCATTTGTGTTTTTTTCCCATTTTTGCATGGTGTCCTGCATCCATAACCCTAGTGAATGTGGAGGGCTGACTGTGCTCTGTTTCCAGTGAGAATGCAAAGTTGCAAAGGTAGTTTATATGCCACTTTTCCACCATACCTTGTGCCCTAAATGGTTCACAGAAAACATGAACTTTTCAAAATATATACGAAATAACAGGGAATAAAATGCACTTTTAGTAGTAAGGAATTGCTTTGGCTTCAGTCACTATTCAGGGACCAAAAGAATCAGCTTTCCGCAGAAGTTTGTTTATATGTACTTTCAAGTCACTTGTCAAGTTAAGGCAACTCCATAAATTTCACAGGGGATTTACCACTGCCTTCCTCTGAAGTTTAGCCTACAGCACCTGATGTTCCTTTGTGCTCTCCCATTCAAGTCCTAACCAGGATTGATGCTGCTTAGCTTCTAAGATTTGATGTGATCTGGTGCCTTCAGGATATTTAGGCATTAATTTCCCCAGAAACTGAGTTCTGTTTGTATCCGCTGTTTAGCTGTTTGTTCACTATAGATCAGAATGCACCTGAGGAACAGCAAAACACCACCTGTAGATTATTGAACCAACAACAAAAAGTATTTCCTAGGAGCATAAGGTTATTTTCTGGCTGGTACTGGTAATGTATATTAAACAATCAGATTATACAGAATTTGAACAAGTCCATCCTTGCACTGTATCAGAGATGTCAAGAGACCACAAAAGAGCCCACACTGCTGTGATAAAGTACTGTTAGGTCTTTCTAAACTGAAGAACAAATGTATATGGGCGTACTGAAGCCATTTGTAAGTAAGTACTGGTAGCATGAAGGCCTGGGTGGCTTTATTCAGTTTAAGTGCTAATCAACTAATAGATCAATCAACTAACTGGCAAATTATCCTAGTTGATTAGTAGTGAGAGCAAAATGTAATAGCTGCTAGAAATTAAGGCACTTAACCTTTATTAAGTTGTAAGAGGCAATTTGCTTTGACTGTGTTGCTAGGCTAGAGAAAGAAAAATCATATTACAAATTGTCTTTCATTCAAAAAGTGTTAGGTTTTATTTATTAAAGTTATCTTAAATTTTCCAAGCCTCTATAAAAGGCATCCATTTGGAGATTTCAGAAATATTCAAATGCATATAAACATAGTTATATAAATCAATTAAAGAGCAGGTAGTTGGGGGAAAAAAACCCTTAGTCAACTGGCTGGTAATTTTGTAATTTTGACACGGCCACAGATATTCTAAATTATGTGGGAAAAATAAAAAAAGAAAGTAGCACTTCTCCAAGGGAAGGTGAATGCAATAACATGGTCTAATTCCCATTGGCCTAAATATGAAGACCACTGGGCACCACAGGCTAAAGAGAGTGAGGTGAGTGAAGAAAGCAGAAGTAGTAGAAGTTGGATGAGCAATCAAGGATCACTGGACCTGACAGCTTGTACTGAATGAGGGTAGTCCTGATTTCTGAAAATAACTTTTCTTATTTATATTGTCTTGGAACCATTTAAGTACTTCCACATGCATACCTACCAATGAGTCTGATGCTTGTGTTCCCAAGACACACAAAAAATTGCTTCACTTAATAAAATCAAAAGGAAACCCTATCAGGATGCATTTATTTGATTATTTTGGATTTGGCATATGGATCCAAAAATCTCCTAGGCACAATAAAAATATAAACCCATTAAATTGTCAATCAAGATCCAAAAACCAGATCTCAAACTATTGAAAGAGCACTTAAGTGTTGAGCTCAATTCACCAACTAGTTTACTTCTCCTTTTTGATATACGAATTTCTAAAATATTTTGTAATTATGTCTCAGATATAAGTAGGTCCAATCATTACTCAATATGTTTAAAAATGTATTTTACATTTTCTTAAGTGTTTCAAAAAGGCATTTATTTAGAGATTTTGAAAATATTCAAATGAATTCAAATGAATTTGAAAATATTCAGATGAATCAACCAGTTAAACAACAGATGGCTGGGGAAAAAACTCAGTCACTTGGCTTGTAGCCATAATTCTGAGACTGGAGCAGAAGGCAGGCATTACTGTCAGATTCAACCTGGAGGTTTTATTTATTGCTGTTGCAGAAACTGTGGTTAAGGGAGGTATTTGCCTCAAGCGCCTGATTTCAGATGTCATGAAAGACCATCAGATATTTTTTTAAAAAACCATTATTACTATATTTTTACTCTTGGGAAGAAGCACTGCGGAGAATGTTTCCCTGAGGTACCAGAGAATATTAACCTGCCCATCTTTATTTGAGGTATGGGCATCATTTGCTGTTGCTCTAACTCAGGCAGCAAAACATCTTGGGTCAACCGCGTGTGGTTCAAATTAAACATGACTGAGGGAGACCAGCAGTCTGTCCCAATCACAGTGAAAGTGTGTGTGTGTGTGTGTGTGAGTGTGAGAGAGAGAGAGAGAGAGGGAGGGATCCACTTTTAAGAGTACGAGCAGAATGTATGGAGTGAACCCTCCCACGGGTGGATACCACAGTTTACAATGTAAACTTTACCTACTTGGAAAAAATGGTGGGGATGTGGGGGTTATGATGGACCACATTGGGATCTCCAGGGAGCTGCATGCAGTCTGTGGCTGACCCATTGCCACTCATGTTATTAACCAATCACACCAAAAACCAAAGCAAAACAAAATAACTCCCCACACCCCTCCAACCACGCGAGACAAAAATAACAGAGGCAGCTGCATGGGAGCACACTAAGGGAAAGGGAGAGGGTGACCCATGGAGTGTATGGGTAGCTCACAGCTGTGATATATTGAATGAACTTTGGAGAACCCTGAAACAGAATTGTCCAGTGGTTCCCCTGATGCTTGCCTGGGTGTGGCTTCCATTGGTGTGACCTGCCATACTGTGCTAAATAATTTTGCTTTCCATAACTTGCTACTGACAAAAAGGAATCAGTTTCCCCAGCTATCTGTCTCTTCTGGTTGCTGGACAGATAGCAGAACTTATGGCAGCATCCTGGAAACCTGTGTAAGTGCTCTGCACCTGAAAGCCACAGGTGAAGGAAAAAAATGTTAAAACAGTACAGTGAATTTTTTGTGTCCCTAGTTATTTCACAGGTAGGAGGCAGCTATCAGTCCCAGACACTCTTCTTGTGCTGCCATATGACCAACGGATTGCTACTGAAAATGAAATAATCCACTGTGAGCTAATACAAGCCAATTTGAAAACCTCAAGAAGCAATTAATATTATCTTTCAGTTACCTGGGCAGAAATCCTTGCAGGCAAGGTCACTGCATGTGTTGTGTTGTGTAAAATACAATAAAATATTACAGGCCTAAAAGATACGAGTGTATCATTTTAAGCAACTATGTCTGTGTGTGTGGCTTCAAGGCCTTCTCTATTTCTGCAACCATATTTTGGTGACATGCAGCAGTACAGAGAAGTAGGGACTTTAGTGGGTTCAGGAGGATGATTGGTCCCTTAACTCTGGTGTAAAGTGTGAAGGGAAATGTATGATAAAACTTTCAAAGCCATAGGACTTGGAGATTTCTTTAGTGGAATTATCACTGGTCAGAGCTTCAGTAGTCTGCTATAGCTGCTTTCTGTTTCACTGACTAATGGAATGTTGCAAAATAAGTAAATGGGATTTGGGGATCACTTACTGTGATGTCTAACTGTTCCTTTCTGACTTGATAATAGAGGTTTTGGATCAGATGTCTGATAGGTGCAGTCTTTGGGCTTCCATGAACTCACTTGAAGGGCCCCTCCCTAAATTGCAAACCCCAGGATTCCATAGGATGTTGAAAGTGGAATAATAGCACTATAACAATCTAGTGTGGAAATGGCCTGTGAGACAGATTATTATATTGTTATAACTTTCATCTTATCCTTGTTAGGGACGCCACACACCAACAGTATATTTATTACGCCAATTAAGGAATCTGTTTCTATTGATTATGATCTAGAGGATACATAGATAGATTGTATCCCCATAGTTTGTGGGTAGACAGCTGTGGAGAATGTGGATGCCATTTTCACCCTGAAAGTTGCATCTCTCCTCAGAAAAGCCAATAAGCAGTCAAATTATGAAACCAGAAAATATTATGCTTATGCTTATGATTATTATGATTGTTATTTCTAGTTTCTGTTTTTTCCCCCTGTTCCCAGCCACTTTTCTTTGTTTTGGGGAAATTAGGATGGGAGTATTCTGAAGATAACAGGAATGGCTTTTGACCACCCCACAAAATTTAGGAGATGAAGGGGTTGGTAGGCTTCAAGGGGTTTGGTGGCTGCAGAAATCGTCCTGGGATGCTATTTGTGGCCTGTAAGCAACAGATTGCTTTCCCTTGCTTTAGAATCTCGTCTTGTGGGCCCCTGGGGCCTTGCCCCCAGCTTTGTTTTTTTAAGTTCCCAGCCAAAAATAGCCCCAAGGATGTCTAAACACTCCTTTATTTTTAGCTGACTCCCCATAGTAAGATGGGAACAGGCTGTTTCTGATTGTGACCTTCACTTGTCAGATGTCTCATATTTACACAATTGCCCTTTACTCTGTAATAAAACATTTCACTAAATAATAACCTATGTGCCTTACTTTCATACACTGCAACTCCAAAACGTACATTAAAGCAACAATGAAATATTTGGTCTGACTAAAGCTTTGTGTTGGTCTGCTAGCACAAGTAGTGTGGTTACACAAGGATAAATGGTATAGTGACAGGTTGGGTTCTCTGTGTAAGTATTCTGATAACAGAAACAAGATTTTGAATTGCTGTTAAAAATGGGGGAAAAGCAAAACCAAAAACTAACTGTGACCACTGAGAGATTCTGACAAATTGCTTGTCCCTTGGGTACACTGTCACAATCCTTTCGATTCTCTGTTGACACATGGGAAAAGAGCAATTTTCTTTAATTTCACGTGATAGAATATGATTTCACATGTGGCAAGTTGTAATTTTGTAGGACAACAAGAACAGCTACTGTACTTTTTCTTTCTTTATAAAAGTGCAGCCATCCTTTACCTTAGGCCCTTTCCACACGGGGTAAAAAAACGGCTTAGGGCGACCTCATCCAGAGGTCGTCCACACCGTGGAGCGCGCTAGAGCGGTATGAATAGTGGAGATTCCACACCTCAAACCGCGCTAGCGCGTCCGCAAGGGGTGGTGCGGCGCGTTTTTTAAAAACCACATTTTATGTGGTTTTTACGAAACGCGAGCGCGCTAACCTGTTGCGGCGCCCCGTGTGAAGCTGCAGGGACGCGCTAGCGCGTCCCTGCAGAGCTGCCCGGGGGTGGGCTTCCGGCTGGCGCGCTGCCCTGATTGGCGGAGCGCCGCCGGAAGTCGCCAGCCGCCATTTTGGGCGCCGCTGAACGCCACCGAAACTCGCCAGCGTGTGGAGCGGCGAACGCGCGCTCCCCGCAGGGACGGAGCAACCCGTTTTCAGGTAAGATCCGTCCCTGCGTGCGCTGCCCCGTTCCCCCGTCCCCCGTGTGGAAAGGGCCTAAGACATTCTATTCCCACAGCTCACTTTGCTATCACAATAACAATGGCCAGACTCCTGTATTAGCTACTCAGTTAAGCATACTTAACTGAATAACATCTCCTAGTCTGACCCCTCACCAAACCAATGGAAACGTCATTCACTTCTGCTCTAGTTCACAGCAGAATGGACCACCTCTTCCCAATGTAGCTGATGGCCAGTAAATTTGGTTGAAGAGGGAGTTACAATCATGGCAAAAGTGTCAAAATTGCAACTAAGTAACAATCATGCACACAAAACAGTTACAGATAAGTAAATCTAGGTAGTTGCTTCATATTCATGGTCTTGACATAGTAGTAACTATCATTATTGCCATGATCGTAACTCCCAACCAACCAACTTTACTGGGCATCAGCTTCACGGGGAGAAGGAGGCACATTCTGCCAGGAATTGGAGCATAGGTGAATGATATTTCCATCAAATTTGGGGGGGGGGGGTGATCAGGCCAGGCCAGGCCAGGCCAGGCTATTTAGTTAAGTATACTTAATCTAATAGCTGATAAAGGATTCCATCCAACATGATGAAACCTTTCTTAAAATTTAAATAAAAATATACAAACATTCTAAATGATATATTAATATATACATAAGATTGTTTACCGGGGTCCATGGGGTCTGTGAACTGGGTTCAGGTTTTTTTTCTTTGATTTGTTCCCTATTACTTTAAATTGTGTTTAAATGCTTTTTGTGGGGGATACAGATCATAGTTTTTTTCACTTCCTCAAATGGTGGCAAGAGGCCCATCTGTTTAACTTCAGAACTTGTTTTAGACAGTTTTTTTGCCTTCACTGAACACATGTGTCATTGGTGGAGGGAATGGCCTCAGAAATTTCCATTCCATTCTGTTCACATTCATTATAATGCCAGAAAACCCTAGAATTCCGCTGTGCGATTGGCAGCATTGCTTCTCCAGTGTTCCTGGTCACTTTGGAAACAGCCCTCTGTTCATAGCACTTGTGTGGCTCCAATAATATATAAACAGAGGAATTAATCTTAGAGCAAAAGTGGTACATATTGGGAAGCCTGTTTGTATATTATCTTCCTGTGATCTGCTCCTCCAATATCAAGTTTGTCAAAGAGCTAGGCTTGTTAAGGCTAGCAAAATATTACAAGTTTGTGGATAACGATGGAGGGATATACTCTGCAAGTTCATTCAGTGTTTTGAAGCTAATTAGCAAGAACAAATTGAGATGTGGCCATTTTTTAAAAAAATTGATACTGAGTGAAAGGTGCCTTCCTGAAACTTGTTTTTTAGCCAAATTGTTTAAATCATTGTATAGCTTGATAGAGAGAGTCTCCTTGTTGATTCTTAGTGAGGTGACTCTGCAACTATTTGATTCTAGTTTTAGTACGTCAGTCTATAAACAAATTCAAACAGATGATGCATTGTACAATTAATTCCAAATAATCCATTTGTTCCTTTCTTGGCCAATTCTACTACAGTGTAAAATTTGAGCCAGAGATTTGAACCAGAAACTTCAGGCCTGGGCTTAGAACCCAATTCTGTGGTTGTCCACCATGGTATTTTTTTTTCCAGGTTCTAAAGCCCTTAAGGGGGAATAGAAGTGTCCAGTAACATTTCTAGGAATTGGCAAGCATTGTACAACTTGTGGATTGTCCTGGCCTAGTATAAATTGTAGATGAGTGGCCTTCTGCCTTAACCTGGTTGACAGAACAGTGTGTTCTGGTCTGTACTTTAGGCTTTGGGTTCTTCAGCACAACTCAATGCTTTTGGAGATCTGATTGGGATCTGATCTGAGCACAAGCCTTCGATAGTCCCTGACACATTGCATAATCCTATCAGCATCAACAGATCTTTTTGAGTGATCCATATGTTCTCCTCCTGCTGATTTAATTCCAGGCTCCAAAATATTTTAGCTTTGTGACTTATGTGTCCACACACGTGGGGTAATCAGCATGTCAGTCACCTGATACATGAGATATATTTGCATCTTTTGAAGCTGTGCATAGTTCATGTGATTTAAGAAATCACCCCACTGAAGGAGTGTATATGTTACAGAGTAGCTGGGCTGCATACAAATAAGTAAAAACTTGGTATGAAATTGTAGCCTTCAGGCATAAAGATCTAAAGATAAAAATAAGTATTTTTAAAAAGTAATCATTCCGTCTTTCTTTGTTACTAATAAGCATTTGATGAATCATACAATCAAAAGGCCACAGTTCTCCAGAAAACCAAGGCTGTCCTCACATGTGCTCCCCTCCCTTCAAGAAGCACACAGAGTAGACCACACTGTACCACAGAGTTTAGAACCAAAAAAGTCATATGCCCTAGGGCCACATGTGGCCTTCACACTAGTATAATGTGGCTGAAGAGAAAATAAGCATCCCTGCCAGATTTGTTCTTTTGGCCCAATCCACTGCTGGCCTGTGGTCACTGACAGATTATTTCTGAAGGAACACAGCCCTCAGAAGAAAACAAGTCCTCACTCTCACCATACACACTGATTTAATATGCATGGGTGTTATGGGTGGCAGCAGACATTAAATCTGGATGTTACAGGGAGGTCTGGCAGCAGTGTCTAGAAAAGGCTTCTTTCTCCCCCTGTTTCTCAGATTTAAACCTAATTACTTTGCCATATTCCTAAGTTTTTATTATAGAAGTAGAACTTCGTGGGTGCCTTCATGGTCTTTGTAGGCCACGCTAGACATAATGATAAATACTCCATTAGGAGCACCATCAGTTTCAATTTTAAAAAAAATATTCTGCAAATTTGGATTGTTTGCATGGGAGTTTTGATGGAATGTTACTGAATCCAAAGTCTATCTGAAGATTGGTATGAGGAGCCAACAAAGCTGGGACAAGTTAGGTCAGGAAATAAATTTCCTCCACATTGTTAATATTTACATCACATACTGATAGCTCTTTTGTTTGGTTATAAAACATTTGTTTGAGTACATTTGCAGTAAAATACAGAATGTAGAGACAAACTTGAGATGGTTTTTGGTAGTTTGGAATAGATCAGCTGAAAAAGTCTTTATTCACTCTCTTACTTGAAATAATCTTTCCTCAGATATGAATTCAAACCCTTTGCTGTCTGTTACTGGGAGCACAGAGTTGTTCACAGGACATTCATTCATGAACAAGAAGGGGTCCTTGTTCTTTTGTTTGTTGTTTTTCCTTGTTGTAAAGCACGATGAAGAAAAGGAAGTGATTTTAGCCAATTCATCTTATTTTGCATTACCTAAATATAGTAAGAAGAAATGTCTTTGTATTAATTTGTCTCGGGGAAACTCATAAGACAAAGAATAGCTTCATTGGCCATTTCCGCACTACACTGTTATAGTGCTATTGTTCAACTTTCAACATCCTATGGAATCCTGGGGTTTGCAGTTTATGGAGGGGCCTTGAGAATTCTCAGCCACAGAGCTCTTTGGCCTCAGGAAACTACAAACTCCAGAATTCCATAGGATGTTGAAAGTGGAATAATAACACTATAACAGTGTTGTGTGGAAATGGCTGTTATTACACTACATGTTGTTTTTGTTGTCTGTTAAGCAGAGTTCTAATGTATTCTGTCTGGACAGCAGTGAAGGTTTCTTCTGAAACACATGGGTCTTGTAATAATGTAGTGATGTTATAAGAATTAGGGAGGGACCCTTTCTGTTTTTTTCTAATGTCAGTTTCTTTTCTTGATAACTACATATCTGCGCTGGATAACCTTAAATATTTGCAGTTTTAAAATGGGTTCAGTGCAGACCTTAACAGTTATGGCAATCTGACGAACTAAGCTTCTGTGCAATTAGATGGGGGCTTATTCAGCTCTCTTGCCTTGGAAATCCTTTTAACTGCTTATCTTGGCACTGGTTTACTTCATTCTGCTCTGCTCTTTTTACCAGCTCAGTGGACACTAGGACATTAACAGATAAAAGAAAACACATTTTAAGGGCAAGATTTCCAGCATTTGGTGTGAGCAACCTAAAGCTATGGCCCATATTATTTTCCTTAGGAAAGGGAGTGAGTAGAACAGAGTGTCTGGCCATTTCCTCACCAGACTGTTATAGGGCTATTATTCCATTTTCAACATCCTATGGAATCCTGGGGTTTACAAATATTCAGAAATATTCAAAGAGTTCATGATGTACAGGACTTTCTTAAAGATGAGATGTTGCAGAAAGAAGCGCAAAAAATTTCAACAAAAAAGAAAAGTGAGAGGCAGCATCTCAAAAAAACTGGGTTCAAAACGTTCTCATCAATGGCTCCTCATCCTCCTGAAGAGGTCATGTGAGATCAGGATTTTCTCCTGAGCCTGACATAATTCAATATGTTAATGAATGATTTGGATAAGGGGAGCTTATACATAGGGAGCTTTCAGAAGAGCTGAGAATTAAGAAACAGAGGAAGTAATCAAGGAAGAAGAGAAATGAGTGGCCATTATTTATAAGGAGAAAGTTAGGAAGCGTAAAAGTTCAGAATGAGCTCAGGGTTGCAAGGGAGCTCAAAAATTATTGGGGGGGTATGTTCAGAGCAAAAGGAAGAACAAGGAAGCTATAAGTTTGCCTCTCTCGAAAGGAAAACATACTCAACCTAGTGAAAGCAGAATAAATGGTCATCAGGGAGGGGGCTTAGCCTGAAATGAATGAAAGCATAGTACTGGAACATCTTTAAAACAAACAAACAAACAAACAAACAAACAAACAAACAAACAAACAAACAGGTTTCTAGGGTAAGGTAAATTGAATCAAATGTCACTAAGAAACTTGTGATGTAATCTTAGAGCATCTATCTGTACTCTTTGAGAATTCTTGGAAGACAGGTGAGACCTTTGCAGTCTGAAGGTGGACAAATGTCGATCCCATCTTTAAGTGGAGAGAAGACTTAAGCAACTACTGACCTTAATATAGCTTAATGTAGATACAAGGAAAGGTTCTAGAACTGGGGCCCTTTTACACTACACATTATGCGCTGGGATTTCACCAAACTGACGGGGCTGTATCTTATGGAATTCTGGTGTTTGTAGTATGATTGTAGTTTGTGACTACATGGTGAGGTATTAGAGCTCTCTGGCTGAACATTCTAAATACCTCTCCCCCAACTGCAAATCCCAGATTTGCATGGGATGTTGCCATGGCAGTTGAAGAGCAATACAGTGCTAGAAATGTGTAGTATGAAATGGTCCCTAAGAGGACTTGGAAAGAAATGTGCTGATTATAAACAGCCTTCATGGATTCCTCAAAACCTAATCATGCCAGATTAATTTTAACTCTTTAAAAGAAAATACAGAGTTATAAAGTAGATTAGGGGAATGTTGTGGATGCACTATATCTAAATTTCAATAAGGCTTTTGACAGATTGTTGCACACAAGCTGGTAGAACATGGGTGCACAATGCTACTGATAATCAGAATATGTAGGTCTTTGACAAACCAGTGGTTTCCCATCTTGAAAAGAAGTGACAAGTGGCATGCCTAGTCCTGATGCTGTACAACATCTTTGTGAGGGGTTTGGAATCTATTAGCAAGACAAAGTCAGGGAATGCACAAAGGATTAGATCTTCTGAGCAACGAGTCCTCTGTGGAAGACCACTCTCTGCCAGAGCAATACTATAGGTAGTAGGTGTAGGACTGTGCTCAGCATAAAATGGTTCTCTGAGTTTGTAGCAGAAGCTACCAGTTATTGGTAATCTAATGAAATTATCTCCTTTTCTTGTTCACTGAAGCAATTTTTCAAGTATTTTGAAATCATGCTTTTTAAATAAAGGTGCAAGCAACATTTTAAAAATGAATAAACAAAATAGCCAGCCCGTCTGAAGTTCAACACACCAGGGGCAGGGGGAAGAATTTGCAATGACTTATTTCTTTCTTTATGTGAATGTATACACAATGCAGATCTGTACACATTCTCTAAACCAAGTCCGGGTGTTCACTTTTGGCAACATGGGACTAGGGGAGCACCTAGCACCACACTTTCTCTTATTTTGTGGAAAGCTTTCTTCATGTGAAAAGCAACACATTTAAAGAAGAGTGATTCTTCTATGCTTGGAAGTTCTTCGTGTAAGCAACAAACCTAGAAAACGTGAATACAAAACTCTTCTCTTCAGACACATCACTTTCTGTGTGAGAAAAGGAATGTCTTTGCCAACATTGTCCTGGATCTCTTGTTGCAAAACGCATGCCTGGACAGAGCTTCAGATTCTGCTGTTTTAAGATACTTACTTTGAAGTCACAGGTGCCAATAACAGAGGTGTGCAAATCTGAGTATACCTTTTGGAATGAAGGGATTAAGAGCACTGGTGTCATATTAGGGCATCTTGTTTACTGGATATTTAAAAATATATATATTGGAAAGTGTTTTCACCCAAATTTTGCTTGATATTCTTTAAGTGTCCTGATGGTTAACAGTCACGCTGAGATTAACTTGCCTTTAGAAGAATGATGGCGAGAAGTCCACACCACTGTTTTATGAACCAAACAAAGCCATTGTCTAAAGCCAGTAATTAGTTATTTGCATTGCCAGCTGGTCATTATCTCCAACTGTCTTTACTGTTGTACTAACTAAAAATTCCATTCTGTTCTAGAGGCATATTTTTTTTTTCTTCTCAACCACTTTGTGCAGTGGATAAGACTTAACAAAGTCAAATCTTTGCCACCAGGACACATGCCATTTGCAGGACAGAACCAAATGAAACTGACATCAGATTGACACCAAGCACAAGGATATTACCAGCAAAGATTTTCTATCCTTATTTTCCTTATACCTCTGGCAAAGAGCAGCCCACCCAGAGCCATTTTTGTGACCCCCAGGTCCCCCAAGAATCAGAAAATCTTTGATCCAAGCATATTACTTCAGCACCCTGTCACAGAACACCATCTCATGTTCTTTGACACTCCCAGAAGCCCCAGCCAGCATGGCCGATATTAAGGGAAAGTAGAAATTGGAGTACACAAAGTATGGAGGGCTGGAGGTTTCTCATACCCCCACTAAGCCAGAATATCCTTTCTTAGAACAAGTCAACCTCTCCTCAGTCTGTGTTTCTGAGAGCTGGAAAATTACATAGGAGTGTGATGCTATTTTTTCCAGAATATATTATATTTTTCCTGGTTTTTAAATCAAAACTTTGTGTAGGTGTTCAGGTTTATCCAGTGAATGTGCACATGATGAGGGTGGGAAGGAGTTTACCATGCTGCATCTCCATGAACACTCAGAACCAAAAGCACATTCATTGAGTATTCTGAGGAGATCCAGGACATGTTGAAAAAATTCTTGGCAGCCATTTGGTTGTATTTGCAGACAGGGATTGCCAGGCTGGAACTGGGCCCTCTTTAATTGCTGACAACACTCAAGAGTTGCATGAAGGCAGTTTGAAATGATAGGGGCAATAATTTATGTGGTTTACACATCCCCAAATATTTACCCTGCATGAAATGAACTGCTAATAACCAGGATATCCTGTTATTATCTTTGGTGAAATAGAATAGTACTGTCTCCACCTCATACATGTGCTCCTCTCTATCTTATCTTGTTGTCTTAGTTTCTGCAAAGATGTGGAAAGGAAACTGGGGTTCAGTTGGCAGATGGAGGAAAAGAGGTCTTTGGGTTTGGCCCGGTATAAATCTCATGGCAGGGCATTTAAGCATGTCTTGAAATCCAGTTCCTCTGTACATGAATTAGTTGAGTTTTGCAATAAGATTATCATTTCTAGCAGGTCATTTACACTGTACTGGGCTATAAACAAAAAGCTCTCCAAATGAGTCCAGCTTCAAACATCGCCCACCTAGAGACAGAACCAAATCTTGATGCTTTAAAAAAAATGATGAATTACTTTCTACTTTTCAATGCCCACTATGCTGTTAATTTTAGCATGTTAATTTTAGGCTTTTTTAATTGTTATTTAAAAAGAAAAACATGCTTGAAGTACAACAATGGCTCCGAATGACCCATTTTGCATCATTTTAGGAGTAACAAGTGAACCCTACCTATTAAACTTGTAAAAAGTAACACTATTACCATTTGTTATATTATTTACAAAAGTAAGTATGTTAGGCCTCATTCCTGCCCTCCCCTGTAATAAATTACAGGTACTGCTGTTATTTGTTGCATCTTTCTTTCAAGCTCTTTACTGTGTCATCTATGGTGAGCTTATCCCAACTGTACTTGAATTTTGACCTTGAAGTGCTATTACCATAATATACAAGGGTCCAATCTCAAACATTGTTAGGAAACTTGGAAAACTCTGGACAGATCAATGGTCTAACTCAATAATGTTTTGTTTTATATTCATGCTTTATATTAATTTGTAAAGTATAAATCAATTGCAGCCGATGGTGATGATGAGCAAATTCACCTGCTGATCTCTTAATTGCTGTTAGAAACGGACTAACTTATGGCAAGAATTAAGAAGATAAGAGAGGAAAAGACCTTAAAATATATGCCAAAGGAACAGTCTCAACCCTCTGTTGTTTCACTTTTTCAGATGCCTTTAAAATGTCCCTATTGCTCTCCCCTCCCTGATTTCCCCCCTTTATCCTCATGGTTCTGCAATTGCTACAAACTGGGTTCAAATGGCAAAAGTAGTTTGCAGTTAATTAACTCAGCAGTGGGGAAAGAAGAGAAGAGGGAAATCTTGAAAACTGCTGCAGCCTCTCTTAGCATGTGTGTTCTTCCTCATTAATAACTTTTGCCCTCTTGACCACACTCTGGTGGTGCTTGGACACAAGTGTCCCAGTTTTCACCTGTGAAATGTTGGATGATATGTAATTCAGGTGCCCCAAATAAAGGCTGTGGTTTCAAGAGGACAGCCATCTTGAAGTCCAGTCTGTCTCAGTTTAAGAAATACTGAAATCTATGTAAAGGTGGATGGAAAAGAAAAAGAAAAAAGAAAAGCTGGCCATTATGCTATGAATTGTAGAGGACATTTTGCTGCAAGCACAAAGCTGTCCGTTATCAGAAAGTTTAGTCTATTCTGTCATTCTTGTAAGCAGGCAGAGAAATATATTCTCTGTATGTATGCAAGAATAGGTAAGCTTTATTTGACCTCAGGGGCACATCATAATTCAGAGAATAGTGAATTTTCCTGTATCCAGTTTTTTCAACACATACACACAAAGGTGTGATAAGATAAGGGAGCTAATATATATCTCTTCTTACTAACATCCATTTCTTCCAGAGCTATTTTATTATTCTGATGATGAAGACTATTAATTTCCACACTTGCAGAGGGAGAGAACATAAAGTTTATGTGCACTGTGAATGTTCTTTAGCTGTAACTTCACATTGTTTTTGTTTATCAGAGTCAATCATCCCAATCCAGTAGTTATGCCTGTGGATTTCTCCTCTCCCTGCCAATAACCCTTGTGAGCACACTGTAGGAAGAGGGGAAAGGGAAACATATTTCCCCCTAATGAACGAAATCAATAAATTACAGGTACTGCTGTTATTTGTTGCATCTTTCTTTCAAGCTCTTTACTGTGTCATTCATTCAAGTTAGCTTTCCTCCAATCGCAGCCTTCATGGTCTCTTTGATGACACATTATATCCTATACCTTCTAAATGCACCAGTTTTGCGGGGATGGTCACAATTAATTTTGATACCACTTGTTCAGCTGGTTTTCAAATGTCCCTGTTTCTCCTCTCACTGTCCTCCTTTCTCCAGTTCTCCTTTCTCCTGCAAACTGAGTTCAATGCACAAGAGAAGTTTGCACTCCATTAACTCAGTGAGGAGGAGGAGAGATGAGAGGGGGCAGAAATGTACATTTCTTAGTTCTTGTTGTTGTGTGCATTAATATCATTTCTGACTTATGGCAGCCCTCCGCCAAATCGATCACAGGGTTTTCCTGGCAAGATTTGTTCAGCGGGGGTTTGCTTTTGCCTTTCTCTGAGACTGAGTGTGACTTACCCAGGGTCGTCCAGTGGGTTTTCATGACTGAGCAGAGATTCAAACCTTGGTCTCCAGAGTTGTAATTCAATGCTCAAACGATTACACCACTCTGGCTTCCCTCTTCTCAGTAGACTCAGGCAGAAGCAAACTGCTGCAGCCTCTCCTAGCTTTTCCATTCTTCCTCATTAATAACTGTTGCTATCTTGACCACACTATGATTGTTTGGCCACATGGGTTCTGGTTCTAATTTATGACATGTTGGAGGATGTGATATGCCAAGAAGAAAACAGAGAGTGCTTGTTGTATTTGTTTTATAGGACAAACAACAATCAGCAATGAAAAGGCAGGATTAGATTAAGTTTAGGCATAAATTTCCTGAATATCCTGAGAGTCCTGTTCTTTAATGGAAACTACAATGAAGTTATTCAATCAAAAAAAGAAAAAAATATAATTAAAGCCAAATTGTTTAATTGGATTGGATACTGTTTAGGCCAATGCAACTGGACTGGTGGAAATAGGTTTCCCTGCCCTCTTTTTCCCATGACAGCCCCTCCATTCTCCTGAAAATCAGATGCAGAGGGGCAGGGCCATTGCTGAATAAAGTCTGTGTGTGAAGAAGGAAGAGATCTCCTAATTTCTGCTTGTGGGAGGTGCCTCTGACCAACTTGGGTCAAATTCCACCTTCCATGCTACATACCATTCAGCAGGGTCCCTTGGCTCTCTTTAAGACTGGAAAGATAGTGGTAGTGCAAAATATGTGTAGAAATGCACAAGAGATGCAGTGTGTGTCTGTGTGTTTAACAGTCATGGCTCTTGTGGAAGAGGAAGGGGAAATGTATTTCTGTGCAATGTCTGATTGGCTGACCTCAGGTAGATCTGCAAACATTTTATTCGAAGAACACCTGTTATAGCTCCATACTAGCTGCACATGTTACTTCATGATAAACAAAATCCTAAATCTCTGTTATTTGGAAATGGAAATGGTAAATTTTCCAATGGTACAAAAGAAACAGACCCACCAGATGGCTATATAGTGTAGTGGTTGAGAAATGAACCAGCAGGTCACTAATTTCTCAAGTTCTGAAGTCTATATTGGTTGATGAATTTAAGTGTTTTTGTCAGATTTCTTGGTTGTTCTTACAAGCCGTCTGGACTGTTACACGTTGATAGGATCCTAAATATCCTGATGAACTGGAAAGAATATGCTGTTAACAAGCTTTCTTATGATGACCTTTAAAGCTGGCACAAATATTGATCACTGGCTTCTTGTGCTTTTGCAAGGAGATTCCCAGTGAAACAGGCATTCAGTGAATGACAAATGGAAATGACCTCAAGGAGGAGAGAAATCAACAGCTACAAAAAGGTGGGATAATAATAACCAGTAGGTGCAGCAGAGGATGAGGAGGCATTTTAGAAATAGTTATATTAGGTACAATCTGAAAGAAATGAATCTTATTAATAAATGAAGATGCAAATTTAGATTGATAGTTTCTTTAAATGCTAAAAGGGGGGAAATTATATGAATACTTAGCAGGTAAGAGATAGAATCATAGAATCGTAGAATCATAGAGTTGGAAGAGACCACAGGGGCCATCCAGTCCAGCCCCCTACCATGCAGGAACACACATCGAAGCACTCCCAACAAATGGCCAGCCAGCCTCTGCTTAAAAACCTCGAAAGAAGAAGACTTGACCACAGTCAGAGGCAGGATATTCCTCTGCCAAACAGCTCTGACCGTCAGGAAGTTCTTCCTGAGGTTTGAGTAGAATTTCTTTTCCTGCAGTTTGACTCCATTGCCCCTAGTCCTAGTCTCTGGAGCAGCAGAAAACAAGACTGCTCTCTCCTCAACATGACATCCCTTCAAATATTTAAACATGGCTATCATGTCCCCTCTTAACCTTCTCTTCTGCAGACTAAACATCCCCAGCTCCCTAAGTCGCTCCTCATAGGGCATGGCTTCCAGACCCTTCACTGTTTTGGTCGCCCCCCCTCTCCAGTTTGTCAATGTCCTTCTTGAAATGAAGTGCCCAGAACTGGACACAGTAGTCCAGATGAGGTCTAACCAGAGCAGAATAGAGTGGTACGGTTACTTCCCTTGATTTAGACACCATACTCCTATTGATGCAACCAAGAATTGCGTTGGCTTTCTTGGCTGCTGCATCACACTGCTGACTCATGTTCAGTTTGTGGGCCACCAAGACTCCTAGATCCCTTTTACACGTACTGTTATCCAGCCACGTGTCCCCCACCCTATATTTCTGCATTCCATTTTTTCTGCCGAAATGCAGGTCGTTACATTTCTCTCTGTTGAAATTCATTTTGTTATCTTTGGCCCAGCTCTCCAATCTGTCATTTTGAATGTTGATCCTATGCTCTGGAGTATTAGCCACTTGTCCCAATTTGGCATCATTTGCAAATTTGATCAGCATGCCCTCTATCCCTTGATCTAAGTCATTGATGAAGATGTTGAATAGCACTGGGTCCAGGACAGAACTCTGTGGTACCCTACTAGTCACTTCTTTCCAGGATGAAAAGCAGCCACTGGTGAGCACCGTTTGAGTTCAGTTGGTCAACCAATTACAAATCCACCTAACAGTAGCACTGTCCAGCCTGCATTTTACCAGCTTCTTTGTCAGAAAGTCATGGGGAACTTTGTCAAAGGCCTTATTGAAAGCAAGATATGCTATCTCAGACCTATTCTTCAGCACTGGGCTTAATGAAGTGTCATAAGAAAAAAATAACAGCTTTAGGCAAATCAGTTCTATGCAAATAAAAATATGTGTCCCAGTGTATACCAAAGAGATAGCATTTCAAGTATTCTGTATTAACTCACAGTTGTTTCCTACAAACCTACCAGAGATGCTTATAGTCAAAGAGCATCTTGTTGGTTAAACTGAAAGGAAAAACTCAACTGTGCCACAACAAAATCCTGCTTCTTGGTCCTAAGTATCCTTTGGGACTATTGGATTACTATACTTCAGTGGCAGTAGAAGCCACAAATGGCGGATTTGTCCAGCCTGAATCTCAGCTTTAGCACAGGCATGAGAAATCTCCAGCCTGCAGAAATTTGCCTAAAATGAATTAAACAGAAAAATAAACCAAAGGAAAAGTATTGTTCAAGTGATACAGTGGAAACTTGCTATGTTGCTTCAGAAGCCAGCCTCAGTGTGTTCAGAGGATCTTGCTACCAAATAAATATGCATAGGATTGCACTGTTGGGTAGCCTCTCTGAACAGATCTTACCAAGAAAACCCTAGGAGGGGGTCTCCATATGTTGGAGTTGACTTGAAGGCATATTTCAAGCCAATTGAGGAGAAAGAGTCCTTTGGATATACATCTATACATGCAAGGCTCTGTCCAGATCTTACAATGAAACTGTAATTAAGTCTGCTTCCATGATGCTGCAACTGTCCTCATAGGTTTCATTGAGTATGCAAAGAACATCTGGGAAAGACTTCTATAACTTACACTAAAAATGTACTAGTTTTAAAAGAAATGGCTGCATTGGTCTGTTTCAGTAGAAAAACTGAATAAAAAAGTAGTTCTGTGGCGCCTTGAAGACTAGCACATTTATTTTAGAATGAGCTTTCAGTAAGTAAATAAATAAATGCAACATGATGTTGCAACATTTTTCACTGCAGTGTGTTCATGTATTTAGTTGCCAGTCACCAACCATGAAGAAATCTTGTGATCTGCATGTACGTGTGGTGCATGGGTATTGTGTTGTGAGTGGTTGATTTGTGTGATGTCCAGCATAGCAGAGAATGAGACATTGAAAACTGTTGGCACTCAGGACTCATAGGCCATATCCACACTAGCCTGTTATAGTGCTGTTATTCCACTTTCAACATCCTATGGAATCCTGGAATCCTTTGAGGCCCCTCCCTAAACTGCAAACACAGGATTCCATAGGATGTTGAAGGTGGAATAATAGCACTATAACAGGTGGAAATGGCCATAGTGTGTTTGCATTCCCTTGCCTCACCCCTTTCTTTGGATGCCTAAAATGTATTTCTAAATGCTGAGCTGAATTTTAAATGACTGAAATGGTAGGAATTTGGGGGATGAAGGAAAATTTCTTTGGGGAGAGGGAGCAGAATTCTTATTTGGGAAGACAGAGCCCTCATTTTGCCCATAGCTATGTCCTGCCATAAACTACTGCAGTAATACTTTAATTCATTTCTAGAATATCCGTGGAAAGGAATCAAAGTATTTTTTTTAAACTTAGAAGTTAACAAATACTGTTAATTTACACACCTGAAAACTGATTTTATTGACAATTTAATTGTGTATGCAAAGAAGGTCTGCTGCAAACAGAGCATTCCAGTCTCTCTGTGCATATTTTTGTACTGAGGTTTGTTGCTGATCCTGCAACTTCGGCAATGCAGCTACAGAACTGCTCTTGCAGCATTGCTAGTAATGCAGCCGTAGAACTGAGTACGAGATGTGACTGCCAAGAAAATGCTGTAAAGATGCAGACTGCAGCAAAGAGAGAACTTCAGCAAAAATACCCTGAAGAGTTCGTGAAGACTAATGCTGTCTCAGAGTTTAAAGAACCAGGCATTGCTGTAACTCTACTATCTTGTCCTAATCATAGGGCATTTTATATAGAACTGTATATGCTTTACATAGAGATATACCTGAAATTGGAATATAATGTCTCTTAGGTTCAAAGTATCCATGATTGGTGCAGCTGATTATCATAGGGCAAAGGGGAGTGGTCCTGAGTTCTAGAGAAATAGGTTTATAAACATTAAGAACAGTTCAGCACTGAAATGAGTTGCCCAGAGATATTATGGAATCTTTTTTCTTTGATGTTTTCAAGACAATAATATTAGGACTTCATTTGTGTTATGTGCTGAGATGAGACTGTGGCCTACATCCAATTGCTAATTCCGTCTAAAGTGAACTCACTTAAAAAAAACAACTTGGAATTTATGTTACCAAGGCCCTGTTGATTCAGTCGGTCTACTCTAGTAAGGATTTAGGACTACATAGCATTTTGATTCTGTCATCACCATTTGTAGATACACTGGAGTGTTTTTTAGCATGATCCACTTGGTAGAATTATTACATTAACTTTATGTTCCAGCAAATATATATTAGCCCAATGAAAGAATAGTGCTACACAGTGTTGTTTCCTTATGGCTGGTGGCTGTTTTTTCAGGAGCAGAAACATAGGCCATTTCCGCACTACACTTTTATGGTGCTATTATTGCACTTTCAACCTCCTATGGAATCCTGGGGTCTGCAGTTTAGGGAGGGCCATTTAGAATTCTCAGCCAGGGAGCTCTTTGGCCTCAGTAAACTAGAAACCCCAGAATTCCACAGGATGTTGAAAGTGGAATAATAGCACTATATATAACAATGTAGTGTGGAAATGGCCATAGAAGCACTTTTCTCTGAATTAATTCCCAGTTTCATTTAATATTATTTATATATAGGGTGCTTCCACCTCCTCTTCCTTTCCAGCCCTTTTCTCAACCCTGGGAATCATGGCATGTCTCATGCTTCAACAGACCTTTGAGAACTACCGGCTCATGGGGAAAAGACTTTTAATAACGTTCTGTATAGTCTGTGTTTTTTATGGGCTCATTTTTCAAGTGCTTTTAAATCTGTAGTATTTATAGTTTAATTACATTTTAACATTCATTAAGTGCTTTCAGTGGTGTGGACTTGTACCTGTACCTGTTGCAACTTTGTCAGGTGCCGTGACTCCCAGGGTTGGGAAAAAGGCAGACTAGAACAACAAAAACAAGCTGGTGGTGATGGTGATGATGATGATGATGATGATGTAAGGTAAAGAGTACTAAGAGCAAAATAATAAAGGAAAGGAATAGTGGAACTTGATCTATAAAATGTGGAGAAGACATTCACATCTGGCTGTCACTTCCATGTGTGATTTGTACAATGCAGTCCTATTCCCATTTGACTGGGAGTAAGTCCCACTGTACTACATAGAACTTATTCCTGAATAGACATCTGTAGAATAATGTCATTATGTAGGTTAGTTCCTTAGAGGCGCAGGATATAGCTATATCTGGATGGAGCCAGGAGTTCCCAGTGTTCGGTCTGTTCTTGTTGCAGAGACAATAAACCTCTTGCTCAGCTTCCTGACTGGTGTGTCTTCTAAGCCTTCCACCCTGGTTAGTGTTGTGGTTCAACCAAGCCACCCATGTCATATTTGGAGTAATAATGCCAGAGCTCCTAGTTTACACGTAATTAATTGGCCAATGTATAAGCATTGTACATTTCCTTAGGGGAGTTCTTTGTCTATCAGCTATGTCAGTGGATCAGAGGGAGACCAGCCAGCAGAGATTATGAACGCTGCTAATTGATTTTGACTGTCCCAGTGCTGGGCTACTGGCCAATGGACGTCAAAGGTGCCAGCCACTCTATCAAACTGGCAAGTGTGTTAAACCATGCTGTAGATGTTAGGGAACTTACCAAAGATATGGCCTAGATGAGGTCTAATCCCTTTTCAGAGCATTAATTTTTTCTTCTTCTCTTCCTCTGCCCTTACTCCCTCATAACTGAAGACAGTTGGTGTTAGCATCTCACCATAATTTGTAACCCTTCCTTCTGCATTACTTACTTGCAGTGTAGGTGATGGATGACACTTGGTCACTTGGTACAACAAGGAATTAGTTCTGTGGCTTGGAACTTCAGTGTCAAGTTAGTTTGATTTAATGTTGTTATGGTGAAGCTGGGGGATATATCTGAAAATTGCCAGCTTGGCTTTGGTAAAGGAAAAAATTCTTAAACCTCCATGGGGGAGCAGAATGGAGGTCTCTGCCCAGCCATCCCCAAACCTGTCTCTATAACTCTCACTGCCTTTAATAACACACACTGCAGTTAATCAGCAGAAGTAATGGACTGAAGCACAGGCTGCATTGTGTCTGAGCTGAGCCTGCAATCCTGGCACAAAAGCTGTGTGTGTGTGTGTGTATTGGCGGACAATGTTTTTGCTATTGCAGTTCAGGCTGAACATCCTGCCTTTCAGAAACTTCTCTCTTGCTCTTAAGTAATTAATAATTAACCAGAAGAGGAATCCGGGCCAGTGATGTCTGGTAATACAACTGCTTGGGTTTGAGTTTCCTCTCCTGTTATTAGGACTTATGGAATGAAGGAATGAATGAATGTCTTTCTCTTTCTTTCTTTCTTTCTTTCTTTCTTTCTTTCTTTCTTTCTTTCTTTCTTTCTTTCCTTCTTTCTTTCCTTCTTTCTTTCCAACTTTGTTTTTATCTTTAAATTGCACAGTGGTGGTAGTGGAAAGCAAGTTTCATTGACAGCCAGGCTTTTGAGTTATAAACAAATCTGTCTTATATTTGCAGTGAAATTTGCAGAGACAAAGGCTTTGTTTTGCTCAGAAGCAAGGGTACCTTGGGATTGGGGAAATAGGCAGGCAGGCACCCCTTTGAGCAGCCAAGAAATCCACTATAATTTCTCCTGGTGATTTATTTAAGGTGTGAGCCTAGGTTAGTGAAAACAGAATAGTGGGTGATGGATGGGGTGTGTTTAGTTGCCCTTGAGCTGCCTTGGGGCTGGGACATTGTATGTACAAAATTCTTTGAGCTTCTCTAGCTATTTCAGAGTCACAAGTCTCCTCCTTATGTAAATAATCATGACATATGCCTCTGCTTACTGCTGAGCCTGAGAGGGTCAGAAAGTGGGTGGAGGCTGATCGCAGGCTTCTGTCGTTCTGTTCATGAGTGTGTATTTATGGAGAGTCATTAAATCTCCCTGTGTTGGAGCGTGCATGTATCTTGCAGGCTGGCAATGACTGCACGCTCAGAGTTCTGCATCTCTGTCCAGTGAGAGAGGAAACTGCAAGGTAGCCAAGCCACCTTGCGCAGTACGATGGGGGGACAGCTAACCAGAAGCACACTATACGGTAAGGAGCTGGCCAGCAGCACTGATGTTTAGCCAGCAAATACTTAATGTTGGGTAGAATTTTTTTGCCCTTTGCCTGACCCTCCTGCGGCAGGGGACAATATGGCTCAAAAAGGTAAGTGGGGTACAGCAATGGAGCTGCAGTGAATATTTCTATTTGCTTCTCACTCTGTGCCTTTTCCTTCAAAGACAATGTGATTGTGAGAGATATTTAACGCGAAATCCTTAGAGGTGTGTGTATTTTATCTAGTTTCATTCTATATTTGTCTTTGTTTTATTGCTTCAGACAAATATTTGTCTACAAAATTGTGCTTTCTGCACTGACAGATATGCTTTAGGGGGAAAAAAGAGCATTATATACTGCTGACAGGAAGGCAAGGCAATGTAAAAGGGATGAGAAGACGCACTCATTTAAGAAAATGGATCAGAGTTTCATCTTTTAAGATTCTCCCGATTCTGGGATTCTGCTTTCAGTGTATTTCTGTGTAACAGTACTCGGTTTACAGCACAGCTAGAGGCTTGAACGAGCTACTTCATTGTGATTCCATTTAGTACAGTATGCTGGATGTCTCTGTAGTATAATGAACAGGAGAGCATAGGAGGAAGTGGGCGCAGTATTGCAGGGTTCGGGACAGATTAACAGTGAAGGAAAATACCGTTAGGATGATGCCCAAAATCATGCCACCCCTGTGAAACTTTAATTGGATTATTAATTTAAAGGAATCTGCTTGTGTTGAATAATGGGTGCAGTCCTGCCAAAGCTAACCACATTTTGGTCTGTGGACTTCAGTGAGAGAGTTAACTATATGCTTAACTTTTACTGAAACTGATGGGGCCTGATAGTGCTTAACTTTGACTGAATGGTACACAATGTATTTAAAGCAGAACCTATTCATAAATTTGGATTACTGTTTTTCTTTTCTTTTTTTCCTTGACAACGTGTGCGGAATGTATGTTTTACATCTCAAAGTTACGGTAGTAGAAGTATCAAAAATTCAGTTTCAGACTGAAATGTAAGTTGTAAATTGTAGGTTTGTATAGAAAATTGCCTATGTGTAAAAGATGTGGTAATGAATATGATATGTAATTTGTTTTCCAAGATGCAGCATTTGAGCTGTTCCTATTCTGCTTTTCTTGTAGTTTCCTACAGTTTCCAGTTATTGAATCACATAATATATTTATTCATGTAGTACACTGGATTCTATATATACTATTAATTTTTCATTCTCAATGTTTGACCAAGATTTCTTAAACTCAGTTCGTGTCTTTTCCTCGAGCATGTCACATGCCACATAATATTTGCAAAATAACCCAAACATATTGTCATAACAAAAATGAGGTATCCTGTCAGAAGTAGTAGACATTCCTCAGCTGCTTGAACTGTTAATTTTATGGTGAACTGAAGGTGGAGAAATCTGAAGGATTTTGTTAATGTGTGTCTGTGGTTGGAAACTGTCTGATAAATATTATTCAGTGGGAGACAGTGGCTATTTCAATGTAGTTTGGTTATACTTCTTCTGTACCTCTCTTAATTTTCTGTTTAGTGGAGAGACAAAATAACACTTCATAAAGTCCACAATGCAAATAGGAAAGAGTGATTTAGGTTAAATACAACTGTAGGATGAATGGCTATAAACTGGCCGTTATCAAAAATTTATTCTGGAACTCAAAAAAGTTAAAAGACAGATTTATTGTTTCTAAGTTTCTAATAAACTCAGGGAAAATTGTATTGGGAATGAAGAAAGTCGTTGAAGAAAGAGCTGGACACATTTCTGAATCCTATCTTGTGATTTATCTTCACGTGCCTCAGTTGTGGTCGGCAAATGGACCTCTGCAACTTGGCTTTGCCTCATCTCCATTTCTTAGAAAGGAGTAGAAAGTGCTACTTCATGAGACAAGACAGGAAGTTGTATAACACTCCACCCCTTCCTTCAAGCCATGGAAGGCTTTATTTGATTCACACAAGGTCTGGCTTGTTGTTGTATCTTGGGCCACAAAGTGATTTCTCCAGGATTTGTTTAGTAACTTGGATGTGTGTGTGTTGTTGAGGGACGGGGGGTTTGCTTTCGCTTGATACATTTGTTTAGGTCTGTGAGTTGTCTTGATACTTTGGTTGCTCTGTGGGAATCTTCCTGCAGCACATCTGTTTTCTGCTTAATCTATAGTGTCCTGGATTACATAGGCTGATCCATTGAAGTGGAGATTGACCTGATTGCCCCTTCACTCTTTTCCAACCTCTTTCTATCTCCTCTTGCTTTCAAATAAACTACATAACTTTAACAGATAGAGAAGAAGAAATGGTACTCAAAATTAATTCTTTCGAAATAGCAACAGTTTTATAAATTTTTGTAAATTTGGACAGATTACAGTTGTCGGGTTTTTTTGGTGACATGCTGTTAACAACTGGCGCTTCTTATTTTGCTTGTGATAAAAATACCAGAATAGGAGTACTAAAAATATATTGGTTAGTGGTTTGAGAAAGCTACCTGAAGCACAAGGCAGAGGTACACCATGAGAATGGAGCTGGGTTTGATAATTCTGAAGAATACAATTCTGTGCATGTTTTTTTAGAAGCGAATCTTGCTCTTTTTGATGGGAACTGCTCCTTAGATGACATTAAGCGAGACTGTTTACAATTGCAGCCTATGTCTCTGCATTGTGAACGGAACAGAGATCCAACAGGCAGGGGCTTTTTATGCTGATCACAGACTAATTACAGCTGGCCCAATAGCAGGGGCTATTTTCTCAAGATCACCAAACGGTCAGCTAGAAATTTGCTTTAAATTCTGTTTTTGTTTTTGTTTTAATTTTAACTTTTTGATTAAGTTTACTTAAATAACAGAAATGTGAAGTGGAACTGAAAAATAAACATATATGAATATGTTTAGTCAGAATATATTTAGCGAGAATGTATTTAAATTTGCTTCTGTCTACACTTTCTAATTCACGTTTAGTTTGTCTAACTACATATGCAAACAATATTGTTTTCTTTTTCTTGGGCATGGAACATGATAGGTATTGTGCATATAATATTGGTGCTGCAGTAACCATACAACTTCCTTATATGTTGTTGTAATATTTGGTGTTATATTTTTGGTTTTTTTGCAAGTAGGATGGAATGGTCTGTTGTTGTTTTGTGCCTTCAAGTCATTTCTAACTTATGATAACCCTAACCTGTTGTGGGGTTTTCTTGGCAAGATTTGTCTAGAGGGCCTTTGCCTTCCCTAAGATTGAAAGAGTGTGATTTGCCCAAGGTAACCTGGGGTTTCATGACCAAGCAGGGATTTGAACCCTGTTCTCCAGAGTTTTGGTCCAACACTAAAACCATTAGGGATCTTAGTTAATGATTAGATCTACCATTTAATTATTTTCTAATTTTTAGTTTATGTGTAACTGTTACAAGACATACATACTATGACTAAACAAAAGATATCAATTTCTTTCTGTTCTTCAATATTTTGTGGTTATGGTTAATAGTTACTTTATCAAGCTGACATTTCTATGGACAATATATCATCTCATCATTTGGATGCAATTTTCTTCAACAACAGAAGTGATTGCTGCTTTTCCATTTATGTTTTCAGTGTTAGAGTAATGCTGAATGCTTGTTTTTTGAGTCCATTTATTTATATAGTTTCTCCTTGTTTTGCATTCTGACTTCAATAATAACATGCATGTTTTGGATATTATGCGTCTTATCTTCCTTTAAAGCCACTTTTTCAGAATCTGTCTTCTTGGTTAACTGGAAGACAGTCTTCTTGCTTAACTTCGTTCAAGATAGGATCTTGTTTGAAACATTTCAAACCATGGCTTTGGAATTCTTTGCAAAACCTTGTACAAAAGGTGTCATTATTCATGAATGGTGAATGTGGGCAGTTTAATAGTGCAATATTATATAGTAGTTCAATCCTGTATCTGACTTTTTAGATGTAAGTAACATTACGTTCAACTGAATTTATTTTCTTGTTAGCGAATACCACTTCTGCATGGACATGCATAGAATTACAGTACATTGTTCAACATTAAACTGGGAAGTCTGTATTTTGTTCTTATCTCTATATTGCCACAAATTCCTTCAACCATTGGTGGGTGAAATTCAGCTTTTCAGATGATTCTGACTGCACTTCCCGCCAGACCTAGCAAGGATAGCTAATGGTGAGGAAAACTAGGAGCAGAAGTCCAACAATATCTGAAGGGCTATGCTTTGCCTGCTCTTCTCTTAGATGCAATACTTTACAGAAATGTTATGAAGATTACAAAGATTGTGCTATATGATTGATCGATCGATTGATTAATAATTAATTATTGTAATATGAAGACATGGCTGATTTAATGAAGAGTGATTACAATTGCATAACAGCTGAAGAGAGGACTGAAGTAGAAGAAAAATTCTAAAAAATGCTGTTGTTAAGCTGCCATGTTTGAACTTTCACTTGAGGATCACCATGACTAACAGTGCCTCTAACAGTGTCTGTGGGGAATACAGATTAAAACTAGGGATATTGCTGCATTATCACTGAATTGATTCCATTAGTATCCTTCTGTGAAAAAGATTTATATGAAGAGAAAAAGGGGATGACTTTTGCTCATTCTGCATTTCCCATTGCAGCCCTCATGCCATCATCTGTGCCCTTCTGAAGAATTTTCCAACCTTCTTGGGCCTGCAGGGGAAACTGAGAATTTCTGTGCACATAACTCTGAATTACCAGAGCTTGGAAAGTTACTTTTAAAAAAGAGTGAATAACTCTCTAAATTGTACTTTCCACCATTTTGTTGAGTGAAGCAATTATTTTAGCTTTTAAAAGACTACTGATCTGACGGCCTTGCCTGTCTACTGACATTCATTTTCTAACCTCAGAAAACAAAGATTCAGCAGCTTGAACCTGGAGTTCTACACCAATGTTAGAAGCATCGGCTAAATTTGCCCCAAAATAACAATGACCAAATTCCTACTCGCTGTTTCCATGAGAGGTTTCTCATCATGCTCTGATAAGGAGTTTACTGCAAGACCCATGAGACGGGGCCCAATCATGTGGCTCTCCCTATGGATCATACTTAGCCTGGAGAGAGAGAAACAATAAGTTGAAGGAAACTGGCTTTTCTTGTGTAGTTCCTGTTTTCAGACACTTTCCAGAAGAGGAACAGAGGATACTAAAGGGAAGTGGTAGGGCCAGTGTAGCTCTAATGGGGTCCTGGGTGAAATGTTTCCTCTTCTGTGCCAAAGTCGCACAACACGTTTCTAGCAGTTTGGTTCCTTCAGAGCTTAGTGCCTGGGCAATCAGACTTGCAAGTGACGCCATGTTTTCTTCCAAAGCAAGCTAATTTGCAAAATGAGGAAATGAGAACAGCTCATGCTCAGGCAAAAATTCATGCTCAGACAGTTTAAGATAGGAGTTAGCAACTACATGGGGGTGGGTCAGGGACCAGTTCCTCTCACACTCATCTATGAGCTGCCACTTCCCATAGCAAGCCAAAATATTTCTGCAGTCTCGATGAAAATAGTGACAGAAGTGTTTGGAAGTAGTACCCAGTTCTGGCGTGCTGGTAGGAGTGGGGTGGGGATATTTTCCTGTGTTTTCATGTGCTTAGAGATGTTGCCTTGATTGATTTGGGCCCTGTGTCAGTGGGCACCTAGCTGTGGTGGCAACATTTCAGGCAATGCAGTCAATACAGGTTGAGCATCCTAATCCAAAATCCAGAATGCTCCAAAATTTTGAAGGTTTTGAGCTCTGACATGGCAGCACAAGTGAAAAATCCCATACCTGAGATAGTGACACCTTTGCTTCCTGATGGTTTAGTGTACACAAACTTTGTTTCATGCACAAAATTATTAAAAATATTGTATAAAATACCTTCAGTCTATGTATATAGGCTGTGCATATAAAACATAAATGAACTTTGTGTTTAGGCTTGGGTCCCATCTCCAAGGTATCTCATTATGTATATGTGTATGCAGATATTCCAAAATATGAAAAAAAAAATCTGAAATTCAAAACACTTCTGGTCCCAAGTATTTTGGATAAGGGATAATCAACCTGGAGTGGATGCTAGATGGAAGATCCCTGAGATCAGACTCCATGTCTGAAAATGAGAAAATGAGTGCTGCTAACACCCAATTTAAAAAAGTGATGGAGAAGAATGGCAAGATGCAGGTAACAGCAGACCGGTAACAATGTTTCTTAGGGTAAACTGTATGGATTAAACCTTGTTAAACATAAAGTTACCAAGCACGTAGAATAAAGAGTTTTGCTAAGGAAGAATCAACAAGGCTTCTGTAAAGATACCTTCTATCTTGCTAACCTTTCAGAGCTCTCTGGGCGTATCAACAAGCATGTGGCTTCTGTCCCTCCACAAAGGCTCTTAAGCAAACTTGTCAGAAATGCAATAAGAGGAGAAGTCTGCCTATGAACAGGACATTGGTTAAAGAACAGAAAACAGAGACTATGAACAAGTGTGTAGTTTTCATAATGGAAGAATATAAACAATGAGGTCCCCAAGGAGATATTTTAAAAGATCCTTCTCAACTTGTTTCTAATGCTCTAAAGTTATGAATGGGTGATGATCAGGTTAATGGATAACACCAAATTATTCAGGGTGATAAAGTGGAACAGAGTCTGAGTACCTGCTTGACCATGGAAACCCACTGGGTGATCTTGAGCAAGCCACACTCTGTCATTCTCATAGGAAGACAATGGCAAATCTCCTCTGCATAAATCTTGCCAAGAAATTAATGTGATAGGTTTGCCTTAGGGTTGCTGTAAGTCAAAAATGCCTTGAAGATACACACCACCACCACCAAAAACAGCAACAACAAAAGATTACAGAACATTCCACTCTTTTCTCCAAAATGGATGGCAAATGTGGTTCAGGGTAAATAAGGATAAAGTGATGCACTGCACATTGGGGAAAAAAATCCTAACTTCAAACACATTGAGATAACATGTAAGCTGGAGATAACGAACTAAAAGAGATCTTGGAGTTGTGGTGCTTATCTCAGCTAAAACACCGCGGCCATGTGCTCAACTTGCAAAAAAGGTGAATTCCATCTTGGGGTTAATTATGATTGAAATACAATATACAGTTGTGGTTACCACAGCTCCAAACAATGTAGTGAAGCATAGAAATGTATAGAAAAGACAAATCAAAATAGAGTAATTTGCTTGTGAGGAAATGCTCCAATGTTTGGGACTGCATAGTTGAGAAAAAAGATGAGTAGGGATGCATGATGTTGAGAAAATGGAAAGTGACAATTTTTTCCTCTTCCCTCAGAGTACTAATCAGAGGACCATGCAATGAAGCCAAATGTTGAGAGTTTTCAGAGAGACAAAATGAAGCACTTTTTCATACCGCAGAAAGTTAAAAACCAAATTGGCTTCTATAAGATGCCATGATGGCCCCATGGATTTAAAATATGGCTGAACAAAGTGCAGTGCACGGGCTATGTGCAGCACCCCAAGGATGTTGTTAGGGCCCCTGGGCCCCTCAAGGGTTCAAATTTTGCCCCCAAATCTAGAGCCCATGAGAGGACTTTTTAAAAAAACAACAACAACAACAAAGTGTTTTCTGTTGTAAAAAGGTCTAATACAATGAGGGTAGGGGTGTCAAAAGTGTGGTGAAAATGACTCATACCCCCAGAGGACATCTGGGTGTGACAGGGAGTTCCACCTTCCACGGTCTTCTGTGGCTAGTATGACTCTCTAATGTCCCCTGATTTAAAAAGATATTAAGCAACTACAATCGCCCCTCCGTATCCCTAGATTCCATATCCATGAAGTCAACCAACCAACCACGGCTTAAAAATATTAAAAAAAGAAGGAATCCAAAAAGCAAACTTTGATTTTACCATTTTATATAAAGGGCAGCATTTTACTACACCAATGTACATAATGGGTCTTGAGCATCCATGAATTTTGGTATCTATGGGGTGTCTTGGAACTAAAACCTAGTATATATCGAGGGTCCACTTTTCATGGAGGATAAACACAGATATATTATAGTTATGTGCTTTCAAGTTGTTTCCGATTGATGGCAACCCTAGGGTGACCATATCATGGGATTTTCTTGACAAGATTTGTTTAGAGGAGGTTTGCCTATGCCTGCCTTTGAGGCTGAAAGAGTGGGACTTTCCCAAGGTCACTCTGGGGGTTTTCATGGCTGAGTGATGATTGGTACCCTGTTCTCCAGAGTCATAGTCCACTGATGCTCACACCATTATATCATGCTGGCTCTCAAGACTATCAGGGGCTATATCTGATCCCAGGATCAAGAGGCAGCGTGACTATGAATGCCATTTTCTGGAGAATTACATCAGGAGACAGCATTGCCTTTGTGTTCTGCTTGTGGAGTTGCCATAAGCCTCTGGGAGGTACTCTGAGGATCAGGGGCTGATACTGGTTTTGTGAAATCGCTCCCATTTGTTGTAACTGTGGAAAAGAGGCTTACAAATCAGCTAGTGGAAGAAAAAGGAAAATGCCCAAGAATTCTTGTAAAAGATATCCCACACCTTTCTAAATGTCCCTAACAAAAAAATTGGGCAGAAGCAGTAGTGGTTGGTAGAGGGAACGGAGGCGACTTGTAAGTTAACATCTGCCCTTGAGAGGAAGATACAATGCACTGCTATTGTACCATTTATGGTAAATGGTTGCCAGTTATTGTGCAGTATAACAGCTGTCCATAGTAAACATGGACTGTATAAATGGAGTGCAATGTAATGGTACTGAAAATAGCATGAAGAGAAGTGCAGCCAGTCTTCAGCAGAGCCAGAAATAGACACTGTGGCTCTTTCCCCCTGCAGTTCTGTGTTTCTACTCAGGAGACTACATTGTTGATCCCCAGAGTAACAGAAACAAAATACAACTCTTTAAATGTTAAGTGCATGTTTCTCTCAATATGTAGTAGATGTCATTCATTAAGGCTTTTTCTGTAGTCAAAATCCAGTAAGTATTTGTCACAGAGGCTTCTGCTAGTGTGACCCATTAAAAGAAAACACGTGCAATGTATCACTGTGACCATTACTTATTTTTATTTGCAGTGTTTTTTATCATTTCTCCATCAAGGTAGTGCACAATAAACCAAAACAACAAAACATTAAAATCACAACAAAAAGAATTAAAAGCAATGTGTTGTTTTAATAAACCAACCAGTTAATAATCAGATTTGCTAACGAAATGATTTAAAATCTGTGTTAAAGCTATCAGCTTTACTACTTTACTTACTACTACTTACTACTTAGCAGAGAGAACGGGTATCATTTGCAGCTCTTGAATGGAGGGCATTCCACAATTTGGGAACAGGAAAGAGGAAAGCCCTCTCCTGTAAACCTTTCAAGCAGACTTTTACAAGTGTAGTATCCTCAGAAAGACTTTAGTAACAGGAAGGATGTTTAGCGAGACAGACAGTCCTTTAGATAACTAGGCCCTAAGCTGTTTAGGGCTTTAAAGGTTAAAACTGGGACCTTGCACTGAATCTGGAAAACAGCTGGTAACCAGTGAAAATCTTTCAGTATTGGTTAGTGGGCTAGGTGTTGCATTTTTCATCGACTAAAAATTCCAAGCATTCTTCAAGGGTAGCCCTGCGCATAGTCTGTTGCAGTAGTCTAACAGTGATGTAACCAAAGCATGGATGACTGTTACAAATCAGCTCAGCTCAGCAAAGGTTACAACTGACATACTAAAACATAGTCCTTGTCACCGTTGGTGGCTGTTGGCTTCTGTGTAAGTGAGGTGGTGATTTTACTTCAACCTTTAAATAAGGTATCCAAGGTGCTGTCCTGATTTGAGGTATAAAGTTTAGCACTGTAAATAGCTCCTTTACAGTTTGGACCTTTACTTCAGATGACCCTTTCAGCAGTAGATCACTATATACCAGGGAAAGAGGCCCTCTAAATGTCATTGGACTAGCTCCTATCATCACTATTGCTGTTGTGGCTAAGTCTGTTAGGAGTTGGAATCCTACAACATCTGCAGAACATATGGCACCTCCCACTGCATCTCATATACAGATTAACCTGTTTTTCCTCCAATTTATACATTTGACTAACCTCCATGTACAGTAAAATTAGTATGGTTATAGTATGTGTAGGAAGGAGTTCTGTATAGGAGCCTTTTGTGTAAGATGATATCACGATTTCTGGACAACACTGCAGCATAGATCTTCTTGTTACTGTATTTTATGCATAGCTAATCTGTGTCTTAATTTTTCATTTTGTACTATATCACAGCATTCTAACTTTTCTGAGTTTATAGTGTTCCCCTTTCCTTTTTATTCCATTTTCAGTCCAAATTTGTGTGCATAAGTGTTTATATCTTCTTCTTGCAAGTATATTTCTTAATAATTTGACTTGCAAACATCCAAAACCAGAACTGTCATGGATTAAAACAGTTATTTTAAAAAGACCCATATAAACTCTTAATAATGTTTGACAATCTCCGGGGATAAAACTATTTTAGCATTATATTTTACTTAGAATGGGTAAGTATTCACCAACTTGAAGTGCAGGAAATAAAATAATGAGTTGTGTTTCCAGAGGAAGTCACACATGTGCCAGGAAGACATACATATTTCAGTAAAAAGATACAGATGCCAGGGTATTATTTTAAAATGTCTTTAAACAGAATAGGCTATACATAACTCTGAAAAATAGTAATTTTTTGCTTTTATAAAACTAGTCTTTTTCAAGGCTGGATTAAGTGATACAGAATATCCTGGGAAGAATTTTGAAGTAGTGTTGACATAATTAGAGATACTGACCATGATCTTGTTATAATCTTGTGATTTTGTCAAGTGAGTATACAGGGCTGAACAGAGTTGAACATTGCCATCTGCTTTAAAACCTGTTCTACAGTTCTTGTTTTATTAGCCCCAGCAGGAGTTATGTTACAATAAATGTCTGTAATCTCAATATATGAATTTTTGAGGTGGTATTGATTAAAATTAGACTTTATCCAAAGAATTAGCAAGGTTTTTTTTTATCATTTGTTATCATTCTGGCTTGTATGTGCATATCTATTAAAAACAATCAAACCCCACGAAGATGGCATTGCTTTGAGTAATTTCTGAAATTGTTATTTACCCTAAACAGTGAGAAATACTATCAGTGGGAGATACTATCTCTTTTGGAGGGAGAAATCAATGGGGATGGTGGCGTCTTATTAAACTCTTTTATTTATTTATAAATATGCAAGTGGGATACAGGTGTGCACTTCTAGCAGGCCCTTGATTTGTTGCATTATAATCTTTTACCATTCCAGCAACAGGCTTGCCTTTGGCTCTATAAAGTCTGTCCTTATCTTTCACACAGTTGTTGCGTTCAGATGTCTTAGAAATAAAAATCTGGATTTATACCAAACTTAAAATATGCAAAGTTAATTTTATAGTTTTTTTCTCTCTGCCTGCAACAACAGGCCAGTTACTCTGAGCCGATATGCTCTGAAATTCCAAGAAAAATCATGAAAATTTCCCTTAGCAATTTTTGTAAAGAGACCGGTCTTGTCGTTAGATGAAGTAGGGCAGGCACCTGAGGTAGCAGTTGATGCAGTAGCAATGTCAGCCTTTCTTTTGCTGACCTTCCTGAAACCCTTGCCCATTCCCCTCTCTTTTGCCTTCCCTAACTGCAGTGTGGTGGAAGTACCTATCCCATTGTTATTGTTGAAATAAAATTCCAGTCAGCTTCTAGTTGGTTTCCAAAGAAGACTAGATGAGAGCAATTGAGGCAGTAAAGTGTCTTGGGTCTGCTCTGATCCACTACGTTTATTATTTCCCTAACAAAACAGATGACTGATTGGCCTTGCTTGGTCAACATTCATAACAATATTTTCAGTGCCTTAATGCTTCAGTGGGTTTTGAGCTGTGGCTACAGCTAGAAAGAAACTACTGTGTCCGTAGCAGAAAAACACTGAAAAACCTGAGAAAACACTCTTACATGTGTATTCTGTCACCTTCTGTCTCTGTCTTCTTTCTACTAGAGGAGATGCCCTAGCAGATTATGGAAAAGGGAGAATTGGGCAAGAGTGTTCCACAGATGTACCTTTCCCTTTTGTTGGTAGAAAGCATTCTACACAGAGAGGCAAGGAAGTGGTGAGGAAGTTAAGGATTTAGCATAGGCACACCTTCTTACTGCCTGCTTCCCTGTGGCAAGTTTGCTGTAAAAACGGCTATTATTTTGTTTTTTGTTGTGGTTGCTCTTTGTTTACAGGAAGCAAGTCCCAGTATCAAACCAGGTCTCACATCTCATATCTCATGTCTACTGCAAATTTGTTCTGGTGCAGACTAATAAACCGATTCTTCACCATCCTATGTATACTATGTGTACGATGAAGTGAAGTCGTAGAACACATTATTTTATGGTAGCTCACTTTGATTTTTCGTATATTGAATCTTATTCCAACAATAATGAGATAATGCTCACTCTGCCCCTTCTGTTAATTTCTTCTTGTGTTTTAACTATTTTTGTTCACTAAGGAAAATAATCTTCAGTTGAATTTCTGGCTTTAGCAGTAAGGTTCCCATTTAGTACTTGCTAACCAACTTGTTCAAGGTTGTGCAGATTTTACTCTGATGGTGAGGTCCATTTTCCATTTTTCTTAGAATCCCAGATCCGCCAAATGGAGGATGATATGAAAGATATAGGCCATTTCCATGCTACACTGTTATAGTGCCATTATTCCACTTTCAACATCCTGTGGAATTCTGGGGGTTGTAGTTTACTGAGAACAAAGAGCTCTCTGGCTGAGAATTCTAAAGTCCCCTCCCTAAACTGCAAACTCCAGGATTCCATAGGAGGTTGAAAGCGGAATAATAGCACTATCACAATGTAGTGCAGAAATGGCAATACCAAGAGTATCAAAGAATAATGAACACAAGGACAAGAACTGAATGGAGGCCACAGTCCCCCTGAACAAAATCCCAGTCTTTCATACCTCAAGCTTTCTTCATTTTAGTAATCTAATTTAGAGGGCATGGAGTAAGTATTTTGCTGTTGTTACAGCTGCTCTTATTAAATAACTGGGAGACAGAAATCTTCAAATTGTTGAGACCTACCAGTAGATCCTGATGTATCTTTTGCCTACCCCTATTCCTTGTTGTTCTTGTGTGCCATCAGATCATTTCTGACTTATGGTAATCCTAAGGTGACCCTATCATGGAGTTTTCTGGGAACTGAGAGTGTGTGATGTAACCAAGATCACCCAGTGGGTTTCCATGGCAAAGCAGGGAATCATGCCTTGGTTTCCAGGGTCATAGTCCAACACTCAGACCACTACACCAGATGGCCTCTCACCCCTGCTCTAGGTTGTGCCAATTGCTACACATTGGGTTCATCAAATCAGGAAGGAGAGAAGTTAAACATATCAGCGGTTATGGTTATGGTTTGAAATTAGCCCCATAACTGCAGGTAAACAATGCTTATTAAGTAAAATAATTACCAAGGTTATATCATTGCTCTTCAAGAATTTAAAACCAATTGCTTTGAAAATTATTTTATAACCACGTGGAACAGATCACATCTAAGATACTACCCTTGGCACCAGAGCTTTGAAAAGTTATGTCTTTTACTACAGCACTCGGCATCCCTCAGCCAACATGAATAGTAGCTTTTGCAACCCTTTCATGACATGCAAAATCTGTAGCCACCTCACACTGCCTGTTGGAAGCAACATCCCTGACAAAAGGTGTAACAGCCTAAGAATACTGGATGCTTAGCACGTGCAGAGTTGGAGTTGTCTCCTCTGTTATTTTATCTACACAGGAAAAGTAGAAAAGATGTTTGTGTACAGTAAGCTGAGAATGGTCAGGTATGTATCTATTTTACAGCTGGAAAAAAAAATCTGGTTTCCATCAAAATTGTGACATCAGATGGCATCTTGACAGGAAAGACAAACATATTATTCAGCTATCCAGAAGTTACAGCAAGCAACTATAACCCCTCGGTTCTCCTGCCACTGGTCTTGCATCCTAAACTATAGTAAAGCATAATGTGCAGAATATTGTAGTTATGCTTCATGTAGTTTTAGTTTCTTTTTGTATATATTTGCCTTTAATCATGAGAGGGCTGTCCTCAGCGATGTGAAGGTGTTCTTGTTTTCTTGTCTTTCATCCTTCTTGATTAATCTCTGCTTGTGATTTCTGTTAGAAAACTGAAGGCTTGTGCAGCCTTGATACTGTGAAACCATGGAAAAACAAATGAGCAAAGACCAAGGAAGGGGGTGGGAAGTTTGGTAGGCAAAGGAGAGCTGAAGGATGAGGAGACATATTTGCCATTTCCACACTAGACTGTTATAGTGTTATTATTCCACTTTCAACATCCTATGGAATTCAGGGGTTTGCAGTTTAGGGTTTGCAGCCTGTGAGACCCTCCCTAAACTGCAAATCCTAGGATTCCATAGGATTTTGGGAAAGTGGAATAATAGCACTATTAACAGTCTAGTGTGAAATGGCCACAATTTCCAATTCATAACATTTTCATCCTTCCACTGCAAAATAAGGTGAGGCAGGTAAAACTGGCTGAGAACTCTGAATGTCCCTCCCTAAATTCTCAATCCCAGGGTTCCACAGGATGAGATTATGGCAGTTAAAGTGAAATAATAACATTATAAGTAAGGATGCCCCCATCTCCTAATGCAGGTGCAGTAAGAAAGACTGTACCGGTTGGTCAGCTTTGATGAGGAAACCGTCTTGATTGTGGCTTAGAATCATAGAAATGTAGAGTTGGAAGAGACCACAAGGGCCATCCAGTCCAACCCCCTGCCATGCAGGAAAACCCTCAAAGCACTCCCGACAAGTGGCTTAGCATTCAAATTGAAGGGGAAAATGTATAGACAACTCTTAATGTATAGGTGATCCTTAGTGTAATGGTATGTTAAGTCGTGTATTAAGAGTCTTTTTTAAAAAAATGTATTGTGGTCTTTGAGAGCCAGCAGTGTATGGTTTGATTATTGGTCTGTGACTCTGGAAAAAAGGATTCCATTCTAAGCTCAGTCATGGACACTCACTGGATGACCTTGGGCACATCATACATTCTCAGTCCCAGGAAGAAAAAAACATAATAGAGTTGCCTTAGGGTCTCCATAAGTCAGAAACAACTTGAAGGCACCCAATAACAATTGTGTTTTTAAAGATATTGTACACTGCTTTGGGTCCTGTACTGGGAGAAAAGTGGTTCATTAAGTAAGTAATTAAATAAATAAAAGAATGAAAAACATAAACTGTACCTATGGACATCCTCCCAATTTTTACCTCCTTAGTCTTCTGAAACAATAGGGATAAAGTATGGAAGTTTACCCACTAGTCACCACAATTCAACCTCTGTTTTGCTCATAGCAGTACCTATGTGATCACTGGCAGCTATATTTGAAACATAAATAATTGGGGAGGAGGAAACGAGAGTGTGTTTGTAAAGTGAAAATACGTATGATAAGTTGATTACTACTTTATTATTTTAAGTCCTGGATATTCAGTTTTAAACCATTTATTTAAAAACGCAGTAGCAGAAGTGAACTGTTTGAAGAAGAACCCTGAGATCATGGGGTAGTATAGAAAATAGGAAGAAGATATGAGGAATTTGTTCTGATTTCAAGTGATAATGAATGTATGAGGAAATAAATTGGTTACAGTTACCCAGACATGTGGTAAAATGGACAAACAAAGCCTTGTAAACATGGAAGTGAATCTAATGTGGTAAAAGAAAGAAAGTAGAAGGAAATGGGCCGAAAGACAGATGATCTTATACAAATTTGAGAAGTAATTAAATTATTTAGCTATTGAGCAAAGAGCATTAATGAAGATCTAAATTAATTTGGGACTAGAGTTACCATAGTGTTACCATAGTTGGGATAAAACATAAAACCTCTGTTGCAGAGAGATTGTAATGATTAAGTAGTTGTCCTTGAGATAAAAATAGAAATGAGTAAAACTTTTCTTTTGTCTGAGTGTTCACAGCAGACAACATTGAGAAAAGGCTAATAGAAAGAACGGTATCAGGTAGATATTTATATAAGCCACCAGAATGCTTCCAGTAGAATGATTGAGGAAGATGCATCTTGACTTCAAAATGCAAAAACAGTATGCATTTTGTATATAAATAATAGGGATTGTTAAATTTGATCTGAGACAAATGATGTGAACATCGAAATTTTGAACATGTTTTTCTTGGTAGAACCCTTCAATACTGAAGGTCATATGTTTTCCACATGACAGCACTTTTCTATGTAAAGATCAAGCACCGACTGCTTACCATTGAATTCTGGGCTATACAAAATCTTAAAGAGTAGATATGGCATTTGAGAAACAGAAGGCAGATGTACAACCTGATTTTCTTGTAAAGGAGATGCTCCAATCTCTTGATTATTTCTGTTGCTCTTGCTGCACCTTTCTCAGCTCTGTCATATATAATCTGAGAAAAGAGAATGAGAAAATGTACACAAGGTTCCAGAATAATAGCCACATCATAAATTAATATAAAACAAAGATGATAATGTGTTGTTTTCTATACCTTTCCTAATAATCTCAGAGATGGAATTCTGTTTACTTCCCTGCATAATAAGAATTGCCTGTTATTCTACTCCTCTGCTATTTTGTTTTTAACTGGTGTCATACTGGAGTTTATTTCCAGTCCCTTCAAGTTGACTCCCACCCTTGAAAGACTGGAAATTCCTCCAGCGTTTATTAATTCTTGCTGCCACCACCCACTGAATTCTGAATATCTGAGCAGTACAGTGGGACACTGCTCAGTGGATTACCAATCTCTATGCTAAGGACCTTTCTTTCCCTCTTACCTCCCCCCTTCTGAGTGTGAGAAGTCTTATCTAGTGTGTGCCGAAGGATGGCGTGGGAATGGAGAGGAAACAGAGTGATGTTGACCCACACTAAAATGTAATCTAATCCCAACACCTCATTAACCCTTAGTTTACCTGAAGAGGGAAGTATCCCCTTTTAGCTAAGTCTAGATAATGGGAAGCGCCATTATCACAACTGGTAACCGATTTTTTTAAAATCTGCCCTCTTATCCTCATGATTGCTACATTTACTCTGCACCCATCCTTATTTAATGGTTTCTGGCATGTCTGGGATACATTAAATTTTCATCATTTTAAAGCTGTGTCATTAAACTCAGCAAGATTTGAATCACAGAATCATAGAATCCCAGAGTTGAAAGGCATTGCAAAAGCCATCTAGTCCAACTCCCTGCCATGCTGGCATCCACTGCTAACTCACTTTGAAAAGTGGCCGTGTAACCTCTGTGTACTAAATCTCTGCTACTGAATAGACACAGACAGATTGCCTTGTTTGTCATTATCTATCATTGCTACCATCGTTTCCCCACCCCAGAATATTTGGTGATCGTTAGTAGCATGATGATGATGATGATGACAATGATTTGGTGGTGAAGGTGGGTTCCATAACCTGATTGTAAAAAAAAGAAAAGATGGCCAATGCTGGGCATGGGCTAACGGGAGAAACCCATTTAAAGCAGAGTTTCGATCCCCCCCGCTTTTTTTTGTTTGGAATAGTTTGTTTGGCCAAGCTACAATTCCTGATTTTTTTTAAAGTACTTCCAAAAGTGTTAAGAACAAAGGTGGAGAAAGTTTGTTTTCTGTTCACTGTAGAGTTTGAAGAACTTAATTTTCAACCAGACAACAATTTGTTATGCTATGTATCTATATCTATATATCTATATCTATAAAAATATGAGTGACGGTGTCGGGTAGCCCTCTATATTTTAGTTATGGGACATGTGGTAGGAGTTAAGTAGCAGCTTGCTTGTAAAAAGGTATGAGAACCAGAGACCGTTAGATAAAGCTAGGAATGTAGTGATAAGCGCTACCAGGCTAAACCAGAACTTCAAAATCTCTTGCAGCCGGGATGAGAAACTCTTTGCCTTTAATGTTTTGAATTTTGCTAATTGCTTCCAGTTCACTCACTGAAGTCCCGTACTATGTATCACGCTCCTAATAAATAGTGTTTATGCACTACTATATTTGTGTGTGTGAATTCAGTTCCTGACAGATGGACTTAGAACAACTCTAGTTGGTGCTTAATAACATCATGAGGGTCCACTCCATGCCAATACTCTTTGCCTCATGATATCATCAACTGCTGTCCCTATCTCTTAGATTTTGGCCCCGAAATCTCAGGACCTGAATATTCCTGACTTGACAGACCTAACTGTAGATCTGTTGTCTTTTTGGGCTCCAGATTCCATCCTATGTGCAAATAAACATTACTCTGCTTTTAGATGTTCATTGCTAAACCATGAGCAATGAACTGACAAGTGCAAAGCCTGAATGGGTTAACACTGTGATTCACTTTATGTGCATGGAGAGGAAAATGTCCCTTTTAAGGGTCTATAGTGAAAATCCTAATAGTTTCTGTTGACCGGTAGAAGGTAATTAGCTTTCAGTTCTGGAATGAAACAAGGGTTTACAGACCAAACTGCTGATTTCATAAATGGCATAAAGCAAACTACACATCAACTGAGAGAATTGCAGATTTATAAACCCATGGTTTCTCTGTGGCATACACTACTCCAAATACAACCATTATTCTGATTGAGCCTTTAAATCATTTCTATTGCCTTGTGTCATTTTCTTATACTGCATATTAGCTACTGTTTAATTTTTAAAATGGTTTTGAAATGTTCATGTATTCTTGTTGTTCTTACTTCCTCCAGCTTCTTAAAATGTCTCTGAACATAATTCTGCCTCATATGTTTGCTGGAATTTAATAAGATGGCTTCCAAGTTACTGTACTGTGCATGGAAAATGTGCCCAGGATAGACTTTCCATTAAAATGTATTTAAACTGGAAGAGAATGCTGGCAGTTTTACAAATATCCCAGAACTAGATCCCCAAATACTATGACTAGTATTTCTTCTTTCTTTCTTCCAAAAGATTAACTGCTGGTTTATATTTAGCAGCAAGATTTTTTTTTTTAACAAAAGGAGTGTACTCTGTCTGAGGCTCGCTGAAGGGGAGCAAACAACTTTTACATTGATTTGTAGACTATGGAAATAAAACATGGCCATAAAATACTCCCAGCTGGAATCTCCTTTAACACAACTAGTGTTTGAAGTGTGAACTGCTATTTACACTCAGTGAGCATACAATATTAATGAGAGTTGCCAGTTTAGCATATTTCTGTTAAATTGCACCACATTGCAAGATATGAAATGGAAGTCAGTCCCGTATATTGATTAGGACTTTCATTTTGGCTTTTATACATTTTTCTTGTGGTTGCTTTCAGTCCCCACCCCCACCCCCTGCCATTGTAGCTTCCTAAACAAAAGTAAATGTGTGTGCCAGCCTTATTGTTAGGAGTGAGGCAACTGCTTCAGGTTGGGGGTAGCAACAGCCATGGTGATTCTCCTTCTGTTGGACAGTGCTCAGTTTGCTACACAGTCTGTCCAGGTCACCTAAGCAGTGTTTCTGCCCTCAGGTTTGGTAGTAGCCAGTTGTCAGTATTCAGCAGGCAGTTCAGCCAGTTTCTATATGTAGAATGGAAGAAATACCATCTTGTCCTTTGCTTCAGGCAAAAAAAATGTCTTGGGCTGGCCCTACCTAATGGTATTATCGTCTTTGTCCCCCAGTTTGTTAAAAACTCTTGCTTAATTAGACTAATATCAGTCCAATATCAGTCAGCCTTCATTTATGTTCCCGGTTGCCAGGTCAGGAGCATCCTTGGCCCTAAGATTTCAGGCCCAAAACTTGAGACCTAGAGATAACCTCTTATGATGTCACAGAAAGTAAGCCCTGGTGATGTTATTAAAAACACTTAGGTGTGTTTTTAAACACTAGATGAGTAAAACACATGTGCATAAACTTTTCAAGGTGGTGCTCTATCTCTGAGATTCTTGTCCTTCACCCTGAGGACTAGAGAAGAAGATGCAGAGCATTAGATCTGGGAAACCTACTTATGTGCCATCCGGAGAGATTGTTTCAGTGTCTTCCATGGCAAGCATGACTCTGCTTGTGGCACTTTAAATATGAAAACATTTGTTCATTTTGTGTATGTGTGTGTGTGTGGGGCATACACTGATGTGGCCTGGTGTCCACTTCCTTGGATGCCAGAAGTGTAATCAGCTGGTGTACACAATGGGATTTACTTCCAAATGAACATGTAAAATATGCATAGATCTAGTATACTGCAGGATGATCAGTTCCAAACTGTGGCAGAATGTCACATGTCCATGACAGTCCCTCTGTATTAAAGCTGAACTATAGAAGTCTGCCTCTGGAAAGATTCTATGTAGAGTGTCATTATCAAGGTGCCATGAAAAGAGGGAAGTCTCTTCTCAAAAGTTTGTGGATGTTTTCCTCTGTTATCAACAAAGTAGAGTTTTAAGAACAAAACATTGTATCAAATTCACACGTTGCTAGTGTTGTTGCATTGTTTATTAAGTATGTTGTCTGGAGAGTTTCAGCACTAGGGCTGCTCATAAATGAAATGAGTAAATACATTAATGAATGAGTATGAAAAGTATTTAGAACAGATGCAATCCATGTTTAGTCAGGAGTAACGAGCAGTCTGTACTTATTCCCAGGTAAGTGCATATAGGACTGAAGATTGAATGATAGTGTATGGCAGAATGCAGCAGAGTTTGATATATTCATTTAAAACCATAAAGAGAAGTACTGTTCTTTTTGTATAAGAACAAAGGAAGAGCCCTGGTGGATCAGACTACACGTTCATTTTAGTCTAGCTTTCTGGGAAGCTTACAAATATTTGTTGACATTTGTCTGTGTTGTAACATAACTTGTGGATGTATGGCAATAGTTTAAAAGGATGATGTGTCATTGGTGATTGGATGTGACATAAATTCAAAGCAATTGTTTGAGGGGCATAAAAATGGGTTGCTTTTCCCCCTCCACACAGAGGTCAGGAAGTGGATGATGCTAGACAATGTCTCTAGGGAGAAATAAAATACAATACATTGTGCACTGTCTTCTTCATGCTGTTCTCCACCTGATCATTTGCTGCTTTTTGAGGGACTTTTGTCTTTTGAGAGGGTGGCTTATATGCTGTACCTGTCCATATTTAATTTCTAAAGTGCTTGGTGACAGAGCACAAGCATTAATCACTTTTTAAAAAATATCCTTTGATGTCCTTTCTGGATTCATTATTCCTGTGATTAGAAGACCACTATGGTGAATAGGAAATTCTTACTATATATTTTAATGTGCTCTCTCTCTTTTTCTGTGAGTGTGTATGTGTAATGCAGGCATTTTCTGTATCTCTTAAGTATGAGTTAAACCAAAAGTCACATGATGTTGGATGGAGAATGGCCATAAGCCGATCAAAAGATTTCAGGACTTGCAGCAAAGCATATAATGTATTGTGAGCAAGCAGATCCCTAAAAATCTGAGAAGTTTGGTTATGGTTTTATATGGTGATGTGCCCCTAATCACAGGAAGTTTTCAATTAAAAGCTTAAGAGATCTTGCAGATTTTGCTGGGAAAAAAAGCCAATTCATTCATAATTGTGGGGAAAAAAGAAGCTCCCTTATACTAGACCTGGCTGTTGTTCATCTACTCCAGTCTTGTTTGGGAGTTATGCTGGCTATCAAGCACAGGTTTTCTATGTCACCTGGTCCTTTGAACTTGAACTTGGGACTCTTAGAGCATCTTGCAAGGCACGTGCTCTACCACTAAGGTATTACCACTTTATCTTAAAATGAGGATCTCTACAGAGGAAAGTTATACCCTAAAGAAAATAACAAACACAAAGAGAGGCAAGGGAACACAGAACAGAAACAAGAAACAGTGGTGAGCTGCATATTGACAGATAAGACTCAAACCTCACTGCCACCACAAGAAAAACATAGCAAATTGACTTTTGCCCTTAGTTTGGCCACAGGGTAAGAAAAAGAAATCAATGGATTTAGAACCCATTTTGATAGTCATGTCACTCCACAGGAAGACACAATACTAAGATTTCCAGCCTGTCAAATACAGATACACACAAATGGTGATGTCTTTCTCATGCATTCCCAATAGTGTGGAATCAGGCTATTCTTATCTTTCCCTCACCTGAATGCTACCAGGAGCAAACTGTTTTTGTTTTACTTGTGTAATGGCAGCTGTGTGATCTTTGGTAGCTAAATTGCTATCTGGTAGCAAGACGTGAAAATCTAATAGTGTACCCCCTGAATAGGCCACGTTTCAAAACTGCATATTCCTGTGGAAGTATAGTCTCTCCTTCCTTCAACATGACTCAGATTCTGTACCATGATGAATTGCATTTCGAAAAGCACCTCCTTTGAACCAAAAGTTGATGGATGCATTTGATGCTTGAGTTGACTGGAAGATTTTAGGTGTATCCCATCATAGGAGCTGTTGCAACATGTTTCTATACTCTTTTGAATGAGAACTGGCATCCAGAATCCTTTATGATAAGTTGAAGTCATTTAGCCTGGCACATGGTGCACAAACTCATGTACCATTTAGCTAAGTTGAGCTGCATATTGAGATAGTATCCATTTTTTTTAATGTACTCATTTTAATTCCTTTGCTTCATGCCCCTTCTTCAAAAAGTTATCTAAAGTATCCCTGTTGAACGTACAGGGAACTTTCTGAAGAGTCACTTTTGTCTGTGCCTGGCAGTGCCAGTTTATCACAATAAATATGTACTCTTCTTCTCCTGTTCTTACAGAACAGCCTAGGTCCCTGGGCTATAGAAAGCTGTTCTGGCACGACAGACATATGTGGAGCTGTTTGTTGAAGTCTGCGTGTAAACCTTCAAGCTGTTTTGATCAGTCTGCTACCATGTTTTGATCAGTCTGCTTCTGTGTTTGTAAAATAATGTTTTTAATATATCCCAGGAAAAATATTGCATGGATTTCTAACAAGTATTGCAATATTTTTTAAAAAATAAAAATGGAATATATCTATCTATACATAGGCAATCAAAAGCCCACCATTGCTTTTTTATTCGGAAAAGTCATTTTCTCACAATCAATGGCAAACTTATGGTGGAATAGTGTGCTTCTGTAGAAGGCCTTAGTTATTATGTTATTACCGCACTTTCCCAGACACATGAGACCCCAAAATTTAAAATCAGAACACGACAATAATGAAACATGTAATATACATGTTAATATGCATTCTACAAATTACAGCTATTACCAATTACAACTATTACCATACACTATACAAATTACAAAATACAATAGGCAAATTAACATGCAATGTCTGTGTGACCTGTAAAATAGTTGTTAAGTTGTACTGTAAAGTGAAAGGCTTCTATTAAAGCAGTTTTCAACACTAAAACTAAAGATGGTTGCAGCACATTGAGCTTTATGAATATACATGTAGAGCAATAGCCGAATTTGTCTCAGGAGGCATATCTTGACAAATATGCAGCAATCTCATTGGTAGGCTCTCTGGATTCTGGAGATGGGGTACTTATTTATTCTATTCTGCTCTGGTCAGGCTTCACCTGGAATACTGTGTCCAGTTCTGGGCATCCTAGGTCAAGAGGGATGTTGACATGCTGGAACAGGTTCAGAGAAGGTGACCAAGATGGCAAAAAGTCTGGAAATGAAGCTATGTAAGGAACAGCATAAGGAGCTGGGTATGAGAAGAGAAGACTTGAGAGGTGACATGATAGCCCTATTTAAATGTGTGAAGAGATGCCATATAGAAGAGGAGGTGAGCTTGGCAGAACACAAGGCAGTAGATTCAAATTACAAGAAAAGGGATTACACTGAAGCACAAGGAAGAACATTTTGACGATCAGAATTGTTTGACAGTGGAAGATACTTCCTAAGAGGGCAGTGGACTCTCCTTTACAGGTCTTTAAGAAGAGGTCAGATGGTCATCCTTTGAGAATGACTTAGATGTATATTCCTGCATAGCAGGGAGTTGGACTAGATGGCCTTTTCAGTCTCTTTCAGCTCCATGTAATTCTATAGTGCATATGAAAATCTTTGTTTGAAAAATGTTGGCCAGCTTGTAAATAGACTTTGAGGGGCCATTTTAAAACGTGCACCTCCTCAGGGATGGGTCAGAACATTTTCCTTCATAAAGCAGAGCAGTAAATCCCTTACCCTTGAGTAAAATGTACAGTGCCGAAACTCCCTCTAATTTTGTTTAGTACATGAGACAGTAAATTGTGCAAGTGCCTTTTCCCATGCCTGGTAGTGGAAACACCATGATAACAAAGTAAATAACTGCCCTTTCATGGCATCCAGAATAAACTGCCTAAGGCCTCACTTTCACCTTGCTCAATGGTAGGGCTGGCCTTGCAGCTGCCTATACCCAACATTCATTCTGAATATATGGTAGCAGCCTGGAGGGACTTTGCTGCCTGTTTTTCTTAATCATCTCAATCAGAATTCAGACTCATACTAACATGAAGAAATGCTACAAAACTCTTATGCATAATAGCATTAATAACAGAACCGTAATGTCTCTTTGTAAGCTGCAGACCAGAAGAAAAGCTAAATGACTCATTCAGCCTGAGCCTGTGCCTCAAGGAAGACTGCACTTCATCTCACTGCTACACTTCTGTCATTCTCGCTGCTCTAAAATCTTTGCAGCAACAGAGACTGTGCTGTCACCTCAGGGCCTTGTGCTTCAAAAAGCTAGTTTTGCAGTCAGTGTCTGTTTCTTAACAATTGACCTGTATTTCTAATCAAAGGCTGGCTTACAGAGGACTGCATCAACTTGTGGAAGAGAGAGAGGCACAATCCTTCTTGCGTTCCCTTGTCAGCTTTGTTTTACTGCAGCCTCCCCCAACCTGGCATCCTGCAGATGTGTTGAACTAGAAACCTATCATCCTCAGCCAGGCTGGACATATTGGCTGGTGATGATGGACACTGAAATCCAAAAATATGTGAAGCTCACCATGCTAGGGTTTAAGTGCCTTTATTGTCACAGACCCCTGCTTCCATTCTGACTGCAGTGCTCTTCAAAGTGTTTTGCAGTCCTGTCCTCATTTGCATAAATTCACTCTCAGTGACATCCATTTCTTTTTAAAGCATCTATACAGAGTGCTTGTACATAGCTGTATGTCTTTAGCACTGCTACATCTATAATCCGTGGATGGATCTGTGAACCTGCTGGATATTAATCTAACACTGAAGACTGGAATCTCAAACTTTCTTCTAAAACCAGTCAACAAGGAGACAGATGAGCTGCTGTGGTGGATACTCACCCCACCCAACCTAATCTCAGAATACATGCTATGAACATTGAAGATGTTGCCTTGAAGTTGAAACTTTTTCTAAACTTTCAGAGAATGCCATAAAGCAGGGGTGGACAAGGCTTCAGATGGCAACTTCCATCAGCTGTATCTGGCATTGATAGTGGTGAGAAATTCTAAGAGTTTCAGTCTAAGAAAGCTGCTGTTGCCCACCCCTCGGCATAGAGAATATATATCCAGAAGGCTGTTGAATGTTAGACTCCATCCATTTGTTAATCAATGTGACTTGGCATTCCTCTTTTTTTTGCATACTTTATGTGGTTTATTTAAAGCATTTCCATCCTCCACAATCTACTTTGCATCCACACAGTGAACTAGTTTTGGTAATAAAAATATTGCTTTGCATAGCAGATTGCTATCGAGAAACCAGCTGCAAGAGCGTTCATTTTGCATTTTGAATTTGAGAGCAAATTACCTTATTCCTTGTTTGGTATGTTTGTTCTGGGAAAGGCTGCCTGGGTAAGGGATCATGGCTGTTAAGAGAAAGGGGGATCCTGATGTTAAATTGATAGGTTGCCTTCCTTTATACTAACTGAAGTCAAAGTTATACCTGAAGACTTCTGTGTTTTCTTTTGTAATTGAAAGGAGTTGCCCTCCTGCAGTATGCAAATATCTTCCAAACTTCCGACATTACCAACAAAGGCAACCCAGTCTAAAACCTTGACAGGAAATGTAGTCCAATATAAGCATGTTTTTTGTAACACGTAACCGGCCTGCCTACAACTAAGCAAGAAACTGGGATACCATAAAACCTCTGGAATGTTCCTCTTCATTCTCATGAGTCAATTGCTTTTTTAATTCTCATTCTGAGTATCTCCAAGGTCATGGCCCCCTTTGTGCTTCTACCTGTTCTCTATAACTGTCCCTGAATTCAGGTATTGTTTCAACACCATTCTGGGAATACTGGCAGTTGAAATCCTTCTTCATAACCCAGCCCACACTTTGAGTCACCACTCTTAGGCCATTTCTGCATGAGGTGAGGGAATCGCTCTGTGCCGGTACTTACCGGATCTTCTGGGCATGGGCCAATGCGGACTGTCCCTTCAGCCCTTCTACAGGGCTCTCGTCTAGTCCAGGGTGAATCAGAGCAGTGCGAGGTCTTAGATCCGCACTGCTCCGGTTTCCAAAATGGCGGCTTCCGGTTGTTCGTGGTCCCGACCAACCGCGAAGCTCGCCACGCCTAAAGCCCGCCCTCTGCAGATCGCAGGTTTGCATTGGTGCGAGCCTGCGAATCTGCACAAGGGAGCAGGTATGCAATGGCGTGCTCCGAAAAATTAAAGAACGGTTTTCTACCGTTCTTTAAAAAGCACACTGGAGGACCAGTTGGGGGCGTTTCAGAGTGGACTGAGGTGCGGATCTGAGATAAGTAGTCCAGACCTAGTCCACTCCAAGGTGCAGACAACCTCTGTAAGAGGATGCACTGCGCTGTTTTAATTCCCTCGTGTGGAAATGGCCTTAGGGTTCACCTGGCACACTACCTGATCCTGGTTATCCATTTTTCACCTTTCCCTGCTTTCTGGGATCAAACTTACTTTGCAACACTCAAGGCTTTCCCCTTTTGCTTACTTCCTTACTGTTTTGCATGCCAGATAGGTCTGTTCTCTTGTATAGTTGTACAGAACTTCACAGCTTGTTGAGCACCCACTGACACATTCTGACTGTGTCCATTTCAGTAGGATTGCCCTGCGATGGAGGCCTGATTCCACACTATTGGGAATGCATGAGAAAGACATCACCATTTGTGTGTATTTGTATTTGAGAGGCTGGAAATCTTAGTATTGTGTCTCCCTGTGGGTTCTAAATCCATTGATGTCTTTTTCTCACCCTGTGGCCCAACTAAGGGCAAAGGGCAATGTGCTGTGTTTTTGTTGTGGCGGCAGTGGGGTTTGAGTCTTATCTGTCAACATGCAGTTCACCACTGTTTCTTGTTTCTGTTCTGTGTTCCCTTGCCTCTTTTGTGTTTGTTATTTTCTTTAGGGCTGTTTATTCTAGCACTGTTCCTTCCAGATTCTGTATTTGAACTTCATTGTATAAGGTTCTAGTGTCCCCAGTACTGGCTGAACTGATCATTGGTCTCCCTGTCATCATGCACCTATCATGTTTGCGTGAATGGGAAAGAACACTACAATTTGTTGTGGTCTCATATGGCCAAAGACTGATCAATACATAATCTAGGATGTAAGTTATATGATCAAAACAATTCTAGGATGAAGAACATAATAGAAAAACTCCCACTCTCCTGGGTTGATCAGGCTCATATGTGAGAGGATATTTAGCAAAAAAGCTGAATATGTAATATGTTGTACAAAGGTTGAAATATGTACTTGCAAATAACAGCTGCGATTACATTGGTGGCTTATGCTGGTGTAATACTCCATTATGCTGACATGAGCCCCTTTTTCAAGTAGTGTGTAGCAATGGTGAGAAAATGGCAATGATTGGTGTCTCTGACAGGAGATAAACTTCCCTGGTTGCTCCTGATGGAGACAGTGTTCATTGGTGCAACCTCCTTACATTAGTTGCCTCAGTGCACACAGCCATTTTACCTCTACTTAATTTGTGTGTGATCTCTGCTGTCTTACCATTGCCAAAATAGCTCTGCCAACAGTTTAAAGCAATCGTCCATCACCCTGTTGGTGGTGAAAATAAAGTATGGACACTCTGTACCTTCCCTATGTATGTGTTGGACTGTTAAATTCATTTATGCACTTAAAGGTACACAGCAACAGCAATAAAGGAGCCATGGAGAAGCTGTATCTTGGTTTGTAGTTTATATTTCTAGTAGCTCCCAAAATCTCAAAAGTCAAGCTACTGTCTGAGTTTTGGAGCGTGACCTTTGCTCATTGTCCATTTCCTTCTGTAAGCCGCCTGCACACTGGCTCACTACCCAGTTCTTCAGCATCATGTGCACAGTGTCATTCTGCATATACCCTCAATATTTACAGGTGTTTACAGAGTTGTCTTCTTCAGTGATCAGTGTATGGTAACTTAGACAGAGTTTATTTTTAAAAGGTTACCCTGGAAGTCTCTTGTAAATTAGCCTCATGGCTTAGTATTGATAGATTTCATAATATGGCTTTCATCAACATATTAAAAAGAAAATCTCACTTCTTTTCTTCTTCTTTCTTTGTCTAGACTCCATAGGTGGGCCGTTTCCTGCCTCCTCTCACAGATGCCACCACAAACAGAAGCACTGCCTGCCCATCCCACAGTGTGGAGCCCTCTCGATCAGCCCTCTGCTTTTCCATCCCCACACAAAGGGGTCACAGATCATCATGGACACCACACAGAAGGCAGTCAAGCGCCAGGCTTCCTTCTGCAATGCCATCACATTCAGCAACAGGCCGATCGTGATCTATGAGCAAGTCAGGCTCAAGGTGAGTGAATACCTTTCCTGCTAGGCCACTTTGTGGGAACCCAAAATGATAAGGTATACCAGGCACTCACAAAAGTGGCTGCTTTCTTACATCATCAGATCTTAGGGCACAGGCATTCTAGTATGGGAGGAGACAGTCCCTAAGGTATCTGAGACCCAAGCTGTTTCAGCTGGAACACTTAGGAAAAGCCTTCCCATTGGTACAAAAGGGAAGATTTAGTAAGGATTATAGTTGTATGGGGAGGAGTGATTTTTGTTCCAGTTGCACTGGTGAAAGAAGAAATGAACCTCCCCTTCCCATTACCTAATTCCCAATGAGGATTGTCTTGCCCCAAGCTTGTAATTTGTTTAGAAAAATAGCAACAACCTGTGCATCAAGCAAATGTTTATATTGGCCTTTGGCCAATATCAGATTATGTTGGGGAGATCAGTTTTTCTGTCCAGATCAGATGAAACCTAACATTGCTTCAGAGGATCACCTTGAGGATTTCACCTTAGCAACAAATAAGTGGTTGTTTGAGGAACCATAGTTTGTTGTGGGTTTTCTGGGTTTTGAGGCCATGTTCTGTTAGTATTTTCTCCTGACATTTTGCCTTCATCTGTGGCTGGCATTGTCAGAGGATCTCCTCTGAAGATACCAGCCACAGATGCAGGCAAAACATCAGGAGAAAATACTAATAGAACATGGCTTCAAAACCCAGAAAATCCACAATAACCTATGGATTGTGGCCATGAAAGCCTTCGGCTTTACATGTTTGAGGAACCGTTTCTGAACATGTAACCCCCAAACAGTTAAAACAACTCTGCTCAGTTTTTCTCCATTAACTGTTTTTGAGGCAAATAGCAGTGACCAAGCACAACTGCCTTAGAACAGATAGCACTAAGCTGAAAATATGCCCCCCCCCCACTCCCCAGTTTCTTTGTACCCTGGCTGAAATCCTCTGGCACACGCCCTGACTTGGTGTGCTTCCTTTCCTTTCTGGGCATTCCTCCACCCCTCTGCTCCACACAGCAGTGGTTGCTTGTAAGAATTAATGGCTGGAGTGTCTTGTGTTCTATTTGACCACTTTACTGACTTACATACATGGTTAGTGTGCTGATAAGAGAGTGTACTAAACCAATAATGGCATGCTGACATTTCTTTCTTTCTCAGTCACTTCTGGAGATTTGTAATTAAAAAAACCCTATGGTGTGATAAATAATACTATGGTTTTAAAAAGCAATGAAGATGACTACAGCTTTTGTTTCCTTGCTTGTATATTTACTGTGGTTGGTCCAATTTATTGCATTTTGCTGCAGCCAAACTATCTAGTTAAAGGATAGCAGGTCTGACAGGAGAAACAGAGAAAAGTGTGCTTTTTCGAAATATATCCTATTAAACATATTTGTTTAACTGCTTATTTAAAAAAAAATAAGGTTGTTGAACTTTTATAAGAATAAAGGTGTCAAATTGTGCTTTGTTCAGTCTCCTTTTATAAAAAGCTGAGATGTTATTTGTTTATTTTTGTTTGTATGTCATCTTTGCTACAGAAAATACAGCTTTCATTGTTGTTGAAAGAATGCAAAAGCAATGAAATGTCTTCAGGTGCATTTTGTGACTCTTCTGTGTTTTCTGTGATGGCATCTTCTCCTGCTTCATTTTTCTTTCCTGTTTCCTAGCCACCAAGTCCCTTGACATCTTGTTTCTCAGGAGGAAAAAGAATAAAAAATCTGGTCAGAAAGGGGAAGGGGGATTAAAATGTGGCTCAGCTTGATTGCCAACAACATAGGTTGTGGCCAATGCATTCTTTTCTTGGCTGTTATGAGTTGCTGCTCTACTCTTGAGCAAGAGCACAGCTAAAGAAGGCACATGAAGCCAGGGCCCCTGGTTTGGTTTTTGCATTGGTATATGAGGTGCTTTTCTTCTCTTGTCAAGTAGTGGCTGGGGTACTGGTGGCAAAAATGGTTTTTGAGGAGTACTGTATGTTTGGACTTGATTGGGTAGGAAGAAGCTCCTTGCTGGCCTAGAAATCTCCCTTCTCAGTTCCTTGATAGCTATTTACCTTCCATCTCCATACTATATCTGGAATATCTGCCTGGGAAGAGGTCCTCTTGCCCTTTCACTTCTGCCCTGCCAAGCATGGTAGCTCAAACACTTTCCATTGCTGCGCAGCTGTGAAGACGGATTTTTAAACAGCAGAGTTGCAAGACCCTAGTATGCTTTTTTAGTATAAGGTTCTATTATGCTGAATAGGACTTCCTCCTGAACAATCATTGCAATGCTTCTGAACAGAAATTGCTATGAAACTGATAGACGGTCTTAAACAGGGGTGGGGGAAATGTGACCTGCAGGCTATCCCAGCTTTCTTCTAAGCCTGTGAAGCTTCTCAAGGACACATCTCAAGCCTCCAGATATTTACAATACAATAGTTGTTTTTTTTAAAAAAACTTATGCACTAATTGATTTTTTTAAAGTTATACTTTTTTGTAATTGTATTTAACCTGCTTTGGGTCCTGTACAAGGTATGTTAAAAACGGCCCTCCAAACTTATCTTTGCTTTCAGAGGATGTAAATGAAGGTATAATAAGATGTTAAATGCTGTGTGGACTACAAGTACGGTTGTGCATTCCTCTCATTTTGGATGAGTAATATTTCAGCAAAGGTAAATTTGGCTCTGGTCATAGCTAGAATCCCTTCACCGGCATGGCCAGCTAGTTAATAGATTCTCAGAGTTATATTCCTCAAAAAATAACATTTGCAAGGATGTGGAACCTCCCAAAATATGCTTAGCCAAAGTAAATAAAAAAACCAATCTCTTTGAAATGCCAGTACTTGTAGTCTCTCCTAGAGATTTTTATTGTGTTCACTGTTTAGCTTTATTTCTGTCATTAAATAGTGTGGCTATTACAGCTATGTCTAGAAATCTAGTTCACGAAAATCTTGATGCAGCCTCTGTCCGATCTTCAGATGTTTACAGCTGGAATCCCAGATTACTGTTATTTCATTTCAGTATTAAATTCCCTTGTGCACACCATTCTCTGTCTGTTTTGAAAGACTGCAGAGTTCTTAAAATATCTCTTGCTTAGACTGCACTCAGCTTTCTGGCATTGTCCTCTGAAGAATGGGTTTTAATTCATTTTTGTAAAAACTGGCTGGTTTGCTCACGGAGTATCTGTTTGTCTTTGGCTAATCAGCCAGTGTAAATGAATCAAAGAAAAGAGGTGTTCTCTTGAGGCCATCCATGTGTAAGATCAGTAGATAGAAAAGGCATTGAGAGGGAAAGGGGCCTCCTGCTCCAGTAACAAAAACCTTGTTGGCCTCGTGCCCCCCACTCCCAAGGTTGCATGCACTGTCAGCCTCACCTTCTGACACCCAACAGTTCACAGAACATTTCAAAGGGGTGTCTGTCAGCACACAGCAATCCCTGGTGTATCCATTTTAGCAAAAAACAACAACCGCAGAGCCAGTGTCAAGTTCCAGCCAGGGTTCCAGAAAGCTGCAAATTATGCTGGGAATGGTTGAGTCACATATCCGTATTTGTTGCTGCCATCATGGAAGTCTCCAGTTCATAAGATCACCATAAGTCAATCATATAGCTACTACATGTATATCCCCTTCTCCATAGGTCAGTAATATCCAGTACTTCAGCATCTCATGGAGAAGGACAGCTGCCTCAAACCTCCAGCATTCCCTTTTTACATACGCTGAATTCCTCACTCCGTTATTGTAAGGATTCATTTAATGTTGTTGTTGTTGTTGTTGTTGTTTCCCTTCAAGTCATTTCTGACTTATAGCAACCCCAAGGCAAATCTTTTGCAGGGTTTTCTTGACAGAATTTGTTCAGAGGGGGTTGCCCTTGCCTTCTTCCGAGGCTGAGTGTGTGTGACTTGCCCAAGGCCACCTAGTAGGTTTCTGTGGCTGAACAGGGATTAAAATCCTGGTCTCCCCATTGTCTTAGTCCAACACTCAAATAACTACACACAATGCTGGCTCTCAGTCATTCTCAGTCATTTATACACCCCTATTCTAGATTGTTTAGGCATGTCTTGCAATGAAAAATGCAAGTGAATTGTCCTGATTTTGTTGATGTTTCCCTCCTGTTTAGATCACAAAGAAGCAGTGCTGTTGGAGTGGGGCTCTCCGACTTGGATTTACCTCCAAAGATCCCTCTAGGATTAATCCAGAAACCCTACCCAAGTATGCCTGTCCAGACCTGGTTTCTCAGAGTGGATTCTGGGCCAAGGCGCTTCCAGAAGAATTTGCAAATGAAGGAAACATCATAGCATTCTGGGTGGACAAAAAGGGACGTGTGTTTTATCGGGTTAATGACTCTGCTGCCATGTTGTTCTTCAGTGGGGTAAGGACCACCGAACCACTGTGGGCCTTGATTGATGTGTACGGACTCACACGTGGTGTGCAATTACTAGGTATGTACATTTCCAATAATGTAGCTTTGTTGAGGGCAGCTAAGCTCTTGTGTTTTTCACAGCTAATCTTTTGATTCTTTGCCTTACGTGCATGATAGTCCAAGCAGATGAGCAGTGGAATCAGACTTTGCCATTTCTGATGTCACTCCCTGAAATGACATAATCAGGCATGACAGGACCTCAAATGCTTTCTGTCCTGCGTGAACCAAAAAGAGACTATGGGAGACTAAGCTGTATTCCTTGTAGAGTCATAAGTGTTGACCTTACTTGGTGCTAGCAGAGGCCAGAAAGGGCAAGACTTGTCCCATGGGACATACAGTAGAGCAATAAAGCCTTGTGACACCAACCTGACAAAGTGATTTATAATCACATAAGCTGTTTATGGACTGGAGTTTACTTCATCAGATGTGTGTAATGTTATGATTAGTGAATGTATGTTTCTGTGTGTCCATTCATGCACATACAGTGTGATGTTGCTTACCTTGCGTATCCAAGAGAATTGTCACTGGTTTTCATTGCCATTTGGCCACAATGGCACACAGGAACATATCAAATACTTTATAGAAGATAAAAATGTTTCACCATCTAAATTAGTACAATCTGTTTTGAGGCTTTCCACAGTTTCAGGCAGAGGATTTCCAAATCACTTATTACCAAGTTATTTCCGTTGGAGATGGCTGGGATTGAACAAAGAACCTCCTATCTGTGAAGAGGATATTTGAGTTATAACATATCTGCTCATCTTCAAGGTGCTATAAGAATAGACTAACACAAATGTCTGGAAAGAGCCCAACATGATCTTTAGATGGACGTCTTGTAGTCTGTCTTACTGGGCACTCCTGAACCCATGTGAATGGTCGTGAATGGCTTAGTCTATATGTTGGTCATTGCAACTTTAAAACAATCTCTCATCTTTAGCCTTACCTATGGCCAAATTAAGATGAAGTATGAAATAAACATCTATGCTATTACTACTACATTTCCAATACAGCAGGGCAAAAATTAGTCTACTTTTTTGGGCTATATTCCTGTAGAACATTATCCCTTGCTTTTTGTTGGAACATGCTACATAATGCCATTTCTGAAAACCTTGCATTTTAAACTCTTGTTCACAAAAATTTCCAAAGGCAAGCAAACACAGTGGAGTTGGGAGCAATAAATTACTATGAAAATAAATATCATTAATAAGAGAATTTCTGTTACGACAAAGGTGCACGTTCTGAAATTTGGAATGTACTCTGCAAGAGTTGTCTTTTATCTTACTAATCCGTGCATCTGACAAAAGGAAACGTACTTCACACTTTATGTATGGCCCATGCTATAACTGAAAGAGAATGAATTGGATGTTAGTAATATATTCTTCCAAATATACTCAACCAAAGTAAAATTAAGTAAAATTTAAAAACTTTTAAAAACTGGAAAAATATATTTAAAAATTTTAAACACTTAAATCATTGAAGTGGAATCTGTTTCTTAGACCTTGAAAAATATTCTGTAGATAATTTTATTGCACAATAAGTGCATAGTTACAGAAATCATTTTATTGTGCCTTAAATCCTTAAGTCTTGTAGAGGTTCCTAGTGAGCTGAACATTTGTAAGCATTTTTTAAGGAGAAGCCTTGGGATAAATGAATGTTCAGTTATGAGCCAAAAATTCAGGGCTAATTGACACTATAATACCTTTTTACACTTTGAAGATTATGTGAGTTGACATTTTCTGTATAAGAATTACCCTGGTGAATAAATCAAAGCAGATGTATCACTTATCACTTAATACAGTATATGGCAGACTAGTGGGTTAAAGTTGTTTAGTAAACTTACAGGATGGCTAGAAAAATCATTCCACTAGGTCCTATTGTGGAATATTCAATGTATACAGAACAATAGTATGAACTCTTGTCAGAATATTCCTATAGGGAAAGTGTTGAGAAAGGTGGGCTTTTAATTTAAGTTGGGGTTTTTGAAACAATTTTTTACAGGTTTTTATAATTTTATATGTTTTTTGAATTATTTAATTGTTTCATTGTTTTTTAACTTTTTGGAAGTTGCCTTCGATCCCACTCTGGGAGAAAGACTGCGTATAAATATGATAAATGAGTGAATGAACGAATGAAAAATAAATAAATAGGTAAAGTTGGCAGTATTTTTGAGTACTTTGAATATCATCATGCCAGCTGTTTTAGAATGGCATGAGGAAAATATTGTTAACAGTCCTTTTGAAGCAGAACTCTGTTCAGTAATCTTATGGTCACTTTAGACATGTAACAGACATACAACTGCTTATGAGGGATATAAGATGAGCCGTGCTGGATTAGATGGTAGGCCTGTCTAGTCCACATTTTCTTCACATTATGGTCAGCCAGTTGTTTATAGGAAGCCTTTCAGCTGAACATGAATTCCACCATTTTATATTTCACCTTTGATACTGGAGGTCATATATAGGAACTAATTTCCTTGAATTCATTTAACACCCCCCCCTTCAAAACCATCCAAATTGATAGGAGTCCTACATCTAGCAGCAATGAATTCCTGTAACTACACAATGTGTGCAGTACAGGATAAAGACTGATGGAGCTCTGGATCAATTAAAAAAACCTAGCCCCCTCATTTTCTTACAGCTGTACATTTTACAGCTTTTGGAATTCCAGCTTTTCTGAATGGAATGACAACTGTAACGGGGGAGTGTAGTAAACACTGGGGAGCGTAGTAACCATGGGAATGATGGTGGAAGAGAGATCTACAGCAATTCTTTCTTAACAGAAACACAGTAAATAGCTTATGTGTATTTATGTGCATATGTGCATGCAGCAATGGCATCCACACCCTACTCACTGAAAGCTCTAGAGTGTTTGCTCCAGTTGCGCCACTGATAATCCAGCCTTGAATGTGTGAAGAAGTATTTATTTTTGTGTATGCGGAATCTCTCCCCTTTTACAATGAGTGAATGACTCTTTGCTCCAAGTATATGAAAGGGGGAGAAAAGCTCATCTCTATTTATTTTTTCCACACCTTGCATCGTTTTATGTACCTCCACCATGTCTCTCCATACTTGTCTTTTTCCCACTTAAAATGAGATTCACAATAGTAACTGTTATCATGTTTTGAAAGGGTATAATTCTTGATATATACAAAACTTCAGTTCTTATTTTAATGATCTCATTCTTCCAAATCTGTATGTCTCTCTGAAGGTGGCATGATAGAAAAAAAATGTTTCTAATAGGGAAAATTTCAGTGTCGGCAACACTGGTACTTTGCTAGTGATACTAAAGTGAAGATTTCCATCCGTTTATAACCAGTGTTAAAGCTCCGGCCTTCATAATTCCATTACGTCCTTTCAATCTGAAACATCCAAGAGCAATTTCCCTGCCTTTTTTATATTTTGTTTCATAAAGACTTAAATTTTTCAAGTTTCTTCTCCTGGAAAACCATTAACAGATGCATCCTGCAGATATCTTTTCTCTGGGTTAGTTAAGTGCATTATAACTAGTACAATTAAGCACCTGGCACCAGGATTCCAGTGCCACTTAGGATGAGTTTATGCAATGGACATTAATGCTTAGACATTTATTTATAGCATGTTCCAATTACCTTTGGCAGACCTTAATCTTGGCAATTGTCTTGAAACCTCTTAATCTTGTTTCTACCGTGTCACATTTCTTCATTATGTGATGTCAAAGCTCAGGTGGCTATTGACATATTATTCTTCAGCACATTACGCACTCCTCCTTTTGTCTTGCAACTTTTGATGGAAGTGCTTGAAGGAGAAAAGTCCAGCAAAGTTTAGGTGTAGTAGAGGTTCAGCGTTGTTGTTCTGGGAACACCTTTTTTAAACTGACCCATGAAAGGTAGGCAATGTCCTTGAAAGTATACAATCGCTTCTCATTTACTGTTATTGAAAGGAGTGCTTGTACATCCAAGGAAATGACCTTACTGATGAAGGCACTGAAGAGCCATTTGATTTACAGCTTCTAGCCTGAGTTATCAGGACTACTTTCCATGTAAGTGACAAGAGGGAAAGTGATGAATGATGTGATGTCCTCCCTCTGCATTTCAGAATCTTGTATGAAAGAAGGTTAAGTTTGTACCCCTTGCAAGAAGATGCATCTTCTCTAGCTATATTGGAAGATATTACAAATGGGGGTTATAATAAAAATTCCTGTTCATAAGAAGCCAGTACTGTGGAGAGAGGAGTGACATCCACTCACAGCTCTTTGTCTACTGCTTCAGAAGAACCAGGAGTGTAGCAAGGGCAAGCAAATGAGGGCTTTCCCCCCCACATAAGAATTCACTCCTCCCCAAACTTAACCTTTTTCTCAGTCTCCAGCTTTCTAGAAAATGAAACAGTGAAAGTTATTCACAGCTAGAACTATTATATTCCCTGTTCTTGCTTTCTTTTGGTCACTTTGCCTGCTCCTTTTCTTTGGCTGCCTGAGCTGTATTTCTAAATGATTAAGTTTAGAAGATCTAAATGATGAAGCCTTAAGTTACTCCAATGCTCCAAAAAAAAAAAAATACTCCAAAAAAAAAAGTTACTCCAATGCAACATATGTGGGATTGAAGGAAAATTTCACCAGAAGGCAGAATTCTTAGTCTCTCTCCCCTCCCCATGGCTGCACCCCTGTAGAACATACAGTTGCCTGTAAAAAGTATAACCCTTCCCTGAAACTGAAGGCGGTAAATCCCTGAACTGGTTTATCAGTTAATATAAGTGTTACTGAAGGTTTATTAGAGTTCCTCTTGAAATCATACAATTTTTTCTTTGGTCCCACTGACATTAATTTGTATAATTCTCATAGGAATATAGGAAGTTACCTTATACCAAGTCAGACTCTCAATTCCTCTAGGCCAGTAATGTCCTTACTGAGAGGTCAAGCTAACACTTTTTTGCGAAACTGCTCCCCAGGTGGTAGAAGTTGTTTGTTGCAGTGCATGTAGTTTCTTCACTGATATACCTTGCATTTAGCGTGCTTTGCTTTCTGATTGGTCACCGCTTAACTGGTAAATCTAATTGATGAGGCACATATCTCTGGAGAAATCTGTTTTGGAAGGAGAAATGGATTAATCACAGGAAGTATTTATTCATCTTAATGCCTTATTTGACCATGAATGAGAGTGCTTTCTAATGTTTTCAGTCAGGTGCCTTCCCTGCCATACCTAGAGATGCAAGGGATTACATATGGAAACTTTTTTTAAAAAATGTCTCCTAACATTGATCTACAGATCTACAATCTTTGTTACATACACTACAGTTTGTGTTCACTTGTTGTTTTTCTAATAACCTGAAGGGTTTTAAAAAAATAAATAGCAGAATAATGGAATGGAACATCAACTAGAAAGTACAACCCAGTGAGTATAGATATCACTTTCATGGTACAGAGAACACGGTACTTTGAATTCAGGCATATGGATCCATTGACTATAGGAGAGTGGATGTTTTATTCCATTATTTAGAGTGAAATTTGTATAATTTTAATGGATTGTTATATAATGTATTTTATTTTAGATATTTTTATTATAATTTCTCAAACTAAAGAAAAGGTTTGGAATGCAAATCTTATGTTATTAGGATTAATCTTTGCAATCTGTTTTACTATTCCTCGAATTATTAAGCAATTGACCTTTCACCAGTTAAACGCTTGTTTTATGAACTCGTATTGAGGTAAATAAAACTGTATGTTGTGTTCATACACTTATGCTCAACAATTAATACAAGTGATCATTTTTTTTTTTTTTGACAAAAAGTTTGTCATGGCTTAGCCCAGCATACAAGTTCCAGCTTTCTGATACTCACGTTATGGCATGAAAATTCATAGAACAGGATTGTGTGAGGGAATGCATCACTTGACTTCCTCAGAAGAAGAGCTGAGAAAACAGAAGCGCCCTCCACCAGTCTGTTGGGACCTTTCTTCATCAATAGCTAGTTCACTAGGTTAGAGGGAGACTTTAAAGTGTAGCTCTCTCAATTATTAGCCTGGCTAGGCACAACTGCCTCTTGGTTCCTTCTTTTCTACAAATGCCATGGCACCTTTTTGCCTCTTGTTTCATCTTCCTGTCCCTTTCCTTGTTTCAGATTGAATGTATTGAATTACAAGCAAGAATGCCCAATCATGCATCCATAACCTCTACATATAACTAAGCAGAAGGGCACATAGCAAGGCTTCACAGAGTATAGGCAGGTAAATTCAGAGTTGTTCCTTTGGATATGGAGCTCTTGCATCACAAAGGACTTGAAATGTGATATGCAATGCCTTGAGTTGATGTTGGAAACCTGTTGGAACATGTTCGTTGGTAGCCTTATTGTTGATTCTATTGTTTCACTTGGCTGGACATTGAATTTAGATTAGACTGGTTTATATTAGGCTGGTTTTAAGATGGGATGCTTATCAACTACAGTTATTCTGACCTTTTGTTTTATGTTAGTGGATAGAGAAATTTCTGGTAGTGTTTACACCAACAAAGAAATACAACTGATTGGAACTGTGCCTTTCCCACTGGTTTTGTCAGTATAAATTATCCTTTGATATAAACAGATATGCCATTGTTTCATTGGATGTAAAATTTGCTTGGGAAAATATCTTTATAGATATTGTATGTATGAATACCACACAGGTTAAATTCAAAACACAACCAGAAGTTCCAAGCAAACTCAAAACTTCTCCCATGTTGCTCTTCTAAATATTTGTGCAAATATCTAGAATAGGCCTAACTGACCTTTGATATATATTTCATCCTTCCTAAAGGGAAGTAGTGTCAGTTTCCTTTGGAGAATAGACCCATCTTTGACATGTCTTTAACTATCAGTAACAAAATGACAGAAGAGGAAAAGATAGTAAGCACCAGAGAGGCAGTTTTGATGCCGAAGCAACATCTACCAAACACCAGGTTTAGTAAGTATTGTGCAGCCAAAGCTAAACTACTTTGTAAATATCTTTTCCAGTAAATCAATTTACCTTTTCTCCCTCAGGCTCCACTAATAATATAGAATGCAGAGGGGCATCTAGCATAAAGAATGCCTGGGGCAAGCATGAAAGTTGCGCCCCTATCTCTGGGGCTGCTTCCTCCTCCTCCTCTGCTGCTTCTGCCGCTGTTTTTTTGCACCCTTCTGGCATTGGCACCCAGGGCACATGCCCTACTTGGCCCACCCTTGATATGCCTCTGATAGAATGCCACTTTCAGAGAATTCTTCCACATTCTATCAGCCCACCTAGCAAGTAGGGGTTGTGAGAGCTTCTTGTTTTGTGACACTGCAGTACCAGTAGGCCAGCCTGATTAATTCTATGACCCAATAGTTTCCACCTTACTCTAGGAAAGAGGCTACACAATGGCTGTAACTAGGATGGGTCCATTATGTTGTCCTTGAAGCAAATGGGAGTATGCTCCAAATAAATATTCTCTCAGATTCTTGTGTTCTGTAGTGTTGGATCAAATGCACTACGACTCATGTTGCAACAATATAGTTAAATGCATACTGAGAGAGTAAATTGGCCATTTGCCTCCAAAATCTCTAAGGATGGTCAGCCCTAGTAGCTATGATTTACCTAGTGGTTTCACTGCAAAGAGCTGGCATGTTACAGTCCAGTTTGCTATACTTCTACAAATGACTGAGAAACCTTCATTCAGTAGATCCCATTTGATCCAGGCACTTTTTTTGACTTCTCTTTAACTCTGTCTTGCTTCTGATATTTACATTTGGGGGGGGGAGTTTTCCTAGGAGGTAGCAGGAAGCCAAACTTCACTACTGGAATGTACCTCTGTTGTAAAGAAGTACAGTAAACAATGAAATCATTTCCTTGTAAAGAGGGGCTTACATTTTCAGAGTAATTTTTACTTGTTAGCAAGTTAGCAAGCTGTGGCTGGATTTCCATTTTCATAGCAGGCTTAATCCTTTGCCAGAGCCATATCAAAAAAACCTCTTAACTGTCTACAACCTTAGACATATGAAGATGCACATTAGGGTTTGTTGGTAGATATGCTATTGCAGGAGTAGCAAATCCAGTCTTCATTTTACTGCCACTTCCCCCAAGTTGAACAGGAGTTCTTGTGGTCCTGGACCAGAGATTTGGTACCAGCAGAGTTCCCATTCAACATGGAAGAACTGTGGGAGTAGTGAGATAACATGAAGAATAGATCTCGCTCCCTCTCTGGCTGCTTCTGATCTATACCAGAGATTGCCATAACTATGGACAACATAAAGATGTAAGGAGCATCTGTACTATGTAGTTTATAGCTCTCTAATGGTCATGGCTCCATCCTAAGGCACTGTAGAATTTGTAGTTTGGTGAGTTACAATTCTGCAACAGAGAGCTCCAATTTAGTCCACTGAACTAGAGCTCCCAATTTCCCATGAGAATTTGACTTTACCACAGAATTAGGCTGATTTAATCATCAATTTCTTTCCTTTCCTGGTGTTTTGATACTCACTAAACTACAAATCCTATGATTCCTTGGGTGGAGACATGACAGTTATAGTGTATGAAACTAATGTAACTGTGTAATACAAACACAACCTTACTCTCTTTTTAAAATAAAATCAGAGAATTCAGGCAAGCTGGGTGGCACAGCTAGAATTCAAAGTAAATCCCAGTGAAATGGTCATTGTGGACACTATGCCTTCCACAACTTCTTTCTCACTTTCCACCCCACTTCTTATTCAGCCTCTCCCTCTTTTTCACACATATGGCAAGCAGTCACACCCTCTCAGCCTCAGAGGAAGGCAAGGACAAATCCCCTCTGAATAAATCTTGCCAAGAAAACCCTGTGATAGATATGCTTTAGAGCAGTGGTTCTCAACCTGTGGGTCCCCAGATGTTCGTGGACTTCAGCTCCCAGAAGCCCTGAGCATTGACCATAGTGGCTGGGGCTTCTGGGAGCTGAAGTCCATGAACATCTGGGGACCCACAGGTTGAGAACCACTGCTTTAAAGTTACCATAAGTTGGAAGTGACATGAAGGTGCACAACAAGAATTAAGAAGGGTAAGATTCTCTCCTCTCCCCATCTCTTCCTCTCCCCATTGAATTAATGGAATGCACGCTTGTCTTATGCATTGAATTCAGTTTGCAGTGATTGAAGTAAGCTTAGGAGAAAGGAGGAAAGTGGGAGAAGAAACTGAGACATTTGAAGAACAACTGAAAAAGTGATGTGACAGAGAATTAATTGGGACTGTCCCTGTGAAACTGAGGGCAGTTGGAGGGTGTAGGATATAAAATGTCATTACAGGAATCATGAAGGCTTCCATTGGAGGAAAGCTAATTTGATTTCATTCAGACTACATTTTATAGAATACAAATATTCTATAGCATCAATGCAAGTTGAATACGGAACCTTCTTAGAAACAATCCCCTCCTCTTTCTGACATTATGTCTTATTCTCTTTGGGAAGGAGGACTGCTGGAGGAGATGGACAGAGCAGCTAGCTGAGCCTTTATGCAGACATTTCTGCTTACTGATTTATATTTTAGTTGTAGCTTGCCTTTCTCCTGATACAGAACCACAACACAGATTAAAATGCAAGTAAAAGCCAATATAAAGTGGACTTCATTAACATAGCATAGGTCCAAAATTACTGCTAAATAAGCAAGGGGAAGAGGATTGTCTCACCTAGCTTGGTGCTGCTGGGCAGATGGTTTATTCTTCTTGCTTGTCTTACTAGTGAACAGTGCCCTTCTGTCACTTCCTTGGACAGTTAACGTTCTACTCATTTTTCATTTTAATTCTAGGATACAGTAGAAGGATTTCATTCCTACTCTTGCATTTATGATTTACTGTTACCTCTTCAGCTTGAAATTGGTGCTGAGTCCCCCTCACCCTCTGCCAGATGTGGTTTGTCTGTTTCTCTCATCTCTTCTACTAATAGTTCATGTATTTTGCTACTTCAGCATTTGTCATTGGTAAAGCTAAAGCCACCAGAACTCATCCTAGGAAAGGTAAGACTCCTCTTCCTCTTCAGGAAGTGACTTCCAAGTCACAAGTCTTTGAGAGAAGGACATTGTAATGGTAAATAATGTTCTCCTACCACATTCTGGAAAGAAAATTCACTATGAGGAGACAATTACTTTCTGCAATTTCAGGTCTTTCCAGTTTTATGCTGAAAATCACTTCATCTTGAAGCAACCATAGAAATTGGATTTCTGTTTCAGTCATTTTTTTTTATATTTATTGGTGCCCCAGTCAGAGTCCTTGAAACAAAATGAGCATGAGTCAGACATGTACTGGATGTTGTTTTCTCAGAGGGAAGATTACTTCTGTATAATGTGAAGATTTAATATCCTTTCTCTGTATCTATGATCAGCTTTTGTGCATTGTATCTCTGCTCTTTTGTTTGTAGGTAGCTCAGCTAGGAATGGGGTTATATGCAGGATTTTATAATATTTTACCCTCATTGTTCTGTTTCTCAATAAATCTGCAGTAGAAAGCTTGGCAGTATACCAAGATTATTCTGAAAGATGTAGTATACAGGAGTTAAATCTGCAGATACTAAGAAGTCACAGCTTGTAGTTAGACAAAGAACTTAAAATTTGTATTAACCTTTACTGGAGCCTTAAGAGCTTTTTATTAATGCATTTATATTGCAAATCACCTTCTCCTAATCACATATAATACAATATAAAACACACTAACATCTGGTAGTACTCTTTCCTTCACAAGCTTTTCCCCAGTTGTTTCTTTCACTGCCTAAATGATTGAGTAGTGTGGTTTAACCTTGCATATTACTGTGATAATTTGGATATACACTATGGGGTCGGCGGAGGGCAATGTTGATGGGGAAATACACACAAATTCAATCTTTCATATTGATCAATAGTCATCTCATCTGTTCAGAGGAAATGTTCACTGAACACTCTAGCAAACTGTTCACATATGAATATATTGTGATGTCATATATTTGATTTCTCTTGTAAGGTTTTTCACTGGTCTGGTGTAGGTATTTGACATCACAATAATGTCCTTTGCTTGGTTAGAACTGGCACAAAAATCACCTGTGTCAGCCATCACAGAAGCAACATTATGCATCTATACGTGACTTGTTCAGTATAAATGGTCCTTCCAGTTCACTGGCGTAAGAACAATCATGCACATTAGGGAAGTTCCGTGTGCATGCAAGTTTAGCTCACCTGTGATGTTGTTTGGCCACTGCTGTGTATGTGGGATCCCAGTGCCCTATAGTAGTCTGGTCTCTACCACACAAAGGGTATTATTCCTTTGTTGAACATCTAAACTGGATCTTGAGAGTACATTTTCCCACTGTTCTGTTTTCCACATACTCACATATAACATTAATTCATTATCCTCTTCTCACTCAGGGAAGCAGACAATGGCAGCTCACTGTCCACTAGCTAACTGGAATAATAACTTTCAGATGTTCAAAATATGCATCACTAATCTATAGCATCTAATTCTTTTTTTTTTTTAAAAACTGGTTTTCTGAAAGAAATTTCACACTGTTACATTGTTAGCATCTGTTTCCAAGGGCTCTTGGGCATAATGAATAGCTGAAAGGCTCAGAGAGGGCTTGTCTCCTCATATCTGAAGATACAATCTGCTTGATGTTGTCCAGTGCTTTGTCCTAGGGAGAACCCAGATGATAAGAGAGGAAGGCCTCAAGGCAGAAAGCTAGTGAATGAGGAATATTAGTTGACAAAATGGCACACAGCCAAACTGATGGGTAGAACTGCACTGTTGGCCCACAAAATAAATAAATAACTAAAATTACAAAGCAAAGGAAATATGGTAAAGAATGATGGTAGAGTTAACCAAAGTTTAAACTAATTTACTTTACTGAGGTCTGTTAATATATGGTTGACACTTGCAGCCATTTGCACTGATGGTTTCATGAAATGGAGGCTAGGGTTGCCTGAATACAGGGCCTGTCTGTGAATCTTAGGGCTTGGCCAGTCTTCTCTGGATCTCAGGGCAAGGAGGCAGAATCTCAGGTCAAGAGCACTGCCTTGAAAGGTGTGTGTATTTATTTTTCACATTTGTCAGCTTTTAAAAACTTTGGTACATTTTGTGCAGCAGTAGTTAATGCTTAATATGTCATGGTTAATGACTTCACCAGAGGCTGCCCCTTGTAATATTGCACTAGGAAGAAAACTAGCAGCCGCCTTCTGTGATATCACAAGGGGGCTTCCCTAGATGTCAGGTTTTGGCCCTGAAGGATCAACCTAACAGCCCTAATAGAGACTGTTTATGGGAAGCAGCAATGCATTCATGTAATATGATTTCTGCAATTGTCACCACACTTTCATATACTCTATTGATAGTGGTGTGTGTGTGTGAGTGTGTTTATGTGTATGTTTGTATATATATATACATGGGAGCTATGAAGATATGGTGAAAACTGTTGTAACCACACGTAGCTTATTCTTATGGCATGTGGTGTTAAGTGGCTGTGTGTGATTTTGTTGCATGTGGCCTGGCATAACCATGACTAGTGCATTAGACCTTAATGTGCTTCAGAGACCAGAAAAATACCTGCAAGTGTCTTGCTATACATAGAAAGCAAAAGTCATCCAGTGATAGATGTGTGTAGCCACTGAGTTGCATGTGGCATGGCATGTGATAATCATTAGAGTTGACACAAAGTATTGTCATCTTTACATATGTAATATGATGGGTTCTTAAACTGCCTCAAAGAAATTGACCACAATATTAGTAGTCGCAGTGTTAGAGGCTAGCCCGTCCTCGTTCATCCTGTGTTTAGTTCCAGCGCTTGGCAACATATAATATTGCATAGATAGAAGATAGCAACCTCTGTCTTCTTTCTTTTAGCAAATAAACTTATTTTTATTTATCAAGTGCTTCTGTTTTGAACAGGCAAGTATCAGAGTCTGGTTACTATTGTTCCTAGTAGGACATTTAGTGAAATTTGTGTTGGTTCCATCCCTTATTTCCTCTCTCAGCAATTTTCCACCTTTCTGTCACTTAGGCCATTTCCACATTACACTCTTATGGTGCTATTATTGCACTTTCAGCATCCCATGGAATCCTGGGGTTTGCAGTTTAGGGAGGGACATTTAGAATTCTCAGCCAGAGAGCTCTTTGGCCTCAGTAAACTAAAACCCCCAGAATTCTGCAGAATGTTGAAAGCGGAATAATAGCACTATAACAGTTTAGTGTGGCAATGACCATTGTCACAATATTCTACCACAAGACACCTCCCCCACCCATTTCAGTGTGTTTTTGAGTATATACTGGAATAGTAAGATGAAATGCAGAAGTATAGGAGTAAGATATAATTTTATTGGTATTTACAGCATAATCTATAACAGTAAACCTGTGTAAGCTTTTCCTAAGTTTTGGAACCACAGAGTAATTCAACTTGCTTATAAAGATAGGGTGAAGTGATCCCTGGGCTGGGGTGTAGTTCAGCCCCCTCTATCTTTTTCCAGTACCATCCTGTCTTTCAAGTTTCATCTACTTCATTCTCCCAGGTAGGGGTGAAGAAAGGCAGACACTGGATTCCCACATCCAGAGGTTGTTCTAAATATAGTACAGTGCTAATGTGCTTCATTCTTGTGAGTGAGTATTAAGAGCTTTTTTTATTTATTACAAAGTGGTTTACAGTGTAAATAAATTAACAGGTTCCAAGCCTCTTTCCTGGCAGCCAGATGGACTTCACGCGGAGGATGTTTATGGAGACTGTAAATAATTTCTTTGCATAGTACAAATATGACATTTTTACAAATCAAGGAATGATGGCAGAATGTTTATGCTATTCCTGAGAACTTGATTCCTCCAGAACATGAAAAAGAAAACAAATGATATCTCAGCCATTTTATTGGCTTAAGAGAAGTTCTTTCCTGAGGGGACTGCTAGCACTTTAGTAAGCTCTACATTCATCAGGCAAACATGATAATATTCTCCATTTGTGTGTTTCATAGTATTACCAGCGTTTGAAACAAAGAAGCCACACCTAGTTTTGGCTCCCTCTTAGGCACATTTTTTGCTCCCCAAATGGAAAACAGCACCTCAAGAAACCTACAGGAGTTATGATTCTCCTTTTTTTTTCTTTTGAAAAATAAAAATACACTTTTCTACACTATTTTGTTAAAACACGACATTTTGAGGAGTAAGGAAGTAACTTTATGGGCACTGGCAGGTTTTGTCTGGAAGAGCTTGGAACGGGTAGGAAATGGTGCTGCTTACAAACACCCCCTAGTTGCTCATCCCATATAGGGGAGCCGTGTACAGATAAAAGGGCTATGGCTGTTATTCAAGGTTTTGAAAACACATTTACATCTAAGATATTTCAGTTCATTACAACCCAGTTCAGAATTAAGCTGACGGGAATTAAAGGACTAATTAAAATAAGTGATCCTTGAGCATGCCTTGGTTTAGCTAGTGTCTGTCAGGTGTTCCTTTTTTTCACGTGTGTTTCCTCAGTCATGGAGGTATATGGAGGTGAGGTCTACTCTGGATAATATTTATGCATGAGGTACAAGTGGCTAGGGCCCAGAGTGTTGTGATTTCCCATTAAAGAAACTTGCTTCCTAAAAAACAAACAAACAAGCAAACAAACAAACAAACAAATAAACAAACCAACCAAAGGCTGACAGACTGTTAATGATTTACACAAGTGTTAAGTTTTGCTATGCATGCAGAAATAGAGCTGAACATGTGGTAGCACATTAAAGTAGACAGAGTAGCATATGGGCGCACACTGTGTCATTGCATTGCAGTAGAACAGTGATTTGTCAGTGATGCAGGTCATTGACCATTGATCCACAATATATTGAACTATGCTGGTATTCAGTATAGGGGTTGCTTAACTTAATGAACAAATGGAATTACTTTGGTGGGTGTTATCACTTTCATCATGGTTCTTTTTACTTTTTAGTTACTACTGCTCTGTGTTCTACCTAACATTTATTTTACTATATTTTCATTTCTAGTGCATGAGGTGAACAGAATATTCATACAAGTTAGAAAGTAATTTGATGACTTTGTGTCTCAAAATGGGGTTGCTATTGACAGAAACATGAAGCTGTGTCTCTGCTCTAGTTGAATTATTTAACATAATATAGAAATGTTTTTCTCATGGAATGAGGAAGATTTTCCTGATTAATAAAAAAAGCAGCTTTACTGGCTTAAGATCTGTCCTCCTAGTCTTCTGTAGACTGTGCAAAGAACAGAAAAGAAGCGGCAGCATTCTTACGCATTGACAAATTGATATGGAATGGAGAAGTAATTGCTTATAACGAAGGACAAATGAATTGCCAAGCACAAGCAGTGAATTTAAATCATGGTGGTGACCTGTCATCCAGAGTTTTTCCAACCCTGTTACTGTCTTTCCTAAAGACACTAAGCAATTGTGCAGTTCTTGTTCTATCGCTAATAATAGTAGTAGTAGTAGTAATAATAATAATAATACGCCATGCAGGGAAGTTAAAATATGTTCAGTTTATCAAACATGTACCCAGTGTCTGCCTATAGCTTCATGTCATCAAATACTTTAGGATTGGATAGATGGCAACTAGATGAGGTTTGTGCATCTTGTAATCCTTAATGACCCTACTCTTGTTTGCCACAACTGTGGTTTGAGTGTTTCCCAGGAGTGCAGTATCCCCAGGTACAGTGGAACCACAATGTTTTCTCAAGTGCAAGTCCCTCTTCTTCCAGATTTTTTGTTGTGGAATCTACCACCTGTCACATCTATGATATTACTACCCTTCAATTTGCCAAGAAGCAAATACAGCTTTATGTAGGTGATCAACAGAGAGCAGCACGGGTTTAAATACACATCCTTGTTGTGATAAGTATGGCCCTCTCCCCATCCACTAAGCAATGTGAATTTCCAGATTTCCAAATAATCTAATTATTCGTGGCAAGGGACTGTATGCATCATGCCTATTAACATGATCAAACCTTAAACAAATTTGATGCTCATTGTTTATGTATCCCATTCTTAATACCTACAAGCAACGTTGGCAGTAGGCACCAGTAGTTCACTGAATAGTAGAAGCAAATAGCAACCACACATTCCTTCTTTGAAGATGGAAGGACTGGGGATTACATATGAGCTGACAGACCATATGGGAATCAGTTCTGAATCATTGACACCACTGAAGTCTATGCAAGATGTTTGATATAATTTTGCAAATAGTCTTAGAGCCTCTGGGGAAAAATGCGGGTGAAGAGGGGAAAGATCTGTTTGGCTTTTCGTCTGTTTTCAGCATGAGGGAAGCAAACAGCAAATATCAGTACCTATTTGAACTTGAGTCATCTCCAGATTCCTGTGTTTTTCTTTCCATAGCAACCTGCTTTCGGCATTAAGCTACCCATCCAGTGAAATAGCGATTAACACAGACGCTCATGCTGTAGGCACTCAGAAAACCTGATGCTAACGTAAAACTGCTATGAATGAGATTAAAATACTCTTCTGATGAAAAAGAGGATGGTCAAAAGACTGCTTCATACTTCTGTCAGTTCCCATTGACCAGTTCAAAAGCTGAGAATATTCACACTTGATATTATAGCACCTTGGAGACTAAGTAAGACTAGCTCAGTCTCAAAAGTGCTACAAGTTTCTTTTACCTACCAATTAACACAGCTATGTCTTTGAATATGCTTGGTATCAGATGAACTTTTCCATTTTGGAGACTTTCCAATTTCAGTAGCCAGAAAGGCATCCCACTGCAGCAGCAATGTGCTGACCTCTATCAAAGCATTGTCACACTTTGAGTCACTGATATGTATTTTCCCTCTGGAAATGGTTAAGTGATATTGCTTATAATTTGAGACCACTAATTAGAAATCCAATAAAACAGTATCAGGTTGCTCATCAAGACCTGTTGATCATTGATTGTAATCTTGATTGTAAACCTGGGGCTGATTTTTTTCCCCTAAGTGCACTTTTTAAAAAATCCTGTAACAAGATGGAGTTGCCGTGCCGTGCCGCAATTCATTTTACAGAGAACTGGAACAAAATTCATTAGCTGTTCATCTTACCTTAAATTTTATGGAAGAAAAAAATTGCAGCTTTGGCACTTAGACAATAGTTGACTATACGGTTACTTCAGTCTTATTTCCTGAGGTGTAATAACACTAGATATGAGAATAAGATATAGAAATTATTGGTAGCTGCGAAGGAGGTGGGTTGTAGCCTCCTTTTATAATTATTACATTGGCTGCTAAAATCAAAGCATCTGCTTCATCAGTCTTGAAAGTGTTTGGTCATTTTCCAGATAATAATAATAAAAAGGACAGATCCTTTGTTTCTATTTGGTGCCTGAGGAATGTGGGGTGGGAGAGAACACTTCACCCAACAATCCCAGTGTTCCTTCCCTCATTCCTCTCCCTTACTCATTTCCTAGATGTTTGTACATCTGTCCATCATACTTGTGCTGGTCAGAGGCTGCTGCACAAGATTCTTGTCTCTAGCAGGCCCTGTGAGAGGCAGAGAAATAAGCACAGACTCCCCCTCGCAATACTGTCCAGCTCAGCCCCATCAGGGTCCAATAAGAAGATACCCATCTTGTTGACTTTTAAAAAAGCATTTTCATGAGCAAGAGCTTTGGTTTGACTTTATTGTAGCATTACACCTGAGTGACAGATGTGTACCCTGATTTGCAATGCTGTGGTGAAATGTGTTTCATAAGATTATGCTATAAGAGCAATCCTTTCTTCAAAAGCATGACGGATGATCAAAAGTTCTCAGCTAGGGAACCTGCCAAGGATCCCTCCCGACCACTCGTGGTCCCATCATGCTACATGAATTCACTGAATAGCTGAACTTTTCAGACACATCCTTTGGCATGAATAACTACAGATGCCCTTCATTAGTTCCCTTCTGAGGTCACCCAGCCCTTAGAGATAGAGTTACCAAATTAGAGTTGCTGTTTCAGCTAGTTGCTTTGCAGCTGTTCTTATGCAAAGAACATTTAAATTGACATTAGTAGATAACACAAAGATTCATCTCAAGCCTTAGCCCTTTCTTTCTAACTCACCTTTAACAAAATTTGTAAAAAGAGAGACAGAAAGAACGCAATATTTTAATACAGTTTCCAAATATTGACTTAATTAAATTTCACAGTAAGCTCGCAACTATTCATTGTGTGAAAAGAAGACTTATTTAGGCAAGAGCCCATGTTAGAGAATTGCTTAAATTACTGCGGTTTACAAGGAAGATGTTCTGGGCCACTTGGCTTAGCTCCATGAATGTTAAACATCTGACCAGCTTTCTTCTGCATAGTGAATTCTTTGGATAGTCTCAAATGGGATTTGCAGAAAAGCATTTAAGCACATGTACAAACTCCTTTTTCCATTCCTGAAATGCAGCCAGATTGGCTGAGAGGCATTAAAGAAGCATGAAGACTCTGAACATGCCCTTCGGGTTGACATTGGTTGCCAAATGAGACTCCTGAGTTACAACATTGGCATGGAAAATGCATTTCTTTGAAATGACAGTTGGAATCCCCCTGATGCCATCTTTGTATACTTAAAATAATCAGAAGTGCTCACAAACATTGTGACATCTGGTGTACATATTATGAACTTGATATCACTGTAGAATTATCTACAGTAGAAAATGTGCATTCAGTTAATTAATGCATATGTTCTGCTGCATTTAGACTACAAAAATGAACACTTATAGGATGGGGGGTACTTGGCTTAGTAGCATGACATGTGAAAAGGACCTTGGGATTACTGTTGATCATAAATTGAACATGACCTATCATTGTGATGTTGCAACAAAGAAGACAAATAATATTTAACCTGTGTTAATAGAACTGCAGTTTCCAAGATAGAGTGATATTCTCATTACATTCTGTGCTAGTCAGGCCTCATCTGGAGTACTGTGTTCAGTTACGGGTACCTCATTTTAAGAAGGATATAGACAAGTTGAAGCAGTGTCAGAGAAGGGCAACAACAGCTTAGGTTCAGGCTGTCTCAAAGACTGTATGTCCCTATACAAGCCTACCCAAATTTTAAGCTCTGTAAGGGAGAGCTTTCTCTCAGTCCCACCACTTTCACAGGTATGGTGGGTGAGGACCCAGCAGGGAGAGACCTTTCTCAGTGGCTGCTCCCAGGCTATGGAATTCTCTGCCAAGGGGTGCTCAGTTGGCCCCCTCCCTACTTTCCCTTCCCTCAGCATCCAAGGCCTTCCTATTTAAACAGGCCTTCAGTTTTTCATCTGGTTGGGATAGTGCAATGGGTAGGTTTCAGTGTACTTCTAATGGTTTAAAACTAATGTTTTATTTACAAGGATTGTATCTGATGCTTTTTTATTTTTGTATTCCAGATTGTTTTTAGCTGTATTGTTTTAACGTGTGGTGTGAACTACTTTGAAGTTCCATATGGAAGAAAAGCAGAATGTAAATTGAATAAATAAATAAGGATGATAAGAAGCACAGAGAACAAAATATATGACAAAAAGTTGAGGGAGTTCAGCCCAAGCAGTGATATGATTGCACGCTGTAAATGTATAAAGGGCTGTTGCAGAGAGGAGGGTATAGGTTTGTTCTCCGCTGCTGAATGGTGTAATGGTTTTAAGTTACAGGAGAGCAGATTTTGGTTGAACATTAGAACGAACTTCTTGACAGTAAGAGTGGTTCGACAGGGGAACCAATTAGCTAGAGAAATGGTGGGGTCTGTTTCTCTGGACATCTTCAAAAAGAGGCTGGATAGTTATCTTCTGGGGGTGCTGTAGCTGGATTCCCTGCAATGAGGAGGGGAGTTGGGGCTTGATGCCTATGCCTTTCAACTCTATGATTCTGTGATTCTAGCATAATCGTAAACATGTGAGAAATAAATCCTATTACATTCAGTGAGATGAACTCTCAGATACATGTGCATAATATTGTAGTCTTATATATCTCCTTTTTTTAATTAGCGTATTTGCTTTCACTCTTTATCTTGTTAGTCTAATAGCAGTATGTTATTTCTGTAGTTCTCGTTGTGCTGGATCTGCCATATAATGGCAATAATGGTCTTGAAGGTATTAATTCAGCCTGGCTTACTTCTGGTGGCATCCTAATTTTCTGGTGGTACACAGACTCTCTTGTCTCTGATGTTGTGGCTCTGTTATAAGATATTATTGAGGCATCTAAGATAATCTCAGTTCGGAAGGATGATCAATCTCACATGTTATCGGTAACTGTGCTGAAGCTGGCACTGGTTCTAGAGCGTGGCATCGTAAGCATTTGTAATGACTCCAATTCTGCTAAGGCCCTATGTTCCTAGAGCATGCGTTCCCACTTTCACGTAGAGCAACCAAGAAGGTTGCATACTGTGAGAGAATTGTATGGTCCACTTAGAGGGTCCAGTGTGGCTGCCAAGGATCCTACCCAAATTCTGGAGCTAGTCATGGTTAAATGTACCATCCACTAGTGTGCTTTTTATAATCCAAAAAGAAAACAAAAGGAGTCAGATAGGAAATAATAAACTTTTTTATGACTTGCTATATAGACCAGTTCTGCCTTCTTATGTTCAATTCCTTTGGCACATGCCCTTATTTGAACAAACCGGGAGCCATTCCTGCTCTACCAGTATTTTAACTTTTTGTGATAATGTCTTGATGATAGCTGTTTTCTGGTATATTTTGTTGTTGTTGTTGTTGTGTGCCTTCAAGTTGTTTCCAACTTATGGCAATCCTAAAGTGAAGCCATCACAGGGGTTTCTGGGCCTGAGGGTGTGCAATGTGCTGTTCAATATTTTTATCAACGACTTGGATGAAGGAATAGAGGGCATGCTCATCAAATTCGCAGATAAACCCAAATTTGGGGGGGTTTTCTAATACGCCCGAGGACAGGATCAAAATTCAAAATGACCTGGATAGATTGGACAGCTGGGCCAAGGCTAACAAAATGAAATGCAACATAGATAAGTGTAAGGTCCTACACTTGGGTAGAAAAAATGGAATACAGAAATATAGGATGAGGGACAAGTGGCTGGATAGCAGTACATGTGAAAGGGATCTAGGAGTCTTCATAGACCACAAGCTGAACATGAGTCAGCAGTGTGATGCGGCAGCCAAGAAAGCCAATGCAATTCTCGGCTGCATCAATAGGAGTATGGTGTCTAGATCGAGGGAGGTACTGGTACCACTCTACTCTGCTTTGGTTAGACCTCATCTTGAATACTGTGTCCAGTTCTGGGCACCCCAATTCAAGAAGGACATGGTCAAGCTGGAGCAAGTCCAAGAAGGGCGACCAAAATGGTGAGAGGCCTGGAAGACATGCCCTATGAGGATAGACTTAGAGAGCTGGGGATGTTTAGTCTGCAGAAGAGAAGGTTAAGAGGGGACATGATAGCCATGTTTAAATACTTGAAGGGATGCCATGTAGAGGAAGGGGAGGGCTTGTTTTCTGCTGCTCCAGAGACCAGGACAAGGAGCAATGGATTCAAGCTGCAGGAAAGGAGATTCCACCTGAGCCTCAGGAAGAACTTCCTGACAGTCAGGGCTGTCCGGCAGTGGAATATGCTGCCTCGGAGTGTAGTGGAGTCTCCTTCCTTGGAGGTTTTTAAGCAGAGGCTGGATGGCCATCTGTCGGGAATGCTTGAGGGTGTTCCTGCATAGCAGGGGGTTGGACTGGATGGCCCGTGTGGTCTCTTCCAACTCTACATTTCTATGATTCTATGATTCCCCACCCAGGGGGTTTCCATGGCTGAGTAGGGAATTGAACTGTGGTCTCCAGGGTCATAGTCCAGGACTCAGACCACTACACCATGCTAGATCTCTATATGCATGTTTTATCGTACTATGAATGTGCACTCTACTCTTCCATGACATCATTATTGCTTTATAGTGATGTGACTACCAACTCATTTAAAAAATTTCTCCATCCTCTCTGTTTCCCCTCCAGACATGTAGAATTAATTAGATGACTTCCATTCATCTCGATGAAAGGGACTGCAACCACTGCTGCAGTGGATGTGCCTATAGCCCACAGTAAATTATAATCTCACCCTCCCCCTAACTGGCATAGCCATACTTGTAGCAAACAGCTACATGAACTAGATCACAAAGCAAACACACACAATCCTTTGTTTTTGTATTTAAAAATGTTGTTGTTATGGTCCTTCAACTTGGCTCTGACTTATTGTGACCCTATCACAGGGTTTTCTTGGCAAGGATTATTCAGAGGAGGTTTGCCATTGTCTTCTGCTGGGGGAGAGAGAGAGAGAGAGAGAAACAGCGGGGAGAGAGCTTACCCAGTGAGTTTCATGTCTGAGCAGGGATTTGAACCCACTTAAACAAACCAAAAACACATTTCAGGAAAAAATTAAACTTATCCCCCCCCGTTTAAAAAGGAAAGGAAAAATGTTTTCCCCACTTTTGGAATTTAATTCCATTCACCCCATTTCCCAAATTTTTGCTTGTGCCTGAAATTTAAAAAAAAATTGGAGAAAAAAAAAGGGGGGTTAAATTAAGAAAGCCCCCCCCCCACCCCTTAAATTTTTTGGTAAACCACTTCCCCTTTCCCGTTTTTTTTTTAATTTAAAGGAGCTTTTTTAAAAATAAAAAGAATTTGTTTAAAGGGGAAAGGAATTTTGGGGGGGTTTTACAAAAATAAACCTAAGGTTTCCAAAATTTTTGGGGGTTTTTAGGGTTAAAATAAAACTTCTTATTGTTTATGCTTGTATTTTGAAGTCTTTCCCCTTCCCCAACAAATCTTTAAAAAAATTTGCCCTGTCCCTAACTGATAGATTGTTTTCATAGGGGGAAGGGGCCTAAGACAATTGGAGTGGCTATGATCATTTTGATACATCCCCCCCCTTTTTTCCCCTTTATTTTTATATTGTATGACATCACACCCTTTGGGAAGTACAATGCAATGGCCCCCATTGGGAACAGCTAAAACCACATTTTCCTGCTCCACAGGAGATACAGTTATTTTTCCTGAATGTGTAGGGGATTTTAAGTGGGTTAAAACCCCCTCTCAGACATGAAACTACGGGGTAACTCTCCCCTTCTTTTTTCTCTTTCTCTCTCCCCCCACAGAAGACAATGGCAAACCTCCTCTGAATAATCCTTCCAAGAAAACCCTGGGGGATGGGTTTACAATAGTGACCCTTGGGCCATAACAACAACATTCTTATACAAAAAAAAAGGGGTTTGTGTGTTTGTTTGTGATTTAATTCATGTAGCTGTTTGCTACAAGTATGGCTATGCCATTATGGGGAGGGTGAGATTATAATTTACTGTGGGCTATAGGCACATCCACTCCCGCAGTGGTTCACCCCTTTTTTATTGAAATGAATGGAAGTCATCTAATTAATTCTACATGTCTGGTGGGGAAACAGAGGGAGGGAAAAATTTTTTAAATGATTTGGGGTAGTCACATCACAAAAAAAGCAATAATGATGAGGGAAGGTAGATCACCTTATAGTAAAAAAAACAGGGATAAAGAATTTTACATGGTGTAGTGGTCAAGTCCTGGACTATGACCCTGGAGACCACATTTAATTCCCTCTAGTTGGGTGGGGAAATAAAATCATGAAATTAGAGTTAAAGACCACGGGGCCTGTAATGCAGAAACCCCCCAAAGCTTTCCCCAAACAGATGGCCATCCAGCCTCTCCCTTAAAAAACCTCCAAGGGGGGGAGACTCCATTTCCACCCCGGGGAGCATATTCCACTGCCAACCCTAGCTGTGGGGAAGTTTTTTGGGGCCATAAAATCTCCTTCCTGGTTTGAATCCATTGCTCCTTGTCCTGGTCTCTGGAGCAGCAAAAACAACCCCCCCCCCTTTCCTCTACATGGCATCCCTTAAGTTTTTAAACATGGCTATTTTTCCCTTTTAAACCCTTTTCTTTTTCCCCCAACTAAACATCCCGGCTCTCTAAGTCTATCCTCATGGGCATGTCTTCCACCTTCACCATTTTGGTGCCCTTCTCGGGAATTTGTCCAGCTTGACCATGTCCTTCTTAAATTGGGGGAAACGGGAACACGTTTGAGAGGTCAAACCCAAAAAACAGAGTGAGTGGTCCGGTCCCCCCTCAATCTAACACCATACTCCTTTTGGGATGCAGCCAAAAATTGCAGGGGCTTCGGCCCTCCCGGCATCACCCTGCTGACTCATGTTATTTTGTGGTCTATGAAAATTTCCTGATTTTTTTCACATGTATTTATCCAGCCACTTGTCCCTCCATCCTATATTTCTGTATTCCTTTTTTTTCTACCCAAGTGAAAGGACCTTACACTTTTATGTTCATTTCATTTTGTTCCCTTTTTGGCCCAGCTGTCCAATTTATCCAGGTCATTTTAATTTTATCCTGTCCTCTGGGTTTGCAACCCCCCCCAAATTTTGGGGTTCATTTAAAAATTTGATGAGCATGCCCTCTATTCCTTCATCCAAGTCGTTTGATAAAAATATTGAACAGCACATTGACCCCCTGGCCCCAAAAAAACCCCTGGGGGATGGCTTTTTTCGGGATTCCCATAAGTTAAAAAAATTTTGAAGGCACACAACAACAACAACAACCCCTTACCAAAAAAACAGCTATATCAAGACTTTACAAAAAAAGTATAAAATACTGGTAAAGCAGGAATGGCTCCCGGTTGCTCAAATAAGGGCATGTCCCAAAAGGAATTGAAAAAAGAAGGCAAAACTTTATATAGCAAGTCTAAAAAAATTTATTTTCCTTTATCTGACTCCTTTTTTTTTCTCTTGGATTTAAAAAACCACACAAAGGGGAGGGGTCTTTTTAACCATGACTAGCTCCAGAAATTTTGGGGTAGGATCCTTGGGCACCCCGGGCCCCCTTTAAGTGGCCCTAAAATTTCTCACAGTATCAGCAACCCCCCTTGGTTGCTCTACTTGCAAAGTGGGAACACATGCTACTAGGAACATAGGGCCTTAGCAAAATTTGGGAAAATCATTAAAATTTTGGGCAATCCAAAAAGCTTAGAACCAGTGCCAGCTTCAGCACAGTTACCGATAACATGTGAGATTGATCATCCTTGGAACAAAAACGGGGGATCCCTCAATAATATCTTATCCCCGGAGCCACAACATGAGAAAAGGGGTTTGCCACCAAAAAATTAGAGACCAGAAAGTAAGCCGGGCTAAAATTAATACCTTAAAACCTTTATTCCCCTTTTTGGCAGATCCCCCCGAGAACTCAGAAATAACATATCTTTGGACTAAAAAGGGATAAAAAATTGAAACAAATACGCTAATTAAAAAAAAGGGGAGAAATATAAGACTAAAAATTTTTCACATTTTCTGAAATTTCATCTCACTGAATGTAATAGGATTTATTTCTCACATTTTTAAAACAATTAGGGAAAATTAACAAAATCATAATTGGAAAGGGCCCTTTGGCATAACCCCAACCCCCCTTTCCTAATTCAAATGGCTGCACCCCAGAAGTTTCCACCTTTTTTGAAATGTAAAAACAAAAATTTTCTGGCTAAGGGGTTTGTGAACCACTTTATTCAAAAAAATTTTTCTAATGTTAAAACCAAAATCTGCTCTCCTGTAACTTAAAACCATTACACCATTCAGCAGCGGAAAACAAACCTATCCCTCCTCTCTGCAACCCCCTTTATACATTTACAGCGTGCAATATATCACTGCTTGGGCTGAACTCCCTCAACTTTTTGTCATATATTTTGTTCTCTGTGCTTCTTATCATCCTTTTTTTATTTATTAATTTACATTCTGCTTTTTTTTCCATATGGAACTTCAAAGTGGGTTCACACCACACGTTAAAACAATACAGCTAAAAAAAATTTTGGGAATACAAAAAAAAAAAAAGCATCAGATACAATCCTTGTAAATAAAACTTTAGTTTAAACCTTAGAAGTACACTAAAAACCCCCCATTGCACTTTTAACCAGATAAAAAACAAAGGGCCTGTTTAAATAGGAAGGCCTTGGATGCTGGGGGAAAGGGGAAAAGGTGGAGGGGGAAATTTAGCACCCCTTGGCAAAAATTCCATAGCCTGGGAGCAGCCCTGGGAAAACCTCCCTGCTGGGCCCCCACCCACCATACCTGTGAAAGTGGTGGGACTGAGGAAAACTTTTCCCCTTTCAGAGCTTAAAATTTGGGTGGCTTGTATAGGGACATACAGTCTTTAGACAGCCTGAACCTAACTGTTTTTGCCCTTCTCTTGGGCATGCCAACTTGTCTATATCCCTTTTTTAAAATGGGCCCCGTAAAATGAACACAGTACTCCAGATGAGGCCTGACTAGCACAGAATGTAATGAGAAAATTTTCCCCTTCTTGGAAACTGCAACTATTAAAACAGGGTTTAAAAATTATTTTCTTTTTTTGCAACATCAAATGATAGGTATGTTCAAATTTTATAAAAACATAATCCCCAAAGGGCCTTTTTACATGTTAATGCTCTAAACCAAAACCCCCATCCTATAAGTTTTCATTTTTGTAGTCTAAATGCAGCAGAACATATGGATTTTAAATTTAAATGAATGCACATTTTCTACTGTAGATAATTCTACAGTGATATCAAGTTCATAATATGTACACCAGATGTCACAATGTTTGTGAGCACTTCTGGGTTATTTTAAGTATACAAAGATGGCATGGGGGGTTAAATGTTTATTTAAAAAAAGCATTTTCCATGCCAATGTTGTAACTTAAAAAGGGGTCTATTTGGCAACCAAATGTAACCCGAAGGGCATGTTCAAGTCTTCATGCTTCTTTAATGCCTCTCAGCCAATCTTGGGGGAATTTCAGGAAAAAAAGGAGTTTGTACATGTGCTTAAATGCTTTTCTGCAAAACCCCTTTTAGACTATCCAAAGAATTCACTATGGAAAAAAGCTGGTGAGTTTAACATTCATGGAGCTAAGCCAAGTGGCCCAGAACATCTTCCTTTTTAAACCGCAGTAATTTAACAAAATTTTCTAACATGGGGTCTTTCCTAAATAAAATCTTCTTTTTTTTACACAATGAATAGTTGCCAAAACTTTTCTGTGAAATTTAATTAAGTCCAAAAATTTGGAAACTGTATTAAAATATTCCTTACTGTCTCTCTTTTCAAATTTTTTTTAAAGGTGGGTTAAAAAAAAAAGGGGTGGCTTGAGAAATCTTTTTGTTTATTTACTAAAGCAATTTTAAAAGTTCTTTGCATAAAGAAACAGCTGCAAAGCAACTAGCTGAAACAGCAAATTTTTAAATTTTGGGAACTCTATCTCTAAGGGCTGGGGGACCTCAGAAGGGAATTTAAAGAAGGGCAAAATTTTAGTTATTCATCCAAAAAGGGTGTGTCTGAAAAGTTCAGCTATTCAGTGAATTCATGTGATGATGGGACCACGGTGGTCGGGAGGGATCCTTGGCAGGTTCCCCAGCTGAGAACTTTTATAATTTGGGCATGCTTTTAAAAAAAAAGGATTGCTCTTATAGCATAATCTTATGAAACACATTTCCCCCAGCATTGCAAATAGGGTACACATTGTCCCCGGTTTTAATGCTACAATAAAAGTCAAAACCCAAAACTTTTTGCTCATGAAAATGCTTTTTTTTAAAAATGACAAGGGGATTTTTATTTAACCCCGATGGGGCAGCTGGACAGTATTCAAAGGGGGGGTCTGTCTTATTTCTCTGCCTTTCCGGGCCCGTTGAGGGCAAGAATCTTTTTGCAGCAGCCTCTAAACCCCACCAAATTGATGGACAGATGTACAAAAATCTGGGAAAAGAGTAAGGGAGAAGGGAAGGGGAAGGAACACTGGGATTGTTGGGGGGTTTTTTCTCCCACCCCACATTCCTCAGGCACCAAATAAAACAAAAAAGGGTTGTCCTTTTTATTATTATTTCTGGAAAATAAAAAACTTTAAAACTTTATGAAGCAAAATGTTTTATTTTAGCAGCCCCAAAGTAATAATTATAAAAAGGGGGCTACAAACCCCCCCCTTTTGCAGCTACCAATAATTTTTATCTTATTCTAAAATCTAGTGTTATTACACCCCAGGAAATAAACTGAAAACCCTTAGTAACTATTTTCTTTAAATGCCAAACTCAATTTTTTTTTTTTCCAAAAAATTTTAAAGGGAAGATGAAAAAGCTAATGAATTTTGTTGGGTTTTTTAAAATAAATTCGGGACGGGACGGGAACTTGGCTAAAGGGTTTTTTAAAAAGTGCACTTAGGGGGAAAAAAAATCAGCCCCAGGTTTTCAATAAGATTTCAAAAATAAACAACAGGTCTTGATGGGAACCTAAAATGTTTTTTTTGGATTTCTAATTAGTGGTCTCAAATTATAAACAAATATTCCTTTAAAAAATCATTTGAATACTGTGTCCAGTTCTGGGCACCCAATTCAAGAAGGACATGGTCAAGCTGGAGCAAGTCCAGAGAAGGGCGACCAAAATGGTGAGAGGCCTGGAAGACATGCCCTATGAGGATAGACTTAGAGAGCTGGGGATGTTTAGTCTGCAGAAGAGAAGGTTAAGAGGGGACATGATAGCCATGTTTAAATACTTGAAGGGATGCCATGTAGAGGAAGGGGAGGGCTTGTTTTCTGCTGCTCCAGAGACCAGGACAAGGAGCAATGGATTCAAGCTGCAGGAAAGGAGATTCCACCTGAGCCTCAGGAAGAACTTCCTGACAGTCAGGGCTGTCCGGCAGTGGAATATGCTGCCTCGGAGTGTAGTGGAGTCTCCTTCCTTGGAGGTTTTTAAGCAGAGGCTGGATGGCCATCTGTCGGGAATGCTTTGAGGGTGTTCCTGCATAGCAGGGGGTTGGACTGGATGGCCCGTGTGGTCTCTTCCAACTCTACATTTCTATGATTCTATGATTCCCCACCCAGGGGGTTTCCATGGCTGAGTAGGGAATTGAACTGTGGTCTCCAGGGTCATAGTCCAGGACTCAGACCACTACACCATGCTAGATCTCTATATGCATGTTTTATCGTACTATGAATGTGCACTCTACTCTTCCATGACATCATTATTGCTTTATAGTGATGTGACTACCAACTCATTTAAAAAATTTCTCCATCCTCTCTGTTTCCCATCCAGACATGTAGAATTAATTAGATGACTTCCATTCATCTCGATGAAAGGGACTGCAACCACTGCTGCAGTGGATGTGCCTATAGCCCACAGTAAATTATAATCTCACCCTCCCCATAACTGGCATAGCCATACTTGTAGCAAACAGCTACATGAACTAGATCACAAAGCAAACACACACAATCCTTTGTTTTTGTATAAGAATGTTGTTGTTATGGTCCTTCAACTTGGCTCTGACTTATTGTGACCCTATCACAGGGTTTTCTTGGCAAGGATTATTCAGAGGAGGTTTGCCATTGTCTTCTGCTGAGAGAGAGAGAGAGAGAGAGAGAAACAGCGAGAGAGAGAGAGCTTACCCAGTGAGTTTCATGTCTGAGCAGGGATTTGAACCCACTTAAACTACCATACACATTCAGGAAGAATAACTGTATCTCCTGTGGAGCAGGCAATAATGTGGTGCTCCAGCTGTTGGCAATAATGTGCCATTGCATCGTACTTGCAAAGTGCTGTGATGTCATGACAATATAAAAATAAATTGGAGAAAAAAGCGGGTGGGATGTATCAAGATGATCATAGCCACTCCTATATTGTCTCAGCCACTCCCACTATGAAAACAATCTCATCAGTTAGGGAGCATGGGAACAAATCATAATGATTTGTTGGGCAAGGGAAGGAGACTTCACAGAATACAAGCATAAACAATAAGAGTGACATAATGTGAGTTTGTATGGTACAGTAGAAAACTCTGCAGCAGGAACATTTGAGAGTACATGAGGCTTATATTGGTGTGTGAATCCACCCTAAGATTCCTGGGTTCCTTGAAGAGCAACAGTTGCTTTATATTTTTAAAGAAAAATGTTTTTCTCTTGCAGCATTAAAAAGAGGAACGGAGGAAGAGAAAACAAAAGGAATGTGGTTGCACCTTTAAGACCAACTTTAAGAATAGCATGAGCTTTCTTGGATATTAACCCATTTCTTCAGATGCAGTACCAAGTGATGTTAAAGTCTCAGGCACAAGCATATTTATACAGTTGTGGGAGTGGGATAGAATGTAATAGGATTCAGAAAGATGAAAATCATATTCCTTGCCTAAATTTTCAAAGGGCTGGGCGAGTGGATATAGAACTTTCAGATCTTTACAGTGATTCAGTTAGCTAGTAGTTAGTTAGTTAGTTAGTGTTGAAGTGTGAAAGCAATAAGGCTGCTTACCCAAAGTCAGTTTCTGACTTCAGGAAGGTTGAAGTGTTCTACAACTGGTTTTTGGGTATTGCCATTTCTAATGTCAGATTTGTGTCCATTTGTCATCTGTGTAAAGACTGTCCTATTTATCCAGTGTAGAGAGGCATTGATGCCATAGGATGGCACATATCACATTGGAGGATAAATGAATGTATCTCTGATGTTGCAGATGATGTTATTGGCCCCTATATTATTGTTCCCAGAGTAGATGCGGGGACAGAGTTGGCATCTGGGATTGTGGCAGGATGTTGTCCCTGTATTACCATTCATGTTATGTATCCTGTTGCAAGTGGGTAGTTGTTTAAGATTTGGAGGCTGTCTATAGGCCAATAAGGGCCTTTCTGTCAGAGCATGTGAGAGGGCTGTGTCATTCTCCAGAACTGGCTGTAGCTCATTGATGATGCATTTGAGTGGTCTCAGCTGGGGACTGCAGGTGACCACTAGGGGTGTTCTGTCATATTTTGTTTTCGGTCTGTCTTGTGGTAGATGGTTCCAGGGAATTATTCTTGTCTTGTAGATTTCTTTCTTCACCTCCTTAGGTGGATATTGTAGTTTGAGAAATGCCTGTTGTAAATCCAAATGTTTTGAGTCTGTGTCTTGTGAGTCGGAGCAGATGTGGTTGCATTAGAGGTTTTGTCTGTAAATGATAAATGTGGTAGTATGTTCTGGATGGAAACTGGAGGCATGTAAGCATATGTAGCAGTCAGTAGGTTGTTTTTTTTTTTTTTGATGTAGTATGGTGCTTAGAAGTCCATTGAGCAGTTCCACAGTGGTGTAAAAAAATGAATTTGTTCTGTGAATTGTTCTTGGCTCAGGTTGATGGTAAGGTGGAAGTTGTTGAAATCCTCATGGAACTTAAGTGATTGCTTTCTGTGTGGCCAAATTACAAAGATGTCATCAAGAAACCATAGAAAGAGGAGAGGTTTTTCGGTGTGTATATTGGAACAGTGCTTCTTGAGTGAACTGAACTGGGAACCTTCCTCACTGCACAATTTTAGCACCATGATTACACTTTAAATAGGTGGGAATTATGGGACTTTCAGTTTAGGGAGCTGTACTCTTAGCTAGAGAAAGGCCTTGTGCCCCAGCAAACTATAACTTCCCTAAGATTCTGAAGGATTCTGTCAAGGCAATTAAAGTGGAATCCCAGTGCTTAATTGGCTTGGGGGATTCTGGAAGCTGTAGATCAAAACAGTAAGATTTCCAAGCTCTGGTGTTGACATGTGTAAAGAATTCTTTGGTAGCTCAAACACTGATAGACAGCAGCCTGCTCCTCTGTGGTATTTTGAAAAGAAATAAACACCATTCAATTGTGGAATATCCCTCCTCTCCAGAGCCTCACAAAGCCTTTGTCTGAGGTGGAATAGAAGCATTTGCTTTATCTCTGTTGGCTTACTAGGAACAGGGTAGTTTGAGGAGAGCGTACTGATATTGGCAAGATTTTACTTATTTTGTCCTAAACAGTTATTTCTCATATATGTGTGTCAACATGCTCGGGGCCTTCAGGAACAGGCTAGGTTTCAAACTGAATTTTAAAAAATCAGTCTGAATTTTAAGCGTGACAAACAGCATCATACAGACAGGAGTATGCCCAATTTTGTAAATGCAAATCCATTCTGACAAGGTAATCACCAAGGTGCTACATCTCAAAATCATATGCTACACTTTAAAAAGAAGAATATGGAAATAGACCAATAAACATGTAGCTGTCTTGGCAGATGGGAAAAAAAGCAAGTAGTATTTCAGAAACAAAGGTTGTAGTCCATTCTGAATCCGCTTGTGCCAGTGTTCTCCAAAATAGTTTTCATATCAATGAGTGCTGAAATATGAGGCATCACTTCCAGCCAAAAAGGGTATAGCCCAGTGTTCTCAACTTTTAGTTCTCTAGATGTTTTGGACTTCATCTCCCAGAAGCCCCAGTCAGCGTGGCCAGTAGTTGGTCACTCTGGGAGTGGAGGTTCACAACATCTGGAGGACCAAATCTTGAGAACCACTGATATAGCTTATTGTTTCAGAACTTTATTTCCATTCTTTCCTACTTCATAAGATTGGAATAAAATAATAGAATACTGAAATAGCAAAATATTACCGTAGACTACTTTTTCAATGTTAAAAATTCTTGCAAATGAAAAACTAATATATCAAAGACAAAGGTAAGACTTCAGCCCAGTAATTTGCTACTTCAAGTAGATGTTTGGGCATGGTTAACAGATCACAGGGCCTAGTTCTTCAGACAAGATGAAGGAATCTCATGGTGAAATCACTTCCTTGAAAACTTGTCCTTTTTTGAACTTGAGTTTTTTAAAAATTGAATGATATACTCTGAAGAACTGTGTCTGATGCTTAAGGTACCATGCTTAATAACATCATCAGGGCCTACCCTCTATGACATCACCAGAAGAGTGCTTTTTGTGGCATCATGAGGGGCTGTCCCTTGGTCTCAGGTTTTGGCCCATTTCGTCAAGATGGTACTAACCTGGCAATCCTAGTGTTGGAGTTTAAAAAGAAATCAAAATACAAGATAGCTTACAAAAAGGATGCTTCTCCTCTGTATTGTGTGAAGTAGAACAACCCATCAGCCCCCTGCCTGTGAGGTGGACATACATGTGGATGTATTGTGCCTTCAAGTTGCCTGCTGACCTACAGAGACCCTAGTAATTTCAGTTTTGTAGGCAAAGAAATCTCATATGGTTTGCCATTGCCTTCCTCTAAAATATTGCCCATGGCACCTGGTATTCCTTGCCCCCCCCCCCCCGCCCCGGCCATTCCAAGCACGAACTAGGCCTGACCTATTTCCAAGATCAGAGAGGATCTGGTGCCTCATGCGAGGTAGATACAGCAAGCTAATCCTAATGTTAGATTTGGGAATGAAAATTTCTATGGATTGGGTGGCAGCTGCACCTTAATGGCTGCATTCATGCTTTTGGTGATTGGCAGACTAATTGCTTAGGCTTAGGAGTAAATCACAGGTGTGAACAAGTCCCATAGCTGAAAAGTTTTCTGTAAGACAAATCAAAGACAGATGGCCTTCCTGTCAGCACTCACTTGTGACAAACTCTTGTGGTACTTCAGTGCTTCAGTGAACAAAAAGCTGGGGAAAAAATCCTGTGAGATGTCTTGGAGTACTATCAGTCAGTGAGCTACAAGTTACCACTTACTTCAGTGGCGCTGCTAGATTGCCCATTGATGTGTGCCAGTTTTAAAATAAGTTTGAACAAAGCCAGTTTAACAAGCAGGAAAGGTGAATTGTGTAGCAGTGTTAGAAATAATTCTTATGCATAGATCCCTTCCCTTTACAGATGATTGGGATGATGTGGATGGTTTTACCTATATCCTGCCTTTTCCCAGAGCTGGGATTCAGGCCAGCTTATAGTAAAAATTAAGACAAATATAAGTAAAAAGACTTACAAGTAAAAGCATACAAAAAGCTACTGTTGAAATATAATAGAACTTTCTGTAGAATTTTTATTAAAGGACTTAACAGATACCTTTCAAAAAAACAAGAAAAAAATACTACAGAACATGATTTAATCCTTTTCTTTATACAACAGACTATCAGAATAATAAAGTGTTCACCTGTTTGACAGAAGGAAAAGCCTAGCTTCTCTAGGAAGGGAGTTCCACACCTAAGAGAAACCACCCTTTTCTATGTTCTTGCCAGACATGCTTGTGAGGGTGGTAAAACTGACAGAAGCCTCCTCACAAACCCTGAAGTTAGAGTCCTGCAGAGTCTAGCCTTATGGGGCATAACTAGCATTTTGAATGGTGCCTAAAAACAGATTAGTAACCAGTGAAGTTTTTGTAACAATGGAGTCATGGGCTCCCTGTAACCAGCTGCAATCAACAGTCTGTCTGCAGTTCTTTGTTTCCGAGCATTTTTTCAAAGGAAGCCACATATTGAGCACTAATAACAAGGAAAGATTAAAAAAATTCAAAAGATGCAGTGTGATGGTACAAGCTTTCCCACTTATCTGACATGTTAGGGACCAACCCGCTGTCAGAAGACAGAGATGGTTGAAAAGCGGAAGCCATGTAGGGAGCATGAAGGACTTATGGAGATTCACCTAAGATCGACTGTGCACACTGCTTGCATAACCTGTCAGCCAGCTTAGTGCCTTTTCCTCCCTCTGCTCACTTTGCAAGCAGCACGCATGTGCGAGTGGTTCCGAGTGAGCCTCCATAGGCAGGAAAGAGTGAAACTCCTGTCAGATTAATGGAACTTGTCCTCAGTTTGCAAGCATCAAATGAGCAAATCATCAGATAACAGGATGTCAAAAGTAGTGGCTTCCTGTATAAAATTATAAAACAATAAAATTTCCATTAATAGTGCATTCCAAAGTTCAATGAGACTCACTCCTAGGTATGTAGGTGTAAGATTGCAGCCCCAGTAGTAATCACTTAAACCAGTGGTTCTCAACCTGGGGGTCGCGACACCTGGGGGGTCGCATGACCCTTTCACGGGGGTCGCCGCTCCTCCTCGCTGCCGCTGCCGCCAGCGGCCTTTCTCACTTGGGCCGCCTCCTCCTTGGCACCATCTTTTCCTCCTCCACCCACTCGTGGAGCTGGCGGGTGGGTGGGGAAGAAGAGGAGGAGTGGACGGCCCATGTGGGCTCTTGCGTTCACTCTTCCCTCTTTCTCCCCCCTGGAGCGAGGCACTGACACTGGGGGATGAGCTGTCGCCCATTGGGCCCCTCTCGGCTGGCTGTGAGGTAGGTAGGCTGTGGTTCAGAGTGACCCTCGGGGTGGGTGGCGGGCGGTGTGGCGGAACTGTGGCTCCCTTCCCCGTGGGTGGGGAAAGGCCGCCGCGGCCTATCGGGCCCCTCTCGGCTGGCTGCGAGGGGCAGGTAGGCCATAGTTCGGAGCGACCCCGGGGCGGGCGGCGTGGTGACGGGGAGGCCAGGTGAAACGGCGGCTCCCTTCCCTGCGGGAGCGGAAGGGGCCGCTGCGGCCTGTTGGGCCCCTCTCACCGCACGCGTGTGCGCCCACTTGAGGAGCATCCCGGCCCCACAGCCGCAGCCAGCTGCGGGGCTGGGATGCTCCCCGAGCCGGGAGCAACTGGTTGAGTAGCTGGGGGACGAGGCGGGACACACCACCATGTCGCCGCCCCTGCTGTTCTGGGAGGGAGGCAGCGGAGAGAGCCGGGCCTCGGTGGCCAGCGGAGACCGGGGAAGAGAGAGAGAGGGGCCAGTGAGGAGAGGGCGGGCGGGTGTGGGTGGAGGGAGGGGGCGCACCACTGTCGGCGGTGGCTGAGCCGCTTCTTCCACCAGCCTCTGATGCTATCAGCGGGCACCGCTGGCCTGGGTGGGCAGCTCGGGGAGGCTGCTGTAGGAGCGATGCCCAAGCCGAGGAAGGGAGAGGACCGCGTCGCGTCAGCATATGAGAGTCCCCCTTTGAAGGACTGAGCCTTCAGCATTAACAGGAGGCCTCGGACCAGGCGGGGGGGAACAGTCTCCTTCCACTTCTCCCTGCCGTCGGACTGGCCCTCTCTTTCCGTGTTTCGGGCTGAGATCTGCCTCCGGGACTGAGGAGGCACAGCCCACCCGGCACCACGTGGCGGAGACGGTGAGGCTCAGGCAGAGTCCTCCAGCCACCTCCTCTTCCTCTCCCCTTCACCCTGTGCCTTGAGAGTGACCCAGCCGGGCCCCATGGCCACCGAGGCGACGGCGACGGGGCCCAGTGCCCGGCTGCCTTTGTCTCCCACCCGAAGGGACTTTTACTGGCTCTGCTCTTTCATAGGAGGAGGTAAATATGGAGCAGCCCTCTGCACCGTGAAGGGGGTGGCAATTGTTGGCCAGGCACAGTCATTGTGGGGATTGGCTGGCTGCCTTTCTGCCTTCCCACAGGGGCTGAGCAGTGACTCCATGTTGGATCTGGCTTTGGATGCCACGCTCTCTCTTTCCATTGATGGGAATGTTAAATAGAGGACTTTTGGTGTTGTTTTCACTTGCCTAGAAACTGTTAAGTTTTTTACACTTTGGAGGAGTAATTAAGAAATTCAGAAATCCTTTTCATAGATTAGGGGTTTTTTGGAAATCACAGAGAACATGCAGTCTGTTTTAAGTGCTGCATATCTGATCCAGTGGCATACTTCAGTATGCAGTGGCCATGGATACTTTGCTCCCCTTCCTCTCCACCTGTAGCCTTCCATAGCCTCATAAAAATCTGCTTCAGTGGTTTTCCCTGCCTTTTGGGTGGATTTTTGTGATGCAGAGGGAGTCTGCAGCCATAGGAAACCATTGCGTGGGAGTCTGCAGCCATAGGAAGCCATTGATGTGAATACTGCCCCCTTGTGATAGTAACAGGTATGTAAAAAAACAACACAATTTCATCTATTTGTAATTAGAAATAAATATTTCACAATATATAATTACATATTGTTTTTGTGATTAATCACTATGCTTTAATTATGTTCAGTTTGCAACAATCAAAATACATCCTGCATATCAGATATTTACATTACAATTCATAACAGTAGCAAAATTACAGTTATAAAGTTATAGTTACAGTTACAGTAACTATAACTATAACAGTAGCAAAATTACAGTTATAAAGTTATAAAGTTATAGTTACAGTAACTATAACTATAACAGTAGCAAAATTATAGTTATAAAGTTATAGTTACAGTTACAGTTATAAAGTTACAGTTACAGTTATAAAGTAGCAACGAAAATAATTTTATGGTTGGGGGTCACCACAACATGAGGAACTGTATCAAGGGGTCACGGCATTAGGAAGGTTGAGAACCACTGACTTAAACAGACCTACTCAATTCCATAAACGATCATCAATAAATCAGACTTCTCTCATAACCACTAGCTGAGATTAGAACCATTACTGTGGCCTTGGGTATGTACTTGCAAGATCACTTCATGTGACTCAGTGGTCCTAGTACATGAAATAACTCCACACTGTTGGATGGCAAAAAATTGTTTGGACAAGCATAATGCTAAATACTACCTCTCTTTTTAAAAATCACTGTTAAACCCAAACTTCAGCTCTTCTTGGCATTGTATCTATGGACAAAGTATACCCTTGCAGGATTCTGCTATAAGTGTACCAGTGCTTTCATGCTGTATCCTGCTTACTTCCCTGCTTCTCTGTCACACTGTACAATCATAGTACTAAGTTTCCACTTTAACTGGCTTGGCAACATCCTATGGAATCTGAGGGTGGGTAGTTTGGTGAGGCACTAGAACTACTTGGCTGAGAATTCTAAAGCCCCCCCCCAACTGCAAATCCCAGGATTCAATAAGAGTAGTGGAATTATGCCTGAAAGAAATGATTTCACCAGAAGTGGTCTCAAATGCATTGACATCACCTAAATAGAAAAGATGTTGATGATCTTATATTTTTCTCAAACCAGGATAGTACTGCCAATCTGATATTTTCTGTATCCTTGTGTGATCTTCTCCTTCTCTTTTTCTGATTTGCAGATAGTGAAATTATTCCTCCTGATTGTCTCCGTCCAAGATCCTTTACGGCTATCCGTCGGCCTTCATTGCGCAGAGAAACTGAGGACACCCGTCTGTCAGTGAGCCTTTGTGACCTTAACCTCCAGGAGGAGAACTTCCATGTCATGGCTGCGATGTGTCCTATCCCACAGAACTCCCTCAACTCTCAACATTCCCACCTCCTCCCATCCCAGCTTGAAAGTGACCTCCGCTTTCATCAGCTCAGGGGAGCCCATATTAAAATTCTGGATGACCAGACAGTGGCCCGTTTGGAGCATGCTCGCGAAGAGAGAACTTTGGTCTTCACCAGCAGGCCCCTTAGAATAAATGAGACAATATTTGTCAAAATTAATAAATCCAACACCTCACGTACTGGGACACTCTCTTATGGGGTGACCACTTGTGATCCTAGCACCTTGAGGCCCAGTGACCTTCCATATAATCCTGAGTCTTTGGTTGATCGGAAAGAGTTCTGGGCTGTTTGTAGAGTGTTGGTGCCTCTCCAGAGTGGAGATATTTTGGGATTCATGGTGAATTCAGAAGGTGAACTGCATTTGAGCCACAATGGAGCTAATGCTGGCATGCAGGTGTGCGTGGACTGTTCCCAACCACTGTGGATGTTCTTTGGTTTACATGGAGCAGTGATGCAGATACGTGTCCTCGGTATGTTTGCCTCTTCTCACATGTACGGTGCTACTGACATGAATGGATTGGTATGTGTGGTTGGGGGGGAACACCAGAATATAGTATTGTGGGGAAGAAGGGGAAATATAGGTCCTGAGGCAAGTTCTATCACTTGTGTAGTGGATGTTGGGTGTGAGAGGATGGAGAAAATATGTTTGCTTGTTCAATAGCTGTAGTTCTAGCCAGGTCTTCCTACTGGGACCATCTTCTCACCAATGAGAAGAGGGTAAGTAACTGTTATTTACTTTGAGTGATAAGTAGACCCTTTCTTTTCTCCTATCTGTGGAATGGAACAGAAAGGAAGCTATATCACTGATTTCTTGTATGTAAAACTTTCAATCAAAATAAGTATTCTTCTTATGCTAGAATGTTACATATGTAAGAGACATATGTAAACAAGAAAAAATGAAGACTGCTTACTCTGAATTGTATCAGGCTTACAAGTATGTAAGATGGAGGCATTTATATTGATTCATATGATACAATTTGAGAGAAGCATGATTCAACTGGAGTAAGCATGAGACAATTAAGAATGCACTGCTTCTTGTAATCTTGAGAAGAGCAGACTTTTAAAGTAATTGAGGCATGCAATTTCATATATAATTTAGATACATCTTATTAATGTTCATTTTAATGCCATATTTTCAAGGTTTTCCTAACAGACTTGAATTCCTGAAAATGGTTACTTGCTCTGAGAAATCTAATCGTCATTATTTTATAGCTTCTTCCCAGACTTAACAATTTTATTCCAAGGAACCTGGAGGAAACTCATATCTCCCCTTCAAGGAACTGTGAACAGCATGTTCAGATTACACACACACACATTCTAGCCATTATTCCACCAAAATTAACTAGGCTCAACATGAGCAATCTGCTCATTGGGGCATTCTCTGGACTTACTAGGGAACCATTATGTAACTTTCTGAAGTAAAAGCTATTTCTTACAGGACATTTGTGCAACCTACTCCTTCAGTAGTTTACCTTATATATGATAAACATATGAAATGAAGAGCATGTAGCTTTGAAATAACTGAAATTTTTAAAAAGCTGGCAATAAGTCAGTGGTGGGCTGTGGCTGCATGAGGAGGGAGTAGTCTTGCTGATGCCCAGTGCTTTCTTTTTAAGAGATTCCAGAGTTCTGAGGAAACCAAATTGTACATGAGATTTATTCCAGGTTCTGGACTACAGAATGCATGCACTGAATGCACAAATTCTTCATATAGCTGGAAGGATTCTGTGCTGTAAATTAATCACTGCCAGGTAACAGCTGTGCTCATCACCAGGGAAGTCTTGCTCCTTTTAAAAAATCCAACACCTTCCCCTTGCTTGCAACAATTGTGCTTCCTTGGGAAAATGCCATTAATCAACAGTTGAAAATGAATCTACCACGAGAAGAACTTGGCAAATGCAAGCCACAACTGCACATACATATGTCTAATGGGTCTCTTCCTTTATCTAGCGCATTCTCTCAAGGGTGCCCCTGAGTTTTATGAGGAATGTTTTTAATGTTCCTTTTTTGTAAAAAATGGACTCACTAAAGAGACAGAAATTCAGCAGACCAATCATTTGAGGCACTTTGCTGCCTAAAGTATTCGGAAAACTGTAAGGCAGATGGCACTTTAGTAGACATCAGTTTAGAAGTAGCTTCTTTGCTGTTTCTGGTATATGTCTAAATATTTCTTTAAAAAAATGCCTTCAGCACATCTTTGAAAGGCATCAGGCGTGTTAAATGCTATGTGAATCCTTCCATCAGGCTCAAGTTTATTTTTTTTCCTTGTGAGTGAGGCATACATTAGTAATGTTAATTGGTAAGCAGTTCCCAAGGGGATTTAATCATCACTTGTTAAAGGTTTGTGCATTGACATTACATAGTGCCCTGAATGGGTTTCTTTTTGTAGCATCATTTAAAAATGAAATCAGAGTGAATTGGAACATGCCTGGTTGCAGTCTCAGGGAACAATTGTCACAAAAGAACCATGTAGCATGAAGAAAATTCATCGGTGGCCCTGCTGAATATTTTACTTTCATCCCCAAAGTCTCTTCTTAAGTATTGTTGCCAGAATCTTAAAATAGCAATAAGGGACATCTGTGGCCTGCCAAATTGATAATCAGGGAGTAGCTATTAAGTATGTGTTCTGCTTAAATACCAAATGAAAGTATTGATTTCAATTAACTTAAGCAAATTTTTGTCTGTAAAATTAACATATTGTCAATACTGATAAATTACATGATGCACACATTTCTTTATGAAGGGTACACATGGAATTTATTGGCATCTTGTGCAGTCTAAATAAAACAAAAAGCAGTCCAATGTTCAAATAGGAGGCATACCTTATAAGGGACACCTGTAAGGGACAAGCTTTTTGACTCTCAAATAAGAGGTGTCTCTTGTAATAAGAAAGGACACCTGCCAGTTCTGCATGAGACTACCTTTCTGGCCCTCAAACAACTCTGTCTCTTAAGTCATGCTAAGAATGCTTTTTAATCTGGAACTTCACCTGTAAATACTATTAGCAGAAAACAGGAAGTAAAAGATTGGTGCTTTAAAACTAATTGTACTTTTTACACTGTGTTGTCTTTGTATTCAGAAATGGATTTCAGCCTTACTTTGTGAAAGCATTTTAAGTCAGTGGCATTGAAATGACTGCAAGTAAAGAATCACATTAGTGCTCCAAGCTTATGGAATCTGGTCTCGTGCCTGCGGGTTTGTCTGTTTGAGAGGTTTTGGAGGTGACATTTTTCCTAGGTTATCTTGTATGGCAGTGTGTGCCATAAGCCCTAACCCATTTAGCTGGGCTAAGGGACATGATCAAGAAGATAGGATGCGAATCCAGGAATAAATCTCTGTCTGTATGAACCATGGATAGGAGATGATTTCCACATATGGACCATCTTTGATTAGTAGTATGAATTTTGAGGCCTAGGGCCCTTTCACACTACAGAATTATAGTACTATGTTTCTACTTTAACTGATATGGAAGCATCCCATGGTGCCCTGGGTCTGTAGTTTGATGGGCTGTCTGGAAATTCTAAATACTCTTCCCTGAAATAGAAACTCGAGTGTTCCATAGGATGTTGCTGCTGCAGTTAAAGTGGAATTGTAGCATTATTAGTATATAGTGTGGAAGGGCCCCTGGTATATAGTTCAGAGGTTGGCAGCTTTGGTGGTGGCAGGCCTACGGGATCCTCTAGGACAATGGTTCTCAACCTGTGGGTCCCCAGATGTTTTTGGACTTCAGCAACCAGAAGCCCTGAGCATTGACCATAGTGGCTGGGGCTTCTGGGAGCGGAAGTCGACAAACATCTGGGGACCCACAGGTTGGGAACCACTGCTCTAGGAGCTGCACAGACAGCAAAAAGGCCAAACAAACAAGGAAAGAAAACAAAACCAAAAGGAACCGGAAGACCACTTCTGGTTTTCAAAAAGTATTTTTCAAAGCTTGGAAGTGATAAATTACAAATAGCACAGTTATCTGTAACTAGCTACTTTGGGGACAATGAGGATGTAGCAAAGCCACATTTTTTAAAAAAAACCCTAAATGGGTAAGAGCAACATAATTAACCAATAACAGGTTAATTTCTGCTTATTTTCAAAAACTGCTTTTAAAGGGCATTTTATAAGCATTTTGATAGGAATTTTGCAAGTATTATGCCATTCTTTTATAAATCCTAACAATTTTTTCCCCTCAAAAAACTAACAGAAAGCCATTGGAAAAGTGAAACAAATAAGGTAGTGAGTTACTTGTTTTCATCATTGTAATGAATAATGGCAACAGCAACAATTGTTGCTCAAAAAGTAATTTTCCAAGCCCTGGCATTTTTTGATATTAAGGGGGAAAAAAGCACAAGAGGGCTATTTAAAAGTCAAAGCTGCTCCTGGAGGCTTCTGGATTAAGCAATGTGATTATTTGATTGTGTGATTGCCATAAAAATGGCCTATGGGCCAGCACCACGCCTATTCTTAAGGCCCTTTCCCGTTACACAAGTACAGTAGCCCCTCCACATTCATGAGGGTTAGGGACGCAGAACCCTCACAAAAATGGAAAAATCACGAATAACTCCTGCTCCGTGATTTCTCTCCAGAGCTCTCCTTCCCATTCTTTTGCCTCTGGCCCCAGTGTTGGGAGGTAGGGGAGAAAGAAGACACAGTAAAGGGCTTACTGCTACTTTTCCCTCAAAGAGAGAAGAGCACAGTTCTTCCCTTCTAGTTATTTCTGGTGGCCATCTTGAAAAGGGAGGGGTGAGTATAAAGAGAGCACTTGACCAATCAGTAGCCATTAAACAGCAGAAAGTGCAGCCACATGGGAGAGAGGACATGCCTCCAGCAGTGGGAGGGGTTTTTTGTTCACCCACAAAGAAAAAAAACCCTCCATTTTAAACACAAGCCTGGCAAGCCTGGGGTGAGGAATGCAAGGGAGCGGGAGGAGAAAAACGGTGTGTGTGGGGGCAAGCATGTGCCTCACGAATAATCAAATTTGCAAAGGTCAAACCTGCGAATGTAGCGGGTGGACTGTATAGAGTTATATTCCCTTTAACTCCCCCTTAATATCCTGTGAAATGCTGGGATTTGCACTTTAGGGAGGGATATTTAGAATTCGAGCTCTTGTGTTTCCAACCAAACTGCAAACCTCAGAATCTGATAGGTTGCAGTTGTGGCAGCTAAAGTGAAATATAACACTCTAATTGCATAGAGTAAAAAATCCCCTAGTACAGTTTAAGGTAAGATTCTTTCCCATGTTATTTTCTAGGAAGCATGCATAGTTTTAGTTGGGACCCGAAGATATGGTGAAAATTAAACCTTCTGTCCACAGTGATTTTCTGTTTTGAAATCCTCTTGTTCGCTATTGGAGGCCTAAAAATAGAAGAAGAAATAGAAAAGAAAACAAAAACATTGTTTCTTTTTGTTGCAATGGTGTGGATGTGTTGAAACAAAACCCAGTTAGTATGAAGAGATTTGGCCCTTCCTCACATGCTTGACTGGCCCCATTCCAATTCAGGGCAGCACACACAAAGTAAATCAGAAAAGGAACATAGGCTGCATGCTGTGCATTTAACAAACAAACAAACAAACAAACAAACAAAAAGGATTGTAAGATGCATGCTAATATAGTCTATAGTTTAGACCACAGGGAGGTGGGAAGTATCACTCCCCTTTAGTAGCACATAGCTTGGCAATGAAGTACTGTCTTGTGCATGGTGCAAGTCCGCGTTTCATGGCCATCTTTAGTTAAAAGTTTTTCTGATGACAAGTGACAGGAGAGTTTTTTTTTCTGCTGAGAACTGGAAAGCCTCTGCCAGTGAGAGCAGGCAGAACAGACCAAGGGGACCAAATAGTACCTGACTTGTGGCTTTGTAGGTTGCCATCTCTGTAAGCACACAACTTTGCTGGGTGTTGGTACACTCTGTATAGTGGCTTGTGGGGTCCCCATCATTCTTGTTTCATTTTGGGAGGGGAAAATAATTCATGTTTCCTTTTCCCACTCTTCCTACAGCTGCTCATGTTCACAAGGTTATTGGCAGGGAGAGGAGAAATCCACAGGCATGACTACTGGATTGGGGTGATTGAGTCTGGCAAACATAAACAATACAAAGTTACAGCCAAGGGACATTCACAGTGCACATAAACTTTATGTTCTCTCCCTCTGCAAGTGTGGAAGTTAATAGTCTTCATCGTCAGAATAATAAAACAGCTCTGGATGAAATGGATGTTAGTAAGAAGCTATATATATTAGCTCCTCTATCTTATCACACCTTTGCCTGTGTGTATTGAATAAATTGGATACAGGAAAATTTACTGTTCTCTCTGAATTAAGATGTGCCCCTGAAGTCAAATAAAGCTGCTTACAAGAGTGACAGAATAGACTAAACTTTCTGATAACAACCAGCTTTGTGCTTACAGCAAAATGTCCTGTACAATTTGTAGCATAATGGCTGGATTTCCCTTTTTCTTTTCCATCCATCTTCACATAGATTTCAGTATTTCTTAAACTGAAACAGACTGGATTTCAAGATGGCTCTCCCTTTGAAACCATGGCCTTTGTCTGGTGCACCTGAATTACATACCATCTAACATTTCACAGGTGAAAACTGGGACACCTGTGTCCAAGTACCATCAGAGTGTAGTCAAGAGGACAAAAGTTATTAATGAGGAAGAACACATATGCTAGGTGAGGCTGCAGCAGTTTTCAAGATTTTCCCCTTCTCTTTTCTCCCCACTGCTGAGTTATTTAATTGCAAACTACTTTTGCATTGTGAGCTCAGTCTGCAGCAACTGCAGTATGCTGAGGACAAAGGGGGAAAGTGGAAGGAGGACAGAGAAACCGTAGTTGAAAAAGTGGGACATGAGAAGATAAATTAGTTCTGTCCCTGCCAGATCAGGACAGTTGAAGGGTATGGAATCACAGCAGCTAAACATATAAAGACATTAAATATGTTGTGTGCAGCTGGCCTTTGTTACTCACAGTTGAGTGCATGGGACACTAAGACTCTTTCTACACCCTTCCTTATATTGTTGCCCTCTGGCAGTGATCCCAGCAGCGGCTCTGCTGGGAAGGGAGCATGACAAGAGTGCTCTCTTCTGCATCAGCTGGCTCCCTGTGAAAGGAAGCGTGAAGGACACGCCTCTTCCTTCTGCAGCACAGCCAGGCACTTTCCCGGGCTGTACTGGCGTAGGAAGTCCCTCCATCGCAGAAAACCTGTCAATGATTTGCTCAGTGATCATGCTGTCTGGTGACGGGAGAAGGATGAGATTGCAATGACATCATGCGGAACTGGCATCACGATTCCCCTCCTCCCCCATCCCCATGCTGGGATGAGAGGCTCCAGCGGAAAGGACCCAAGCTACATCAGGACTATTGTATGCAAATGAGGGAGGTTTAAATCTTAATCTCCCTCTTCCTTATTTTCCTAAATTTGTCCATCTCTCCCAGGAGCTAAGGGGTAGGTGAGGAACAAGTAGGCTTCCTCCCACCCATTTTCTTATGTCGGGGAAGGAAATGTTGAGTCCTGCACTTGTGAATAAAAAGAAAAAGAGGACCAGTTGCACTCACGATCAGAATCATCTTGGGAATCTTAACAAAGTCCAAGGTAAGCTGACTGCTGTCTTTCAGGTCTCCTACTCAGTATGTACGCTTGTCTGTTACCCATAAACTCAACCATATAAAATTAGTAACAGCTGCTCTCTGCTGGCAGCCTTGATGCCAAGAATTTGGAAGGTGTTGCCACAACATCTTTAGCCATGCATGAGATGGGTCATTCAGTGACGCATTCTCTTTATGTAAGTATAATACAGTGTGTCTAGAGGTGGAAGCTACTAACACAAAAGGTCACTTGAGAAGCACCATGAGTAATAATGAATAAGTGTGGATTAACTTACTAAATACCAAAAGGCATAGAACGGAAACGTATGAATGCCAAGGCTCAAGCGACATTTGTATGAATTAGAACTGAGACAAATATTATTTTGGAAGAACTTACATTTAAAGCGTGAAGGTGAGGGATATCTTGGAGGGAAAAAAGCTTCACCAAGTGTCTTCTAAAAAACAGCCACCAGCACTTCTTCATAAGGTCCTGACAGCAGTAGCTTTCCCATTCCCCACTGCTGCTAGGTGTATTTTTCATTGTTTTCCCACCCAAGAGATACCATAGTGAAATGGCAAGGTTTGTTTCTCCTCCTGCAGGGATATATAGCCCCTTTGGTAATAGTCACTGCATATATCTATGCCTCCCCTTCACATTTTACATACTTTCTGTGCTAGGGTGTGGCATGCAGAAGCACCTTCTGGTCTCTAGCACTCTGGTGGAGTGTACCATTGAGCCCCGCTCTGCCTTTCCCTTTGGAAAGAGTCTGGATCCGGGAGCTTCCATATCAGTTTGCAGTACTTCTAATTGTGTCACCTTGTTCTGCTGTTTATTTCACAGACTACCCGAGAAATTAAAATGGAGGCTCTTTGCTCCAACTACTTAGAGCTGACTGGCAGTGCTGTCCTCACTAGTTAAGCTGGTATTTATCTTCTGCGTAGAGAAGTACCCATGATACGCCTAGCCGATGAAGTCTCTCTCATTTATACCAAACATGAGAGGAAGACTTTTGTTTTGTACACTTTGGGCTGCTGTTTAATCTCTCTCTCTTTTTGTTATGTGTATGTTAACTGTGATGAGGTCTGTTCTCTTGCTAGGCTGTTTACAGTATACAGTTCCCTTCATCTGAACAGATTTGAGCTGGGGTAGAGAAAAAAGAAGGCAGTGAGCAGTCTCCAGAACATTCAGATAATGGTCACTGGGGCAAACGCATTATGGGTCTACACAGGACTGCAGTAGACCCATGACACGAATGAGAATGTCTCAAGGTTGCCTGGAAGCAGTAAGTCAGATAAGCACAGAGAGGGAAGCACTGAAGCACCACCTACTGAACTTAGCTGACCATAACTGTCTTCACCTCCACCCCATGGCAAAAATATCAGCAGTAAGAGGAATGATGCGTTTTCTTATCTTCCAAAAATCCGGCAAGGATTAGGGTAGTCAGACTGGCTTTCATAAGCACCCACAATGAGACTCAGCATGGGTGAGCTGCTTTTGCACATAGCCCCTAAATTCCAGTACACTGAAGCCATGTTGGTTTTTAATGTACTGTTGCATAAGACATTACCGATGAGCTCCCCACATGGCTGTGATCTTGTGATGCTTCCTAATAACTTGTTTCATCAGTGGGCCTATATTTTCTGAGACAAGAAGTTATGAGGGTTTAGGTTAAGGACACAAGATTAGTTATTGGACTATAGATAAGAGAACAGCTTTCCCATTATACACATATGCTCTCTCTCTCTCTCTCCTTTGGCCTTATGTCAGTTTTTCAGTGGTACTTGAGGCCAAACTAGCAATGATATCTGTCATTTGGCCTGGCCTTGATTTGGCTTGGCCTTCATTAATAAATATCTCCCATACTTCTCCTTTTTCTCTTATATGGGCTCTGGTGGGAATCCTTCCCTCAGCTCATTCATTTGCAGTGTTGGGGAAGGCTACAACCCAGGTTGGATTATCAGTGGTGACACTGAAGTAATTGCTTCAGGGCTATCAGTTGCTTGTCTCTGTCCCTATCCTCCTCCCCATGCGCGTATTGTTGCACTGTCAAGAGAGAAATGCTGCAATGAAAGAAGAGGTGTAGCTCTCGCCTACCCACCCACCCACCCATGCTGTCCAAGAGTTGGTAGCTCCACTCCTTGTCTTACTCCACAGGGAACATTCAACATAAGTGCATGCTTCTACTCTCTTCCCATTCCCCTCCTCTCACTTTTTTAAAAATTTATTTTGGTGCATTGATCTTGGAAGATAAGCAGGGTCAGCCCTGGTTACTACTTGGATGGGAGACTGCCAACTGATGCCAGGTGCTGTAGGCTATACTTCAGAGGAGAGAACTGCCAAAATGACTTCTGAAGAAAACACTATAAAATTCCTGAGGTTATTGTTAAGTTGAAAGGCAACTTGATGCCAGTTATACACAATGTGGCATAACCACAGAAGGTTAGGCTGGACTCCTGGCAATCAGAATGGGTCAGTTTCATAACGTCCATATCCAGTAGAGGGATGTTGTGATGATACTACATAGTAGAGCCAACAAAGTGCATTGTCCCTTGATCTGCACCAGACACTCTTCCCAGTGTCTTGATGCACATCTTTGCAATTTACTAGCAGGATTTCTTCATGTGTCTGCTACTTAGCAAGGTATACCTAAAGTTAAGTAAAAGGTGATACAGGATTCCAGTGGTACATTTTAGCCAAAATGTTTTTATTTGTGTATTTAATTATTTTATTTTTTGTACATTCCTTCAAGAGCTCTGGTGTGTTGTGAGGTGATAGACAAATGTGCCAAAGAAAGGAAGAAATAAAGTCAGTTTCTACTGAGTGAGGAAGCCCTAATGCCAGCTGGGGATGGGTGCAGATTATGCCCAGGTTTTAAAGCCACTCCTCCGTACAAAAATCAGACCTCCTCCTCCCCATTCCAGTGGTGCCTGCCCTAACATTTGTTTTTCTATCTAGAGTTTCAGAGAAACACAGCAATTATCTGATATTTGCTGGTGTCCTGAGATGTGCCCCCAACATAGAGAACTTGGTTAAGGAGAGAGAGCTGCACAGTGCCTTTTCACTGAGCCGGGAGAGCTCTCCCTCTGGAAGTACTTCCTAAGTAATAGGTGGCTATAGGCAGCTCCAAATGTTTACTTTAAAAGAACTTCTCTGTCTTACTTGTTGCTAACATTAAAACACCATCCATCAAACCATATTGGGCAAGTTGCATGAAGGACAGTGATTTTATTTCTCTTTTGTTTCTTTTCAACTGAGTCAGTGCAGGATTCACAGAAATGGAATTATCTTGGGTAGATCAACAATTGCCTTCAAATACAAATACAATCTGCCTGTGAAATTGATTTGGAATAGTCATTTTGTGAGCTAGAGGCTATTATTTTGTCCTCCCTCCTCTGCTTATTGAACTGATGGCAATCAGTTCACACACACACACAGAAAGAAAACTACAAATGTGGCCCTGTAGTGGCTGCCAGGAACCGCCATGATTAGCAAGTTTGATGTTGACTAACAGTCTATTGGAAACAGCTGCTTTTTCTCAGAACATTGTACATACCACAATCATCCTGGTATTAGGAAGGTTATATGTAAGCATAAATCATTATTGCCTTTCACTCCTTCAACTGGCCAAAACTTAAGAGCAGAACCTTGAAATAGTTCATGTAAAATCTGATATTACTAAGACTTTTTTTCTGAGAAACCAAGGGGAGGACATAACTTGTACACTAGGACCTTACTTGGCTTAGTAAATAAGATGGGTAATAGAAATGAAGTTGTTGCTTTAGAGTTGCCAGGACCAGATTCCCAATATGGCTCTTGTAATTTTAGGACAGAGTAGGGCGGAGCTGCAGCCAGTAGTAGGTGCAGGTCCGAATCAAACAGACAGCCCACCTCTTTTCTTCATTCTGCCTCTGGCACTCCTTCTCTCCTCCTTTGTTCCTCTTTCTTCTCACTTAGTGCTAGAGAGGACATACTGCTTTTGCAGAGACCTGAACTCAACCTTTGCAGAGGACTTTTGAAATTAGGATGAGGGTGCAAGACAATAAGCGCAGCCCCCAAGACTAAATGTTGCCCATCCCTGCTTGGAGAGATGCAAAGAAGGGAGACAATCTTGTGGCCTCTTTGTGCCATGATAAATTTGCTAACTCCTCAATCAGACAAAAGACCAAAAGAGTTTCAGGGACTTGGACATTTATTTTGGTATGTGCTTTCATAGATTGCAGGCCACTTCTTCAGATGCATGAAGTGTTATGTTACATGCTTCGGGGGATTATATATAGTGAGGTTAAAAGTAAATGAAATGTAATAGGATGGTGATAATTACACTAAAGCAGGAGTAGACAAAATGTGGCCCATGTGAGGCATGTGCCCCCCCAATCCATTTTTATGGTCTCCAGGAGTCAAAAATGCATTTTTAATCCATTCTCTCTCTCTGTCTCTCCGCTTCAAAATGCCCCAAAATGAACTTTAGGGGGTGTGGAGGGCATTCCCATTACATTGAGAGGGCACCTGGGCCAGTGTGTGTCCAGAAGAGGACTTTTTTGAATGAGGAAGTAAACAAGAAGTGATTTCTGCTCACTTCCTGTTGTTAAAAAGATTTCTCCTGGGTTTAAAATGGCCCAAGAAGGCCCCAGGAAGGTAAGAATGCACTCCATGTCCCCTAGTGAGCATTTGGGGGCATTTGCTCTCCACCAGGAGAGCAGACACTGTGGGAAGTATGTCTCTTTCTAAGGTTACTTGGGGGGCTAATGCACATCCCCTAGCCATCCACAGTTGCCCAACCCCACGTTAAAGGTTAAGAGGAGATAAAGTTAACACAGTGGCCATTGTTCTGCTGTTAGTTAATTAACACCTGTAGTGAGAGAAATGCTGGTATCCAAATTCAAGCCAAGATTAATTGATATCCTTGACCTTCTGGGTAACTTGTGATGAAGCAGTTTTGCACTAGAGTCTGCCTTTGCAGTTGTTTTGTTGAAGAATTGCCATTTTGAGGTCAGCAGCAGAGTGCTGGGAGGGGTATGTCAAAATGTTCTCTTTCTAGGTTTCATAAATTGCCATGTTGTCTACTTTTTTGCATAGAAATGGGTCTGTTTATCCTATGTAGTGAAAAGAACAGGGGAAAGAGTTCTGACTGACTGATTCAGGAAAAGAAAAGGTGTGGCTAAGACCAGAAGATATGAATACATGCTATGCCTAAACTCTTAGAAACACATAAAACTAGCAACTACTGAATATAGCTATGCTTAGTTGCTACTTTGAACAGTTTGTTCCATCACTGTGCCTCAATGAGATGTTGTTTGACACCTGTCCCTTCTCAACAGCTCTTAAAAGGACATGGTCTCTCTTGAGCTCTGATGTGAAACTCCTGTCTTTGATAGAATAAGTTGCTGATGCAAGGACAATAAGTGCATCTCCCTTTATAGCGAATGCAATACTTCTAGTTAGAACCAGCAAAAAAATAGTGAAGACCTGATTGCACTTTAGGAATCTGCCTTATTCTAGATCTAACTCCTTTTCCATCTATCTCAGGATGGGTTGCTCTGCCTTTCAATGGTAAGACAATCTTGTCTGAAAGCCTCTCCTTGCTCTTTGTTTTCAAACAGAAGCTGGGGTTTTGAACTTGAGATGGTGGTTTGCAAGCTGTATGCTGGACCATAGACTTATGGTCTGTCTCCTAAATGCTTTTTCTGTCAGTATGCTTTTCTACTATATGATGCCAGAACCACCCTGTTTGTTTGGCAGCTTTCTTTTCCTTCTTTCTTTTTTTTTAGGTAAGCAAGTACGTGAAGTTTGAGCCATGGTGACAGTTTACATGTAAACAGAAATCAGTGAGCATGGGCCAACAGAAACACAAATGTGGTACTGATGTGTTTAGAGCAAACAGCATGCAGATATTGGTCTCAGGGTGTTTTCATAGGAGCCACTGGTCTTTTGATCCTTGCACAGTTTTCACAGCAGAATATAGATCACTGGAATGCTTTACAACTATTTACTTTGAGAATTTATTACTTGGTAGCAGCAACCTCTCCTTCATGGGGGCTTCTTCTTTATCTTCTGCTTTCTGTTCCTTTTATCCTTATAGAAATCTGAAGCTTGACAGAGAATGTTCAGCTAAGCCAAGTTAACCAGTGAATTGTGCAGCTGGGTGGGGATTTGAATCCAGGCCTTTCTAGTCTTTGTTGGTGTTCTGTTCCTTCAAATCAGCTTTGACAACTGTATCATAGGGCATTCTTGGCAAGATTTATTCATAGTGAGTTTGCCATTGATTTCCTCTAAAGCTGAGAGAGTATGACTTGCCCAGAGTGATCCACTAGGTTACCATTGCTGTGGGGACTGGAACACTGGTCTCCCTAGAACTCCCAGGGTCTTAGTACAGCACTTAAACCACTATACCACACTGGTTCTATTCTCTTAACTTGATAATTTAACCATTGTGCCATACTAGACTTTGGTGAAAAGGTTTTTAAACTATATCAGAATATCCTTCCTTCTGCAGGTTCTACTCTTGTGGCTGAGCGATTGGGCCCATCTGCACCAACCTCACCAACCTCATCTCCAAATTCACCCTCCGTCCTCTGCAGTGGTGTTTCTGATCCTGTTCTGAGCACATGTGGTTCTGGTCCAATTGGCAGCTCACTCAGTGGTAAGTACCTTGCCTGCAGCGTCAGAGTTGCATCTTGTCCAGTTTCATTCCATAAGTGCCTGACCCTTCCTGTTCTCTATAACAAAGTGCAAGTGTCAGGAATCATAAACATTTTCTAAAACAAAAAAGTTACCGTTTCAATGCTCCATCTGAAATCTATTTGTATGATGAATTTTCATACAATTGTGCATTTGTTCAAGACTCCAATCTAATAGAGCAGCCTTTAAAAAAAAACAATTTTTTTAATAATCAGGTTTTTCACTATATCTTGTTTTAACCTGGTTGTAAGCAGTCTTGGCTCCTATTTAGAGAAAGTTAAAATGTAAATAAAATAGTAAAATAAAATAAATTTCACAATATGATGCTCCTCAGGTGTGTTGAATTATGCCCCCACCATTGCAATTGGCATGGGAAAGACTGAAGATTCATTTAAACTTTAAAGGGGTATTCACCTGCAACCTGACTGATGGATCAGGGAAAGGACACACTGCAACAGATGCTGAAAGCTATTAATGTGATTCTAGAAGAAATGGTGGATTTAATTAAGGAGTGCCTTTTTTTTTCTTTTTTACCAATCTAAGAAACAAATCGAAAACAAAAGCCAGAATTAAAAGGGAAGGAATGAAGGGGTGATGTCATAAGGAATGTTCCCTATTAATTTGTCATTAGCCATCAACTATAGTTGCACAGAGCAATTCAAACAAAAATAATCAGATCTAACAAGTAAATAACATGCACAAACAAACATTTTTCAGGGAGTGCTCTAGGTGTGAGATTCCCCCTCCTTGCTTTGAAAATGGGAAAGAAGGTCTAGTTTCTGAGACTCAAAGATAGAGCTGGAGATATGAGAACCCCATGACATACCTATATCTCAATCTGAAATTTGTTATAAGCATTTTCAAAGATGTGTAAAGGCCTAAGAGGCAGAGCTGATCTTTTTGACAAATTAACCCAGTTCTCTAGACATTTCTCAGCATCCTATGATATCCCTTCCAGCGATGACCAGGAAGAGTTCTAAAACAAACTGTAATATTGCTCTATACAAGTAGAGATATATACACTGCATATTCCTTTATTTTGCAAAAGTGGTTTTCTCTCAAACATACAGACCATTTGTGAATCTAGACTACATTTGACCATGAGTGTCAAGTGGAGGGATAAAGGACAGAGTAGGGGTGGGCAAAGTGTGGCCCCCAAGAAGATTTTGTGCCCCCCAAATCTCCATACCCTACATCCTCAAACACTTTGGAAGATCATATTTTTGCCCCGCAATGGGCAGTTTTGGCCCTCAAATTTAGCCCTTTTTTTATCTCTGTAGTAGACTTTATTTGCCCTATATAGTCCTTTCTTCAAAACAGGAACTCAGAGAAGCAGGATCAATTCCTGTTGTTTTTTTTAAAAAAAGGCCTGTTCAGACAAAAAAAAATGGTGAGGAACTCTCACACTGAAAATGCCTGAAAATTGTGATAAAATGGCTTGTGAGGAGTTATTGGTTAGTTGGCAATCTGTTTTACACACCTCATTTGGAGGAGGGGTGAAATGTAGGGGTGACAGTAGGACTGGTGACCCTCCAGTGTGAATGATGGACAGTGCCCCCCCAAATAGTGGTTGTTACCATAGGAGACAGAAGAGGCAGTGGCTAGGTATGCTGCAGGAATAACCACAAGAGAAGTAAACCAGTCATGGGAGAAGACCAGGTTCTCAAGTCCCTATAGCTCTTCTATACTGGTTCAGTTTCACTAGTGTCTCTATCTAGTCATAACAATCTGTGACATTCTTTGGAGAAAACTAACGCAACACGTGCCAAGGACTAAAAATATTCTTCCTGAACTCTACGAGAACTTGAGAACTGTTCCCTTAACAGAACAGTGGGACCCACCAATGGCCCATGTAACCCAACATTTGATAGACATCAGACTCATCCTTTTGGGAGCTGACCAAGTGGAGTGTGATGCTGTGACTAGAGTGAATCCACCTGCTAATCTCAAGTAGATCAGATACGTTTAATCAGTTGGATTTATATTTATTATTTGTTTGAAGCACTTTTTTCAATTACCTCTCAACCCAACAATGTCCCAGGGCATTGTACTATGGTTAAAGCACTTAAAAATTAAATGCCCATTTCAAAAATTTAAAAATAGATTAGAACAATTCTAAAATAATTTAAAACCTAAGGCAGATCAGCCACCCGTAGTTCTAAGGACCAAACGCACTGCAAAGCAGCACAGGCTTAGCTGCCCGCCAGAACGTTAGATGGAATGAAGCCATCCTCACTTCTCTTGGGAGGGAGTCCCACGGTCTGGGTGCTGTTACAGAGAAAACCCTGTGACATGTGTCCACCAAAGTTCACAGAATGATGAGACATTCAGTAGGACCTCCACTGTGTATTTCAAATTTTGGGCAGCATCGTGTGGAAGGAGGTGGTCTTTCAGATATTCACGTAGGCATTGACATAACATTCAGCAGTTGATTTAACAGATCTGCTCACATTGAGACTAGCAATTGGATTTAAGCCATTGTACTAATCTTTCACTTCTGATCCTTTGACTCAATGATCTCTTAATATACCAGCATTGCGGTTGATCAAAGAGTGACAGTCTTTCTTGCATTGCAGGCACGGCTCCAAACTCTCCAGTCAGCATGCCAGAATCCCCTCTTTTCCCCTTCCATCTCAGGGTCCTGGAACGATGAATGCACCATCTGCTATGAGAACATGGTAGACACCGTGATTTATTCCTGTGGACATATGTGTCTGTGCTACACCTGCGGGCTCAAACTCAAGAAGATGGCCAATGCCTGTTGTCCCATCTGCAGACGTGCCATCAAGGACATCATCAAGACCTATCGCAGCACTTAGAGCAGGTTGACAGAAAGGGTAGGGATTGGGGAGATGATCTCAATGAAAATGAACCAGACCAGGCTAGATGGGAAGGGGTTGTCTTAGTTGCCAGTTTCCCCACCCTTATACATGAAGCTAATTCTGAATGTTGCTACCTGTGGGTAAACCCCAGAAATCTGAGGGCTAAAGATTTCTTTCTTCCTGGGCATCTTGCAAAGAGTTACTGCCAGCACCTACATATGCAGCCAGCATGAAAGGTTGGTTGTAGTGCTCCCCTTCCTGGGTTTCCCCTTCCTGTAATTTCTCTGCCATTTTGTCCCATTATAATGCTGCAAAGGTCAAAAGAGGAAGGCCTTCTCTTTTGTCATAAGTGTGTGAATCAATTCAAAATTTGGGAATCACCTACAGCAGAGAAGGAACAAGTCATTTGAGTGCTGAAACCACCTTGGGGAAGTACAAAGTCCCATGTAGATCCCCCCCACCTAAATTTCCAGTCAGTTGGGCTGGAAAGAACTGTCAGTGACATCTGTCACAAAAGTCTATCAGTGGCAACTGGATCCACTTCTTCATCCCATCCCAATGCTATGTGGCATATGCTGCTGCTAAAGAAGGCAATCTTTGGGTATTTTTTTCCTGTCGTGTGCCACATACAGGACCCCATTTTTAATTGACCATCTTCAAATTTTACTTTCCACATATACTCCCTTTTTGTGCTCTAGTACATCAACATCATCTCGTTCATCAGTGTTTCCTCCTTTGCTTTCTCAAGCCTTCTGTCTTTTTTTTCCAAAGTGTTGCTCCAGAAAGCTGCTTTCAAAGAGGTGCCTTCACACCTGCTTTCAGAAAAATGATGGAGCACATTATTAAAGCCATAAGGAAAGAAGGTTTTCCATTAGGTCATTGGACATGTGTCCCAGCTTTGGAGGAAAGGAATATCACCAGTAATTTAACAATCTATGGTCAAACTGAATGTACAACACAAAGTTGGGTTTATTTTGTTATCAAGAAACAGATCAGAAATGGAAGGAATTTATCTTACCTTTTTAAAACATAGTTTAATGAAGGTTTTTAGAAGCACTCTTCTTCCCAACATGTGAAGGACAATGCTCTTGGCTTCTCTTGCTCCCACCACTGTGAATATGCTCTGAATTTTTGGCATTTCCCCGAGTGTCTTGCTACAGCTGATTATGCTATTAATGGACAAGCACAAGGCCTCATTTGTCAACGGCCTCTTGCTTTTTTTGCTGATCCATTTGAGAAACCCTAAAACAAATCAGAAACTCTGGCCATATCATCCCTTAGATCTAAATGGGCTTTTATCCCACATGGTACCAGAATTGTGAGAAACACTAAATCCCTGTTCTCAGTCTTAGCTCCCAACTGTGGATGCCATAGCATTAAATAGGGAACAGGTAGATTAAGAGTGGGAACCAGGAAAGGAAGAGTGGGAAAGGTTATTTCTCCTTTCACCAAAAGTGTTTTACTTTCAAATGGGGGTTGGATTTTCTCCTCACCAAAGACAGAGGCCCTTTCCGCACGGGGTAAGTAGTACGGCGCGGTGCAACCTCTGATGGAGGTCATCCGCACCTTGGGAGTGGACTGGGTCAGACTACTTGTCGCAGTTCTGCATCTCAGGCTGCTCCGGAGCGACCCAAAGTGGTCGCGCAGCGCGCTTTTTAAAAACCTGTTTTCACAGGTTTTTCAAAAGCATGGAGCGTGCCACTCCATGCCATTCCATTCCCGCGCTCTGGTGTAGATTTGCAGGTGCGCACCAGTGCGAGCCTGCAGATCTGCCGGGGGTGGGCTTTAGGCTGGCTAGTTTCAGTGGTTGGTGGGGAGCCTCTACCAACCGGAAACCGCCATTTTGGATGCCAGAGCAGTGCGGAGCAACGAGCTCGCACTGCTCCTCGTCAGGACAGACCGAAACGGACCCACCAAAAAGCCGGTGAGTAGTGGCAGGGAGCGTTTCCCTTGCCGCATACGGAAAGGGCCATATTGTGCTAATATATAGTACTGAGGTTTCATTGTGATAGCCTACTCATGCCAGCAAGAGAAGATAGATATCCTATGTGCGTAGCTGCTCGTTGACAGGGGAAGGGGGCTGGGGAAGGTATTTCTAATTACTCCAGTTTTCCTGTCCTCCAAAGTACCTGCCATGAAGGAAGAAGCAAGAGTCTTTTACCGTACATCCATTGAAGTGAAGATCTTGGATTGGGCCATCTGTACAACCAACCATGTGGATTGTTTCAGCCTGTGCTGGACCCCTTCCAGCTCATTGTTTACAGGGATCAGCATTGTGCCTGCTGCTGCGATGCAGGTTTGACATCTCTTACTCCTCAGCATGTCATTCCAAAGAACAGATGCTCTCATTCTCATGCTGTTAATGTAGTCACAGCATTCAAGAAACAAAACCACCATCTATCCACAGCTGTCTGTGGGCATTAAGGAAAATATAGGCAAAGGCAGGTTCTCCAGATGTTGTTGACTTCCATCAGCCCAAGCAAGGATAGCCAGTGGCAAGGAATGCTGGGAACTGTAGTCCAGCAATCTCTGGAGGACTAGACTTCACCCAGCCTTGCATTAAGATGTACAGTATTAAGGGATGTGATCTCTCTTGCTGTTCACTATCTCTGCGGAGGAACAATCAAGTGCTCCCTAAAAACGGCCTTTTGTAGCAGGTGTGATCATGTCACGAGGCAAAGTATCCAGTGTCATGTTATGAAGCAGAAAATCCCCCAGTCTCAGATACAACAGTAACAAATTAAACAGCTAACAGTTTCATGATCAGTGGTGCAGCTAGATCTAAAATTAATGGTCTTAAAATGCCACCCTTCCCTGTAAGTAGTTTCTTTACTTTATTAAAGTACACAGCTAATAGTGGTCTTTCCTCCCACCTTCTGCCACTTCCTAATTTACAACTACTACTTCATTCCTGGAAGGGAAAAAAAAGCTCCCCCAAAATCTAGTTGCTCACCTTGGCAGTGAAAACTTCTGAGCCTGCATATTTCGTATTTGAAGCTTAAATCCTAGCACCATGGTGAGTACAAGAATGAGGTGGAGTTTTCCTCTGATGCTACATGAACTTACAAATTCACAGAATTTTTTGGTAGAAAAGGACAATAAACTGAGCATCTAGGAGGTATATGGATGGTTTGCCATCCCCTACTTATTTTTAAAAATAATAAGATGATGATGAAGGAAAGGATACTTCAGTAATTAATCTGAGCCCTTGTGGGCTCGCATATGCCCGCCCAAGGGCTGACATCAGGACTGTGTGCTGCTGCTTTTGTTGACTTTTGCTTTCCAGGTTCTTTGGTGACTCTGGAGCTGTAGGTTCCTGGATTTTGGTCCCAAGGTCCAGATGCAGGTGCATCATTGTTCATGGCATCCAAAACTGGCTTCCAGTGGTGGTTACCTCACTCTCCTGAATGATTCAGCTGGCCTTGCTGGTTGAATTTCTGCCCATAATCATCTGAGCATGGCTTGTTTAAAGAAAACAAAATTGCTGTTTTGGGCCAACAGCTCATCCTTAATTGGCCAGGTGCCTCCAACTGCCTGAACCCGATTCAGGAGCTGGAAAACCACTGGAAAAGATAGTTTGAATGCTTGTGAACAACCAGCTCCTCCCAAGCTGAGAATCAGAAACCATTATACCTGTAGTAGATTCCTCTCAAGGTAACAGATGTAAGTCCAGGTAGGCCAAATACTAGTAGTTCAGAAAAAACATAGGAAGGAAGTTATAACAAACCACTGCATGAAGCAAACCAGTGGCTAGCTGGTTACAAATCTGATATGCTTTAGCTCTGAAGTATGTGCCCACTTCAGCTTTGCTACATTAACTGTTGCATCTTCCCTTTTTTAAAAAAATCAACATCCCATCTTCACTGTATCTTGTTTCACCTTTTACTTCATTGGCATGAGGTGATTGCTCATTAGCTAATGCTGGTTAATTTTAACCTACTCTCTAACCGTCTCCCCTTCTCATTTATTGGTAGCTGGCACTTAGAAATCTTCACTGTCAAGCTTCAAATCTATGACTTAAGAGGACTAGATGGAGAGTGAGAGCAGCTATATAATTTGTTACCATTGACAATCTGAGCATTCAAATCTACTTTAAATTTGTACCAATCATTTCAGGAGCTTCTCCTTACAATTACATCCTATGACCAGGATCTATCCTGAGGGAAGCATGGGTAGGTGTTAATTAATAGAAACAAAAATATTGTGTTCATCACATCGATTCTTGTGCAAGCGATCTGAGGATCATATCCAGGTTGAGATCCTCAAGCAAGCAAGCAGAGCATAACACTCCACCCATGCAGTTCCATGCTATCTCTTGCCCCAGCATTTGTCAAATCCTGGGAAGTGCTACTGCTTACTAGTGAAGAATGGAGGGAGAAAGAGGTGGCTGGTCTCAACTTGGAGGGGGGAAGAAATGAGTGTGTGCTCACGAATGGCATGCACCTTCTTTTCCCTTCCCCTTGGAGTCCAGACCAGTCACATCTTCAGCATCTGAATTGACTCTTTCCTCACTCATCTTCCCCCCATTAAGAAGGAGGAGGAGGAGGAGGAGCAGCTGCTGCCTCTCCTAAGGTTTGATAGCTGCCAGAGGGAGGAGGATTTGAACAACATGCCCAGAGCTAAAGAACAGCCCCTTGCACCTTGTTCAGAAAGACACATATGCACATGTATGTCACAAACAGGATGCTGGCTCTGAATGACCTTTAGCTATCATTGGAATAAATGAGAGCTTAGGCTGCAATTCTTTGTCTGCTAATGAGGGAGTGAATTTCAGCCAAATCATTGGGACTTACTTCTGAGTAAACAGGGCTCAGACCTGCACCTGGAATAGCACCTTTAGTTCTGTCAATAGAGGAATATGCATGTGCTTCTCCCTGAAGAGCTTCCATATAAATGGATGAGACAATTTGCAGGTACCTCACATGGCTCAAAGTTTTGGGAATGACACATGCAGCCATACAAACCAACTAGTTCGCATTTACTAATGTTGTGGGGACAGAAAATATTGCTGTTAATTTGTAATAGTTTGATTATAGCATATTCTTAGATGGAAAGGGGGGGATGCATTTTTTAAATAATCCAGACAGCAAACCTAGAGTTGAAGGTTAAAGTACTGTAGGAACAAGGGCATATCCTGGGCATACCATATGTTGCCAGTCAGTATTTATGTTTCTCTAGAATGTATTTTAATATGAGAATGTGCTTGTGGGAGTTTCCTCCCAGGGCTTCAGCATCTTGGACTTTATGCTATAGACACTAGTAATCTGAGCCTGTCTTAGAATGATGACTTTCATAATTAAAATATTTATAGTTGATGCTGCTGCTGTGCTTGGGGGTAAAATGGCTCCAGAAAATATACTTTCTGCATTTCTTAGTATCCCTTTTGGCATCACTTCTGCAGAAGGCACAGTCCCTTTGTTTTACATTCAGTTGTGGCTTAATTTACACTGCAGCCATATCTTTAAAAAACCTAGAATTCTGTAAGGGAGGGGCACACATGTGGACCACCCTGCTGGATCAGGATCATTGGCTGAAATCTTGCAGAATATTTTCTACAGTGTGCAGTATGTTAAAATCTTACAAAGTTTAGAGTATCTATTCTTTTAACGTACCTATTTTTAAATACTACTGCTGATATTTTTGTTATTGGCCAGAACTCTGTATCAGCTACTTAGTTAACTAAGTAACCCAAGTAACATAAATATAGTTAACAAAGTAACCTCTCTTGAGGTGACCCTTTTCCTGCTCTCCTGTCAGTGGCAGGATGGCTCTCCTTCTTTCCATGCAACTGATGCCTGCTAAAATAGACTGGGAGGAGAGTTATGACATTGACAAGAGTGATGATATTGGCAAGAGTGAGTATTGTGAACATTGGATTGTGACTACAGAAATTACTTGATTTGCTCATGTTCCATATTGGTTAGAGCTACTTAGCTACTTAGACATAATTATGATACTATTTCTACAGTTGTAACTCCCACCCCAACCTACTTTCCTGGGCATCAGCTGCATGGGAAGAAGGAAATCCATTCAGCCACCAATTAAAGCATGGTTGAAGGATGTTTCAATCCTTCATGGGAGGCTGGGCCAAGAGAATTTACTTAGTTAACTAAGTTGCTAATACAGAATTTAAACACAGACCTTAATTATGTAGCTTAGACAGAATTCTAGTTGCTATCACCATCTTCATCATCCAGAATCCAGTATCAGCTACTTAGTTAAGTGTACTTGACTCAGTAACCTCTCTTGGCCCATCCTGAAGGGACCATCATTCTCCTGTGCTGCTATTGCCATCATAAGAGGCCTCCTTCTGCCCATGCAGGGGATGCCTGGTAAAGTAGGTTTAGGAGGTAGTTATGATCATGGAAATTGTTTCATAGTCATGACTAAGTAGCAGTCATGAATGTGAAGCAGTTACAGACAAGTAAATCTAGGTAACTGCTCCATATTTATTTAGTTACCTATTTAGTCATGACTGTAACACTATTACCCTGATTGTAACTCCTCCTCCTCCTCTACCACCACCACCACCACCACCTATTTTTATCTACTTAATTAAGTAACTGATATAGAATGCTGGTCATTATTATTACTGCTAAGAAACAGAAAAGCTACTGTGAGACAAAGTTTAAAAATCAATCTGAATATTTCCTTCCATTACAGCCCACTGTAGTTCTATTCACAGAAAGCATCTTCTGTGTTAATATAGGTAATGGGCTCACCTTCAAGCCTTCTCCATCCCCAATAAAATCTTTGACTAATTGGTTGAACTTGACGAGGGTGGTTCTGAGGTTTTGTTTTTGCTTGTTTAATATCTTCCTAGTTATGATAAACCAAAGCAACAGTGTCTACATTACTTGTACTCATAGGCCAAAACCCTACACTGCTGACAGTAGGATAACAATTCCAAATGTGGAATTATGATTCCCCTGTCACTACACTAACCATTTTGATTTGATAGCCCCTTTCCACAGCTATTCCATTTCTGGTGGAGAGAGATGGCTGAGAACATTTTTTGACAAGATCTGCTGGGGTCCTCCAGAGGCCTTTGCAGATGATATCACCAGTCTGCCTCACTCTATGGCAACATAACCAGATACTTCCCTCGCCATTTCCCACCAGCAACAGAACAGCTAATGGGGAGGGGACACTACCACAGTGAAATGGTAAGTCATAGGAAGGGGGCTTTGGATATCTTGCAGGGAGGAAGAGAATACCAACCTCTGCAAAACCCCAAACCCCAAACCATATGCAAGTATATGGCAGATTTAATGTGTATGTTACTAACAGGATGCTGGCTGTAAGATATTATCAGTTTTCAGGAGATGCAGCCAAGTTGAATCTGATGGAAGGAAAGATATCTTTGTTGAGTTTTGGACATGCTGCCAGATGTTAGCTTTTCAACAAAAGCTAAAGGGGAAAAAAAGCACAAAAATGGATAGAGCAGGTAAAAGAAACGAGACTACACTGAAGGGGCAGAACAGCTGTTTTGTTTTAACTTGCATTCTAAGCTACTTTGAATCACATCTGGGAGAAAAGCAGAATATAAATCAAATAAAAGGAATGAATTACTTACCTATTAAAACAAGTATTTTTAAAAAACACAAATATGGAAGGTTCAAAAACAAAAGTAGACAGTATATGCCAGGTGCCTCTCTGAAAGTCTTTTTAGAACAGTCAGGCTTGCCTGAGTTCGGTTGATTTATTTTGTCCATGTAGGGAGGAGAATGAGGAAATCAAGACCCTGATCCTGAAATCCTTATACAAAAACTACATTTTTAAAAAGTGATGCTGCTGCTGCTGTGAGCTTTTGCTGAAGTTGTCTGCACAGGCATGTGACCTCAGTTGATAATGGTAACCTAAAAAAATAAGCACTATATCTCTTCTTGTCCCTACCCTCTAGCACCCCTCTTGCATATGCAAGAGCAAACCCAGAAGACTAATTCATGCACCAAAACTTCTTTGTGTATACAGGAATCTGGCTTGGGGACAGCACTTTGGGTCAAGGGGGACACTGAGAAAAAAGAACATTATTTTTCTCTCCACTTAGCCTTTGGATAGGGCTGTACATAACGAGGACCAAAGATGGGGACGGCTAACAGAAGCCAAAAAGGAAGTTCAAGGTTGTTTATAAAGGAAAGGAGCATTTCAGTGGGAGCTATAATAGAATGGGAGCTTGGTTTCATTTTCTCTGTGTTTGCGTGTAGGGTCCAGAGTAACTCATGTGATTCAATGTCATTGAAATGAGAAGTTTATCTTTTAATTGCTTTATTTTAAAAAAATGTTTTTGTGTTCGGTTTATAATATATCTATCTATCTATCTATAAAAGACTATTCCATCCAGTGTGACAATTGGATAACTGTGATTGTGAATAAAGTTGATTTAGGTATTCAATGAAGGTGCAGGTATGGGCTGCTTACTGACAACACAACAACAAATATGAGGCTGGTCCTAGGGGTGAAAAACTTGCCAGTTAGGAAAGCACACAGAAGTATTTCCATTTATGGCATTCCACACATACATAACTTAGACCATTTCCGCACTAGATTGTTATAGTACTATTATTCCACTTTCAACCTCCTATGGAATCCTGGGGTTTGTAGTTTAGGGGCAGACCTCAAAGGCCCCTCTCTAAACTGCAAAGCCCAGGATTCCATAGGATGTTGACAGTAGAATAATAGCACTATAACAGTCTAGTGTGGAAATGGCCTTGGAATTAAATTCACTTGAAGTTTTTTGGTCTTTGTGCTAAGCAGTCTGTTTCAGAGACATGCATGAAACACACCTTTGCACAGGATGATATTTCTGGATGGACTGATTCCCAGCAAAAGACTCTGGTTGCCAAGAAAGGGAACTTCAGTGGCTACATGCTGGTTGCTTTTTATATAGACTACCCACCCACCCACAAGACATTCCTGTCCTTTTGCTATCATCTGCCGGTCAGAGCAACAGCTGTATGCATTGGTGATTGCGTGCAACTTTGGTAGTCTTCAACAGTAATTGGCACTTTATGGATTAATGCTTACTATTGACTTCATTTGTTCCAAAGATAACCTGTTTTTCCAAAATCAGCAACCTGGTCTCCTACAGATGGGCTCACAGAGGTAGCATAAGAGGAACTGCACTTGATTATTAGCTATTTTTTTTTAATCTTGTTCCTATTCTGACGCTCTCCATAACATTCATGGGGTTCTCAGCTGGTCAACCATCCAGACACTGATCAGACTCATGGTTGCTGAGTTTCAGCAAGACTATGAGATTATATACTTTCAGACCATGCTCAGCTGGGATTCTTATGATAAAGAATCTGCACTACTAATTCACTGCTGGGCTTCATATTTCACTTGTGCAAATGCTACTGTCTGCTTTAAATATTGGGAGGCTTGGGGCGATGCTGTTCATTGTTTTAATTCTTACAAGATGTAGACAAACGCACAGTGAACGTAATGCTTACTGGAAGCAGAACTTGTGGGAAGGAAGGCTGGCAAGATACCTCAGCAGAAGGATTAGCGTCAAATCACTACCACCTAGTGGTCAATTTAGTGATAGGCATAGTGCAACAGCCACTGGTTTTAAAAAAGAAAGAAAAAGAAAGAAAAAGAAAGAAAGAAAGAAAGAGAGAAATTGTGGCTCATTTTAAAGGCAATGGAATTGGCATTCACAAAATATGTGTTAACAAAACGTAATGAGAAACAACACTGTAGAATTGTGTTAGCTTTCTCCTGCTGACCAGTTTCCCATGCAAAATTCCCCATCAAAGTTGCTCTTCCTTCTATTCACATAGTGTTGCTAAGCAACTTCTCTTGTGACCACATAGTTGCAAAAGTTTGGAGGAATTCTGAGTGGCATTTGTTGCATTTTATGGATCATATCACTTCCTTCTTCACAGTAATTTATTCCAACATGATTTTCCTGTTAATATACTAATGTGGCTTTTCTGACTCTTGACCACTACCATCAAAGAAAGTGTATGGAGGTATTTATTAATAAAACAAATCCATGTGCAGTAGTGGCAAGTTACTTTGCCAAGAATAACAACTTCTAGAGAGTAACTGGGTTAGCCTTTTAAGCTGTCAAAAACCTCTGGGTTGGATCCAGAATCCAAGTTAGTCATGATTAACTGAAGTCCCATTTATTTCCTTGGGTCTACCTAAATATGACAAAATCTGTATCCAATCCTCTGACGGATTTTGTTGTATCAGCTTTATCACTGCAGAGTATCAGCTTTATTACTGCATCTGATAAAGTAGATACCCACAGAAGCTTACATTGCTACAAATCTATTAGTCACCAAGATGCCATGAAACTGTTGTTCCCAGATTTAATGCACTGAATTATTGGTGATCTTTTGGGTTCCATGACACTCATTCTATAAGTTATCAGAAAACAATAGTGGGCAAATCACATGTACTTCTTGTATTGCATCTTCTAATGGATTGCTAAAATCCTGCATCAGGAAATGAAAAGTTCCACCATAGCAAAATTACAAAAAGTCTTCTCCTACTCTCTGGCAAGACTTGCCTTCTTATTGCAGCTTCCCCCCGCCAAAGCCATGTAGCAGCTGGTGAAGAATGGGGGCAGTGGAGAAACATCTGTCTATGTATAGCCAATGCATAAGAACAAGGTCATCTTTTAGGACCTCAGGAGATCCAAGATGATGGCTTCATCAGTATGTGTATGGCATTGTGCAATCACAAAGCCAGAGGCTTCTACATGGTTAGGTGAGTCTGGAGGAAGGGGGTTTGGTCACTGCATGAGGGAGGAAGAGAATTCTGGTCTCTATAAAGACCAGAAAACAAACAAGCAACAAAAGATATATACAGTTGGCCCCCAATATCCACAGATTCTGTATCCATGGATTCAACCAACCACAGCTTGAAAACATTACAATTCTGACATTTTATTTAAAGGATGCCATTTTACTACACCATTGTACATATTGGCACTTGAGCATCCACAAATGTTGGTATCCTCTAGGCAGATCCTGGAACCAAACCCTAGTGGATAACAAGGGCCCACTGGATGCAGATAAAATGGCTTTATACCTGCATAGGTCTTCAACATGATGCAAACTGGTTATAGTGTGCTCAGTATAATGAAACTGTTAAATATTTGTATGTACAGGCTCCTTGCCATGCATACATAAAGAAGGCATTTGTTCCTACTGACATGTTTAAAACAACTTTTTTTTTCTTTTTGGTGGTATGTTGGTTCAATTATGCTACTGAAGACTATTTTGTTTTCCAGATGTGCAAAGAACAGGTATCATCAGGCACACTAGACTGTGTGAGAAGTGCACATTAAAGGTTATTTTTAAGGCCTTACATTATGCAGAATACATCTTGCCCTATTATGGCTACTGCAATAGATGTACAGCTATACTCTTTGCAGAGCACCCTTGAAGTCTATGTTGTTCATAACCTTTTTACAGAAGCAGTCCATCTTAACCATATTTCAGTGGATTGATGACAATCTTGAGGAAAAGGCTGGGGATCAGCAGTACATTACATGTTTTAATTCCTGGCACATTAAAGTAGGGCTAGGGAAAACTGACTGAACCCCTGGACAGCCACTGTCAGTCTGTCTAGACAAAATGGGAATTAGGCAATCCAAAAGTCTAACTTAGGATAAGGCAAATTCCTATATTCTTGCTTTTGCTGTTTTCACATTAATACTCAAAAGAGATGATGTTCAGTCATGAATTCTGAGTTGAGCTTAGAGGTATCTAGTTCCAAAATTACTTGCAATTATTATTTTTCCAATAATGAAGGTACAACTGCACAGTGACTGCAAGTTAGTGAGGGTTAGCTTTATTCCTTTTGCTGTGTAACCATAACTTTTAGTCAGCTTTAATAGCTATTATTGGGTGTGGTACACTAATATGGTGAGGAAGGAATATACTGGCTTCTACTATCTTTCGTGCTGGTGCTTCATATTCTGTTGCGCTTGCTGAGGTCACTATGATAAAGACAGGAAAAGAACAGGGTTTGTATCACATGTCAAAATCTTGTAGCAACTATTTAGTTTTCAAGAGTTATTTACAAACTCTGTTTCTCAACCATTTTATTTTTTTTATAGGCTCTGTTGAAAGTATATTGGTTTCTTTCCAAGTTTTCTTCCTTCTGTCTTTTAATATAATTTCTGGTCATTTCCACATTTATTGTTCCCATCATGAAAATTCTTCCATATTTTCATTTTGGTGGACTGGATGACAGCATTAACACTACAATTTTTTGTTAAAAATTTGCTTGCAGCTGGCATCCTGTTGTTTAGCCCCAGCTAGAGTAGGCCCATTCAATCAATTTTTGAATGGTGAGTCAACATGTATGTAAATTCCAATAATTGAATGGGTCTACTCTAGTCAGGACTAACAACAGGATAGATGCTTGCATTTATATGATCTGTTGCAAACTGTCAAGAAATTGGAGTAAAGATCAAGCTGAGCTCTGCAGACAAGAAGTCTGTTTAGTACATTTCATAGTGTACAAACTTTAGGAATAAATGAACCGATCAACAACTGGAACACAATTAAGAAGATCAAAAACTTTATTTATCCCCCATAGGACAACAGAAGGAATCATGTAAACAAATGGAAATTAAAAAAAAAATCTTACAATTTGCAAACATTTGAAGATAAGAGTATCTGTTACCTTATCTGTTAACTAAAAAATTATGGCCAGTTAAAACATTACAGCAATGTCTGAATGTCAAAGATATTTTGTGGGTTTCAAAGAGTCTGATGTCAAGGGTAAATATTTTTTTAAAGCTGAACAGGTCACTATATCTTTGTTTTAAAGACAATTTTTTTTAAAAAAACAACACACGCATACTTAAATCCCAACAAAAAACCCCCATAAATATAGAAATTAAAGTTCATATTAGCACCATCTTTGGTCCAAGCAATGAGTAAACTGGGAGATGACGGTGAGGTACATTAGTTAGCAAATCTATTCTGCCTGAGACACTGAATATTGATTTGTGGTTTCACATTGCATGAACCTAGAAGTAAAACAGAGGCTGCAGACCAGAGACGCTTGAAGTCCCTTGCAAAAAGAAAAGCCTTTGTCCTGTTACTGGCATGTGTTCCTATAGGCATTTGACTCATAGAATAGCATAATTTCATGGGTCACCCTCAAGGGTAAGAGCTGCATAGTCCAAGGACTTTTGCCCCCGGATGACAAAGAATACTGGGCATAACTCTTAATTTCTGAGCAGCTGCGTATGGGCCCAGCATCCTCCGATGCACAGCAAGGGATTTTGGGACAATACATCTCTAGTTGCATATTGCCTTCCTAGTGCCTTTAAAAGCTGTATCAATGAAACTGACCACTTGGGTTCTTGTGCACTTGGGCCCCCACTGTGAGTATTTTCACAAAATTGACACATTCAGTCTTTTCACTGTACAGAAACTCTCACAGTACAGAGGTTCTCTGATTTAGCCTAATTGTGACCCAAAGACACATCTGAGTACAAGGCATTTCCTCCTTTGAAATGCCATTTCCATGATCCCTCTGTCATACCAAACTATAAGGTATGCACATTTCTAAGGGAGCATTCACAGGGAAGTTACTTTAAAAAAAACCCACTCTAGTTGCAACACCTTTGGGAATCTTCCTTCCCAGCTCTACTCTCGCAATCCTATTGCAAAATTTAGCCACCATATCACACGCTGCTGTATTTAATTAATATTTTTGCAGGTATTTTTTATTGATGTGGAAATTTGCTTGCTGTCACTTGCCTAGATAAGAATTAACCCTCTACCTTTAACATGCTCAACTCCCTTCTAAACACTCACAGCACAATTCTGCAAAGAGTTTGTTTGGAATTAGATCCTACTTAGTTCAATGGGACTTACTGAAGTAAGGGTGCACAGGGCTGCTGTTTGGGTGTTCTTGAACAAATGAGAAAAAATTATTATGGGGAAGCTGAGCCAAACTGTACATCATGTCTTTTAAATTGCATTGATCTATGTGCAGTAGCCAAGAGAAGCATTTTGAGAATTTCAACATTTCAAGATCTCAGTGTTTGCTTCATGACCACAAAACAACCACAAAATCATTCTGGATCTGACAGCCAGCCTAGCATATGAATGTAGACTAAATGCACATCAACACATTTTATTATGCTATAACCTTTTAGCTCAAACAAGGTGAAACCATGAGGAGTTGAGGAACTCATTATTAGTGAAAGATGGATCGGTGTTCTCAAATGAAATCTGGAAATGAGGAAAGCTAACATTCAAATTCTCATTCCCAATATCACAAGTTACAATAAAAGATCATCACAGTCTTTTATCTCCTCTGTCAAATTTTTTATGCACAAAATCAGTTTTAAGAATCAATAAGGAAGATCAAATCAAGCATTGTTGTTTGCTGCCAGTTTCATACAGAGTAATATAAACTAAGATTTATGGCAAGTCACCATTATAATGGTAAGAGAGTTGCAAGCTAATTTCACTACAGCTGTATTCTCTGAAAGCAATGTGTATTCCTTCAAGCAAACTTAATAATGATGGCCAAAAAATGGCTTTTGATGGTGTGACCAACAGTCTTGTAAGAAGCCGGTTTACTATGCAAACAAAGTCATATTCTTCACATAAAACTCCCAGCCACCTTTAAAGGAGAATACAAGTAAGTAAAAAACAATTGCTTTTCGTTTTGTTTTCTTCTGTTTATATTAGGCTTGTACTCAGGGATACATCCAACTTCTAAATCAGAAAAGCAGTAATTGTATAAGTTTCTTTTTAAAAACACACATAAAACATTTTGTTTGGACAGTGCCTAACATGATTAGGTTTTCAACTGGCCAGTTACCTTAGTTTGTTCTGAGTTGCTGGTACTCTTTGTCTTACCAGCTCATTTTCTTCCTCTCTTGAAAACACAAGATCTCATGAGACTCTTTATTTTCTCTCTTGCTAGAAAGCACGCCACACTTGATTCCCTCCTAGATCCTTTCATAAAACAAATACACTTCTAACAGCCGCCCAGCCACCCACTGACTCTATCTTCAACCTACATAGCACTAGTAACCAATCCAGCTTCTAGAAAAAATGCCTCCCTAAGGAAACAAGCCAAACAAAAACAAACACTACACCGCCCACCAGTATCACAAAGCCCATAGACCAACCACACATCCTTCACCATCTCCTTGCCAACGTACTCTCCCAGCCTTTAAGGGTTACATCCTCCTTACATGAGACAACAACAGTTAACAAGAGACTCACTGGAAGCACAAAGCTCTATTCACTAAGCACTCAAACTCTATATAACTTTTACTGAGTGCTTTTTTTCTTTGAAAAAAAATCCATGCATTTTCTTTCTTTCTTTTTGGTTTCCAACACAGGGAGTTCTGCTCTCTTAATCTTTGAAATTCATAAACAATTATCTACTGGGATGCTACCGTTTTGCATAGTAAAAGGCTCCTATTAGATTTGTGACATGCCAGTTTCCAAAAAGTTCTGGTTTAAAGTTCCGTAGATGAAAATTTGGCAATGCCAACAATGCTCAGAGGGCAAGATTTGAAATGCTGCAAAATGTGAGATCACCAGCTGGCTCCATCTCTTTCTTCTCAGTAATGGTTCACTTCATTTAACCAGAGGAGAGCCACTTGGTTACAATCTAGTTTAAAACATAACCAGTCTATGCTGTCATGCCACCTACAATCATTTCATTTTAGAAACCTCTACATCTTTTCTCTCCCAGAGGGAGAAGACCTCTTGATAAATACAAAAATGCATTATCTTGTCAGATGATGAACTTCAGGATACAGACTCCTGTTGCATTGCAATATATATAAATCTGACCATTTTGCAATAATGGAAGATATGTTTTGATACACAGAGCAGTGATGCAATTTAACACATAAATGTACAAAAAGTACCAAGGGAAATCAAACCAAGGATTACAGTAATGAATATATCTGGTTCAATTTGGTTTGTTTTTTGCCCTGGAAAACCCAATCAATTCCTCCCCAGTCATGATCCAGTTATCTCTTTTGACCATTACCAAAATATTCCAATTCAATTTCATAACAGGAGTCTCAACCCAGGACAACAGAAGCTGTTAGCATTGTATGTGACTGTGTGAAAACGACAGTGTGAAGCTTTCTGTCAGTTTGGGTTTTAAAGAAGAAATTTGCACTCATGCCACCAACTAAACCAATGCTGCATGGGGCCAGCCCACCCAGTAAACCTTGCCTGAAAGGGACTCAGGAACTTGACCTTTGGCCACCTTGAACCTGAGCAATCTTATCACAATGAGGAGGGGGGGAACCCTGGGGAAAAAAAAATGATTCCAAGTGGGAGTGGTGGTCATGATAGGTCTGGAATACCTGTACCTTTACCAAGGATACAAACTCTATCAAACCCTTTCACCGCTATTTTAACACCAGAGCCTGAAAAAGTTACCTTTTGGACTGTAATGCCCAGAATTCCTCAGATAATACAACCAATTGCCATACTGGCTGAGGTATTCTTGGGAGGTGTAATCCAAAATAGTTTTTTCCATGCTCTGCCTAACACTTTCTCTCTCTCTCTCTCTCTCTCTCTCACACACACACACACACACACTCACACACAACAATATAAGCCCCTCCAAAAATGAGGGATCTCTTAATTGCTCTTCCAGAAAACTCTGCATGAAATCAGAGGCAGAGTTATAGAGCTGAGCAACAGTAACTGAAGAGCCTGCAGAGGGAGTTCCAATTCACTGGCCTCCAAGGATGTTGGGAAAGGCCACATGTACAGTACTTGATTTATTAGAGATTACAAAAATAAAATAAAACTTGTGAACAGATATGGTAGATGAAACGAGACACCACACAGAAACCTTGGAGCAAGGACAGGAAGCCCATGAGACCATTTTAGAGCCTGATGAGGTTTCCATGTACTTGCCAGTGATTTCTATACATCAACCTTGGGGGAAAAAACCCCACATCCTTTTTAAAAAGTGAAGAATAAAAATACTATTTACAAAGAAACATACTCTCCCAAATCGTACCTGTCAAATGCTTAGAATATGTACAGTACCCCTGATTAAATTGTATGCATGTGTATCTGGATCATCTATTCTAGAATCTAGGAAGAGGTTTGGATTGTGCCAGATGGATTCTGACTATTTAGCAGCAGAAATCCAGTTGATATTTAAAGTGAAGCATTACAGTTAGTCAGCAGCATAGTTTCCCTGGCCAGCTTGTGTGCAGATTGCATGCACAATCTGAATTTTCATGAAACTAAATAAACAAGATTAAAAAACTAGGATCTTTCATAGTCAAATCTAGTGGGCCTGCAGCTTTTCTGGGATCAATGGAGACCTAAAATCAGAAAATGACGTTCATGGAAAAGGCCATTGGACTTAGGGGAAAGGCATGGTTGTTCTCACATCTCTCCATTTCCAAAAGTGTGTTGAAAAGTAACTTTTTTGATGGCAACTCCCAGAATCCCCCCACCAGCATTTCCAGAGAGTTTCTCTTTCCAACTTTTCCAAGTTCTGGTTTGGAATAATTTACCCAGAAAGCTAAGTCTTCCTGCTTCCTAAACAATTTTTAAAAATCCTAAACTTTTGAGAGACATCTGTAAGAATCAGGAGAAGAATTATTACTATAATGGAAGAGGACACTAAATCAAAAATATATACACTTTAAATATATTCCACTTTTTCCTCAATATTGAGACTCAGGGTGGCTTATAAAATGTTAAGACCAGAACAAATTCAAAATACAAACTGTGCATATATGCAGTGACATTTAAAGGCCTTACTTTGGCTTTCCAGCAGCTCCATAGTAGCTTTAAGAAATAATAAAAAAAAAAAAGGTGAAAGCTCAAGTTTTTACATAAATATTGCTTTCAGGGTAAAGATAACCAATAGCACAATCTATACGTGGCAGCAGGTTCCAGTGGGTCCAGTGGGATGTACCCACCACGGTGTTATAAGACTGCAGGCTTTCCCACAAATTTATATTTATTTTTGTATTAAGTATCTGGCGCAAATACTTCATTTATCATCTACAATAAAAATGGCTATCTTTTCATCTGGCCACCTTGAATTAGTTGCTGGAAAGAAAATGTTCTGGCAAGATTTCCAAAAATGAAGCACATAGGTCCCCACAGCAATGATGATTCTGAAGCAAAGCAAAAAGACCCTGAGGCTGGGCCGGTAATGATATGGACACGTTCCTTTGGTTTTCTGACAAAATAGATCCTATTAAAGCTGCACCAGCCTATCCTTCTTTAACTGGCCTTGTTCAGAAAGACACTGAAAATGAGGTGCAGAACTATTTGACCAGCAAGCAATTAATCCTCACAATTGATGCATGCTTAGGAAAGCTTTTTGGTAACACAACTTTCTCACGTTAGCTATAGCACTTAACAAGTAGATTATGGCACATGACTACTTGTTATTAAGCCCCAATGAACTCAAGAGTGGAACAAGGAAGTGATTCTGGGATTTTAGTTTTAACTGGAGCAGGGAAGGGCAAGTTCTGACACCTCAGATGTTGTTGGCTGCAACTCCTGTCAATTCTAGCAAGCACTGCCATTGGTGAGGAATGCTGGGCGCTGCAGTCCAGCAACATATGAATGGCCACAGGAGTCCTAGCTGTCAGCTAGAGAGAAACATGTATCTAAATCAACAGAATTTCCTAATGGGGAAATGTAGACAGAAAAATGAGGATGCTGAACATTCACTGTAACACTTACAATCCTGACATTTTTGTTTGAATGCAATACAACTGTGAAGTCACTACCAAACTCACACAATCCATTTGTAGCAGGCATCAATGTCCTCCTCTCTTTTCTCCTCACTTCTGCTCAGTTGTTGTTCCTTAACCCTCAGTCCTCAATCCTTTCTACCGAGTGCATGAGTAGAAAATGACAGACTTAAAAACAATATCACACTGCGTTCCACATCCAAGTCCTGGCTGAGGGGCCTGTTTCTTTTCAATATTGCACATTTCCTCTAACTGGATTTTATATTGAGAATGCAAAATATTTGGATAAAAATGCAACAACAGAAAGAGACAAAAACACATAAGAAAAATGTAAATGAACAAAACTACCATAAGGCAGCCTACACTGAAATACTATTTCTAGTCTGAAGATGCTAGTAACATGAAAATAATGAACACTTTACCAGATTCTTCGCCATTTCTCATAAATGATGTAAAGCGGTAACACAACTCTAAACAGAGAAAAGCAATTAGTATAGTTTTACAATAAAATATGCCACACTAATATTTGAAAGTAGTTTTTTTTTAAAAAAAGTTCTATAATGCCTTCGTCAAAATGTTCAGTGTTGCTGCTGAAGGAAACTTTTGCAATCTGTTCATTGGAGCAAAAGCAGCTCTCTAGTACTGCAGTGTAACTTGAAATTCATAAGCACTTGGTCATCTAATGGAAATGATCACTGAGGGAGGGGGCAGAGCAAGTTCCACCTAAACTATTTGATGTTCAATTCAAGGCTGGGGACCTAACTAACATACGTGCTTGAAAGCAAATTTCACTGGAGTCCATGGAACCTAATTTCTTGTAAATGTGTTAGGGAACCAGCATGCCCATTTTTTTTTTAAACTCAGAGGTAGATTTTTGGCAAGAGCTTCAGCTGCTGGAAAGCTAGGCTAGTATCCACAAACTTGAGAAGCTAGTTCCCTGAGCCCAAGGGAGTTTTAGATTTGATTTTCCTTAGCCCACATGTGGTGATCCTAGACAGATAAATGATTCAGAAACATAGGCCATGTTCATAAGCAGTTGTGATATGGCCAGAAAAGGGATGGCCCAGCAATTCAAAGAAAGCTTGAAATTAAATACTTATGGGCTAGTGCAAGTCCCTTATAATACGAAACTAAACAGACTCATGGATCCCAGCCTTGGTAGATACACTTTACCAGATATTAAAGTTCAGTGAAGCCTAGTTCTTATAAAAAGGTGATGAGATATGATGGAACTGTGTCTGGACTGAAGAACACATTTAGGGACTAGTGTGCTTGAAGGATCTACCAAAAAATAAACAAAAAAATCTATTGGAGATAGAAGATTAGAGCTTGGAGAATTCTTTTTTCTTTGGAATACCATTCTCAGAATTCTCCAGCCAGCATAGCCATTTTGCTGGCTGGAGTTGGCTTTGAAAGTAACCAAAGAAAGTAATCTTGCCAAGTTCTGAAGGAAACAAGATATTAAAAAGATTTCCAGCATAGGTGTCTACCTGCCTGATACTTTTTACATATAGAGAAAACTCTCTGTGTGGTGGATCATTCAAGCATGTTAGCAGTTTAGCCAAGGCTTATTATTTCATCTGTGTGTGTGTGCGTGTGCATGTGTGTGTGCGAGCTAAACCACAGGTTCAAAGACATTAAAATGGGTGACAAGGCATATGTGAGTGAAGTCAAATAGAAATAAACTTCAGACATAGTGCTAACTAGAATATAGAAAAACAAACAGCAAGAGTATCTTTTCAGGCATTATATAAAACCGCAATAACGAACTCAGAAGTGCTCATTATTATTAAAGTTGCAGTATACAGCAGAACAAGCTTTTCAAATTTTGGATTTTTTCCCCTAAAATTTAAGCTGTGTTTTCATTTATCTTAATTTCAATCTCAATCATTCTCTGCAGTTTGAAATAATTAGGAAGAAAACTAGAAGCCACTCCTCTATCCACAAGAGGGCATTCTTTGACTTCACAAAATATTTTATTCAGTAGCTCAGTTCCCCAAAAATGCTAAAAACTGATTTAGATAATTCTGAAAGGCTTATATAGTCTAATGAACACATTTAAATCACCATATGTTTAAACAAATTTAGTTTTAAAATTAGGAGATCAGATTTTGGACACAAATACTACAGCCATGTTTAGCTCATAAAAGTTTGTACAGGAAGATCATAAAGACATTTTAACAGATGTGAAAAGAGATTGCTCTACAATCTTAACACATGTCCTGCTGGCAGGCAGGCTTCTCATAGGCAAATGTTTGGGCCATGGGGTGAGCAGAATGATGGGCTAAATTGTCCTGTGATCTGATCCTTCCTGACTCTTCCTATAAATTCTCCAATAACCTTCCTATGAATTCTCTCATTCTCTTTCTTGTTAACAAGATATTTTATGTATTACGTAATAGCTGCAGGGGCAAATGATATAAATACTACATATGGGAAACAGTGAGACTGACTAAATTAAAAAGGTGCTTGCTAGTGCCCTTTAAATCTCCTCTTTTTCTGGACTTGAACGTTACTTTCAAACACCATGGAACCAACTCCTGGCTTGTCCAGCACTGGGGCTACTGGAAATATCTGTGTACTGTCTACAAAGAAGGAGCAAGATCATGAATAGCAGGTGAATGCAGAGCTAAGACAGCTCAGTCCAGAATTAACTTTGCCACTCACCCAAGCATTGCATTTTTTTCTTAATACATTATGAAATTGACTACTTAGGCGCCTCTGTTGGCCTGTGGGCAGAAAGACACTATTTCTTGAGAATTTTTATCATCTTAAGTAGCTGAAGGATGATTGGTTTTATAAGAAGGAGACACCTGAAAGACGCCTGTCTTTACAGGTATCACTGCTGCATTGCGAATATTAAATTTAGAATTGTATAGCCAGTAGTAACGAGACAACAGACAGCATGAATGAAAATGGTATTGAAAGAACAATGGATAAGCCATATGTTTAAGATGCAGCAAGAACTACATTTTTAGAGGCAGCATTTTTGGAATTCTAATAAACTTAGGAAATAGCGACTTTCTCTACCTATCATGAATAGTCTGCATGCCACCAGAATACAACACTGATACCCCATTCTACTGTAGAATACCATTAAAATTGATCTAGAGAATCTGCATAAAATTTCCCCATGGTCTCATGACCATAATGGATCAGTTCTCCTCCAACAATTTTTCAGGGCTATGTCTGCTCAAGAATATTATTAGTCAGTTTGCTGCTTTCTGGCCAGAAATATTTGTCGTTTTTCTTGGCAGAAATTTGACTTTTGCTAACTGAATCTACTGTATTTTGAGAGTCCAATGGCTCAATGCAGAAATGTTGGGAGCTGCACTTTTAGCTTTCCCAAGAGATGATGGCATTTTTAGAAGAAAACTGTATAGTACAATTTTTAAATAATCATAAATTATGTTAATAAATAGGTGTTTTTTTTTAAAAAAATGACAATTTATACTGCATCTTTAAATAATGCACTTGATTTTTTTTCTGCATCTTGGTTTAAAACTGTTAAAGTGCATTAATTAAAAAATAATGAACCACTTCTTCATCATTATTGTTAAAAAAATAAATCATAAACATTAATACAAGTTACTAAATCACTACTATTAGTACTGCAATCTAGCAGATTACTTTATGGTTTTGCTCTATTTAATACTGTCCAGCAGAAGAACATAATACTTCTATTATAATCTGACAGCCATTCTGCAGTCCTGTAAATGGCTGATCATGTTAAGCAGAACTTTAAAAAAAAATCTGTGACACAGAACTGCTAGGCCTTTGGAATTAGAGCTCAAAACAAAATCCACACCATTCTGATTTGTAGGGTAGATCGCTCTCTTCTCTCCACTGATTTGTAGTGGTGTTTCACAGGCCTCTTCGGTCTTCCCTTCCCAGAGTCATTCCTTCCTTCCTTCCTTCCTTGCTGATTTTAGCCACAGCCATAGGATGGAAAGTTGGAGAGAGTCACATTTTTAATGGTGTTTTAATGGAAGAAACTAAAAGTCCTGTGAGTTTTGGAAATCAATCCATTGCCATTTGTCATTTAAATTTAATGTACATAACACACAATTAAAAATTAATAGCAAGAGACAAGAATCAAGTGAGAATTATATAATTTTTCAGGAAGACAAAAATCTTGTAATACCATACATTTTGAATCTTTTGGAAGATTTTTTTTTTTTTAAATCTGAGTTCTTTAAAATCTTCCTGTTCTTTTATCTTCCAAATCGCCGCAGCAGGCCTAAAATGCTGCTAGAAAATGTATGGGCTACTTATCTATTATTATTTGTAAACATTTGTAGTGAAACCCAAGCAGTTTTCTTCTTGTCACACATAAAATGCTGGGTCACAAGATAATAATAAACTCACCTGATCTTCAGTGTTCTTAAGGAAAGGCCTTCTGGTGGTTCTTTAACCATTACAAATTTTATTTAAAGGCTGGTGTTTGAGGCCACATCAAAAATAAAAATAAAGACACTCTGCACTCTATTCCTTTCCCCACAGTGGTTTTCTTAATTTTCATGCTCTTCCATCAAATGCTGTATTTTTTAAACTTTTGGAATTATAAATAATGAGGGAAAAACTGAGAGAGGGAAAGAGCACACATAAGTGAGCCTGTTCTTACTGCATAGTAACATTCTCCACTTAATGGTGCTCTTACTCATTTGCTCCTTAAGTCTAAAAAAGTTCAAGTGTTTCTCCCCCAATACAAAAGTCATGTTCAAGTGGGTACAACAGAAGAGTGATTTTCTACTTGCTCTTAAAAGGAAAAAGATACCTGTTTAGAATATAGTTGTTCACAAATAAAAATCACCCCCATACGCAAACTAAAAACATTTGTGTAGACAGTAAAATCCATGGCTTTTTCTCTCTCCCATTCAGCTTTGTAAACACTGATGCATCTCTGCCAGCTGAGACTGGATAACTGCTTGCAAATGACATTTAAATAAAAACTCTTGGGTTCTTTCCCTTTTTTGTTTGTTTGTGACATGAGCATATGCAATATTTCACTTTGTTATATTAAGCCTAAACACATTTGCCTTTGATCCTAAACTGTGTGGGCAATATGAGGTGCACATCCAACACTGGCATTCCTCGCATCATTTGAATGTGAGAAAGACCCAGGACACATGCACTGGAGATATATGTGGGCCATCGCCCCCTCTCAGTGTAGTGTTTGGTGGTGGTGGGGAATACGTGTGCATAAACTCCATGTACACCTGAAGGATCAGGTAAACTAGGCAACTGGGTGTAGAGGCTTTAAAATACCCCTGACACTCTTTACAAGTGTGGACATTCCATTTTCTTCTTTGTGCACAATAATGGAAATTCAATTCCTTGGAACATGCAAAAATGCTTCCCTTCATAGGAAAGGATGGCAAACTCTTTCAAAACAAAAACCCATTACCTGGAACTAAATTCCATTTCATAAATCTTTTACTCCCCTCTCCCTGCTGCCCCTGTGTAATGCATCCTGGTAGTCAGGATTCACTGTACAAAGAAATCCTGGTTTTCTGAACTGGCCCTCACTTTCAGATAATAGACATGTGGCAATCACAATCTAGACCTACATAGATGACTGTGAAGAGGCCATGGGTACTGTGACACAAGGAGCATTTGGTTGGTTTCCTAGGTGGACCTGGGACCCACATGGCTACAATAACTGGAAGTTTTGTGGGGCTTTGGGATAGGAGAAGGAACTTTATAGCACTGATGGAAACAGGCCAGGCAGAATGCACAAAGACTCTGCCCTGAGCAGAAGGCAGAGCAAGAGGGGAAGAGGAGGACAAAGCAGTTTGAAAAGCACTTTCCTTCTAGCTGGCCAGACAGCCAAACCCTGACAGGCCATGATCCACCAAGAAAAGGAAAATAGTTCATGTAACAGTGGATCCTCTTCTCAGCTAGAGGCAACCAATGTTCCTTGTGCACAGGTGAAATCCTGCACTTTCACAGTCCAAATGTGGGTCTTTGAATAGAAGATGACAAAGACTCTCAAAGAGTAGAATCAGCATAGGTTTTTTGAAGACCTATGCAAAATGGTAGAGACTAATCAGTGTGCACATGAAATATATGCAACACATCATTTTTTGCGTGTTTACAACTAGGAACCATATCAAGTTTGCTTACATTTCAAATTCAAATCATAATAATTTTTCTTTTAAAAATTACCCACTTCCTGAAACTGTTGACATACAGAGAACATCACAGTAGAAAAAACATGAAAGATGCTATTGGGGAAAACTGAACAATAGGTGCATGGAGTTTGAAATGAACGATGCACAGTGGAAAAGCTCCTGAGTCCTTAAACCATTGGGAGAAGAACACTGAATAGCTGGAGGCTGGTGCTGGATTCCTCATAGAAGTTTCCCCACTTGTTTTGCACACTTGAAAGATGCCTTGGGAAGAAAGTCATCCACAGCTTGTAGGAAAAACAAACAAGCTGATATATATGTTTAAACATGTCCAGTTTGGCATCAAACTCCTTACCATTCCCAAGCTGGTGCACAGGTCCAAATAATATTGAGAAAGGCACAGATTTGGTTTCCTATTATTACAACCAGGATGATGGTATAATGTACCCTGTTGCACTCAAATTGTGAAAGGCTTCACCAAAAATCAACAGCAACAAAAGCCTCGAGGATGCCAGTTCCAGCTGCCTTTTCTTGATATTTTCCTGAATGAGCCAGTTCCTTCAAGCATATCTTCAACAATGGCAGACTTGCTGGTCATAGCAAACTTCACTACTACAGTCACTTGTATCTATGACAAAACAAAAGGAAATACTTATCTTTGCCATTCTTCTTTATATGTACATAGTTGGAAAGTATAAATTAGGGTATTTGAAGCCACTGGAACTAATTCTTTTTCTCCAAATAATTTGAGGGTACCCAACCTTTAAAAGGCTTCCCTCCATCCATGATTTGACAGTACCACCAGCCATTTGGGTTCCTTTCCAGTACCTCCATGCAGACGCCTTCTGGAAATCCAGCAGTTTCTTCATCACCCTCATAATCTGCAATGGAGACATATATATCTTTAAGGTTATTATGAATGAACTGGGATTTTTCAATGGGCTTAGGCCGGACTGTAGAAACTGGGATTCCATTGCGCTCAGCTGGTAGGTATGTGGTGCTATCAGAACCCTCAGAGCTAAGCCGATCAGCATGTTTCATCTTTAAATCACTTATCTGGGACTGAGCAGTGCTGAAGGAAGAATTGCGCCGTACTGCCCTCAGATGGTCTGTGGCAGTAAGAGACTCATTCCGACGGAGAGAACAAGGCAAGTTATTATCCTTAGCTGGTGGGGATACAAACACTGATTGTGGCCTCACTGCTAGCTGCCTAATGCCATTTCGTAATTTGACTGGCCCAGATGTTTTAGAGAAGCCACCAGGTGGTTTACTGGGAATAGGAGGTGTTGCTCTTTTGCTCTGGTTGATAGTGTTAAGCGCTTGGACCTTCTTCTCTATCTTCTCCAGGCTGTTGGATTTGTTTTCATTTTTCCTGTTTCTGGCCAGTGAGATGTTTGTCTCACTGGAAATGGTTTCTCGATGCTGGTTATCAGAGGGTGCCAGATAGTGAGAAGGAGCCCACCCTTCTGTCTCTCCATATTTCAAATACCACCACCCGCTTGTTTGTTTTTCCAGCACTTCTACCATTACTCCTGCTGGGAAGCTAATCTCAGAATCTTGAACCTTCTGGTAGGAATCAATAGTTACATAAAGACATTTTGAGGAGTTGTTTTCATTCTCTGCTTTGGTTGGTTGGCTGGAGCAGAATATAACTTGGGAAGGAGATGTAATGAGATCTGCAGAACTTCTTCTGAAGGACTCGTCTATGTTTCCAGAAGCAGTGTGAGGTGGACTTTCAGACTCTTCACTTCGTGAACCTTTAAGTCCACCTCTGAGCTGCCCAGTTGGTCTCAGCTGGTGACGTAACGTGCTGATGTCCATCCTGTCCTGGCTTTGCGAGTCCGCTTTGTTCAGGAAAGGTTTGGGTCTCACCATTGGTTTTGCTCTGCTAGATAGTGTCTCCCCAGTATCCTTCTTTATGCTTGATTTGGGCACAATACCTAAGCCAGCATCAGAAGCTGACCTTGGCTTTGTCTCTTCATTCCGGGAATAGTGAGATTTCCCTAGATTTGGCTGGATGCTTTTCTCACATTTGGGTTTTGGAAGGGAGGACTTAGGAGAAACAGAGCATGGAGAATTTCTTTGGATCAAAGACAGTGAGGAACTTCTTTGGGAATCTGAGTCTCCACTAGATTCTTTACTGGACAGAGCATCTTCTATGTATGGTCGGAAGCCTTCATTTTCATAAATTGTCTCTTCTTCATGAGCCACATCCTCAGAAGATTCTCCAACTCGGAATTTTGCTCTTTGAAGTGATGACACAGGAGATGGCTTGGATGGATGGAATGTGCCTCTCTCCAAGCTGCCGTCTTCTCCTTGGCTCAGCTCAGATTCTGAGTCAACACCAAAGGCAGGCACATCATACTCTGGCTCCTCATATTTTTGCTTCTGGGGGGAGTCCTGGATATCTCCTGAAGCTATAGTTCCAGCAGCTGTTATTTCTTCACAGTCTTTTTGTTTATTGGGAGGTGCAGGGGGAGGAACTTTCGGTCTGGTCAAAGTACTGGTTCGCCTGTTTAAATTGGGCTTCTTCCTTTTATCAATGTATGATGCTGGAGCCCAGCCTTCTTTTTCACCAATCTGCACATACCACCAGCCACCAGAATTCTTGTCAATCACCTAGAAAAGGATTAACACAGAGATAAGCTTAAAGAATCTAAATAACTCTACAATTATCATTTCTACAGTTTTATGCAAGCAGCTGTCTGATTTCCACTCAGTGTTTGTCAAAGACCCATCTTTCATTTTTTTTTTTATTCCTTTTCTAGACTCACCTCTGCTTTTTGTCCTCCATGAAAGCTGATCCCATCGGAGATACAAGACTGAAACTCTGCAATAGTATAGTATTCAACTTCTACTGATGGTGGCTCAGGGGGTTTAGGCAGCTGAAATCCCTGTGGAAAGAAAGAGTAACATATAGATTAGTTAAAGGTCAGGAGAGGGAACAAACAAAATTATTCTAGCACAGACATGAGTAAATATCTGTCTTGACAGAGAAACCACATAGACTATTGTGCTCATGAGTAGTATTTCTGTAGCTTTTCATTTAACTGGGGAACCAATGACATCTTATATAAAGAGGAAATAAGACCAGACATAAGCTCTTAAAAACTTGTGTAGCCTTCTGTTCCCTTCTTACAGGTGCCCACACTACACTAATATAGCACTATTATTCCACTTTAACTGACATGGTTTCATTCAACAGAGTCCTGGGATGTGCAGTTTAGGAAGGATTATTTAGAATTCTCTGCCAGTGATTTCTACTGCTTCACCACACTTCAAACCCAAGGATTCCACAGGATGGAACCATGACAGTTAAAGTGCAACAATAGCACTCTAATTATGTAGTGTGACTGGGCCCCAGCTGTCTCTAGGCTTTGACTCATGTGGAAAGAACTATACAAGAAGAAAGTCAGATGGAGTGTGAGGTGCATCATCTGGGTTAAAATGTTTAAGGCAATGCTAGCACTTCAGTTGGAATTAAGGGACCAGGGTGGCCACTCCAAGAAATGCCAGACAGTCTTAAACCTCAGAAAAATAACAAGTACCAGCTCAGGCTGAAAGAGGCTCTCCCACTTGACTGCTCAGAGCCAAGTCAGAAAAGATGATGTGCTGCATTGTCTCCTTCAGACCTTGAGTGCCTCACAGAGTGAGATCAAATGTGATATCCATACTGCCTTCGGGATGCTCCCTGTTGATCCCCAGGATTTCTGCCTGCTTAATTTAGTGGTTCCTGGTACATAGACAAGGCCAAGATCATTGGCTGAAATTTTGGCCTGGGCAGGATTTGAGATCTTTAGTGCTTTCCTAGAATAGGCCACAAGGTTTGTTTCCTACACCTCACATGTTACTTAGATTATTTCCTCATTGCAGACCCTTTAGGGAGCTCAGCCTGTGCTGACCATTTCACAGCTTTCTAGTACCTGATCGCAGAGCCTGCAGTCCCCACTAGCCAAAAACAAGACCAAATGGACTGCCACTCAGGTAGCTTACATGGGCATTCAGCTTGACTTTGTAAATAGGGCATCCTGGTTTCGCTGACAATGATGCTCTCCACAAATGGACTGGTCAGGGTCCCATCCAGGTGGTGGGGGCAGGAGTAGCCACATGGTGGCTTACACCCATATAGACCCCATCATCTGCTACCGTATAGTTTCCCTCAGAACATGGACTGGGGTAAGAGCATCTGCTGCTTGTATTAGTGCTGCACTCCATCAAGGTGCTTCTGCACATTTATGGTTTTCCTTCTCCCTTTGATTCTCCTTTAACCACTGCTCCTGTGAATTTGTTCTTCCAAAGCTGGGATTCCAGATGCTTCACGTTATATGTACTCTGCATCTCCTGCTTTTATTTCACTTTTTAAAAAGGCCCTCAGGAAAATGTGCAAGTTAGGAAAAGTGTAGGTTGGCTGATGGACACTAATATTTTGTTCTGGGTAATGAGAACAAAGCTTTGTTCTGCATAATAAAGAATAAGGCCAAGGAAGCTCTCTCTTAACTTTGATCAATGAAGGAAAAGACTCACTTCCACTTGTTTACTAATTAAAACTGTTCTCTGGATCTCAACCAGAATCATTAAACTTAACCATATTTTCATCTTTGTGGGAGAGTTTAATCAATCCCAGTTCAGTGCATTAATAAGATTTCCAGTTTCCACAGAATGAAAAGAGAAATGGCTTTGGAGCAAGAGAGACTCCAGTGCTAGGAACTCCATTCCCTGTTTTTAAAATGATATGAACTGATGAATATTCAGGCTGCATGGTCTCACTCAAGAACTGTGCCATTAATTATTGTTACACTATTATATTCACCAGTAATTTAGAGGAAGTTATCAATATTTTAACTCATAACCATTAACTGAGAGGATGGAAATCAAACCAATCTTAACGTAATGTTGTATAGTTAGTTTAGTTTTACTTAAATGTAAATTTGCATGTGTATTTTTTTCTTTTTCCTCTTTGTGGGTTCTTTTGTATATCTTTATTTGTTGTTTTATATATTTAAATTTCTATATGCTTAATATTTTTTTAAAGAATTGGGTCATTCATTGATGAATACCAAGGCTATATGGAGTTGCACAAGAGATTATATAAAGCTCATTGGCCTTGAACAACTTAAAAATATAAAGTGGGAAATTGAATCTTATTAACAAAGTGCAGAAAGTGGCTCATAGTTTTTTAACCTTATCCTATATACTTGTTGTTGCCATTGTTGTTGTGTGCTTTCAGGTCATTTCTGACTTATAGTGACCCTAAGGCAACCCTATCATGGGATTTTCTGGGGCTGAGAGTGTGTGATGTGTCCAAGGCCACCCAGTGGGTTTCCACAGTTGAGTGGGGAATCAAATTCTGGTCTCCAGAGTTGTAGTCCAATGATCAGACAACTACACCACACTTGCTCTCTCTATATACTATATTACTTAACGTTATATACACTACCATTGTTTCTATAGGAATGCACCAGTTTAAGCAATCACCGAATACCCACAAACACTATCTTAAGACTTCTAGGACTCTAGTCAGGGCAATATATTGCTATTTTACAGCAGTTCTAATTCAATTTATAAGAATACCCGTACTTTTAACTACATATAGTTATTAACTGTCTAATTCTTTGCATATCTATGTGGAAGTAAGCCTAACCGAGTTTAATGCAACTGTAGCCTAAATTCCATTTATTTAGATAGCATTTACGTGGTAGAGTATCTACATTTCTTTAGCAATTTAAGCTCAGACTTTAAAACTTCAGTTTAAAAAAGAGTGAAAGAACTGAAACATATGTTCCTAACTATTGCTAAAACATGTATTGTATATACTTTTCACAGTGTTGTTTGCCTCTCCCACTATTTTTATGAGGGGAAAAAGGGATTAAGAAAGAAGCAGAATAATGATTTATATTTGCTAGTTTATATTTGTTCAGATTAATCATCTATAAAATGACATGCAGTGGCAATCAGTAGATCCAGGCCTATATTGTGATGAAGATGACAGCAGCAAACAATAATTAAGAACACAAGAAGAGTCCTGCTTGATCAAACAAAAAGCAAAATTTAGTTCAGCATTTTTACAAATAGGACATGACGGCATCAGAACAGTCCCACTTCACCAAGTGCTATTCAGATGTATGCTGCCTCTGAACCTAGAAGCCGTATACAGTCAATGTAGCATGCAGCCATGGATGTTGATGTTATGTGCCTTCGAGTCGACTCTGACTTATGACAACTCTGTCATAGGATTTTCTTGCAAAGATTTATTCATTGGAAGTTTGCCACTGCATTTCCATTAAGGCTTCAAGAGTCTGACTTCCACAAGGTCAACCAGTGGGCTTCTATAGCTGAGCAAGGTTTCAAGTCCTGATCTTCTGGAGTCCTAGTCCAACACTCAGAGCACCATACTGCACTGACTCTACATTTGATCATGGATAGCCGTGGTAATTTTGCCTAATCTCATTTAAAGCCAAACAAATTGGTGCCTGTAACTCTATCTTATGGAAGCTTATTACATAATTTAGATATATATGGCATGAAATACTACATTCTTTTGTCTGTCCAGAATCTCCCATTATTGAGACACAGTAGATGGTCCCTGGTTCTACCTCTTATGATAGAGAAAGACTTCTTTCTATCCACTTTCTCATACCAAGCCTTTTATATACTTGATCATCTCCCCTAGTTGCCATTACATCAAAGCTGATCTGATGGCACATAACATGACTTTTGTTTAGCTAATAAATCCTCAGACATTTAACTTTTTAACCATATGTGTATTGTTTTAGCCACGTAATGATTTTGACTGGTCTTTTCTGCACCTTTCTGCAACGCAGTGACCAATGCTAAAAATAATAGTATCAAAGCCTTGATATTTTTAGCATTGTTCCTAATGCAATAACATCACAAAAATATTAATGTAAAATGTTATTGCTGTTTTGGTGATTTTTTTCAAAATTAATTTGCTACATAAATATTTAATAGTTGCTGAAACGTTAGTTTTCAATTTAAAAAAATAATGAAAAATGGCCAGCCCTCCCCATTTAAAATTAAAATGGCATGATATGTTAACCATTTCCTACTATCATTATAATTTAATTATTAAAATTATTTTGAAAATAGTTGCTCAAAATGTGAATGACTTAGAATGAGTAACACATTAATTTTTAATGAATGAATCCCAGCCTGTAAGCGTTCCGTGTGTGGTAGCACCACAGATTTGTATAAAGTATAATTTTGTATACTTCAGAATGGGGTAGGTGGTGGTGGGGAATGGAACACATTCTCCAGAACTAAACTCAGCTCAGCTGTGGCTCATGGAGTACATGCCACTCCAAAATACTTTCTTGGCTAATTAGAAATATAGAAGCTGCCTCTTGTTTTGGAAAACAAAAGACACTAGCTATTCTCATGTTCTTTCTATTATGTTGGCTCCACGGCCAGCCTGACCAGAGGAGGGACAGAGAAGGAGGAAGTATATGTAGGCAATGAATGAGGGAAGAAAGTTGTAAGGAAATCAGTGACTGCTTTCCTGCTATTTCAGATTGATTTGGAAAATAAGTAGACTCATTCTGGAATTTTTGGCTTGGTTTATGATTCTGAACCAGTCCAAAATGAGTCCAGGAAGGGAAATTAATCCCTAATTATAGTTAATGACACATTACATTAATTAGATCCTCCATCCAAACACTAAAGCTAAAGCTGTGACTTCCAGTTGTGCCTGATGGTGAGAGCTGTTCAACAGTCTCACTGGGTGGCAGTCCCTCCTTCTTAGAAGACTTTAAACAGAGTTTGTATGGTCATCTTTTTGAGACTTGTTTGGTTGAGTATTCCTGCATGGAAGGGAGTTAGGCTACCTGGCCCTTGCCATCCCTTCCAATGCTATGATTTATGCTCATTTCTGCATGACATCGCTATCCCGCAATAGCAGATTGTTTCCAGTTCAAGAGCCATGCTACCGCATGACATTGGCACTATTTACCTGCTATCCTGTCCCTAAGCATCACCAAACTGCTGTTTTCTATTTCCAGAAAAAATCCATTAAGTGCCTCCTTCAGTGCTTCAATCCTGTCAGCTGGCTCACTGTGGAGCCATAATAGTACTTGATAGTGCTTCCTGTTGTTGTGGATCCAGCAGTGGGTGGGCTGTAGGCATGCCCAGCTTGTCCCTTCCTCAGTGATTCCCATGGTTGGTAACTTCGAAAGCTATCACCTTTCCCTTTTCATTTTAAAGTTCTCCTTTGAATTAAAGCGGTGTATTTTTTTTTACTACATTTTTAGTGATTATAGTGTGGAAATGCAATAGTGTACTGGCATGTTTAGTATGGCTTCCAAAGAAAAACAAACAAACAAAACCTGACCAATCAGAGGTGGTGAGGTGGTGTGAAGACAGGGAAAGGGAGTGGCCAAGGACATTGTAGTGCAGAAGAAACACCAGTGGAAACTTATCTGTTTAAGGCAGAAGGATGCAGAAATCAGGGTTCCTAATCTGCTACCATAATGCAAGTGGCAACGCTGGGATTGTAACAGTATATCATGCTAATGGCATCTAGTTTGGAAATGGTCTATGATTCAGTAGCAGGTTTGTTTTAAAAACTGTGTCTACCTGATGTATGTGGGGTTCAACTAAATGGAGTAGATTATACCAGTCTTCTCCAACCTGACAGGACTAATCTTTCTGGTCAGGGCTGAAAGACACTTTAATCCAAAAATATGCTGGAATGAAACTTCACATGTATATCTCTAATATTCCAGTTGCTCTCCCTTACTTCAACTGTGTCTGTTGGACATACCATACAGCTCACCAGGAAAGGGAGTAGAGGAAATACATTCTTCCTTTTCACTTTCAATGACTGCTTTTGTTGCTTGTCCAGCTACTAACTGTAGCTCTAAAGGAAAGAATAGGATAACCCAGGAAATCATCTCCATTTTAAATTTGAAATCTTATCTGGAACAGGAATTTATGGGATCCTAGTTGGTAGAATCTTCTTCGAGGCAAGCATTTTATGTGTTCTCCATATTTTCCAGGCCTGAGCCTGCTGAGTTTCTCTGGTACTTCTAAGTTTTAAAACTCACATACTTCTTCCAAGCATATCAGCATGACAAATATTAATACACCATGGGATGCAGCATAACTAAATATCTTCAGATTCCAGGATGGTTTATATTAGACTAAACCAATTGGAAACAGCAGGACTCTTAAAAGTTATGTGTGTCTTTTGTTAGTAAGGAATTAAACCGTAGCAACCTCGCCAAACTAAAGGCGAATGGGAAATAAATTAATAGAAAGAGGGTGGAGGAGAAGTTTCAAAGGGGGCAAAACAGCAATATTAACAAGACAGAAAGGATAGTTACATAGTACATTCATCTCATTGAAAGGAGCCATAAGTAAAGCATTGAGTGGAGGAGCTTCAGAAATTTGCAGCAAATCAGACAAAGAAGGACCCATTAAGCCATCTTTCTCTATTATTGGCTATGGGGCCTTAGGGACTAACAGATGAGGAACCACCACAGCTGACAGACCTACTGCAATCCATGAAACTTGCTTTCTGTTAACATCTGTAGCTTGCTCCTAACATGTACGTCTGTCACCTATCTCAGCAGGGAATACTGTCACAAGGTGCTCAGGATTACATTTCAGTTCCCTCAAAGCAGCTGACAGCTTTAAACATGTATAAATCAATTCTCGCCTCTGAATTCTATAAGTAAAAGATGGGGTCATATGTGTGTGTCAGGGAAAAGCACTAGTTATTTTGGATCAGGAAAAGTGCCCACAGCTCAGTCACACAGTATGTGTCTGCATGTATAACATCAAAATAAATCATGAGCCTTCTCAGTTGAATGACCTCAGGTAGCAAAACTGGAAAAGACCTGTGATCAAAACTTTGGAAAGCTACTTCTAATCAAAGGAGATTTTACTAGGCTGACTGGACAGAGTGAAAAGAAGTCCAAGTCATAAGTGTTGCATTTCTTCTCCTCTTCTTCTCTATGACAGTGTTTGTTTGTTTTCTAAGTTGTCTGAGGGTATTGGCAATTCCATTCCCCACCACCACTGTATGCCAGGGACCAATACCACATTCATTCTCATTGGACACCATTGCTTTTTTCTTTTCTCCAGGGACCTGCAGCCAATGGCTCAGAGACTAGCACTGCTCCAGGGGCTACCACTTTTAGTAGCATTGCTCTATGAGATGACAGAATGCCTCATCAACATCAAGCAGATTAATATGTGATTGATTTGTGAAGATGTGCACAGTATTTTGTAATAAAAGGAAAGGATGCCATAGATTTGATAAGCTTGGTCAATGTGTTTAAAAGACAATGAGCTAATTGCCCTTTGAATGGATCCATATTTATTTATTAGATGTTGGGCATACAGAGACTATTTTTATGCTTTTGCCTTACAGAGAAATATTTCATTATTCACTAAACTTCTAAACACCCTGCAACTCTGCCCTTTCTTGTTGAGGAGCTACTCATTGATTCCTCATTAGTCGGAATATCTGAACAGGACTGTGAAGAGAAAACATCAAGATTTCCATGCAGCCACAAAATTCACTGGGTGACCATGAACTGGTTGCTCTCTCTCATAGGACTGTTGAGAAGAGGAACCACAGATAGCACTTTTAGCAGTTTGGACAAGAAAGTAATGAATAATGAATAAATTAATTAATACATTACTGGATAAAAGATCAAGGGTTTATATAAACTTGCTTTATTTGTTGATTAAGTATTTAACAGGCTTGTTTCCTCCCAATCTCCTTACCCTAACCATGAAAAATCTAATTCAATGAGATTTATACAGTGGAAAACTTTATAGCTCTGTTAGTGACCTACCTTCCCACTTTCATATGTAGACACATGTGGTCACCTGGATCCCAGTCTCTTCACAGAAAAGCCATGAGAAGACAGTGTTGTTGGTGCCTTCAGGCATGGAGAGTCCATAGTATGACATGGATGGGAGAAGGTCATCCTGCCATTGCAGAATGAAGCACCCTCCCTATTTTCGACCATTAGACCCTGATGTATTCAAGAATAGTTTGAGAGGCATCAAGAATGTATGGGAAGGGGAAGCATAATCTATTAGCTGTGTTTCTTCAAAAGACATTAAGCGAGGGCCTATAAAGGCAGCTTATTCTCCATGAGTGTCAAAGTAGCCCAAGAATCCACAGTTCTATATCATGATTTATGCTCTAAGGTTTAAATCTCAGTGTAAGTCCAGTTGGAACAGACCTGAAGAATCGTGAAATTTAAATAAATGATGGTTTACCAAGTTCCCATTGATTCTCTCAGTGTGCTCTCCAGGAGTAGCAGTGTTGACATAAGACAAATTCCAGAGTTGAACTTTATTAGGCCAACCAAAAAGGCAAAAGATTCTTGGTGCAACTTCTCAAAAGCACATGTTTCTTCACCACACAAAAACAATTTTCAGAAAGCGTTCAGGAAACTAGGGGGAGATGGAGTCATATAGTCTGCTCGTCTATTCTGTTTGGGATTAACAGTTGGATTTAGGCCCAAATGGGTTGGGATGTGCTATATTTGTAAAGTGTTAAAATGTTTGCAAGTGTGACAAATATAAAAATATGAGCACTCACCAAACTGGATTCTCTTCTTGGGGGAGGCCTGGTTCTTAGATTTGGAGAACCTAGTGGAGAGGAAAAGGAATATTCTCAGTTTAGACAGAACATACTAACCCAAGCATCACATTTCTTTTCAAGTAAGAAGAAAACAAATAACCTTCAATTTAACCTCCAGTTTTTAAACAAATCTAATAATTATATAACCCAGTGTTTGATCTGACACACCTCATATGTTTTGTAAACATCTTGCATGTTTTTAAACACTCTGTGTGCATGTGCCTTCAAGCTGCTTGTTGACTTACAGCAGCCTCATGAATTTCATAGGATTTTCTCAGGCAAGGAAACTCAGAAAAGGTTTTTCCAGTTCCTTCCTCTGCCTGCAGCACCCTGTATTCATTGGTAGCCTCCCATCTAAGTACTAATCATGGATGACCCTGCTTAGCTTCCAAGATCAGATGAGATATTGTGCCTTTATGATATTTATGCCTCTTTAAACACTAAACAAATCATTAAAATGAAGAGACCAGCAAAAGCAGCATAAAAATGGACAAGACCAAAATCTCTCTGCAGAGGGCATTTTAGAGCTGAGGGATCACAAGTGTCTCCAGATCTAGAAACAGGCCTTAGAGGACAATGATAACACTCTGACAGATTTGTGTCAGTTCTTAAGGTCTCAAGCTTTATATAAGTATGAAGTGTAAAAGCACTTCAAACCAGGCCTGGTAGCAGTGCCTCCATTAGTAAATGAGCTCTTATATTGCACACAAAAGCGAATCTGGCTGTTCTTTGAGGTAAGTTCACCCCTATTCAGAAAAGTCAAACAAAATAGTACCTCTGTCTGATTTGGACTGAGTTTCAGCTGTCACCTATTACTGACTTTAAATAGTCCTCCACAAGCTCACTCAAATCAGATTAAATGAAGAAACAGAATTGTTGTTATCAACCTTGATGTAAATCTCGGAATGATCTCATTTATGAGCATTATGTAGATGTTGGATAGTTTATGAGGGACAAAATGAATCATATGGATGATCACAGCGAAGTACCATGAGGAACAGCAATAGTATTCTAGGATGTTCTAAAGAAATAACGTTCCAGAATGACTATCAAGGTAGGTGCAGAGCCACTGAAAACACAGTGGACTTAACTTTCTATCACACTAAAATTTTAAAGACGTTATAGTTAATAATACCAAAATTTTGCTGGTAGGTCCCAGAGAATCAACAAGATCAAATATTCTTTGTCCTTTTCCTCACACAGGTAATGTAACAGGCCTATATCAAAAACAGGCCAGAAACCAGGCTAAATGGCTAAAGGTAACCATTGACTATCTGGGTCCATCAACATGGACAAAATGCCAGTGCAGCAGTAGGAAACCTGACGCTTTCTAAGTGTTTTGAACCATCACTGCCATAATCCTTGATCAGCTGCCTTCACGGCCAGAGTTTACAAAGTGGTGGTCCAAAATACCAGGTTGTCTACCCTGTTTTAATTCTGCTAAAATATGAGGGGATTTCAGCTCTGTTTGTATAGCCTTTCATAATCCTGTATTCTTTTACACAGAAAAGGCTTTTGTATGTAGATTGGGGAAGACTGAGACTATATGCCTTGTCACTAGCCCTAGTCTAAATGATTCAAGGGAAGGTCAGAACCTTCAGATGTAGAACTATAAATATCCAGGGCTCTCTCTCTCTTTATAGTATACAGAACTTTCTGGGCCTTGTTCTAATCCTCAGTTTGACATGTAGGTGGTGGAGCCTGCTGTGATCCCACTGCCTATCAATGAAAAGCTCTTGTACCAATACATCTTCTAAACAAAGTGGCCCATAATCCAACCTTCTATAAGCAGCACACTGAATATAAAAGGGCCTCTGAGTAATTTGAAAAGGCAATCAATGGCCCTTTCCACATGTGGAGGGAGAAACGGGGTAAAACGCGCAGAAACGGAGCTTACCAAAAGCTGGGTAAGTCCATCGCCACGAGGAGCAGCGTGAGTTCGCTGCTTCAAACTCCTGCGGCGTTCGGCGGCGTCCAAAATGGCGGCTTATGGATGGTGGAGGCTCTCCACCAACCGGAGAAGCTCACCAGCCAGAAGCCCGCCCCTGGCAGATCTGCAGGCACGTACTTGTACATGCCTGCAAATCTGCACCGGGGCGCTGCGACAGGGTAGAACGGGGCTGCACGCTCGTATTTTATAAAACCACTTGAAAAGTGGTTTTAAAAAACACGTGGCGCCACCACTTCCGGTCACTTCAGGGCAGTTTGAGGTGTAGAACCTCAAAATTATAAACGCCCCAGTGCACCCCACGGTGTAGACAACCTCTGTTAGAGGTCACTCTACACCGTTTTAATTACCCCGTGTGAAAAGGGCCAATATCCACTGTGTTTCACGGATCTTGCAATCAATCACAAATCAGTGAAGACTCTGATAGGCATTTTGTGGATAGAGTGGTATCAGACATGAGGTCTGTTCCCCAAAGTATAACTAGACTAAGACTAAATGGTCATTCCTAGCCCTCCAGATGCTCTCTGTTGCAAATTATAGCTATCAGCTATCACATGCATTTCTTACTTATCCTTTCTATCTCTCTTCTGCACTGCTTCTGTCAACTCCTCCAATTTTCACAACTGCTGGATTTTCTTCTGGGGCTTATGCTCTGCAATATTTTTATCAGTGATTTAGATTATGGAGTGGAGAGTATCCTTATCAAATTCGCAGATGATAAAAAACTGGGAGGGGTAGCTAACACATTGAAAGGTAGGAACAGAATTGAAAAGTACCTCAATAAACTAGAAAATGGGACAGAAATTAATAAAATGGAGTTCAATAGAAACAAATGCAAAATTCTACACTTAGGCCACAAAAACCAAATATGTAGATACAGGATGGGGAATATTTGGCTCAGAGTACTACTTATGAAAAGGACCATGGAATTACTGTTGAACACAAGCAGCAGCGTGATACTGTAGCAAAGAAAGCAAATGCTATTTCATCTTACATTAACAGAAACACAGTTTTCCTGTCGAGTGGCGTAACAGTTCTACTATATTCTGGACTGGTCATCTGGAGCACTGTGTCCAGTTCTAGCCATCTCATTTTGAGAGGGTTATAGACAAGTTGGAACAGCATCAGAGAAGGGCAAAGATAAGATATATGGAGAACAAAACATATGAGGAGAGATTGAAGGAGCTGGGCATGTTTACCCTTGTGAACAGAAAACTGTCAGGTGATATGATCACACTCTTTAAATACCTCAAGGGTTGCTACAAAGAGGAGGGTGCAGACTTGTTCTCTACTGCTTCAGAGGGTAGGACTAGGTCTAATAGTTTGAAATTACAACAGGATAGATTTTGACTGAACATTAGAAGGAACAGTGAGACTGGCCTGGCAACTGTCTAGGGAAGTGGCAATGTCTGCTCTAGATGTCTTCAGAAAGAGGCTAGATAGCTGAGAATGTTCTAGCTGGAGCAGGGAGCTGAATCTGATGGCCCATAGGGCCCCTTCCAGCAATATGATTCTATTAATCTATTCTTTCCTGTTACTACAAACATTGTGTTTAAATATATTTTTCTGGGGAGAAGATCTATAGCCTTCATTACATTTTCACAGAGATTTCTGACTCAAATGATGTTTAATAAGCAGTAGTTTAATGGTGGACCATAACATTATGGAAGGTTTCCTGAAGAATTTCAGTGTTAACTGCAATGCTTGGTTTATGAAAGGACCAATTGGATGGCAATGGACATAATTATATGACAGAAATAGTAGAAAAGGGCAAAAATTCTTTCAGTTGTACCTTTAATGCAAGTCTATTTTATTTGCCCTTTCCAAACCAAAACAGTTATACGATAACTTGCACTCCTCTGAATTTTATAATGTAATGCTCCAATTTAAAAATGTATCTAAAATGCCTGTGTTGGGAGGAGTATGCAAAAAATAGATATATTAATTAAAATAATGTACAAAAATGCATTATATGAGGGAAATTGTTCATATAATATGCATATATTAGGGAAAATTGTGTAGAAAGATGGGTCTATTAGGAGGAATGTGCAAAAAAAATGCATATGAGTTTTTCTGTATCTTTTTAAAAGAAAATTGCAATACAGTGCAGCAATGGGGCAAAATGAGAAACTAAAAGTGAAATTGACAGATTTGTCCATCCCAAATAAATAGTCAAAGGATGTTTTAACAATTAGGCTGTCCTGCTAACTTCCAACCCAATCATAGAGTTGGAAGAGACCACAGGGGCCATCCAGTCCAACGCTCTGCCATGCAGGAACACACATCAAAGCACTCCCAACAGATGGCCATCCAGCCTCTGCTTAAAAACCTCCAAAGGAGACTCCACCACACCCTGAGGCAGCATATTCCATCAGGAAGTTCTTCTTGAGGTTCAAGTGGAATCTCCTTTTCTGCAGCTTGAATCCATTGCTCATTGTCAAAGTCTCTAGAGCAGCAGAAAACAAGCCCGCTCCCTCCTCAACATGACATCCCTTCAAATACTTAAACATGGCTATCATGTCCCCTTTTAAAAAATTTTTCTGCAGACTAAACATGTCCAGATCCCTAAGCCGCTCCTCATAGGGTATGGCTTCCAGACCCTTCACCATTTTGGTTGCCCTCCTCTGGACATGCTCCAGCTTATCTATATCCTTCTTGAATTGAGGCGCCCAGAACTGGACACAGTATTCCAAATAAGGTCTAACCAAAGCAGAATAGAGTGGTACTATTACCTCCCTTAATCTAGACACCATACTCCTATTGATGCAACCAAGAATCGTGCTGGCTTTCTTCGCTGCCGCATCACACTGCTGACTCATGTTCAGTTTATGATCTACCAAGATTCCTAGATCCCTTGCACACATACTGTTATCCAGCCACGTGTCCCCCATCCTATATCTGCACATTCCATTTTTTCTGCCTAAGTGCAGGCCTTACATTTCTCTCTGTTGAAATTAATTTTGCTAGCTGTGGCTCAGCTCTTCAATCTGTTAAGCTCATTTTGAATTTTGATCCTGTCCTCTGCTGTATTAGCAACCCCTCCCAATTTGGTGTCATCTGCAAATTTGATCAGCATGCCCTCTACTCCTTCATCCAAGTCATTGATGAAGATGTTGAATAGCAGTGGGTCCAGGACAGAACCTCTGGCACCCCACTAGTCACTTCTCTCCAGGATGAAAAGTAGCCATTGGTGAGCACCCTTTGGATTCAGTCGGCCAACCAGTTACAAATCCACCTAACAGTAGCACTGTCCAGCCTGCATTTTACTAGTTTCTTTGCAAGAATGTCATGGGGAACTTTGTCAAAGGCCTTACTGAAATCAAGATACGCTATGTCCACAGGATTCCCTTCCTGTATCAAGGTTGTAACACTATCATAAAAAGACATAAGATTGGTCTGGCATGACCTATTTTTGAGAAATCCATGTTGACTTTTAGTGATTATGGCACTGCTTTCAAAGTAATTACAAATTAACTGTTTAATGATCTGCTCTAGCATCTTTCCTGGTATAGATGTCAGGCTGTCTGGGCAATAATTATTTGGGTCCTTTTTTCCCCTTCTTGAAGATGGAGACAACATTTGCCCTCCTCCAGTCTGCTGGGACTTCTCATGTTCTCCAAGAGTTCTCAAAGATTATTGCAAGTGGTTCTGAAATGACTTCTGCCAGTTCTTTTAATATCCCTGGATGTAATTCATCTGACCATAGAGACTTGAATTCATCTAGTTTAGCCAGGTATTCTGTACTACTTCTCTACCTATTCTGTGCTGCATTTCCTCCTCTTCCTCACCTGCTTCCCATCCCTCAGGTTGTGTATTTCTATCCTTTTGGGAGAAAACTGAGGCAAAGAAGGTGTTCAGTAGTCCTGCCTTTTCTCTTCCCCTTGTTAGTAACTGGCCATCTTCTCCACGCAGTGATCGTATCATTCCCTTGTTTTTCCTTTTGCTGCGGACATATTTAAAAAAGCCGCTTTTATTGTTTTTAATGTCTTTGGCAAGCCTGAGTTCACTCTGTGCTTTAGCTTTTCTCACCTTCTCCCTACATATCCTGGCTATTTGCTTGAATTCTTCTTTGATGGTTTCACCATTCTCCCATTTCTTGTACATGTTTCTTTTAACACTTAGCTCAGCTGAGAGTTCTTTAGTTAACCATTCTGGTTTCTTTAGACACCTGCCATTTTTCCTCCTTACTGGCACAGTTTTAAATTGTGTCTTCAGTATCTCACTTTTAAGAAACTCCCATCTGTCATGAACTCCATTCTCTTTCAGTATTCTTGACTATGGAATTTCAGCAAGTAACTCCCTAGGTTTACAGAAATCAGCTTTTTTAAAGTCCAGAACGCGTGTTTGGCTACACTGGGCTTTTCCTTCCTACTGAATTACAAATTCCAATAGAGCATGGTCACTCCCCGCTAAGGATCCCATCATCTCCACCACATCAACAAGGTCATCCCTGTTGGTCAGGATCAGATCTAAAATAGTTGATACCATTGTCACCTCTTCCACCTTCTGGACCATGAAACTGTCTGCAAGGCAAGTGAGGAACCTGTTGGACCTTGTGATCTTGGCAGAGTTTGACTACAAACATATATCAGGATAGTTGAAATCTCCCATTACTCTTGCATCTCTCCTTTTTGAATGTGTGGTCATCTGCTCCAGGAAGGCCTCATCCAACTCCTCAGGCTGGCCTGGAAGCCTGTAGCAAACCCTCACATTCACATCTCTATTCTTTCTTGCTCACTTAATTCTTACCCAGATGCTCTTGACCTGGCTTTCTGGATTTAAGTCATGGATCTCTTCACAAGTGAAAACATCCTTGACATATCAGGCTACTCCTCCTCCTTTCTTGTTTGGTCTATTTCTGCAAAATAGGTTATACTCCCCTATTCCTACATTCCAATCATGAGACTCATCCCACCAGGTTTCAGTGATGCCTATTAAATCATATTTAATTTGTTGTATTAAGAGAGTTCAAGTTCATCTTGCTTATGTCCCATGCTCTGTACATTAGTGTAGAGACACTTAAGACCATATGCCCTTCCCGGAAGTCCTGCACTAAGGTTGCCTTTCTTCCCACTGTTCATCTGTAGTACTACTTGGCCTGCTCTATCTATATCATTTGGGCTATTTTTCCCAGCACTTGCTGAATCCTTGCCCTGAATAATACTGTCTCCCTCCCCAGCCAAACTCAGTTTAAAGACCTCCTGATCCACTTTGCGAGACTGTTAGCAAAAATGTTCCTGCTGATGGTTGTGAGGTGCAGCTCATCCATTGCCAAAAGACCATCTTTGTGGAAATGGAGGCCATGATCCAAAAACCCAAATTGCTCCTGGTGGCACCATCTGCGGAGCCAGTTGTTCACTTCCACTATTCTTCTCTCCCTTCATGGGTCATGTCCTTCTACAGTGAGAAGAGATGAAATGACAACCTACACACCAAGGTCTTTCAATTTCCTACCCATAACCTCATAATCTTTTGTGATGTGCTGAAAGCTGCGCCTTGCAATGTCATTGGTTCTGACGTGAACCAAAAGAAGGGGGTTATGGTCAGTGGGCTTGACCAGTCTCATTAGCCTCTCCATTACATTGTTGATTTTGGTCCCACGGAGACAGCACACCTTGTGATTCATCCTGCTCAGGTTGCAAATTGTTGGTTCCATTCCTCTCAGCAAGGACTCTCCACCCACCAGAACTTGTGTCCTCTGAGGCTTGTCTGTTCTCAATTAATTTAGAAGAGATTCAGTTTACAAAATGTTGCAGAAAGTGCCAGGGCATATACAGCTGGATTTACCCAGGTGGTTACTGATGGTGCTGCCTCCACCTTCAGTCAGACCAGTGGTTCTCAACCTGTGGGTCCCCCGATGTTCGTGGACTTCAGCTCCCAGAAGCCCTGAGCATTGACCATAGTGGCTGGGGCTTCTGGGAGCTGAAGTCCACGAACATCTGGGGACCCACAGGTTGAGAACCACTGAGTCAGACCATTCTCTTTTACATCATTGAAGCAGAATGTTCAGCTGCCTCCAATCCATATAGAATGTTGACCCAGTAAACTTTCCTGTTGCAAGTTGGGGTTTGACAATAACACTGTGTGGTTTACAGCCAGAATGTACTGGAAGAACATATACATACATATATATACCCAATGCATATACCCAATCTGTTCCAGAACACAGGAGGAAAACCCTTGCCACTCTTGCTTGGGAGTGAAAACTGGAGTTCTCAGGGAATGGCTGGAGAAAGCAGTTTGGTTCAGAAAGAGTCATGCTATGTACGGCTACAGGAAGCGTGACACAAGCATCCTATCTGATTCCTCTCTTAGAATATGTTTTCTGTCTCAGTTTTCCCCAAGCTCCAGCAATAAACAAGCAAAAAGAGCAAAAGAATTAGAAGTTCACTATGTACTTACTTATCTGAGCTCTTTGTGGTGCAATCCGTGCTATGGCTGGAGATCCTTGTGCCAGTTTTGAAACCTGCTTGTCTTGAGTGGTCATGAAATTGCCATTGGAGTCATTGCATAAGATAGGCAAGCTTATTTCCTTCTTGTTGATGTGAGATTCTGCTGTTTCAATTTCTGACTGGGTTTCCTTGTCGCTAGAAGATTTCTTGTTCAACAAGTTGCTTATTTCCATGATGTTTCCTATAATTTCCACTGGCCCTGTTAAGTTCTTTTTCCTGGATGGAAGATCATCTTTTGCTTTCTTCAGATAAGAGGCTGGGGCCCAGCCCTCTTTGCCTAAGTACCTAGAAAGATGAAAAGCAGTTACTTATAGGTAGTTTCTTATAACTTTAAAATGGATGGCACTGTAGTGTGGGACTATACAAGAACAAGGTAAGAATTCCCAATCACACCTTTATGCAGCTGTTTTAGCCTCCTTTACACACTTTCTCTAGAAACTAGAGTCTAGTTTGAAACTGGAAAACTTTATTCTTGAACTATGGTCTAGCACTCTGTATAAGCATAAGGATGGAGAAAGTATGTTAAAGGGTAACCGTAAGCCATCTTGTCATTTAAAAAAGTATTAGAAATAACTACTTAGAAAAAGAAAAATCAGAAAAACCTTCTAGTGCCAAAGTTCCCTTGTGTATTCATGGATTTTAAGGTTTATTAGAAATGCATGATGGCACCTTGTTAGAGAATGAAAGCTCACAATCTCTAGCTTGCAAAAGAAATAATTTCAGTCCAGACATCACATTATTGCAGTATTTAGCTACATCCCAAATGCTGGAGAATGTGATGTAAACTTGTTGTGAGGCAGAAAGGGAAAAGAAGCTATCTACAAAAATCTTTACAATCTTGTGCTGCTGCATCTTTAGCAGAAACACAACAAAATGAACTGCTCTGTTTTATTCGGCTTAAAAGGATCTTTCCAGATATTCCATGTATTCTATGATATGAACAGGTCTGATGTCAGCACCCAGCATGGTTAGGCAAAGGCTGGGGCGCACAGGCGCTGAAGGATCCATATGGACCAATAGCAGGGATTTTTCATTTACTTTTAAAATTCTGCTTTTGGGTATCTGTACAATGGCAGCAGCAGGAACAAATACTGGAAAGCAGGAACTCTGCTCTGAAAGAAAATACACTTGCCTGGGGCATATCTGCAGTGGCCTCACTGCAGGTTAAAACTCTTTATAGCCTGGGATTGAGGTGTGATTTGTCCCAGCACCTAGGAAAGAATTCCTGGAAGGAAAAATGAAGGTAAGATATTCCAAAATGTGTCCTGACTAATGGAAAACTTTGTGTATGAACCCCCTCCCAAACCTAGCACCAGACCTGGATGGTAAAATATACCAAAATCTTCTATGCTAGTCCAGAGATGTTATATTCCAATTGTAGGATACATATTATTTGTATTATTGTGCATTGCATTTATTGTATATGTTCATTATATATATTCTTCACATACAGATTTTTGTGCCTTCCTCATTTTCAAACCAGTTCATTCCTATGGAATCCAGGGATATATGTACTTGTATTTGTTCCACCAGTCTTTCTTAGAGGATGATAGTCAATGATTGGTCAAGGACCAATAATTCTAGCATACTTTTAGTTGTGCCCTTTCCCCTAAAGACCATGATGAACAAGGGAGAGAATGCTGATGAGACAGTAGGTCACCAGCTACTACCACTAGGTAGATTTGGGCCATTATGGAAGGGGAGCAAGTGCTTAGTTATTAAGGTTATTGCTATACTGTTGTATTTTATTGCAGTATTTTTACTGCTAGGGAAGTAGGAGGGCATCGAGTGAGTGAGGGAGGATCGAGTGAGCTTGAATGCTTATGGACTGCCTTTATTGCAGGGCAGTAACTGGGTGGTGTTTGGTGCTCTACTTGCACTGAAATGCTTTTTGAGCTGACATTGTTCTCCACATGTTGCAGAGGACACCCACTTTATGGTTTACATTTTAACACAAGGCTCATGCCCATCCCTTCCCCCACCCACTGGTACATGCATGCAACTTTACCAGAAATGGCTGATAAACTTGAGGAGTTGTGGACTCCTGTGGGGATTTGGGTGTGATAAGTTCAGACAGTAGACTGTACTTTATGATACCAATGGTTTGGGTGACAGAATCTGTGCAACTTTTGGATATATAAGCCCACACCCAGTGAAAAATCACCATTGTCTTAACAAGTCACGAACTGCAATAGTATTGTGGGGGACTTTTGTATGTGGAATCCATGTGGAAAGTATTTCTCTCACCAATTAATAATCAAGTCAGATACTACTTTCTAGTTTACACTTCAGCAATAATTTCTCCTAAAATACAGAAGAGCAATCCTATATAGCTTCTGTACAAGCAGAAGGCTTCCTCTTTTATTAGTCCAGTTCAAAAGGAAGGTTAAAAGTGCATTGCTATACATGTTTACTAAGAAGTGACTGCCATTGACTTAAATCCAGTTTCTAGTCCCAGCTACAACAGACATGTTGAATCAGTGGGATTTACAAAACTGTTAACAGCATTCAGCAGCTGACTCAGTGTGCATATCTATTTTAGAACTAGCAGTTGGATTTAAGCCATTGTTTAATAGGGACCTTTCCTAGGTAGCACCTTTGCTAGGACTGTAGTCTAAGTGCTAAATGTTTGTTGTTGCTGCTGTTGTGTATCATCAAATTGTTTCTGACTTAGGGTTGCTCGAAGGCAAACCTATCACAAGGTTTCCTTGACATGAGTTGTTCTGAGGGAGTTTGCCATTGCTTTTCTCTGAGGCTGAGAAAGTATAACTTCCCCCAGTGGTTTTCCATGGCTGAGCAGCATTCAAGCCCTGGCCCATTTCCGCACTAGCCTGTTCTAGCACTACGATTCCACTTCCAGCATCCTATGGAATCCTGGGGTTTGCAGCTTCGGGAGGGGCCGGCCGGATTCCATAGGATGTTGGAAGTGGAATTGTAGCACTAGAACAGGCTAGTGCGGAAATGGGCCTGGTCTCCTGAGGTTCTAGCGTAACTGCACCATGGTGGCTCTCAAGTGATAAAGGCCTACAACTAATGAAGCATAGCTTCCTGAACCCCACCCCTTGTAAAACTAGAAAGACAGTAAAATAATACCTTTATCAGAATGAAAGTCCACAGACTGGTATGTGAGCTTTTGAGTTAAACAAAGCTCATGCTGGATGGAATTAAAAAGAAGAAAATAGATGTTTCTGGTAGAATGTAGGGGAAATAACCCAGTCTATAGTCTGATTCAATTATAAATTGATAGCAGAAAACTACTTCTGCAGACTCATATGGGAAGCTCCAACAATACAATCACATATTTCTAGATGATATAGCCTGTCATAAAAGAACTCTAACTGGCCTGCAAACTATTCCCAGTCAACATGTTATATATCAACGACAAAATCATGAAACCTGTATAGCGCTTTGGAATCACAGGCCACCAACTAGAATAGCTTTCTTGCTGTTATTTCAGGAAAGGTGATAGATATAACCATTAAAATTATTCTCATTCTAATTGTTAAACTCATATACATTAGTTCATTTGATTAAATATATGATTATCTGATTATCCAGGCAATTTACTTAGTTTCCATGACTACAGGTTGTGAAAGATACTACCTCTTTTAAGGCAAATCTTAGAATGGCAACTGGTTTTGAACTTTTCTAACCAACACAAGAAAGAAGGGAAACAAATAGGACAACGTTCTGATATGCTGAAGAATGGAAAACAGCCAGAAGACTGTGACTGGGGGCAGGGGGGAGAATGGGGGAATAGTTACATTCCCATCCAAAAGCCCATCTTTTTAAAAAATGCTATATGTGAAGACAAAAGCTAATATTCAAACTATAACACTAAGGGAAAAGAAAGAATCAAAAATTGCCTCTGTTTGTCTGTGCATTTTCTTTCCTCCTTAACATCTGTTTTCCAGCTCCAGAATACTGGAATTACTCCAGAGGGAAGGAAACCAGGAAGGGAGAGTAGGGGGAGGGAAGTGAGAATCAGTACAAAACCATGAATTTTGGAAAATGTTTTATTTAAGGAGGTTAACGTTATAGGTTTTAAGGTGGAACCTATTACTGAATTATTAATGCTATCTCCACTTGTGGCAGGGGCGTAAGGATAGAAGACCCATTCATATAATTGATCCTCTATGGTGACAGCCTTATTAACAGGAATAGTTCCATTTTATCAATTCTTAAAGACATCTGTATTTGAAAGACGAGACACCTTACATTTTTCCTCTTCCCATTCCCTATCTTCTTCAAATACTAAACAAATATGAATTGTTTAGGTTGGAGGAAGAACAGAAAAAGAAGAGAACTACAAGTTAGAAACTCATAGCTCTCACTGAGTTATGCTGTAATCCTATATCCACTTACCTCCCAGTAAGTCCTGCTGGATGTAATAATGCTTGCCTCTGAGTAGAAATGTGCAGGATGTGTTGTAATGTTGCATATATATGCAGTAAAATGGATTTATGTGTTCCTAATGGATTTATGTGTACATAATGTTGCGTGGATTGCATTCATTGCCTTTGATGAATGTGGCACAGCCATCATATTCAGAATCCATATGATTTATCCCTCCTTGCCAGTTTGTGAAAGAGGAAAGGTCAGTTTGTAGATTACAGGCTTTCTATCTCTGATACAGTCACCTCAAAAATAAAGACTCATTATTAGGTTGGGGACAAAAAAGAAGGGCAATTTATTTATTTTACTGGAAATAACGTTTAAATATGTTTTAAACACATTTAGCTGTTTTCTATAATGATATTCTTTAATTCTTTTTCTAACTTTTGCAAACTAATGTTTTAGCATGATCTTTTTTAAGTTATTACAAGTCATCTTGAATCTTGTCTCAGGAAATAAATTCAAGTAATAAATAATAATAAACCATCAAAACTACACATTAATTTCATGCTGTCATTATACTTTCATTCTTGGGAGTTAAGTCTCTGGCTGCTGGACAATCAGGTCCAGGGGTATATGGTAGTATAAGGGATCCCAACACCATTTACAGTAGAGACAGTATCATCAGAGAAAGAAGTAGTGTTACAGGACAGCTCCATCATTGCTCTACTAAAGAAGGACACTGTACTACCACTTTCTATTGTCAGTCCTAGATACAGCTTCTTATATCCAAGAGTTTTTCAGCACAAAGAGACAAAAGATTTATTACCCCTAGAAGTAGCCTTTCTAAATAACAGGAACAGCTTCAAGCCAACAATCCATTTTTAAGACTGGAATCAGCCAGCATTGAGTCTCCAAGAACATGTATCAGCAAAGACAAGTTTTTCTTCTACACATAGAGTGTAATCAATAAAAAGAGTTCTCCTAATGCAAAGTGTCTTCATCAAACCAGAGAATAATCTCAGACACACAGTGTTTGGAGGTAGCTGGGAATCTGTGATGGAAATGTAGGGACTAAGAGTGAGGGTTGGGAAAGTGTAGCCTGTGGGTAGTATTGTCTCATGAGTGCCTCAAAACTCCTTAAGGTCACCATCAGTTCCAGTTTTGGGAGAAAGGCAGGATACAAATAAATATAACAACAACAGCAGCTTTTTAAATAAAATATTGGCACATATTTTGGAAAAAAATCACCTTAAAAAACATCCAAAGCGCTTCCCAATGTATGAAAACACATTTAAAAAATGATCTCCAACTCCTCTGAAACACCTTTTCCCTCCATTTCCCCTCCAAAAAGGCAACAGGAAGTGATCCAGTGTCATTTCTGGTAGCCATATAGGAGGAAAAATGGAGGGTTAATAATGTATTTTTGACATGCCTTCACATGGTGGGGGGCAGCCTGCAATGGGATGGGAAATTGGTACCTGGTCCCCATGCAGTTACCCACCCCACCTTAAAGTTTACCTTTAAATAATATTTCCCTCCTTTGGCCAAATTACCCACTGCTAAAAATGGGAAGCCCTCTTATTTTGGTATTTTCTTCACTGAATATACCTAAGCCTAGTAGAGGCAAGAAATTCTAGTTTCCTGCAGGGTTTAAAATAAAAGAGAGCCTGCTGGTAACAAGAAAACACTTTTAAAAAACAAAAAGGAAGTTCAGTAATGATCAGGGGAGTTTGTGATACTGTTCCTCTATTTGCAAAATACTGTGCCCTCTGCACCTGAACCCTTGGCTTTGGATTAAAGTCTAGCAAATGATTTAAAAAGAGAAGAATGCAGAGCTGACATTGGGCCAGCCCTTCTCTGCTCATCATCTTGGGAATCTACTCCCCACCTCTATCAGCTTTCATTTATTATTGATGGGAGAGTGAACATGGAAGATGTAAACAGCAAGTGTGTTTATAGAACACACAGAACTCTGTGTGGTTCCATTATTCATAGTTCTGGTGCTTTACAATGGCTAGACTACAAAAGCAAATGACAATCTATGAAAAATATCTATTCCATATGGAAAACAAGTGAGCAAAAAGGGCAGTTCATAGGATCCTGGGTGGTATGCGTCATTCAGAAGAGCTCCCTACAGAGTGTTGGGATTCACAGGTTTGTATTCTCCTCAATATTTGTTTATCCAAATTTTACTAAAAATCCATCCAGAAAAAGAAAAAAAAAAGATTCCATGGCTTTTTTTTTTTAATGCAGTCTGCCCAACTGTTCTTCTAGTTTTGATGATATTTCTCTGACAGCTGAAAGTTGCAGTCCTTTCTCAGTGGCATTCGCTTCCAAGGAAACATTATAGAGTCTGGCGATTAATCTCACTGCTGCAGTTAAGACTGAAAAACTTCATACTCATGTCTTTGATCTCTCTCATATCAACTAGCAACAGGAATCTATTATGCTGAGCCCTGTAAAGACATACTGCTTACGTGGCATTTCATGGGTCTGGAAAAATGCTGTAAACATATATCCAGTTTACACTTGGAACTAGCCATTTAAGGCTGCCAAAAGGAGTGTTTTTGAATTACAGTTTGGATTAGCAATTTTGCAAAACTAATATATGCATTAACAGAACATAACCCCCTCTTCACAAGGAATTTTTGTTACTGCTGTTATGCAACATGCATAACCATGTACATGTTCGTTCTTTCTTTCTTTCTCTCTCTCTCTTCCCCAACACACACACACACACACACACACACACACAACTACTTTACAACAGTATCAAAATCATATTTGACAGAAACGATCTGATGTAAGTTGTCCCATTGTGTTCTCCTGTAACAAAGTTCTCCTGTGGAGTAAATATAATAAGAACATCACAGCTACCCATCTCATCTACTGACCAAAATAATAACAACAATAAAAAATCATAATAAAATAAAATAATATTCATAAGAACGGCTGTGGTATTCTTTTTCTCAAATCTCACCCAGCAGCCTAACTTCTTAAAGTATTTTTATTTATTGCAGCTTGTTCTTGTAAATACACTTTCAAGGCTTAAGTGGCTCTGCATAGCATTTTTGTACGAATAAAATCATTTTAAGCATCATCTTAGACACAAACAATTTACAGAATGTTTTTGTAAAGAAAAGTAATGACAAGGCATACCAACCCCAAAACAATTTCCCAAACATTTACCTTATGTACCACCATCCTTCCAAGTTCTTTTGAATGACCTCCACAGTGACTCCTTTATCGAACCCAATTTCGTCCTTCCCCTGGCTGGTGTATGACTGGATTGTGACATATTTCTCTTCTAATAAAGAAAAAGAAGGCAACATCAGTTAAGATGAAAACAAGGCCCTGTTGTTCCTCTTCTCTGATTGTTCTTTAAAATGATTTTGCAGCAATTAAAATGTGAAAGCATTGCAGAGGCGGAGTCTTGCTTGTGACAAGGCCCTGTACCTATTAGCTATCATGCTGTAAGCATGCTTCTATCAGCAACTCACCACCGCCCTGCACCTTCCATGCCAACAAATGAGACAGGGTCTCTGGGGAGGGGGCTCCCCTGAATCTTACATATGGTACTGACAAAAATCAAACTAGCGCCAGAGCAGGAAAGCATCACTGGGGGAACTTGCTCCAGCTGGCTCCATTTAGCACACACATGGTTATGTTAAACATTGCATTACTGGAATCTGAATGCTGAAGCTGGAGTGTGACCAATACTCCTCCAGCTCCAAGGAATGGACTGACCTCTCCTCTTCACACCCCTAGAAACAATCTGGTTTTGCAGCACCAAGCAGCCAGTATTTGTTTCTTTGTGATTAGATCGCATGTACCTTCCCCAAATTTCAGCTCTCACCAAAAAAGAAAAGAAAAGAAAAAGACTCCAGTTTTTTCTAAACCTCATTTAAAACCAAAGTTGTTAATTCAGTACTGACATCCTGAATAATTGATTGCAGGTTTAAAATATTTATACAAGCAAAGACTACCAAAGTATTGTAACTAGCCTTGTCTTATGCTATGATCTTGACCCAATATTAACACTATCCTTGTTATGTGCGTTCAAGCTGACTCTGGCTTACAGTAACCTTACCATAGGGTTTTATGGTCAAAATTTATTCAGAAGAGGTATATCACTGCCTTCTTTTAAGGCTGAAAGAGTATGATTTACCCAAGGTCACCCAGTGTATTTCCAGGACTGAGCAGGGATTTGAACCCTAGTTTCCCACAGTCCTACTCCAAGGGAAAATTGGGAGATACATCTCCAAGTGCTCAATGAATGGTATTTTATTATTATTATTATTTTTGAATAAGCCCATGGGAAATACACTGAATGCTGGAAGATGTATCTCTCCCTTTTTCCTTAGATTCTGTTGGGTGCTCTTCAGTATTTGCCTCTTCCAGACTCTTAATCCAACATTCAAACTACTCCACCATATTGGCTGTCAACACTATCCTTAATAAATCACCATAGGTATTGATATTCATTGTGGTATTGCTTACAAGCTATGCTCTCCATGACCTTCAGAATTAAAAATGTCCCTGATCACTCAAGCCATTTCTGCACTAGACAGTTACAGCATTATTATTCCACTTTCAGCATCCTATGGAATCCTGGGGTTTGCTGTTTTGGGAGGGGCCAGCCGGACCCTCTCTAAACTGCAAACCCCAGGATTTCATAAGATATTGAAAGTGGAATAATAGTGCTGTAACAGTCTAGTGCAGAAATGGCCTCAGAAACTCTCCTCCTCACACCAAAGGAGCATGAAGGGGTCCCAGGTGGTATGCACGGATGTTTTCTCTCTGATCCTTACAGTCCTCCTCAGGAGGCTATGCTGAGATAGTAACAAAACCTTTCCTTCCGGGTGCTGAGGAAAGACATGGATTTCCCTGTAGCTGAACTATTCGTCTTAAGGAAAGACAACTAGATCCCTTCCAGCTTTATTAGTCTATGTTTCTAGTTCTCTAGTTAGGATGCTAGTGGCAATCTGAACAGGCTGCTCTCTACATAGCTTGCAGGCCAAATGTAGTTTCTTTCTGGAAAAAAACAAACAAAAATGAAATAATAAAAAAAAAATTCAAAGCTTTGAAGAAAGGATCGATTATTGCTCTTTTCCTTCTGAAGATGTTGGCAAAGTACCCTGCTGCATAAGAATCCCAACAAACCCAGAGCCGTGCCTCATTAGAAGTGCTGCTTTTGGACTCTTATCCCAATTAGGACATGCTGAGCCATCAAAAAAGAAACTTTATTAGCACACAACAGGGAAGATTATTATTCCTTGGGGGGAGAGAAAATGCAGTCACCATTGGGAACTGAGACATCAGAGCATAACTCCACCACAGCTTTAAATTACAAGATGGCACTTCCTCTTTTTTTATATTTAAAAGCCAAAGGAACTTTGAAAAATACAGTGTTGGATCTTGCATGAATGCTTGCAGAGAGAGCATCCCCTGCATTTCTGAAAGCAGCATGTTAGCTTAGTGGAAGGCTGCATGGCATACCTCTCTGTCCTCCAACACATTGTTCCTTGCTCCCAGTGTCTGCTGCTTGAGGAGGCTAGTGTTGCCTCTCTGCCTCAACCTGCCTAATACTAGGGCTGGCCCTGGTCAGCATCCTAATGAAACTAAATTCAATATAATCTTTTTGGCAAAACACTCTACAGATGTTTTGGGTACCACCTCTCATAAGCTCCAATCACTGGCGATGTTGGTTCAGATCACTGGGAACCATAGTCCATAAAATCCAGGGATCACTAGGTTATCTAACTTTGCTTAGAGAAAAAACAAAAATATTTTTTAAAAAGGAATAAGTCAAAGATTGGAAAAATTATGTTTTCTGGATTACAACTCCCAGAATCCCCCAGAGAGCATAGCTATAGTGGCTGGGGCATACTGAGAGTTATAGTTCTAAAAGTAATTATTCTAAGCTTTGCATAAATCTAATTTAGGTTGGTAACATAAATACGCCCTTTAGAAGGGGCCCTATATAATCTCTGTCTATAATTTACAACAGTGCAGTAGCTGGGACTTGAAATGGAATGGGGCAGGCACCATGCTCTACCATTCCTCAAATTATTGTGGCAGCTGCACCAGTATAATGGCTCCTAGCCATTCTTTTCTAAGCCACAGCTGTGACACTATGCTAAAATTGGATCTGGACCCTCTCATAAGTTCCTGATATAATGAAGACTTGGGAAGTCACATCTTGCAGATGCAGTTAAACCAGTCTCAGCACCAGATGTTGACAGATTCATTTGATGGGCTCTGAGCTGTTAAAGACTGGCAGATAGATAAGGAATCTAAGCAGGAGACTTGTTAACAACCCCATGCTTTAGCCCTTTGGAGGTGACAAATTTAAACTACTAGACAAAGGATCTCAAGGAGATTTTCACTTGGCTTTAGACCAATGAGGCAAGCACAGGAGACCAAGTAGCTTCAGAAACCGTGTTTCAGAAACACACTGTTGAAGTATCCCACTGTGACCATTATAGTGAGACAATAAACTAAGGTCTAAACCTACAGATTTCAGATTTAAGGGTCACAAAGGGGGGTGACAGCAAAAGTTCTGCTTTGTGTGTTTTGCATATTAAACTCTCTTTATTACAATAAAGAGTTTCCTGGTAAACATTTCTAAGACAATAGTATCTATTTTTATTGAGACAGTTCAACATATACTATACAAAGACTATGCAATAAATACAATGAACATACAAAATCAAACAACCACAACATCAAAAACAAACTTTGGAAACAAGCTTTGGAAATAAAGCCAGAGGAATAGTTCCCAGTTTTTGGTTTTCAGATATGGTTGGACTATAACTCTGAGAATCCATGACCATTGGCCATGCTAGCTGGATCTTCTGGGAATAATCACCAGGAGGCCCCAGGCTGTAAGTCATTATGCCAAAGTATTAATGCCTTACACTTTCTGTCCTTGCAGTACCCAAAACAGAAAATCTGTATTTCCTTCTCCCAGGCAATGCACAATTCATCCCTGAATTAGGAATTTATACATCTCAATAAGCAGTGGGAGATGGGAAACAAGTTTTATTTCCACAGCTATTGTCCATGCACAACATATTTTGAAGTTGCATGAGAAAGCTTCTTGTTGTTGGCAGCTTTGAATTATACATTCCTTTTTTTTTTTTTTGCTTTATTTTCCTGTGGTACCCACAACTACATCAGAGCTACAGTTAGTTCCCTTACGGCTTCATTCCAATTCAGGACAATCCACATATGTGGGCTGCCAAAACAGCAAAAAGTAAAAGGTATAACCAAAGAAATTAATTTTAAGTCAAAACAGAACAGCTTTAAGATTGAATGTAAAAGCAGACACTGTTGCAGCAGAGACAAGTATATAAATATAGGAATGGCATTTGATTGGCCTGAGATAATTCACAATTTACAACAGTAAAAGCACATAGGTACATTGCATGCAGCACTCTGAAAATCTGAGTGAAGTGGTTTGAGTGATTGACATACAGGGAGTGAACAGTAGCTAAGGAGAAAACTAAGACTTTTGACTCAGGAGCTTCTGGTGCAAAATGACATATTTGCTTATGCAGGATAGTGTTTGTTCAGAGCTAATAATGCGACATCTAGTCCCCTCAAGATGGATCTGAAAGTGGTAATAATACCATACATAGATCAGCAGAGTAGTGGACATGGAAGAATGCTACGCTTGATTCATTTACTCAAATGTTGCAGATGCCTAACTGATCAGGTTCTTCTTTATTTTATGGAGGACTATAACCACATTCAGCTCAATGCATCTATACATGCTCTTCAGATTGCCCTGGTCATCATGGAATGTAGGTCAGAAATGTAGGAGACAAGGTCAGCATGGAAGTCTCCTGCATGCTCGATGCTCAAAAAACATGAATATCATTATATATCATTATATCATTATAGAGTATACCATTATCTATGTAGATCCACCCTCCAATGTTCTATCACACTGCAGATCAGGGCTGTGGAATCTGTGACCTTTTGATAATGTTAGACTACAACTCTAAACATCTCTGACTGCTGACCATGCTGACCAAAATAGATAGGACTTAGTGTCTAAGATGGGAAAGTGTTGGACTCAGAGGAGAGGTCACAGGCTCCAAAGGTCTTCCTCTTGAGTGGCCAAGAAAGAAGCTGTACTAATTAGATGAAGGGATTCACAGAATAAGCTAAATAAAAAAAATGTATCTAGAGATTATATATCCATGAAGAAGATTCATCTATCACTCCACTGTAGGTTTAAATGCTACTTTCCACTTTCTGGGGGGAAAGTGAAGCAGTATGCTTGGGAACAAAACTAACTGAGAAGAAGCTCTGTACTTCATATGAGGTTACCCAGGATTCACTCATGATGGAGTGAATTAATTGTATGAAACAAGATTCCTTGCTTTCTTCAAGAATCCCCCCTCCTCCTCCATTCGTTAGCTTAATTTACCTCACCACATAGATCTATGTGCACCTCAGACTCACAAACAGATTTGTCTCAAGCAATTGTGTTCTCACCATCCCTGAAGTAAGCCTGTTCTCTTCCTCACAGGGCAGATTAGGATGGCCACTGGACATGTAAAATCAGATTCTGCATAGTCTCTTCCATGACACAATTGCTGTAACTATTTGGATCAAATATGGCAAGTTAGCTGTGGCCTGGCCCCTGATATGAGAACAGAATTTCCCAGTTACCTCCATCTCAGTTAGTCTCTGTGTTGGTCATACTGGAGATTTTTCATTGTTTAACCCTGTGCTAGATATTATGTGGTATCTACTTTGATCCCCAATGCTTTCCTTCCAGAATAGAAGAATAAGAGCCAGGCACTCCTTGTCAGTACTATAGCTAGTATTATGTTCCTCTTTGGAGCACTATATCTTTTATCCAATTCATATGATACAGCATATGTAATGAATACACACATGGGTGACATAAGCCAAAAGGAGACTCTAATAGTGCTATAGGAGGCAGCTCTTGAGGCAATCCTTGTTTTTGCAAAAAATTTCAATAGTTAAACAAGGCTCAGGCTTGAAGCCAAATTTGCAAATGCCAAGCAGCTGAAGTTTGCCCATCACTGACTCTATTTTCCTAAGAGTCATTTCTTTTGGCAGAAAGCCACCCAAAATGGAACAGGGGTCTTTTTGAACCATTTTCTTTGTTCACTTGCAAGGAAGACAGGAAGGCAGAAAAGAACTAAAGGATAAAAAGACGACGTGCTTATAGAAGAGCATTACAAAACTCTAAATCCCTGCAGATATTAGAGCCCCTGTCATGGACTGGTTTAGCTGTTCTATTTTTAAGCCTTCTGTTCTGCAACAGGAAGCTATCATTAAAATTTCCCTTTGCAGAGTGCTTTCACAGCAAAATATTGTAACATTTCCCAAATTATACTCATTTACTTTCTTACAGTGGTGGAAAAGAGGAGACCACAAACACACACACAAATGACGTTTATAATTTGAACTGGCACTCTTGAGTATGGGTCTGCTTGTAACACTGCAGCCATTTGGGACAGTCTTTGACTGAGGCTAACCATAGAAAAAAATTATAATATTGAATATATACAAGTCGGCATTTATGGGAAAAGGCAATGACACATTATCATTCAGAAGAATGACTAGTGTTGCATCCAAGTGACCAAGGAATGTTTTAAAGACAGCTGAGAAAGACAGTGTAACATTCAGTATACTTAGTTTTTCAAAAAACCTGACACAGAAATCATGATTGTTAGCTGTCTACTTTCTGTAGTGTATTCAAATTTTGATACTGCTCTTTTAACTTTTTATTGATTGCAAGGTATTTTGGATTCTTAGATGACAAATATTTTAAAAATAGCTTAGTCAGTGGTGAGGAGTGATAGAAGTTGCAGCCCAACAACATCTGAAGGCCACATGTTCTATATCCCTGTTCTTTACAGTACAGACAATTCTCTTGATCAAACACTATTCCCTCTTTAATTCCCACACCTCCTAACATCCAAAAGGAAGTGTTAAAATGTTTTCTTGGCAGTGTACAAACTACTGCTATGCTAGTGCTTTATCACCCTTTCTAACTTCTTTGTTGTCCCCTTGAAGTCTTTTTGAAATGCAGAATTTACCAACCACATCAAGAAATTGACTAATATGCCAAATTAAAAAAAAAAAAAAGAAATCCTAAGAAACCTTGGCCTTCTATTTATGTCTCAGGTCAGCATCCTCACTTCAGCTCCTGTTAAAGTTCAGCAACTTTGTTGAAAAGATTGTCACATGTTAGTGTAAACCACATTGATACACACACGCTGCCTCATGTACAAATCATGTCTGCTCTGAGATATGTGGCATTCCTTTTCAGGTACTAGGACTAGGTCTTCTATTAGGCTGATTGAGGTGTGGCTCTTGACAGGAGGACCCGAAAAGATAGCGGATTAGGTGCTATATGTGTAGTGGATATTTCATTCATTTCTATTATAATTTTACTGCTAGAGATGCAAAATGGTATTTGAGGGATTTTTCTAGCTACTGTATCAAAATAATTTTTCTAGGTTTGGATATTATGCTCTCTGACTAGCTAGGGAGCAGAGTCACTACTCTGCCTCTAACAGTCAAATGTTTTGGCTAGGTGAAAATTAAAGAAGTTTGTTCTTTCCTTCAGCAGCAGGTCTGAGAGCCAGTGCATGTAAAAAAGAAGTTGCTCCCTGCGATAGCAATTTCTTCTACACATTTTCTCCACATCACTATGAATGTTTGAGATTTGCAGAAACAATGGAGAAAAATCAGCCAGATGGTGACTAGTGTATAAACAAAGCCTATTGCATGGAGGAAACCTCCCTGGGACATATTTATATGAAGGGTGTTATACAAATGCCTTAAACACCTCCCCACACACACACACACACACACACACACGGTGTTGCGGGGAGACAGAGAGACAGAGACTCACCAGCTGGAGCATTTTGAAATGGGTTTAACTTGGCAGTTGTTTTACCTCTGCAGACATTCTCTGAAAAAAGAAGCCCTCCGCCTGTTACACATTCAGACTGGCTGGCATACAAAAGTGGTACCAATCAGCACAACACGAAATACAGCATCGTGCAGCTTGAGGTGGAACTGGAATTGGTAGTTTCCTGGCTCTGTGTCCTAATCACCTTCTGTGATACAAAAAGGCTGAGGCAGGGAAAGGCTATCCACACATATAATTTATGCCTTCATATCAGCTATGGAACATCACTGCCTGACCTGAGCCTGCTTTGAAAGACTGGGGACAGAGGCATGCAGTTTGGGGAATTATCCAATTAAGCTCAAATCCTTTATTTTCCAAACCACAGAAGAATTCCCTTTAAAAATACTTTCCCTTCAGTCAGCACTCTCTTCACACCATCTCCTCTCTCTTCTTCTCCCCTTGTTTTTCAGAAAAGAAACTTCTTTAGGCTAAAGTCAGTCTATGTTCAAGAATGAAGGGTCCTTCAAAGTTGATCTAATGGTAATGTTTTAGAGCTGTCCTACGAAAGACTATCCCTCTGGTTTATGGATTACTTTCATACCAGTTTTAACTTAAGCGGTATTCGTATCACCATGAGGCCTTATGAGCACTGGGGCTCCATACAGCAATAAATCAGTACCTTCAAGCCTCAAATTGATGCAGTATCTGTACTGCTAGACTCCAAGGGACTGTGCAAAAGCTAAGGTTGTTTATAAATTTCAAGACAGTCAGAAGAACTCAAGTTTCTATGTCTTGTTTTTTTTTAATCTGCCCTTTGCTTCACTTACCTCCCTTTATGTATAGCCAGGTTTGGCAAGCCAACAGGAAAAAACTCCTGTGAGGCAATAAAGCATGAATAAGGAGCTTGTGCTCCCAGGAAGGTTTATGATTTCTTCAGATATTTCTGATAAGATGTGGAAAACATTAAGGAAACGCAAATTTTCAAGAAGCTCACTTTGGCATAGGAACTGGCATGGAACTGGCACACATACATCCCTCTGTGAAAAGGAGACATCTGCTTCACTGTGCATAACCGGTGGTTATCTTCTCATGGGATTTATATACCACAAAATAACTGCCAACTGTTCTTGTAACATACACGGAAGTACATGCAGATCATACAGAACTATTTAATAGAAAGAGATGCTATCCTTGAAGGAAGCAGCCTTGGGTATCATCTGGTATAACTGTGGTTACCAGCTGTCTTGATCAGACTAGCAACATGGATTAAGACCCACTATTACTCTGCATCTTTTCTGCTGCAAATTCTAAGACCAAACACTTGGAATTGAAGCTCCTTTAAAAGGTTGGCTCCAACTGCAACATTTTCTAACTTGGGAGGGAGGGGACTGTGTGAGGCCTGGTGACCAATCTCCCCCCCTCCGATCCCTGTAGGTCTAAGTGCACTGGAAGTGACATCATGTCATTCCTTGGTCATCATTTGGTGCTGGTATACAGATGAAAAAAACAGATATGGTAGTTGTGGGTTGTGTGGGAGGGCAGTCAACAATATTTTCACCTGATTTGGGGTGTTTTCTTATGGTTCTTGAGCAAAATCTTCCAAAAATTCAGCCAGAAAGATTTTAAAATGGGGACAGGCTTAAGGAGCTACAAAAGTGGGCTTGCACTTTCTTTACCTCTCCTCCAACTAGATTTGCTGGTGAAGACAGCAATTGGCACATTTAGCATAGATCTAATGGACTCATTCCCAAGGCAAAAAGTTTTAGACTCATCCCCAAGTTGAGAAAAGTCTGTTGTTACGACATGCCTTCAAGTCAACCTTGACTTATGGTGACCCTATCACAGAGTTTTCTTCACAAGATTTATTCATGGGGGTTTGCCACTGACATTCTCTGAGGTAGACAGTGTGTGGCTTACTCAAGGTCACATAGCAGGTTTCTATAATTGAGAAGAGATTTGAACCAGAGTTCTAGTGTAATACTCAAACCTGTATAACACTACACTGGGTTCTCTGTCTGTGAGCATGCCATCTTCCAAGGCAAGCCTGCTTAGATTCCAAAAAGCCACTAAGAAAGTTTATTCACATGGCAAGCATTTTTTGACCATAATGCTCATCTCCAGAACACTATAAGCTGTTAAGGTTCAATTAAAATAATCCCTCTTTTTAAAATGGATGTCTTCAGTCATCCTTTGTTCAACAACCCTTATCTATTGACTTAATTCCTGAATGCACACAATCTGCCTGTTTTCCAGTCTCTCTCAAACTTGGATTCTCAGATGTTGCTCGTTCTTAACTATAACATGACAAAATACTAGAAATGACTAGAACTGTAGCACTTGATTTTGAGAAAGGCTATTCTTCCGCCCTTTTCTCTCTTCCAAAAAACAGAAAACAGCCCAGATTCTTCGTGTGTATTTGTAAGTTGTATGATAATGCATTCCCTTCGCTTTCCTGGAAAAGCCTAATCCACAAAACACATGAACAATTAGCTCATTTAACAAATGTCTCCCTTAAGTGTAAGTGTTCAAGTACAAGAATTATGTATTCCATTTTATTGGAGTTTCAAAGTGACAGTAACTACAGGAAAATACAGGAGACCCCAGTGTTCTTGATAGCGATTCTAGAACACAGCTTTTCATAAAATCTACTTTTGTGCAATGGAATGAAACAGTAAGCTTTGAACAAAATGGCTCTTTTCTGCCTTTCTTTTACTTTCACCTGAAGAACTACCAAAGTAATATCTCCAGAGACTAACAGATGTAAATAAGTTGATTATGAAAGCACACATTGCCTGTGGAGCTAATGTTTGCCATTGGTTCCCATCTTGACATGCTTAACAAGTAGCAGAAAAATGCCACCTAACACTGCATCTATACACAGCCTTGTTTCTGTGGCAGAGAAAACAAGACCCAGTCAAAAGTTACACACTCGCAAGCCATTCTTAGCAATGCTGAATAGCAAGAGAAGCAGCAGCAACCAGCATATGGCACATTCTGTGTCCCAGAATGCAATTCACCTTGACTCTGCTGCCTGTTGACCATCCCTCCCAGTGTCCATCGCCGGTCCAAACGCCTCAGGTGAGCCTTGCGTCTCTTAGAAACTATTGTGGAAAATGGATGAAAACATAAAAGAGGAAAGAAAGAAAAATAAAAAGTGATGGATGGGTGAAAAACAAAACCCAACAAAAACATGATAACTACACGGTTTGCTCTTATGTTAGCAAGAATGGGGTGGAATAAGATAAGTTTTGCAAGGTGGAACAAATAAGTTAAACTACATGGGACTCACACATGTAAACAGGGTTTCCTATAGTATATTTAATGGACATCAGTAACATTAACAAATTATAGTAGACTTCAAGTATCAAAAATTTTGGAAGCACTAATTGTCAAACATCCCAACAGAGATGGAAAATACAATGGTGGCTCTTCATATGCTGCTGGCTTTTTGTGGCATAAGAAATCTAGAACCTTTGCCATGGTTGCAGCCTGTTACACAGATACCTCTATAAAAATCCTCACCATGCCAATCCAGGATGATGAAACCATTGGCTTGCCTCTGCCCAGAGCCACCAACAAATACTTAACTGTGATGGCGCAGAAGTTGGAGAATATTTACAATATTTCAAAATTGATTCATTAACATTAAGTGAATATTATAAAATTAATTCACTAGGCTGAAGTAACACTTTAGTAATACATTACTTTCCAATGTAAAAAAAGTATCAAATTTAACTATTAAAAATAGCCAAAATTGACTCAAACGTGATGTAATTGGTCCCAAAAGTAACACATTATAGAAACACAAAATGGTGATCATTCCTCAGAATGTTAACATCATTGCAACTAAAACAATCAAAAGGATACTATTAAAATCATTGTTAAACACTGTAATGAATTGTGGCTAATTGATTTTTTTCACAGATTAAGTCTGAGCTCTATGATGGAAGAAGTCTCTTAGAACATGAGGAATATCACTGGAGTGTAAGCAATAGAAAATTATTTGGGACCATGGAAATCCTATCCACAAAAAAAAGATAATTGAAACATCTGGGAATATAATGGGAATGGCTGTAAGTAGTTTTAGGAAGGAATGAACTGTGACAAAAATTAACAGCTTGGAGGTGATGTACATCTTGAACTTTGAGGTCAAATGTCCAATATTTTAAAAAGAGTCAAAGGATTAAAAAAAAGTTAACATGTCAGGACAAAGATGACAACATCCTACTTGATCCATAGAGCTTCATTAGATTGTAAACATGAAAAGATGATGTGTGACTACAAGATGGTTAAAACAGCTGTGCACAGGGGATACAATATTTTATGGCAGAAGGTACTCAGTGATATTCATAACTGAGACAATGTTTCAAATTCACTGAGTAATACACCTACAGCCAAATTTGGATCCATGGCCTTTTCCGCATGGGGTGAGAGAATCGCCTCATGCCGGTATTCACTGGACCTGTGTTCTCCATGCGTGGGTCCAGGCTGGTCCAGAGCAGTGTGTGGCCGCGCTCCGCACTGCTCCGGGGACGAAAATGGCGGCTTCCAGTTGGTGGAGGCTCTCCACCAACCGGTGAAGCTTGCCAGCCTAAAGCCCGCTCCCGGCAGATCTGCACCAGTGCGAGCCTGCAAATCTGCACCAGAGCACGGCCATGGAGTGGCGCGCTCCATGCTTTTGAAAGACCTGTTTTAAGCGGTCTTTCAAAAGCACGCTGAACGACCACTTTGGGTCATTCTGGAGCGGGCTGAGGTCCGGAACTACACAAAGTAGTCCGGACCCAGTCCGCTCCCAGGTGTAGACGTCCTCTCTGGAGGACGCTCTGCACCATTTTAAAAACCCCATGAGGAAAAAGCCCATGAGCTGATACATCAAGAGAAGGGAATAACCTTTGAATTTTGCACTCCTAGTCTTCTCTCAGTTAAGCAAGTGAAGGAATCCCTCTGTGAAGTGTGTAGCTGTACTTAGGCAAGGAAATCTGAGCCTTAAACTATGGGCCTCAAATCTTACAGCTGACGGTCTCCTTTTGCTCCTAATTCCAACCACCTTCCACAGCCTAGGTCCTTTTATTTGCATTCCAAAAATCCTCTAACATGCAAAAAATGGTTGCCTCCTTTGTTCTGCCAGCCAGCTTAACCTTTGTTTATCATCTGAGTCTTCTTCTCAGCTGGACCAAGGCCAGCACCATTGCACTCCTTTTTCTCTTTGGCTGCAAAATGCAGCTGAGTGGCACAATACACAATTTGCTACTAATTTAAATGGAGATGGGGAAGTTAGTTCAAAGGCACGTAGCATCAGCTGCTGGTACTTCTCTTTTAACGTAAAAAAAAGCTTCAGTTTTTAGCTCTGAAGACAGATCAGCCATCTGGAGTATTTTAGGGTGTCACAGCTTGCAGTGGGGATCCTAAAGCTACCTGATATGATAAGGCTCCTTTCAACAACCTTCAGGGTTTTGTTATCACCTGCTGCTCCACATCTGAAGGAACTGCTGTACATTGCCATTCCTGAGGCAGAGAGAAGGTTTTGGTAGAGCCTTGTAGTTCAAGGGGATAGTCTCTGGTTAAGACATGTACTCATGACACCAAGTTTCACAATTTGTTTCAAACAACTGTGTTAGGGTATCAGAGAAGAAGTGCTTCAAATCTCCTATCAAGATGCATTTATCAGGATGTTTATATAAAAATATACCACAAGTGCATTCCAACAGTACGATAACTCTTGACATGAACTATTTATTTGGCACAAGAGCAGTAATGTACACTAAGCCAGGCATTTTCAGTAAATCTGAGGGGAGCTACAGTGTTGTATACAAGTCTGTTTTAGGACAGCATCCTCTGTGCACAGTTATGTATGACTCAGATGAGGAAGCACAAACAATGGAATAACTCAGTAAGAAATACTGTGCTGAAAAGGAACAAATACTGTGATGGAGAGAATGAATTTGCTTAGTACTAACCAAAGTAGGGCAGCTGAAGCCAACACCATTTGAAGAGAGGCTATATGCAGGTTTTAATAGCAACATTAGGCAAAAATACTTGTTAACTAGGACAAAACCAGAATAATTGCAACAAGGCAATAAGAATATTCATATTAATTATGCATGCATACAGGAAGAGGTTTAAAATGAGAATTTTCCCTTTGTTTTCTTTCCCATCTTTTATGAGAGATCTAAGACAAAATGGTCATTTAGCTGTTCTTTTAAAGTCTCTTATGAAAAATAATAGATTCATTATTACACACATACTTATAGCATCACAGATCACAAGTTGTCAGAAACCTAACAGCACTATTATCACAAAGAATTGACACCTGATGTACCCTTATATTCTACAGTGATACACATAAATAATAAGCTTTCTTTCTATATCTTCTACCGTTACCAGCGATCTAGCCCATGATGACAATTAACACTATTCTACTCTTCCAATTTTGTTTTAAAATGTCTGCGTCTAGCTACCCTTCTAGTCCTTGTTTAGCATATGACTGTTAATTCTGATAAGGCACAGGTAGGTTATAATGATGTTTTCTTTCCTTCTTTTCAATCATCCCTGAAACTTCCCTCAGTGCTCTTACCTTCCCCTCCTTTGGACATGTTAATTTCAGAATCATCTCTAATTCCACTTTGGGATTCCAGGTATGTTGCAGGGACCCAGCCTTGCTCTTCTGATGTGCTTACAAACCACCAACCTGAGAGGATTAAGCAGAAAAGAGCTGTCATTTAAGACAGAAAGACAAAAGCATTTATGAACCCCCCCACCAAAAATGATTTCTACTTCTTCAAGATCAGTATTTATTTCCTCTTTGAATAAAAGTAAATATGTAATATAGGAACAAGCAAGGGCTATAACCAGATGTTGGAGGGTACCCATATGAACAAGATAATATTTTCAAAGGTTAAAAGATATATCACTGAATACAAAACCAAGATTAATCATGCCATAGTATTTCCAAGTATTAAGTATGAAAGTGAAAGCTGGAGAGTGAAGAAAACCAAAAGAAAAAAAAATCGCTTTATCTAAAATATGGTGCTGGAGGATAAAAGACAAATCAGTGGACATAAGAGCATATCAAGCCTGAACTTTCGCCAAAATGACTAACTAGGGTTATCGGACTTTGGACATATCATGAGACAGTATGACCCATTAGAAAAGAAAGTACCGGTAATATTTGGAAAGTTGAAGGTAGTAAGAAAAGAAGAAGACTTCATTACAGGTGGATTAACTTATTCAAGGGAGCCATGGTCTTGAGTCTGCAAGGCCTGGGGAAAGCTGTTAGTAACAATCTCTGGGAGGACTTCTGCTCATAGAGTTGCCATAAGTTAACAGCAGATAACTTCCTCAAGAACATTGCAGTCCTAGTCAGGCCTCACTAGGTGAAAGGAAAAGAGATCATTTTCAGGAGTTTGGTGAAGGTTGAGGTGTGGTTATGTGTCTCAGACAGATATGTTTTCTCTTTCCTATCCCCTAATGAGGCTTCCCCGGCTGTGTTATTCAGTGTTATGGGGTTCAGGTTGCCAAACACAAACATCTAATGCCTACAGTATATGGTGACAGATAGTGAGGAAGGGAAAAGTCTCAAAAGGGGAAAGAAAAAGTTTTGCTTTCCCTTTCCATGACATAGGAACTCTTAGATTGTAAATTTTAAATACAGAATATATTGTTGAAAAAAAAAGAGTCAAAACAATCAACTCTGTCACAAGAATATATAGTATGGTGTTAAATATCACTGACAGTTACATTATCCATACACAAATTTTTCATATTAGGTTACTCTGTACCAGTGTTGAGTAAGTGAAGGGCCTCAAGTTATCCAGCCATGCTCCCACACATATCTGCAATCCACATATTTCAACAGAATTCTATTTCAGGCAGTGTAATCCTATACCTACCCACCACTAGTAAAACCCACTAAGTTTAATAGGACTTATTCAAAAGTAAGTGGTCACAGAATTACACCCTAAGTATCTAAGTGCCTTGGAGACTTCTACAATATTCCAGCTACAGAATATCGTTGGCCTTAAACAGCCATCAAGTCAACTTCAACTTATCACAACTCTGTGAATGAGAGACCTCTAGTTCACCCTGTTATTTGCAGGACCTGCGTCCTGCTCAGGTTCTGCAAATTCAGGATCGTGGTTCCTTAACTGAGTCTATCTACTTGTAAAGCAGTCTCCTTTTTCCTATTGCCTTCCACCTTCCCAAGCATTATTTTCTTTTCTAATGGGTCATGTGTTCTCATGACATGTCCAAAGCATGACAGTATGAGTTTAAGTCAATTTGGCTTCTAGAAAGAGCTCAGACTTGATTAGCTGTTGGAACCATTTATTGTACTGAATGCAAATACAAGTATGGATACTATGAACCTGGAGGAAAGCTTCTTTTCACAACACTTCCACAAGACATTACTCCTACATAGAAATATTAATGGCACAACAATCCATATATTTATATATATGGAATTAGAGATCACTGCATTCTCCTTACCTCCAAAAGTGACTTGTGCATTTACAGAGATTACTAATTAATTGAGCAATTTGATTTCTTGCCCCTTTCCCATCCCAGTGTTCCAAAGTTAATCTCATTAAATATATCAGATCTCCTCTCAGGCTGTAATACTAACAATGGTGGAGCTTCGAGTGTGTGGAGGCTGGGTGGGTGGGGAGAGGCTACGGCACGAGAGGCGTGGCCACTGTGCATGGAGGTGTGGCTGTATGTGGGGGCATGGCCGTGGTGTGTGTGGGCTTGGCCAGGGCATGTGGGGGCGTGGCTACAGGCCAGGACACATGAGAAACAATGCCACCCGGGGTGAATCATCCCCCACCCCCACGTCCCTACGCAACTGAATACTAAACATACTAAAAATATTTAACATAATATTTTTTTAATTTATTTTTATTACATCAAACATAAAATAAAACATGCTTATTTCTCACCATTATATAAATGTTCGTTACAAAATCTTTACCATTTATTAACTCTAATTCATATATATATACCAATCATCAACACTAGTTTATCTCTATCTACTTACCCTCCTTCCCTTATTTCACCTACAGTATTTCGAGTGGATATTCCATAACCTTCCTTGACCAGCTATTATCATTCCTCTATGTTATAAATAATACCACTACCTATCACACTCCTCTATCTATGCCTTTCTTACAATTTGTCTTCCGAGTCTAATTTCTACCTTCACACTAATCCTTCCCCCATTGGTTTTCCCAAAGGGGTTTTACTAGATTCCATTCTTCTATAATTTGTTTTCTTGATGTATCATTTAACCTTGAAGTGAGTTCATCCATTTCCCATAACTCATATAATTTCCACAACCAGTCATCTATCTTAGGTATTTCTTTTGCTTTCCAGTTTTGTGCATATACCAATCTTGCCGCCGTTGTCATATATATTATCATCTTTCGTAAAGCGTTTTCCTTAAAGAATTTAACATCCAGTATATTTAACAAATATATCTCTGGACTCACTGGAAACTTTAAATGAATTGCCTTAACTATACATTCGTGAATTTTCCTCCAATACTCCTTAGCTTTTTCGCGAGACCACCATAAATGATATAAAGTTCCTTTTCCTGGGCACTTCCAACATAAATCATTCCCATTTTTATTTATTTTTGCTCCTTGCACTGGTGTATAATACCATCTAAAATATATCTTATAATAATTCTCCTTTAACTTTGTACTAACACAGTATTTTCTAACATCTCTCCATGAATTCTCCCAGCTTTGTATCGGAATTTCATGTCCCAAATTTTGTGCCCATTTTATCATATTTTCTTTGATTACTTCTTCTTCCATATGCCAATTTAACAACATTTTATAAATTTTACCCATTACACGGTCTGTCCCTGGTCTTAACAATTTATCGAATTCGTTCTCTCTTATTTCCATTCCTTTTAACTTCTTATCCATTTTAAATTTTTCCTTTAATTGCCTTTGTAATAACCAATGTGTAACAATACCCAATTTTGCCAATTCTTCTTTATTTTTCCAAACCAAATTTTTCCTTGTACTTTTGTCATAAAAATATTTAACATAATATATAGCAACAACAGCTACAGCTTCTGTAAATATCATACCTAGCAATGGCTAGAGAATATTATGACCAGATTTAACCAGTCCTTTTGTCAGCTTCCTTTTAAAAATAAAAACAATACATCTTTATGAATGTTTCAGTACAAACGTATTTCATGAAAAGTTCCCTTTTAGGCTGAAATTAACAGTTTGCAAAACTATTTCTTGATTTTTTTTTCTCTTGTGTAAGTGTCAGAAATGATAATTGACCTCACAAGTACATTAAATGTCAGTGAGGGAAAGAAAGAAACTGATATACATAATTTTCTTTTACAAATAATACCTAATTACTGTTTCTCAAAACTTCAATACCAAATACAAGTTGCATACTTTTACCATTGGCTAGTGCTCTCTGCTTCTCCTAGTCCACATAGATTGAAAGGGAGTCAGCTCGAGCAGCAACCAAAGGAGTTGGAGGACACAAAGAGAAAACAGCAACAACTGGGATGCTGAAGAGATGAAAGGGGTAAAACCAAGAACACATTTGTGAGTGTGTGTGTGTGTGTGTGTGTGTGTGTGAAGGGGAAAAGATGCTGGGATAAGGCCTTATGCTCAAAATCTTTGGCTAACCACAAACTCACAAGAAACTTGATTTGATTTCTCGGTATGTGAAGAGGTTGCATTTCTTTAGTGGAGAAGGAAGGACATTCTCCATATGTTCAATAGATAATCCCAGCCTATATTCCAGGAATCAGTCCTGGTATGACAAACAGATTCTTAGGGAGCTGTCCTGAGTTTTGCCACAACTTAAATCAGGACAGAAGATAAGAGGCCCAAAGGGTTTGGCTATAAATAAGAAAGAGGTGGGATAGAATTTCTGGAAGGAAAGTGAGGAGGAAAACAAGAAGCAGATAGTTGTGCTGAGGGGAACAGCACAGGTATACTCCTTACTTGTAGCTTGCTGGCACTAGAGGTGGCATCAGTACTTAGAGTTCTAAGAGGGGTGGAAGCAATAGGATGAATGTTTTGTAGGTTTTGTTTCATGGGAAATAATAATTTTCTTAATTCTAACACTGCAATCATAAATACATTTATTAGTGAGAAAGTCCCATGGAACCCAGTGGGCCTGCAAGTCACTTGTCAACTTATGGTGACTCTATGAATTTCATAGTGTTTTCTGTTGTTGTTCTGTACCTTCAAGTCATTTCAGATTTATGGAGACTCTAATGCAAACTTATCATGGGGTTTTCTGGGACTGAGAGTGTGTGACACACCCAAGATCACCCAATAGGCTTCCATGGCCAAGCAGAGAATCAAGCTCTAGTCTCCAGGGTCGTAGTCCGATACTCAAACCACTACATCACACTGGCTCTTGGGATTTTCTTAGGCAAGGAATATTCAGAAGTGGGTTGGCCAGTTCCTGTCCCTGAAATATAGCTTACAGCACCTGGTATTTGTTGGTGGTCTGCCATGCAAGTATTAAGTAGAGTTAACCCTGCTTAGCTTTCAAGATCAGAAGGGATCTGGTGCCTTTAGGATATTTAGGTCACCTTCCAGTAAATAAGGGATAGCACTGTACTGTAAGGGTGTAGAGAACTAAGTGAGGTTGTACATGCTCAATGGTAGGCCAAAAGCACTATGCACACACTATACTGACAAAGAAACTGTTATTTCATCTTAAGAATTCTCTTGCATAGATTCACTGACGGTACCTTGGCTAGTCACTTATTGCTCCTTAATTATAAAATGCCTCAGTATTCCTTACTTATAAAATGTGATCAATGTTTTCTCTATGGCATAAATATAATATAACTCATAGTTGTGCATGCCTTCTTCTTTGTGGTTTGCATCACAGTTTTTGTCATGCAAGTTTGCTTTTATGTACCTTTTATGTACCCATTTTCTCTGTAGGATACCTTTAAATCTGGATCACACTCATCTCTCTCATACTTTGTGAACATGCACAACTGGGTTGCTCATCTTCAGTCTTATGTGAAGTGAAATGTCTTTATTTTGTTCCACAAAGTATTGAAGATTATGGCTCTGCTACCCCATTTTTCATTTTTCCTTTAAAAATTCTTAAGTCCAAATTTAAGGATGTACACGTATATTCTCTTAAAGAACTTAAGATTGCAATAGGAGACACTGCTCAATAGTTAAGACTGACCATCCTGTTTCTTTACTGTTCCAAAAGGAACCAAAAATAAAACAAAGCTCTCAGATGACACCATAGCCATTGCTTAGTACCATTTCATCTTGAGCCCTAAGAGGCAGAGATTTCAATTTTCTGGCCCAAGAGAGATTTGGAAAACGTTACTTCACAGTATTCCCAGCCAGAGTACTTAAATTTAGCTACACTTTCACACAGCAGGAGGGAGATTCTCCTGACATGACGTTCACCCATGGCAGCCAGCTGTGCTAAACAATAATAAAAAGAAAACCAGTGGAGCCAACTCATTTCCAAAAGGTTTCGTGCAGATAGCTTGGTGCTGAAAAATGAAGAATTGTTAATGGTAGGGAAGGAGAGGAGATATGTTGAGCTCAACATGCATTTGTAATTATGGCACAGAAGTAAACAGACCAGAAGCTGATACACATCTGATCTTAATTGGATGGAAACAGTCCTATGAATTCTTCTTCAGAAGCAAATGTGAGCCTGAGTGAAAAGGGCTGCACTATAAAGTTAACACTCTAGTAAAAACCATGAACTCTGAAGCATTTCATTTCACCCTGAACTTTGGTTTTGTGCACTATTATTCTGTAGCATGAAAAAGTTGGAAGAGACCTAAAGGCCATTTCAACTTGAATCAAAGCAGACACATACAGATTAAACAGTCATGCCAAATCAAATCATTCCATACCCATCTAAAGGAAGACAAAGAAAGTCAAAGCAAACATAACTCATTAGAAAATTCCTTCTTGGCTCCAAAGAAATTGCCTAACATACACAAGAAAATATACATACATACATGCATGCATGTGTGTGTGTTAGAGAGAGACAGGGACAGATAGGTCTACCTGTATAACAGATTTGGCATCTCAGACAAAAAAGATCAGTTACCTTGTTCAGTGTGTAGAACACGAAACCAAAAACAAACCAAAGCCACAAAAAAAAGTAGTCATCACCATATTACATTGCAGCCCTGTCCTGTCATGTACCAGTATGAAGTGATTTCAGGAGGCTTCATCACAATGGGAGAACAAATGAAAGAAAGACTGAGGCCATTTCCGCACTAGACTTTTATAGCACTATGATTCCACTTGAAATATCCTATGGAATCCTGGGGTTTGCAGTTTCGGGAGGCGCCGGCTGGCCCCTCCTGAAATTGCAAACCCCAGGATTCCATAGGATGTTTCAAGTGGAATCATAGCGCTATAAAAGTCTAGTGTGGAAATGGCTCGACTGTTGGTCTATGACTCTGGAGACCAGGGTTCAAATCTATGCTAAGCCGTGGAAAACCACTGGATGACCAATCTCTTAGCCTCAGGGGGAGACAAGGGCAAACCCTTCTGAACAATTCTTGCCAACAAAACACTGTGATGGGTTTGCCTTAGGGTTGCCATAATTCAGAAATGACTTGAAACCATATGGCAACAGCAGGCCTTGGCAACCATATGGGCTTCTCTTCAGGTTGCAAAGTATCTGGAGCTGGCACTGTCCCCATTGCCTCTTAGTATTTACTCTTATTCTGACAGAAATTTCAGTCTCACATTTTCTTCTTCCCTGTTCTCCCCACTTCATTTGGTATCCAACAGTGAGATTCTACTACAAGGTCTTCCAAGCCCTCATCTTTCTAAACCAATGCTTCATAGGACTTAACTTGACCAAAGATGTTTAACAGTATTTCTTAAACCAGACTAGTTTAAGTTCAGTTCAGCAGCCTGAGCAGAAACAATCCATAAACATCTATTGTCAGAAGTACTTTCCACACATGCAACTTATACCACAGCTTTAGATAAACGCAAAGAAGGATATGAAGGGGATAACATGAGCACATATTTCACAAGGGTCACTTGACAGAACTAGAAGCTACAACAGAAAACACACATCTTCCTCTACTAATAGATTTGTGTTGGCACTTGACAATTCACCCTCATAGTCAAACTGTACCTTATGTTGAAGGTATGTCTAGCACCAATGTTTTCCCACCTCTGTCTGACAACTGAGTCTTCTTGGCACACTTCGCCTGTGGTGGAAGGACAAACTTACCATTTCCCTACCTAGCTGCAATTTCACCAGTACTCTCTCCCTTGCAACTATAATCTTAAGAAAAAAGATACTCCCATTCCCTTTACCTCTCTACTTCTTACTCATTTCCTCCCTTCATAATTTTATTGTTACAGTGGGAATAAAAAACACTAGAAGGTAGAAGGAGGAGGATACTACTGCCTTTATCTGCAGTTGTGTCATGATCCTGGGAAGGTGCCTAATTTTTCCAATTGTATAGTACCAGATAGTAACAGATATATCCTTTATTGCCATTTCACATAAACACAGCTTTGAGATCAAGAAGTAGAGAAAGGAAGTGGCAATGTTTTGATGCCCAGAATGCAAAGAGGGATTGAATAGAAACTTTTAAAATTTTCTTTGCATGACTGTTACGTAAATGTGTGGAAAGAGATCACTGGTCCATCTTGCTGAGCAGCTACGCAAAGGGCTAGTACTATTCTTCCATCACTCGAGGTACCTTGTGGACACTATTATGAGAACAGCATGAAGCAAGTGACTCCCATCTAAGGACACTTGATGCTAAGGAAAAGCAGAACTCAAGTACACTGTTGCCAATTACAGTATCACCTATGCTGCCACTTGGATTCTTCAGAAAGATATCACGTGAATGAGTATAATCTGTACAAATCTTTAAACCATTTTGAAATAAAATGAACCAAAAAACACACCATTAAATGTCTGAAACAAATAAAGGAACTGAAAATTTGACAATATAGCTGCTGAACTTCTTCTTTTTTCTTCTTTTTTGTGTGTGTGTCAAATTATGATTTATATTTGGGAAAAAACAAATAAAACAATTCTTTAAACAAAACTAAGTCAAAAGTGAATGTCTAATGCCTAGGATTGGAAGTTGGGAAGCAAATGTGCATTCAAGTGAAATGAGTTTTCTTCAGACTAATTTCATAAATGTTAAAGTTTAGAATTAAAAAAAAACCTATATGGCTGCAATTCTGTAGCACATTAGAACAAAGTATATCTCATGAGAATAAAATGGATCTTATGCTCAGAAGAGGATACAAAAACCCAGCCTAACTGGATACACATTGTGGTCAGCAGTCTCTTGTCCCACAGAGTAAACCATCCAGCTGCAAAGGCACACAGAACACCCATGCTGTATTTACAGACAAGGAACTTGCTGTGCACTCAGGACAAACAAAGGGCACCCTTTACTGAAGCTGTGAAATTCCACCCCTATTTTCAGCAGACTGGCTGAGACAAACAAGGTTTCCAGTTGCAAGGAGTTCAACAATACATGAGCAAAGAATGTGCTGAAGTTGCATCTTTTGAGTTTGTCTGTCTGGGAGGTGTGGCTTTGGAGTCTGACACTACCACCTTCAAGTATTTTCATAGCATGAGGTGCTGCATTTGGAACGTGTTGTGCAGGGGTGGGTAAAAACCAAGTTCAAAAGCATGAGACAATGTGATGTTCCATTGCTTTTTACATATTATACACAGCTCCCTGTGCTTTGGTGCAGCTTCGCCTTTCAAAAGGGAAGAATCAGCAAAGCACGCTAAGGGTGCAGTCTGGATTACACCATAGACCAGAGTTATAACACCCACTTCTTTCTCCTGTTAGTGTGCCACAACTGCCTACTATTTAGGCACCCATACCACATATAACAGAACAGTGGCTGTGCCTGGACCACACCTCCTTAACAGAAAGAGCCCTTGAAGAAAAACCAGGAAGGCTGCCATTGCCTCTTTGTTAAGCAAACTGTCTAGACTAAGCAAAACTGCTTAACCAAGAGCTACACAGAAGGAGTCAAGGTTGCAATATTGTAAACCAGTATCTCTCCCCACCCCAAATCCCTCTGTCCTGGATAATTTCCCCAGGAGACTTCACTTTCTAAAACCACAATAAAACAATGTATTTATGGGGCTGTCAGCCCCCCTCCCTCCACATCTTCATTTCTCTGTGCAGGAGTAGGCAACAATCTGTTATTAAAACTATTCTGCAGCAACATCTGCAGGAAATTATGTAAAGTTCTCTCTGCATACTGCCAAGATAGCATGAGGTTCACTCTTACTCCTGCACCATTGTTAACAACTGCACAGAATACTTCATGCTTTTCTCATCCATCTCACTCCATAACCCAAACGGGCATCAGGGACGGAGGACTGCAGACCTGGGCTACACTCTGTGCCCATGCTACCATAAATATTTTCCTCTCTTCATTCTCAAAGGATTTTAATTTCTGTTTGAAGAACAGAGTCTAGATTCACATGCATTCAAACTGCAAAATCAGTTTTGGCTTCAGAATTTGCTTAGCCAGCTCTAGCAGCCTGCCTTAGGCTTTCAGCTAATTTAAAAAGTTTGGTCAACTGGTTATACTCACAGAGATGCAATATGTTAGATCACCTACAATTGTACAATCAGAGATCTACTGGACAGTCACCTATTCTACCTATGGCTCATGCCAAAAGGTAGCAACCAGAGCAGTGGAGAGAAGATTTCCAAGATAAAATAGTTTTGAAAGCAAAAGAGTTTGCCATTCTCACAGCCAAAAGATTATAGCATGCTCCATGTAAATAGAAGTAGTGTGTACCATGGTCTGAAAAGGTTCTGAAAACAGAACTAAGAATCACATAAACGAACCACGCCACAACCTACAAAAGAATTCTGGGTCACTGGCCAAGCTGGCCTGGGGAAACATTTCTTCTTCAAACATAGTGATCAGTCAGTTCTAAAAATGTAAAAACAAAGCCCATCTGCTGAGTCTCACCCAAGAGAAAACTCTCAGCACAAGTTCTTCCCACTAGAATATCTTGGATATCTGACATTTATTATTCTACACCAGTGTAAGAAATGTAATGTTTTCCATTTTAGAAGTATTAAGAATGCACCAAATTCCAGAGCACTATTGCTTCAAACAACACAATAGATGTTTCTTGTTCAAAACACCTTTCTTCTACAGCCATGTAAAGAACACTTAGTACCAGCGTAGGATTTTTGAGAGGCTTAACAGTGAATTAGAAGCCATCAGACCAGTTCAAAGCGCAGGAGGCAACCCATCTTCTTGCTAGTTTGTAAACTTTTCGTTGACTATGCAGCATTGGTGTTGTTGTGTGCATTTAAGTCATTTCAGACTTACAACAACCCTAAGGTGAACCTATCATGAGGTTTTCTTGGGTTGAGAGTGTGTGAGGCGCCCAAGGTCACCCAGTAGGTTATGAAATACATGGTGTCACCATAAACTGATAGGCCACTTGAAGACACGCACACACACGCACACATACAGAGAGAGAGCGCAGCTGATCTTTCTCTTATGGAATTTGTATAAATCAGTCATTCTGTATGTGTTTTAGCCCAAACAGCTAAACAGTATGCTTACACGCATTTGTCAAAACATGCTACTGCTAATATATTATCTCCTGCTAATGTTATTTCCCAGCAGAGTTTGGAAAATGACCTGGAAGGAACTAAGATCTTTGTTACAATACACAATTTTAGCACTTTGATACCAGTTTAGCTGCCACAACTCCAGCCAATAAAAAGCTGGAATTTGTAGTTTGGGAATATTTAGAATAATCTGCCAGAGAGCACTGGTGCTTCACCAAACTACAAAACCCAAAGCCCTGCTGGATGGCAGCTAAAGTGGTATCAAAATGCCAGAATTGTCTAGTGTGAAAGAGACCTAAGTTCAATGTTGCTTGCTATAGGTTGCAGTGGGAGGCTCAACCCATGGGTTCAATTATAAATCTATTTCTACATTTAAAAATCCACACAAAAATCAGTATCATGGATTTTTCAAACACATTTTACAAAACACAGATTTCTTAATCTATTTTGTCCTAAAATGCATATTTTGGTAACATTTTACAATGAGAACCCCTCTGCAAAATTTAGAGAACTATGAAATCTGAATAACTGTGTTCCAATCAACAGATTAATCTGCAAGATGTGATCAGGGCAATTGATGTTAGAATCTGCAAAGAATGAATCCCGCAAGCATCCCTAATAACAGATATGCTTTAGGATAGTGCTACTCAAAGTGGTAGTCCCTGAACCAGCGCAGGTCCCTGAGCCATTGGCTGCCTGTTCAGGTGAGTGTCCAGGAAAGAAAAAAAAAAGGTAGTCAATGGGCAAATACTGTATTTGCTGGCATATAAGACTTATTTTTTTCCTTGAAAAATACTGTTTGAAAATGGGGTGCATCTTATATGAGGGTATGTCTTATGTGCTGGCAAATAGTATTTGCCAGTGTATAAATGGGGTGCGTCTTATACACCGGCAAATATGGCATATAGTGGTGGTCTGTGGCACATTGTGAAAAAAATAATTGCTAGTTCTCACATCAGTCAGGCTACAACATACTGATGTCAGAGAAGAATGTAAAAGAAACATAAGGTAGTCACCAGCATAAAAAACTGTAGGCAGTGGGTCTTATTTGTATTTATACAACACAAATTCATTGATTTCTAGATATGAGGATGAGTGAGTAAAATAAATTTCACATTAAAACTGTAGCAATGAAATGACATTATACATATATAAGAAAAGAGTTGATATAGGCATCTGCAGATTCTGGCAAAAGACACATGAAGAGGTAACCAAATGGATTTCAACTAGGGGAGTACTTCCCAATCCTGGAATGGTAAGCAAAAGGCCTTTCCTTCTCTTGTGCTCACTCATCAATCAGAAGGAAATGAGAGTACAGCCTCCAGCGGGAATCTTAAATCTGAGGCAGGTCAATATTTGAGCATGTAGTTCTTAAGTAAGAAGGTCAGAAACTGTTTGGCACCTTGGGTACCAGACACAAAAGCTGCCTTGCTAGTGTTGTCACCTGAATCCAGAGGGAAACCAAGTTCAGAGTGCACAAACAAGATGCATAATTTCTCCCATCCAGACCTGGAAGAACCACCTCCTAGAGCACCAGGGTCCTTGACTAATAGCAAATAACACCTTGACTGAAGCACTGAGAAATGAGCCTAGGTACAAACAATAAGTTGGGAAAGCTGACATAAAACTGGAATTATACAGATCAACCTCCAAGTGCCAGGGAAAGTAACCAGAGAAACAATGCACATTAACTTGCAAGCACCAGAGAAACTCTGGCAGCTGCATTTCAGACCTAGAGAAGCTTCTGGACTACCTGCAAGAACATCCCTGCGTAGAATACATTACAATAAATGAGTGTAGAGGCAGCTCGAGCATGGATGGCTGAAGCCAAGTTCACTTTCTGCAAGTAAGGCTGCACCTTGGGTACCAGACACAAAAGCTGCCTTGCTAGTGTTGTCACCTGAATCCAGAGGGAAACCAAGTTCAGAGTGCACTAACAAGATGCATAATTTCTTCCATCCAGACCTGGAAGAACCACCTCCTAGAGCACCAGGGTCCTTGACTAATAGCAAATAACACCTTGTCTGAACTGCTTTTTAGTTTATTAACTTTTAGCTTATTAATCCACTGTTAACTTAATCCATAGTTAACATTCCAGACACTTGGCATTCATCACTTTCCATCCTCAGATCATATGATGGAACCACTGGTGACAGATCAGTCTAATGGTGGAAACTGCCATCATTGGTAAGAGTAAGATTAACTTATTTTTATTTCAAATTTATTTATTTCACTCAAAGTTTTCCATACAGTAATGGAAAGGTTATATTTCTGAATCTTGGACTTGAATGAATGTCTAAATATAGATACTTTGAACAACTCTTTAATGTGCACAGACTTTTCCATGCAATCACAAAGTGTTCCTTTCAGCCATGATCTATGCTTTCCCCACGCCACCATTCTATGTATAGGTCTGTTTTACTAGAATTATCCAAGCACAGGGCACTCTAGTACCAACAGAAGAAACCATCCCTCCCATCTCTTCCTTTTTACCCATACAAAAAGGCTGAATTGGCTGCAGGAGGAACTTGGCAGAGGAGAGTTCAGTCCATGAATCATCATGTGGGGGAGGGAGACAGTTTCCATCTTACTTCACAATCAACTAAAATATTCAGCTATTCAAATATTTAAAGCTTCTTCCATCTCCAAGACGTACAAGCATGTCTAGACTGCATATATAGAGAGACAGGAAAGAAACAGGTCTTTAGTAACAACACAAAAATCATTTTCTATGTTCATGTGTAAGACTTCGCAACTTTCTGTATGCTGGGATCACCACTATATTGGAATAGATGGATTTGCATAAATAAAAGCTATTGTGTATTAGATCTCTGGAACCCGTTTATCATTTTGAGAATGTACAATTTTCTATCACAGCTCAGTATAGAATCACTTATTTTTCATGCACAAGGTCCTAGGTTTAGACCCTGGCATCTCCACTTAAACCATATGAGGCAGCAAGCAACGTAGAATTCTTTGTCTGACACCTAGGTAACTATTACCAAACAGATATACTGCTAAACTTGAAGGAAACATTAGCATTGCCTACTCTGATTAGCATTATCTCCTTCAGGGAATCTTCTCGAGCTTCCTGGATCCCCAGATTCAGAATTTGAGCCAAACAGTGGTACATAATAGAGCTTGCCTCCTATCATTATTCTCCATTTCTTAAGGTCTAGGGATATAAATAAAATGACAGTGCTGAGTAAAGTGTTAGTCAGTAGGAAAAGAGAAAGACTAGATTACAGATGGATTGATTCATTCAAGGAATCCACAGCCCTGAGTTTGCAGGACCAGCTAGGGCTGTTCATGGCCATGGCTCTTGAGGGTCTCATTGGAAGGGTCATCACAAATCAAAGCTGATTTGAAGGCAAATAACAAAAAAGATTAAAAATCTTTACTTATGTCTTTCTCACACGGAAGAATGAAAAAAATCAGAACTTTCCTTCCCACTGGACAAGATTAAGCTAATTTCTCTGTTTTTTTCAATAGATTTTTACATACTTAGACTGTTGTTGTGTTTTTTTTTTGGAGGAATGAAAGGTATTTGGTACAAAAACACTAGAAATGTAAGGATTATTGTGCAAAGCACTGAGTTTTGTACAAAAACAACAAGTTCTTTTGTTAATAACCACAACAATGAACAAAATAGATTTTTTTTTTCTATTGGTGCTGCCAACAAAAGATGCCAGCCCTTCAGTTTTTAGACGGGGCAAAAAACTCTTTGCAGCAGTTGACATGTTTTTGAAAAGGCACCTCACCATATTAAAACAATATTTGTCACAAGAAAAAGAAAATTAGCACTTTTTAATGTCTTTTATTCATTCCTATCAGAGGTGAGGAGAAAATACAGAATAAGTGTGTCTCATTCTGCTAAGCAGAAAAATATGGTTTTCTTTCATATTATCTTCAGAGCACCAATAAACAGGGTTCCACTACTCCAGCATAAATCTTATTTTTCAGCTTTGCCAGAAATGGCTACAAGTGACGTCCACATCTTCACAGGGTCCATAAATCCCACACTAAATATTCAAGGAGTTAAAATATATTCTGTCTTAACCTTTCTAAAACTCTTAAAGAGAGTAGAATTTGAATTTGTGCCTCTGATTTGCATTCTAGACAAACCAGGTCAAACTGCAAATGGAACAAGAGAAACTGACAAGGAAGCAGTGGGAGGGGAAGTTCTGTGTCGTTTAGTCATTAAAGAAATATCTCTTCAATCCTGAGAAATCACAGAATATCATTAGGCGGGCATACTATCCTTTGTGAGCAAACCATCTGTAGCCGTTTAGCCTGTGAGTGATACGTATTGTACAATATGTCTCATAACACCAGAGCCGTTCATAGGAAGTGACTGGCAGGAAAACACTGTACATGCCCTTGTGTACTTGCCAATGTGCTTTTAATAGACAACACACGGCACCACCACCAGCAATGCCATTTTGAAAAATGCTTTTCTGTTACTCTTGGAAACAGTTCCAGCCAACCAGGCACAAGTGGGAGTGTATTCTTTAGTATGGCATAATTTTTAGTTTGGCTGTATCAAAAATAATGAGGCTTGACTGGCAGAGCTATCAGAAATATCTTTCAAAACTCAGCAGTTCTCACACTGCAAAAGGGGTGTTCAGTAATCTTCATGAATTAGAGGGACTGATGTTTTGTCACAGAATTTATCAGCTGCATCAGAATACTAAAATAGGTTTACACACAAGCACAAGCCCATACACTTCTAGGTTTCATGTTACTGGAGAAACTACAAAACTCAGGAGATATTTCAGGTGAAGGCTTCTAAAAAGAGATTAAATAATGCTTGTTCTGAAAGTGTAATCTATATGACATTGCCTCTCACACTGTTTGTACTAAACTCTTTCCCCAAACACCCAGTGTACCACCAATCCAAACAGGAATACATACCTGAAATAACATTAATGCCCGAAAGAAAGTTCATAGGAGGAACCAACCACTGTCTCCCTCTGATCTCTACATTTTACTACAAAGCTATAAAACCATAGATATGTAGTTACTCCTGACAGACAATCTGATTTTTCTCCTTCAGCGTCATATTGCTACTTCAGAACTGTTTTATATGTATTAACTAACAAATAAGAGATTCATCTGCCCACTCATCCATGTCAAGAAGAAGGTTGTGTACAGTTCACAGAGAGAACTTGCTCCCTGAACTCGAATACTGCCACAGACTTTACACAGAAGAACTTTACATATGTAAAAGTAACTTCTAGTTGCAGTTACAGAAAACCAGACATTCCACAGCTGAAACTGCAGTGTCCGTTAGATAGCATTGTAGCTATGCTTTCCATGATAGAACTCTTTTTGCTCTGTTTACCAAAAGATAAAACATAATATTCCTTATATTTCTACAAGTAACCTCAAGAAAGATATTGATGGGAAAAGACACTGGAACTGAGAGCGAATAAACTCATTCTATGGGACCTTACAGGCCAGACAACAGTTGTATAAGTTAACAAGCTATGACAGGCCAAATCCCATCTCAGTCACAGACTTACTGAGTTGTCACTTGGTAAGCTTCTTTCACTCCTAGCTATAAAATGCAGTTCATCAAGAAGGTGACTCAAATAGCTTCTATTCAATGTTACTTTCTGCATATTTGGTGTGTCTGTGAAAATGGAGCTTAATATTTATGATAATTATGAACTCTGTAATTGTGATAACATTAGCTTTACCAGAAAATATTTTAGGGAAGGTCAGTATACGCATGCATTATTATTAAAAAGTTACAAATAGCTTCCTTGTATTAGGAAAAGGTTAAAGCTGTCAACCAAAGAACTTCATTTATTGTTAAAAGAGCTGCAACAACAGAAGCACTACTGCAAACTTTTACCATACAACCAAGATCCAAATTAAGCTACATTATAATCCAAGTTATTAGTTTCTTTAACTGAAACTACAGCAACCACATCCAACATGTAAGTTTAACCATATGCAGTTTTGTAACAGTTAACATAAAAGACAATACTACCCCAGTATGTGATATAACTTGGCATTCTAAATGCTTCTACCAAGCACTGGCAAGTACCGTCAGTAGAGAGAAGAGGAGACCACAAGCCTACCAAACTGCCGACGCCACTTCTTGAAGCATCCAGGTGTTTCTTGAATATCCCCCATCCACATACAGCTCCTGCCCTACAGGCTGCTCTTGTCTAGTGAGTTCTGACAAGATATGGGAAGCAGCTGACTCGTTCGCTACTAAACCTGTTCTCATCAGGAGTTTGGTTGGGTTTTTTGGGGGGAAGGGTTGGTGTTTTCTTTGCTTCCCTCTAAAATGTCCCTCAGGCTTCTCTCAGTCCTATTCAAACGGCATCCCTGGCTTTGAAGCCACGCCTTGAGGAACGGAAACAACAGTCAACCCTCTGGAACACGTTTTCTATAAACGAGAAGCCTGCAGAACAGCCAGCACAACTAGCAAATTGCCAATTAACCGAACATGAGTAACACACACACACACACACACAAGGACAGAGAGGAGAGAATGGGAGGAGAGATGGCTGCTCCCAAAAGCAACTTTGAAATCTGAATCAACAGTTCCTGCAATGACTTCCAAGAAGGTTCTATTTGCTAGCCCAAAGATTATAGCTGGTAGAACATGCAACTGAAATATACCATTATGGAGCACCTACAAATATGCAAGGAGTGCCCAACACAGCTCTAAAGTAGAACATATTTTCCTACTAGAACTATAGCTCTGTACCATGTGGACACAGCTTAAAAAAATCTTTGCACTTATTCAACAAACATAGGATATAAAATACAGAGTGCTTCCATTCTAGCATTTTTTTCTGATATCAACAGCATTCACTTAGTTATGTCCAAGAATCAAAAACTGCTGCATTCTCATAGTTTTCCGGTTTTACCCAAGTGCTGGTTAATTAGGATTTCTTAAAATTCCCCCTGCAGGTGCAGTGCAACTTTTCCAAGGGTGAAGTGAATATGGATCTACAAGCTCCCCACACTTACCTGATAGGTTACGAACCAGAGCACTGTCAGAAATGGAATTGGTTGAAAAATGGAACCTATGTACTGTACTGCAGGAACCACGAAGGACTTACTCATTTGGGACTGACTGCGTGTGCACTGCTTGCAAAGTCTCTCAGCTGGAGTAGCACCTCCCCACCAGCTCACTTTGCAAGCAATGTGCATATTGCAAATGGTCCCAATCAAGCCTCCACAGGCAAGAAGAACTGATAAAAGAGAGGACTCTCCATCAAATTAATGAAACTTATTCTTAATTTGGAAGGATCAAGGTCATCAGATAACGGGGTGCCAAAAAGTGGGGACTTTCTGTACTATTAAATCTGGGATGGAGATACAGCATACAGGAAGCTGCTTTCTATTGAGTCAGACCATTAGTTTAATTCACTCAGCATCATCAAACCTGACTGGTACAGGTTGTCAGTGGATTCTGGTAGCTTTTCCTATCCTACCTGAAGGAGTCCCTACCAGGGACTGAGCTTTCTGCCTGCAAAGCATGTACTCTACCACTGAGTTACAGTTCCTACGCTCCAAATGATGGTTGGTGATTGTGTCTAACTTTGCCTGTCTAGCCCCAGAAACATCTGTCCGTCTACCGCAGTTCTCATCACTATTCAAAGTAATTGTTATTACTTTAATTATTATTAAAAGCAGCAAGAAATTGTAAATTGAAAAGAAGGAAGTCTGATGAGACTGCTGCAGGTGATATAGTGCACTTTTTCATTACTTCTCAAAAGATATGAAATTAAATAAAGGATGGCAGCACAGGATGTATTCCCAAGGCCAGAAAGAATTCATTTCTCCCCTTCAGAGGCTGGAGCAGGGGGTGATGTGAGCTGTTAGTCTGACAACATCTGGACAGCCTCATCTTCCCCACTTCTGGGATATTTGAAGATCAGTCACCACTGAGCAAGGTAAGGATACATATAGCCTTTGTTTCAGTGAAATAAACATAATTTGCTTTTCCATTTGTCTAAAAGCATCCTGATACAAGATATATGGGGCAAACATTTTGGTTCACTTTTTGTAGGAAAGCCAAAGAAGTAAGTGTTCAAAGAACTATTATTCAAACACTCCGGCATCTCTGCCATCTCTGGCCACATGACAGCACTGACAGCCAGCAATCCTATTGACTTTGCTGGCAGAAATCTGTTGGCCCTAGTCTCCTAGTGTTAAATCAAGGTTAGTGCAACAAATTAGTGAAATGACGCATACGAATGTTGCCACTCTCCATTAGTTCCAGGGAACAGCAGAGACAATATTACCATGGGGTTTTATCCATCCTGATTAGGATTGAATAAATTGTAAACTGGGAGCTGAAGTTCCACGTGTTAACCAGGTAATTAATTTGGTAAAGATGTTGACATCATTCATCAGCTATGCAGCATAACACCCTACAGCAAACTGCTAAAATAAATAAACATACCCTACCCTAACAAGAGCTACAACATACCCAATCAAGTTATCTTAAATATTGGAAGTTGGGGAGGAGACACAAGAAATCATATAGACGATGAGCAACTCACATATATTCTTTATATTTATCTAGTAAATATACAGAAATATTTATAGACTTCATCCTCATAGAAGCAGAAGGATGATACTACATAAAGAGAAAAAAAGGATGAAGTGAGGAGGAGCAGGGGGAAAGAAAAAGATATATGGTAACCTCTTTAAAAACTGGTTTTTATTTTCACATGAGCTTTCATGAATATAATATATAAAAGTATATATTGTGTATTAAAAGTATATATTATATATTAAACACATATAAAAGTATATACTGCAGAGTTTGCACACATTGTTGTGCATATATGGATCCTTTGAAAATTGGGCTACTTTTGAAAGAGATCCCCTGTGTCCCCTTTTCTGGGCAATGTGTTGGGTTTCTTTGTGCTAGTATGTGTTGTGTGCTTTTGTTATACACATACATATCTTCCTAACTATATCTCTTGGTTGCTTGTCTGGAGCTGGTGGGCCATTATTATAAGATATCATATTTAGCATGACAGGATGCCTTTCCCTCTGTTGAACCAGGCAGCAAGGGAAGAAGCATTGGGGAAACCTGTTCAGGTTGTTGGAACTCAATAAAACACAACATTCTTGTTTGAAGAACTGGCATCAGCAGCAATCATCCCCTGAACATACAGCATAAGGTATGGGCAACCCATCATTAGCTCTGGTTCTGGAGCTACTCTTGAAATACCCAGATGGTGCTGCCACCTCTGTTGACAAAAGCTGCCTTTCAGTACAAAGGAGAAGCCTCTGATACATTCCTTTCACACCTTTTCTCAAAAAAGTGTGACTGAAAGTTAAAAAAAAGGCGAGACGACTGGAAAATTATTTGTTGTTTCAAAACTGTGGAATGGTCATTTCTCATACAGATACCTTTAGCACAGGGAGCATAATACTGTGTGCAGACAGGGTGTCCGGGTGTCTATGTCATTGTAGATCAGGAGTGGGAAACAAAGGGCTGGTGGGTCACTTAATAGCCCTTGAGACCCTCTTTGCTCCTCAGCCCCTAGCACCTTCGAAATATTTTTTAGCTGAAAATACCTTGAAAATGTAATATAACCTAAAAGAGCAATAAACCCCAGCAAACAGCCCAACAGTAACTAACAGAGTCTTCTGGTCACAAAAATGGTATCTACGACAGTGTGGTCCAAAAGCAGCTGGTATGGCTCTTTGGCTCCACAGCATGCCCATCTCTGCTCTAAATCAACAGGGAAAGTCAGGTTCAGTTCAGATGAAGTCCTGGAGCTCTCCTAACTCCTCATCTGCTTTGATATTTGCCCAAAAAGTAAACACACATCACTACAGAGATCATACATTCTCCATCCTATATTTTGCGTAGTCAAACACATCTGGAAGTCTCACCACCATATAAAATGGTTGGGAAAAGCTAGAATTTTTAGGGGCTATTTTGTCTTTTCATTAGAACTTCAGGATGAACCAAGCAAGAGAGTTGGGTGCAGTGGACTCTAGGGACACAATTAAAAATGCAGGAAATTTAAGTACTACAATATGGAATCCATCCTCCTTTTACATAAAAACCCAGTCCTGGTTAACCTAAGCCTTCTAAATTTTGGAATGACAATCTTTAATGGTGATATAGTGAATGGGACTGTTGTTCCTGTTGCTAAACAATTAGGAGAAATCCTTTCTGATCCACTGCAAAACACCTGAAGATCTTGTTGTTGTGTCCCTTCAAGCCATTCCCAACTTATGGCCACCCTGAGGCAACCCTATCATGGAGTTTTCTGGGGCTGAGAGTGTGTGATGCTCCCAAAGTCACCCAGCAGGTTTCCATGGCCAAGCAGGAAATTCAATCCTGGTCTCCAGGGGTCCAACACTCACATCACTACACCATGCTGGCTCTCCTATATCAATTCTTGGTATAGATCAGTGTTCACCACATTTAAATCCCTGAAGTCCATTGGTTTAGGTGGCACATGTATTTTGGACAACGCTTGATGTTCAGATAAGAACTGGCATGCACAATCAGTTCAAGTTCCTCCCTAGGTGCTTACACTCCATGTACAGTTCCTATTGCTTACAAAAACAAACACTGAACTTCTACCAATCTGCTTTATGATTAAGTGTGTGTGTGTGCGTGTGAGTGTGGTATACACTTTGATTTACACACTGAACGTGAATACTGAAAAGGAATGTATTAATAACCCCACTTCTAACCTGCCATCCTACATCTAACCTGCTAAGTCTGGATACAATGCTTTCTCTGAACACCAATAAATCAAACAGCAATGAAGAAGCAGAGGCAACAATCAATGGGGATTTAAGGAAGCCTTGCAACATTTATTGGCAGGTTTGCAAAGGAAAAAAAAACAGCTATGCAGTCAAGGTTCTCTGTTGCCATGAGACTCTCTGATATGTGTAACAATACAATTTTAATAAGACCAAAGAGAAACGAGATTATTAGCGCATGGCTGAAAATGGTTCCAAGTCAATTAAAGGGTGGCCTCAGCTTGCTTACTTCACTGGGTGTGGGGGAAAAGATTAGTCAACGGAACAAGGTCAGCTAGAGAGGTGCAAGATGCATTTCTCCAGGCCAGATACACTGTGGCCAAATGGCATAGAAGACAAGTTGAGGAGGAGAGATTTCCCTGCTCAGAAGAGAAAGGCCACTGAGGCTTTTCAATTGCAGTTATCAAGAGTTCCAGTTCTCTGACTACAGTACTATCACTCTATACTGTTAACTGAGTTATACTGCAAAATTCTAGGTAAATAATTTCGGAATGTGAAAATTCTAGACATTTCAAAAAAGGTCACCTAAACCAACTCACATTATGAAATTAACATGGTGAACATGTGGGCTGAACATATCTGGACTACACTGTGCCTGTAATGACATGACCACAGACATATTCGTTCATGTGCAAAGCATGCTGAATCAACTCTAGGAGGAAAGAACGTGCTAGTGCCCTCTGTCTCCAGTTCTGTTACTTTCCTCACATGGACAGAAACTGGTCTGAACAGCTGGGCTTCCTTAAGCAACTGGAAACCATGAAGAGGAGAGGTTATCCTGTTCAGACTCGTTCTCCACAAATATAGATGGAAAGGGCAAAGGATTCAACACCCTTGGTAAACAAGTGTTTTATTTTATGCATATGCATTTACGCCACTGCTTCTTCCAGATGCAATTTGAAGCTAAGGCCCTGCCTACCATTTATAATGCCCAATCCATTTCAACTACTTTTTGCAACAACACAGTAAGAATGAATAGAAATGAAAGTTGCTTTCAGCTATAGTGTGCCCAGCCCACACTTCTTGCTTGTGCAACTTTGGTCATGTGAACTGGCCTCTATCCCATCTCATTATCCAAAAGATAAGACTTCCTGTTAAATAAGGGATATACAAATCCAAAGGAAGCCTCTATCTTCATTACAGCAGCTGGACACAGAAAGGTGCAAAGATCTTCAATAACATATTTTCTGGGTCACCATGCAACCTTCCAATTGAGCTGCTGAAATACAATTGATGTGGACCTGTCCCTAAAGAAGCTCCAGAAGTTGCAGCTAGTCCAAAATGAAACAGCTATATATCTGACTCAAATAGTTTATAGAAACCATGTGACAACAGTTTTAAAGGAACTGCATTGGCTTCCAATAAGTTTTAGGTTTGAATTCAAGGTGCTGGTAATTTAAAGTCCTAAGGGACTTGAATACTGCATATTTGAAGGACAGCCACCCTCAATATAGGCCTGTATAAGGACCTGTAAGGACTGAGATCTTCTGGAGAGGCTCTCCTGCATGGCCCATCTGGGGGACCAATGAGGACATGGAGAAAGAAACCTTCTCTGTCATGGCACCTTGGTTTTGGAATGCCTTCCCTTTGGAGGCCTGACTGGTTTGAAGCCAACATCGGTTAAAACGTCCTTTTTTAAAAAAGACTTTATGTCCTACATCTGCATACATACATGGCTTTAGACTGTTTTAACTTTTTAAATTATTCATTTTGATTTACTAAATTGTTTAATATGTTTTTATTGTTTACATTGTTTGTTGGTTTTTAAATTTTAAATTGTTTAAACTGAATTTTATTGTAAACCACTTGAAGAGCTTGTGATATAGGGTGGGATAAAAATATGTAAATAAAATAAATAATGAAGGAAGGAGACAATTTAAAAAATTGAAGCATTTCTACTTCCCATCATGCAGCAGAGATAATTTCAAAGCATACAGTGTTGGAAAAAGTGCAAGCAACTTCTAAGAACAACAGAGCTTAACTACTAAAGAAAGACAAGAATAGCTGAACTGTCATTGAAATAAAGTCCATAGTGGTTAGGCAAGATAGTGCACATTTCAGAACCTTCAAAACAAAATGACAGGACAAGACCATATGTGGAGTGCCTGCAGGACATGAGATGGTCACAAAATCCTCAACCAAAAACTGAGGAACCAACAAGGGGTCCTTTAACCCAATTGTGTCTTTTGGTTCTCACCGAGAAGCTTGCCTGCAACTGTTCCCCAACTACGTCTCAGTCTGCCAGTGCTTATTTGTTCTCCAACTCAGCTTTCAAATATTCTGAGACCAAGCCAGCAAAGTGTAATTGTTTCTCCAGATGATGTCTTTTGAAGTTAACTCTGAAGATGCTGAAAAGAAGAGCTGAAAAACTTGTTGCCAGAAAAACTAAAATGATATCAAGTTTTTTATTGATTTGCAGCAAGGAGATGCCATTAGCTAAAATGTGTATTAAGTCTCTCCAGACTATCATTTTAAACAAACTAATGAGCCATAATCTGATTTATAACCCTTTGGTTTCAACAGGTACTTGGTTCCATTTCTGAGGATATTTGTGGACAAGTTACTTCTTTAAATGGTCTATATTGCTCATCATACACGATTAAAACTAGGGATGGGCCAACCGAACCCTTTCGAATCCTTGGCAGGGGTTCGAAATTCAGGAATCCGAATCCCTGTGCCAAACTAGGTAAACTGAATCTTTCGAATCTGCCACCCAAACAGTTTGTTGGAGACCAGGACACCTGAAAACCTGGGAGACCAGGATGTCTGAAAACCCAGCAGACCAGGACACCTGAAAACTTGGGAGACTAGACACACAAGGGGAGATAGGAAGTAGGTGAATTTTTCCCTTGGAGTAATAATGGCCTTTGCTAACAATTTCACAGATTACAACTAGGGTTGTATTCTAAGATATTTAAATTGAACATTTCATATTTAAGTTCAGCACTTGACTGGAAGCTACAGGCTTGAGATTTAAAGGACAGCTGAAACATTTCTTTGCATAGCTCACTTGCAAAGCTCTTTCAGACACAATTCTGGAGTTTCTAGTTTTACAAGGTGTCACAGCCTTCTCTGCCAAAGTCTGCTGGTGCATGATCAAACTACAAACCCCAGGATGCCAGAAGGAACTATGCAAAGAAAAGGCAGTTTTGACCTGGATTATCTCTGTACTGTAGTGGTCCTGTTTACACAGGCAGGAAAATGTGGGATTAATCCACATTTTCCTGCCTGTGTACAAAGGGCCTTCATGACATTTTCAGTCTGGGGAGATCCTGAAGCAAAACTATGACAATTTTCCTGGCCAGATTTCTTCAGAGGGAGGTTTGTCTTTGCCTAGGCTTTTGCTAAGACTGGGAGAGCGTGTCTTGCCCAAGATTATCCTTCTTTCCCTTGCTTTTTAAACCCCTTTTAAAAAAAGAATTTGAAAGATTTGAGCTTTGTGAGATTCATGGATTCCCAGAACCTTCCAGGGATTCGGATCCGGATTCAGAAAATTCTGGATTCATCCCATCCCTACTTAAAACCATATATGGTTTAAGCATCTTCGACCTCAGTTTCAGTTTTAAAGAGAAAATAACCCCCTGTGGAATCTTCTTTATATGGCAGGCAAGTTTCATGAAGCCTTAGTCCATGTACACAATTGTTCTGGAGCATCCTCCCCTGCTCAAAAGAGCTCTGTAGTTTTCTAGAAAATTTTCAAGAAAAATTAAAACAAGCAGTAGCACCTTCAGTGATGTGTGGAGAAAGCTCCAACAGAACACTAGTTAAAACTCACCTACATTCACACTCCATGATTGAAGTGAAGAAATTATTGTTCTTTTTCACCACCAGGTCTGCACAGAATTGTCAAAGAGACAGTTGGCAGGTGAAATAAGAGACACTGTTCTTGTCCCTTGAATGGTTGTACAGCAAGGGAATTTCAGTAAATGTTGCTTGCTACTTGGTTGTGTGCCAAGCAACACCTGCTAAAATTCTCGCTTCATCACAACTGTTAAAGGGATAGGACTCTGTCCCTTATTTTTCCTGGCAACCCCATCAATAGAGCTTTTTTAGTTGGTCAAATGCCTTTTGAACCTCGAAGTTAGATCACTTGATAGTACCTTGATACAAATTTGCATGGCACATTTGTGGAAAAATTTTTTCCAGAATCATTCCTGCATGGGGCACAGCTGACACAGATTCAGTGGATATAAATTTGGCTTCTGTTTGCCCAATTAAAGTGAATTGTTTTCCATTTATACAACCAAAGATATGGATAAGATCCTTTGAGAGACAACATCCCTTCATGTGTAAGCTTTACACCTGGTTGCTAGAAGTGGCAGACAGTTGGGCTGACCAAGTGACTTTAAAGGGCAGTCAATGCCAATTGGCAATGAGCCATGGTTTCGTCGTGCCGATAAGACGACCTGTCAAAGAAAGACCCTCCCTGACTTTCACTGTAGCAGGTAAATTTTCACCAGGTTCCAGTTCTTCTTTTTTTGGCCTAGACACTGAGGTACGTGATGGTATCTCGGCCTCAGGGATTTTTTGATGAGATAGATAACTGTGGTCTATTTCAGTCTGGCTTTAGGCCTGATTATAGGACAGATGTTGCTTTTCTTGTTGTGGCGGATGATCTACGCTAGAAACCAGACAAGGAAAATGAGCCCATATGCTTGATCTCTTGGCAGGTTTCATTACTTTTGACCATGCTATCTTGGACGTGACCTACAAATGAGAGATCTCCAAGAGACCCTGCTGATAACAGACCAGCTCAGGGCCATGGCTTCCTTGATTGTCAAGTCACCTGTGATTTGGTCTTCCTTCAACATTTTCCAAAATTATTGGTTTTAACTTTTAGTCTTGTTTCTTTATGATGTTTCCAAACTGCTTCAAGTTTAGCCATTTTGACTTGTAGTGACATTCCAGGCTTGATTTGCTTGAGAATCCCCTTATTGTCTTTTCAGCAGTTTATGATATGTATAAAACTCTTCTCCATCTCATTTCTAAGTTGATTTTTGCCCCCGTCAACTTGTATAAAATAATGTTCACATCTTCTAAGAACTATTCCATCAAGATTTTTGTGCAGTATTTTACTGCTATGCACCTGGCTTTCTGCATGATTGTGAAACACAATGCCAAAATGATTTTGGTTGTCTTCACAAACATAGTAATATTGTGGGAGGGCTATGTGTGCACATGCAAACATACCAGTTTGCCTGCCTGTAGTGTCTTAATGTGCATATGCACTTTGATAATGCATCAGAAGGGAAACGAGAGACAAATCAGCAAATCATTTATGTGCAGTAAGTTACATAAACAGATCTATCGGTACAAGATTTGGAGATGAGCATAACAATCAAAACCCAGTGTATCAGTTCTGTTTCACAAACAAACCAAAGTAACTGAGAACTCCAACAATTCAGGAGACATTTAGGTAAGGAGAAATTTGGGAGCCTTTGTTCTTGAGACTGTTATCATCATAAGAATAATGGTTTCATAAATTGTTCCCTGAAGCAACCTTATAATATTCCTTAATCCACAACATTGTAGACTTCATTTCAAGGAAAAAAATTGGTTGTGAAAGAGTAATCCATTGTAGAGGTCTAACAAAGATGGCAGAGCCTGATTCCAGTATTGCAGATTCCACCACAATGAAGTGGTGTCACTTTCAAAACTTATCCAGATACTAAAGCTGAACTAATATCACAGATTGATTGTGTCTACTACTGCTGATTCCCTACTACCATCCACTTCCTCAGTCATGACTAACTTTGGGTCTCTTAATCGTCCTGGTTTGCTCCAGGTACTGATCTAATCCATAACTAATTTGAAATGGATTTTAAGCTACCGTTATAGCTTTGGTTTTAAAACACAACAAAAGGGACACATGGCACTGTAACTTTAAGAAAAAATGAAACCAGCTGGGCTTTGTTTCGAATCTTGGATGCCTTTGCATTCAGAATTATTTTGTCACAATGGTTTCCTGCTGCCAAGACATGCTCCAATTCCAAGCACAGGGGGGGTAACTTGATCCAAACAAAACACATGCACTTCTCTCTCCAAAAGATTAGATTGCTCTTCTACACAGAAATACATGAAATGCTCATGGGGAAACATTTCTCCTCCCTTTTCATTAACATTAGGATACACTTCCCAGTCATCCATTTACCTATCCAAACTGGCCTCCTAAACCCAATAGTATTTTTCCTTTACTTAGGAGATCTCTAATTCTGTCCAAAACACCAGGAAAAAATGTAGGAAGACCAGAAATGATGAGAATGAACAAGAGTTTGTTGACACTTGGATGTTCAATCTGCATTCCAAAAGAATTAATACATTCAAAAAGGCTGTTGTAATAGTTCACAGTGAGAACTACAAAGGCATTGATCTCTGATGTAGTATCCTTCGGATGTGTTGGGCTGCAATTCTCATAATCCCCAGGCTGCACAAGTGATAATGGGATTTGTAGTTCAACTCATCTACAAGGTTCTGGTTTAGAGAGGGCATTCTTGACTATTGAGAATCTCTCACTGATTTTTTTTTTTAATTGAGTTAGAAAAATCTTGAAAAGCTGGAAACTAAAACAAGCAAACAAACAAACAAACACGGACATTGCCATTAGGGATCAGCTTGCAGTATCAGCTAGACATTTTTTCACAACACAAGTCTTTACTTACAAAGATACAGAAAAAATGCAGATAGCTGAGCAATGCATGCATACCACCCTGAGCAAATGTTCCATACTACAAGGACTTGCTGTTGGCATGACCTGTATATTCCTATATGCTTAGTGCTCAATGCTATACCCCGCTTATCTTCTTGCCAAAAATATCCCACCCTTCTATGGCAACTTAACAACTAACACATTTATAAGGAATGCACCTGATGAACTGCGCTTTAACCTACACAGGCTTATATCATCATAATAAATCTGTCAGTCTAAGGTACCACAGGACTTGTATTTTTCCTACCACACACTAACACAGTTCACCATTCCCATGCTATACTTGAAAATAACATAAATTCCCTTTTTACAAAACCCTGCTGGAGTTAATCTGCTCAATGAATTTGGATTTCCCCGTTTTAGAATTCTACTTAAGATTTCAATTAATGCACTATTTTCTGGCACCATTTTCTTTTCCCAGCTCTCACAGCTGGCAATAATCTAACTCCTAAAGTAGAAATACAAGCAAATATCCAAGTTATGCAGAGCCAAAAATATGCTAGCAAATTTAATTTCTGAGCTGAAATTGGAATTCATCCTCCATTCTTTCCTACTGCATTATCTCTCTCTATATATATGCTTCCCTGACAGCCTTCAGATTAACAGTTCTTCCCAGATATTGTTCCATTCCTGAATTAAATGATCTCTCTCTCCCCACTCCATGCCCAGCATATAACTGGATTTTACAATGGTGCCAAGCACTAACACGCACAGTGCTACACTCAGCTGTATCCTCAACAAGTATTTTCTCAAAGCACACCAAATAAAGACATAGAATAGTGCAAGGAGAAAACTTTCAAACTTCTGTACACATGTCTTACCCTGAGGAATCAATATATGCAAAATGGATTGCAGAAAAATCAAACTTACTTCAAATCAAACTTAGTAGCTTATGCTAGTTCTGCAACAATTCAACAAGCAGCTTCAGCAACGTCAAACATGCACACAGATCATGTGCACTTGGGTAAGTATGGGGGCAAGTGGACCCCAGTTTATCTAGGTTCTTATTTTGTCCAAGGATATCAACCCCTTTTACAAGTCAATTACTAGGGAAGAGAGTACTTGTGATATATCAGAGATAGCATGTACAACTATATTTTAAAGATGAGTTAGGTTTAAAAAAATTAGAAGAACAAGAGCTTTGTTTGAGGAAGGGAGGGGAGAAGCACAGAGACCACATATGGGAGTAAGCAATTCCACTTTCTGGGAGTCTTTCCCATTAGACATCTGTGCTTTTTTTTGTTTTGTTTTTTTGTTTTGACTTCTTAGTCCCAGCCTGTTGAATAACTCAAACATTCCTTCCATGGCACCAGAGCCACAACGGCTGAAGTCGATTTAATGGCCCACAGAATTGCCAGCCATTCAGTTGAACATTAAGGGTGTTCCAGTTTCCACTGACTTTCTAGTTCAAATCTAACTGCATGAGAAGTTCAAGTACAGACCCCAGGAATGCCCTCTAGTGGACCATTTTTTGAAATGCAACTTAACAAAAAGGGATACTGGATCCTCCTATAAAAGGAAATTTCAGCACAGGACAGACAGAAACTTGCTGTAAACTGAAAAGCAGTGTCCATTCAACACTGTATCAACTTGGCAGACAAAAGTGGTATCTTTCTATCTTTATCTTTATGTGTGTATCAAGCATATGCAAAAAAACCAGTTATGATGTTTGTTCTTTCATTCCAATGGCTATAATTAAATACCCAGTGAAGAAAACCCAACCTGTTAAATTCGAGGGCTGGTTGTTATCAAAAGAGAACATATACAAAGCAATTTGTTGACATGTGAAGTGTTGCTTTGCTTTCTAAAGAAGTCCCTGGTATCTTAAGCCACTGCAGATTCTAAAGTATATGTTCCACTTAACGTAGACAGACCACAGTCTTAAAGACAGCTTTAAGGCAAGAAGGGAATAGGCATTATACACTTATGTTTCCATATTTTATGTTTACTGAAAAGGTTCTTAACAAAGCATTCAGCTCATACAGAAGCGTGCCTCCTCCACTTCCCATGAATCTCCCAGAGTTTGCAGATCTGGCCAGAAGATGAGAACTGAATTCACATGAGCAGAGGAAGTTAATCTTCCAAAAACGAACAGAACAAGCAAACATAGTCAACAAGTGATAACATAAGTAAAGACTGTCACAGCAATGAAGGTTAGGAAGCCAGACTGACATCTGATGCAGGAGTTATTCAGCATCTGTTAAGGTCCACCCTCCTCTGCATAGGGCTGAGGATTAGTTTCTAGGCCTATTGATTATGATGCTTTCTCTCCGTGGTGCCATTACTTGATCAATTGCCCCTTGCAAGCAGTAACAAGCATTAGAAAGACTGATCAGCAACCTTCACTCTCCCTGTATTTTCCTTCAGTGTGTTGATAAAAATCAGTCTACACTGTGCAGAGAAGCCAAAGAACTGAGTCAGTATGTCTCAACTTTTTACCCTGGAAGAAGCCTTGAAATAATTTTCTGGTCTCAGGGAACTCCTCTGTAAAAAAAAAACAAATAAAAAAAATCTACAGCTAAGAAAGAAAGAAAGAAGAAGAAAGAGAGAAATAAATAAATAAAATATTTACTGTTTTTCCAATCACAATCTCTCATGGAACCCCTGGCGTTCAACTCTGGTTGAGAAACCCTGATCTGAGGAAAAACTGTTCCAATCCATAGGTTAATTCCTTAAGTGGGGGTCAGATTTTCACTATAAAACCTGAAGTAAACAAATGCAATCTGCAAAGATCTCCACCAATAGCAAGCCAGTTCAACCAATGTAGAATCTCTTGCTTGCTTGGAATCAGCCTCAAGACTGTCTCAAGACCCTACCCCAGGGCTTTCCAAATGGTATGTCACGACACATTAGTGTGTCACCTGTAGCGTGTTGGTGTGTCACCTCCCTGGCCAAGAAAGACCCCCCACAGCCTGGCCCACTGCTGCTGCTCTTGCTGAAGCCTTTCCCCAGCAAGAATGATGGCAGCGGGCAAGGTCAGGCGGGAGGGGGCTGCCTTTCCCCCTGCTGCTGCTCTTGCTGGGGCCTTTCCTGGCAAGGGCAGCAGGCCTGGATTGGGGAGGGGGCTGCCTTTCCCCACCCTAGATACACCTCTGGGTACCTCCGGTTTGCTAGTAAAACTGAATTACTGTGTCGCAAAATTATGCATGTCAAAAAAGTGTGTTAGCAACATGAGAAGTTTGGAAAGCTCTGCTCTACTCTGTCCCCCATCTTGTTGCTATTGGTATCACTAGAAGCCTTCCTCCCTCCTAAGGCAAAGACTCTTTGCCCAAAAGATTTACTCTTGTTCAATTCATTCAACACTTGCATTACTTGATAAAAGACAAAGAAATCAATCATATTTGCTACACTTTAGCAAATCATAATCCCTCTCCATCCAGTGAGTGTACAAAATCAAAATGTATTATGATATTCCTCCACCTACATAATGAAGTTGAATTGAATCCCTCAAAAGATGGCAAAGGGAAAAGGTAAGTCCAATGAAACCAGTTCAGTGAAAGAAAATGAAAAAAACAAACCCTCCACATGCACATGTACATAGAGACTAATTTTGAGTAAATCTTAGTATTTCTGCAATAGAACACAATGATTCCATGATTCCATAAGATCATACTCCTAAGGTGTCCAGAGATTATCCAGACCATCTGCCCTAAGGGAAGTAATACATGTAATATACATATAATTAGATCCATCAAGAATAAAAAAAAAAAATCTATGATTCCAAAGGTCCCCAGTAGCAGAAATGAAAGAGGAATTTGTTTGCTTTACATTTTAAAATAAATTGCCCTAATTTGTACTTCCTGAACTAAAATGCAAACCAGAACCTATTTTTCCAGTTTCCTCCGTTTTCTGAATGTTGTAACATAGCTCCTGTTTCAAAAACGTATACCTCAGAGAAAAGAGTGCGTAGAAAGGGATGCATTAAGAGATTGTGCTTCTCAAAATAGTTTATTTTAGTAACTGCATCACAAAACATGAAACAGCCAGATTTGTCCCTTTCTGATGATTTCTACTATTGCACTTCCTGCATGCACATTCATATGCACATTGAACTTTTAGTCCACTGATAATGTAGAAGTTTTGTTTTCTAGTCAGGGGCACGTTTGCACATCTCACACTTTCCTGTCAATACTGTGAATAGCTAAAGGAGTCTGACAGAAACGCAAACAGGCTCTAGAACTCTATTCACAGAAGAACCATCTGAAACATTGACTTCATATAGAATCACAGCTTTGGAAAGGCCACGACAAACGCCAGCAATTTCACATCATTAATGCTGAGAAAGGCAAAATTCCAACCCTATCTATGCAATTTGCAATCTTGGGTTACAGCCCTAGTTATTTCTAAAGGGAGCCAAGACTGAGAAAAAGAAAAGTCAGAACTAAGTAGTCAAAGGCTCTCTTTTTCAAGGGCTTCGACTCATCTAAAAAAGAGACAAAAACACCAAAGGTCTCATAGCCCCAGACAAGCTGTTTAGCTCTTGTCCACATGGATTTTTTTTTTTAAAAAAAACCCTTTTACCATGATGTGAAACACGCGAGGACAAGAAGCACCCAAGCCTCACTCCAGGCCTGCCCAGCCCGACACCTCTTTGTGTTCAGGTCTGAACAGCCAGGGAGATCTCTGGATCAAGCCAGAGCCAGGACAAACAGGCCTGCTTCAGTTCTCCCTTCCCGAGAACACAGCACCTTCCTCACTCTTGTCCCCTCTTGGCTTCCTTCCTCCAGGGTCATCTCCCTTTACCGCTTTCCTTAAATCTGCCCCTTTTCAGATATAAGGACAAGGGGAGACTGATCTCTTCAATGACTGTGGTACTGCTGGAACTATGGTAAAATGGCACTATTGGTAGTGTGTATACTCCAGGATGTAGAATAATACTCCCTGAGACTGTTGTAAGGAAAACAGAAAGTCAAACGTTTATTATAACACTGTTACTTAAACTTGTTTGTAACTAAATGTTTATGAAACAGCATACCCTTCTCTCTCTCTCTCTCTCTGCTTAATTCCTTGACTGTCTCTCGTACACCCTATTTCTCAGTTCTCTCTAACACAGAGCTCTTCAGCTCTCTCTTCAACTCTGTCTCCCAAACTCTAAACTCTAAACTCCCCTTCGATCAACCCAACAGTCAGTTAAAATCTGTTATTCCCCTCTCTCCACCAGCCCCTCCCCTGGGCTATCCCAGGTTCCATTGCAACAACCAATCAGTTTAAACACTCTCGGTTGCTAAGGAGGCTCTGTTGTCAAGCCCCCCTCCCATCAGGTTCGTCACACATGACTTCTGGGGTATTTTTTAAACCTTAGGAATTCCAATGTATCTCAGTGTATAAAAATGCCCCGTGTTCACAGGAATATTTACAGGTGTAGAATAAAAGGAAATCCATAATGCCCAAACACCCAGAGTCAGAAAACACATGCTTAAAATACTATCGCTATTATTTGCAACTGAAAAACAAGCAAGCAAACAAAAATTGTTGTGAACTCCAAATTAGGGAACACCTATAAACCCTGAAGCAAAATAACTTTTTTTAAAAAAAATGTATATGCAGGAAGACATAGCATTAACAGTACCATGAGGTAATCTGCTATCTGTCCGGGCTCAGAGAAATGTTTTTCAATGGAAGGCCATTCTTTGCGCCAGTCACTCTACAGACAAGCAGGCTGCAGTGGTCTTTTTGAGCAAGTTTCCCACATGTGGTGCACTCTCTGCTGGGTTTCTTATACACACCCCTACTGAAGGCGTAACAGCATAGGGACATAGTTTATTAAATTTAATGGTGCCAATCTACATAGCTCTTTGGTTAGCAGGTCTCCTGCCAGTTCTAAGTGGGTGAAAAAAATCTGATCCCACTGCATCTCATGTAGCATAGAAATATGCTATGTTTCAACTAGTGTTGTCATTACAGGTAAGCAAGCTGGGCATTCTGTGGTGCACTAGGCTGCCTGCCGAGGTTAACGAGCAGAAGATACGATGCCTCAGCGCTGCCTCACTGTTACACTATTAGACCACAATTTCCTGGTTTACTTGACATACCCTGCTGGGATGGTCATTGACTCCTTCCCTGTCCTTAGTTCGCACTCTGCCTCGCTATTTATTTCACAGATTTTGCGGTAAACAATGATTTCATGAAGAGCATTCAAAGGTTTCCAGCACCGTCTCTTTGAAACCAGCTTTCTTTCATCCTAGACACTTTTGAATGACACCTCTGGCTGCCTGATGACGAACTGTCTGTGGATGTCTACAAGACGTCCTTCTACACCTCTTGTGACATCAGTATCTTCATCTGGTCTTCCTGGACAAGATCAAGTGAGTATGCACTTGCTGCCTTCCTGCTTCTCACAACAAGAAGGGCTGTTTTCCATCCGAGCTCTTTCCCTGGCTTCACAGCATCATGCTTCACACATAAAACAGCATGTGGCATTTTTGTCTCCACTCATTGTGTAGGACAAAAAAAGGACCCCATAGGGAAAATACTACTGATCTTTTAGCATGGTTTTTGTTCCAGCTATTTTTTTGTCTGTGAAAAAGAGAAAACCATACTTGGTAGATCACTGAAACTTGGGGCTACTGTTTAAAACTCTTGAGATGACAACATTATTAAATACTTATCCTTTAGGTCTAGTTCTGAGTGAATTCCACAACACCACATAACTCTGAGGTACCAAAATGTTCTATTTAACCAAAATAAAGGTTAAGAGTAGAGATTTTAAGCAATAATGTGTGATGGGGACATACAGTACATTAGAAATGCAGTGGACACAGTTGAGAATGGTAGAATCCATTACATTTGAACAGGAGAATGAGACTGTGGAGCTAATCTTCTTCTAATTTCAGAGTGGTGCTTGCGCCCTCTTTCATATCTGGTTGGCTATGATGAACAGGGATGTTGGCTCATCCTTCCAGCTGTACCAGCTACTGTCCCTAAACTGTTTGGATTGTTCTCTCCTTCCTTTCTGCATACACAAAGTTTTTCCTACTCTATGTAGTAACGCAGAAATGTTACCAAGAATGGCACTGATAATTCTGTGGATGGCAAACAAAGGGACAAAATATGAAGTACAATTTCCTGCAGAATTGAAGTTATCTGAAGTTTTCTAAGGATCAAAGCCACAATCATCCAAAATTGCACTGTGAGCTTGGAAAGGGATTAACCCAGAAAGCATGAGGAGTTGTAGTTGCTTAGTGGGGAGTGAAGGACAGTGGAAATGAAGCCTGCTTTTCTCATACATGTTCTAGAGATGAGCTCCAGCATAAAGGACTTACATGAATCATCTTGGCTTGTCTAGAACTTTATAAACAGAAGAACTGGATTCTTGGTTTTGAACCAAGTTCAGTACCAAGTTGTTGAGTATCGAGCCTAACTTTATAAACAGAACTAGATTCTTGGTATTGAGCCTAACTGTTCTGCACAAGAAGCAAAGGAATACAATACTCTCTCACAACATACAACACAGCAGTTATTAGGGGAACAAGTGGCTTTGGCTGTGCCTTAATTAGAAGTGGCCACAAGAAGGCATGAAATGTCAGACATGCATGAAATAGTCAAAATATGAACAAATGTTTATTCCACATTGTTGGTAAGTGGGGTCGAAAATCTGCTATAAATGCCCTCCTGCTTTACCTTGTTGAGTGGAAAATCAATTTGTCAGATGAGCAAGGAAAGTAGAATTAGGTAGAAATGATTATCTGATACATTATACATTTTAAGACATTATCTGTACCTATGCCGCCTTGAAATATTTTAAATCAGCTTCTTTTAAAGAACTTTAAAGAATCTGAACTGTCATAAACACAAAGCTGACTTATACTGGTACCATCTAACCTAGCACTGCTTCTCTGTGGTTCCCAGATGTCTTTCTCAAGCACACAATCTGATAGTCTTCAACTAGAAGCACCAGGGAATGAATCCGGCCTTCTACATGCAAACAAAACCAAGTGCTCTGATACTGAGATACAGCTGTTTCTCTGCTTTCAGCAGCCAAAGGCTGCTTCTTTCAACAAGAAATATCCCCCAATATCGGTGCTTTAAATTGTTATTTGCAGTGGGGAAATTATGGTATCAGAAGATGGTTATGACACACAGAGGACACTAAGACTTTAAATACAAGCAAAGAGGTTTCCTGGATTCCTTGTCCCTCACTGTGCATCTTGGACCTATTACCAAAAGACCCTGGGATGTAAACTAGGGTCTAATGATGTATCTGGCATGCTCGTTCCTTTTTCTCTCTCTGCTGCCCAGAAACTAGATGATATTAACCATCTGTGCTGTAATTTAACGTGAAAAAGTTTTTTGGTGGGGAGGGACACACATATACACACATCATCTAACAAAGCTGTCTCTGCTGACCACACCAACTTTATTATGAAGTAAACAATCATGGTTGTTTTCGCAAGCATAGGTTCAGGTCAGAAAGGACTAGGTAACTGTATTGCAGGGTAGACAAGAACTTCCACATAAACCAAGTAGAAGAAAGAACGGAAAGTATTGAGGGGGAGGAGAGACAAAGAAAGGGCAAATAGTTCTGGTTGCAATTGAAACCACTCTTCTCATGATTGCAGCTTCTATGGCTGCCAAGGAGTTATTGGAACTGCTTATTTGCTGTGCAGCTCAGGGGAAAATAAAACCAACACTCCACGCTTTATTAATCTTGTCCTCATCTGACATAAAAATGCACCATCAGTCTTTTGTTTGATATTTTCAGACCAATTTGTCAAAACAAGCATGCAGATAAGTCATTGATCATTTCCCCCATTAGAACAGAGGAAGGAGCTGAAATTCAGTTGACATATGTTTAAATCAGCCAGGAAAGACTTAGATTTTTAAAAAAAAACCTAAAAAGAAAAGAACTCTCACACACATAACACTTTATGATATAACAAGAGCCGATTGAAACAATAGCTGCTGTAACTCTAGAAATCTAACCCATAAGGTAATTACCAAAGGGAATGGGAATCCTTTGTAATAGTCCTCAGATCTTTCCGGGTATTGCTCCTTCTCTCAAAAAAACTGCTGAGCTAGTGACCTATTTGGCGGATACAGAAACCCAATCATTATAACGTTAGAGTGTTCTAATACAGAAAGCAGATTTTTCCTGGGGAGGTTTCAAGGTCCCCAAACTGGCAATAACTCCACAAACAGAGGGGAAAATGTGTAAAGGAGTCTGATGGGAAGGGGGAGGGCCAGTATATAATTTTTTCCTTTTTGAGTTGCCAACCTGAGCCTTGAGCAGATTTCTATTTCTCCACGAGAAGTTGGAAGAAAGAAAGCCAAAAAGCTTGACAATTGTAAGGAGCCAACAGGAGTGAAAATGAAGCAAGAAATTAAAATCAAGTAATGAAGTTTCCAGTGAAAACCTTCCAACGAAGTGTTGGAAGGCAAACAGGGAAGATGAGAATGTGGAAATATCCATATACTGCCACACTGTATAGTGGAGGTCTCACACTCTCTGGTGCAGATTCTGTATAGAAAAATTGAGTCTTGAGGTATATCTGGTGAAATTTTTCTTTAGAGATTCCAGGTGCATAGCCACATCTTTCAGAGAACTCCGCCTATCATGAACTATCAAACAGAATATAATTTGGAGATTTGGGAACATAGGAAGCTGCTGCCTTATGGATCATCTAGGGCATTATGGTGTACACCAATAGTAGCAGCTCTTGCACAATCCTCTGCTGGGAATTGTACCTGAAAACTGTTGCATGCAAAGCATGAGCCCTCAACCACTGAGCTACAATCTTTTGTTAAATTCTGTAATTGTTAGACAGCTACAGAAATGGATTGAATTTTTCTTTTGGAACTTGAATAATGCTATATAACAGGGGTGGGTCACCAGATGAACTGACCATCAGCTCCCAGAATTCCCAGCCAGCAAGCAAAAGATTGTGGAAGCTGCTGTCCAAAATATTGAGAGACTCAAGGATTCTCCAGCTTTGCTATAGAACTTTGTCAACTTGAGTGACGAGTGGACTTTCCCCCCTCAAACCTCATAATGGTTTACTGGCATTCTCTGCCTATCAGTTCTTACCCACTGTTGCTGCTTTATTTAGAGAGACTGGACTGTTCATATTCCTCCACTAAGTCTGAACACTTTTCAAAGTACTGTTAATAATAGCATTTCAGATGCAAAGTCACACAGAGTTTAGATGCACATCCCAACATTGGCCATACACTAAGGAAAGAAAGGACATCAGGACTGGTGTCCATGAAGAGTGGAGGATGTAGAAGGCAGTGTACATCTGAAACAATCAAATCTTCATAATCTAGGTTTATAAGTAGAACTGATCTGTTCAGAACTATGCCTGCACACTCAGAAAAAGAGACAGACAGTACAACAAGCCTATCACTTGCCCACTGAACTCTTTATGGTCAATTTGGCAGAGGGTGAGATTTGTAAATCTATTCAATGGAAATAAGTCATGAAACTTACATCCTCCAGCGCAGACTAACTTATTGATGAACAAGAGTTAGCCATCACCCTTCTATAGTGCTTAATAAGCTGCAGAATAAGCTAGCTGACTCCTGTTCTGCTCAAATAGAGTAGTGGACTATTTGTAGCTTAGCCCAGTTCATGGACAAACTCCTTATGTTCTTTAGATGAACAGCCTTAAGGAGTTTAAATCAGCTAAAAAGTGGAGAAGTGATTGTTTGGATTCACAAGACGTCAGTTCCTATGTGATGAATTATGCAACAGAAGCATTGAGGAGTCATAACAATAAAGCATTAATAGACAGATACAGAAATGATGCCTTTGTTCAATTACTACTTTAGGAATGCTCCACTCCACAGTAACATTGGAAGTTTTATTTGAGGAAGAAATATTTTGCAGTCATTTGAAGTGGAAATTTGCCACAGTAAGGATTTTACTTACCTTACTTATCCTATCCTTAGCCACATTTAGCAGAAATATATCCTATGATTACAAAATTCATATTAAGCTAATACCCTTTTCAGATGAACCTAAGGAGCACAAAAATATGGACAAATTTTCAACATATCCAGATCTCTTCAGCAAGCTGTTGAGGGGCAGGTGAAAGAGGAGAAAAATGCATACAAAAATGGAAGCTGCTGAAGTCAAGTAGTCTGCATAGTGTTTTGAGATGCCATGGAAAAAGAGCCTGAAGATGTTCAAATGGGGTTCTGTAATGTGATGTGACTAGATACAGATAGACAACCATCTGTAACTAGTTACATTCAGCTGACTTGGCACTGAGACAGCCAAATCCATTCTTTCCTTGTTCAAAGCAGGGCTTTCCCTTGATTCAGCTTTAGTTAGAAAGGTACTGGATGTGTTTACAAAAACAGTGGGACAGAAATGTGGGGAATAACTGAAGCGTACTATATGAGGTGCTGTGCATCTTTATAAAAATATCTATTAGTATTTAAAATAATCCCATATATATTCCTAGCAGCTAAACAGCATCTGCTTTTGGATCACAGAAATCCCTTTTCTATCATTTTTGTAGCCATCACAACATTTATCCATGGTAATTACTAACACAGTAAGGACAAAAATAAATTCCCTACTCCTTGGGTGGTGCCGGGATTGGGAGGAGTTCTGGTCTATAGCCATGGACCTCAAAGTCTTCGTTTTGTTCTTGTCTTGTCTTGTCTCTTTGTGGGCGAACATGCTAATATCCTTCTACATTCCACTAAATGAGAAACATCACAAGACTGTTGCATGATACATTCAAATATGAATGTCCATCTTGTGTAAATTTTGATTTTACAGCACTCTCCGGCAGCACCAGATGTGCAGCACAAGTCACAAAGTGTACAAGTTCCTAGCGAGACAGCTTCCCTCTGAGAGGATTTATCACTGGTTAGAGACTAAAATTGTTTAGAGTGAACTTTTGTTGGGGACCTTAAGCGTGCATCTCAGCTCCATGGAATCCTGAAGTAGAAAACTCTGTCTACGTATATGCATGTATTTCAAACTGTCATGAGGTTAACACTCAAAGCCATGTCATGAAGTTCTATAAACTGCAGGAGGGGAGATTCCACCTGAACCTCAGGAAGAATTTCCTGATGGTCAGGGCTGTCCGGCAGTGGAATGTGCTGCCTCGGAGTGTGGTGGAGTTTCCTTCCTTGGAGGTTTTTAAGCGGAGGCTGGATGGCCACTTGTTGGGAGTGCTTTGAGGGTTTTCCCGCATGGCAGGGGGTTGGACTGGATGGCCCTTGTGGTCTCTTCCAACTCTACATTTCTATGATTCTATGATTCTAAACGGTCTTTTTGAGACCTAAACTGACTTGACTTTCAGTATTTGTATTTCTTATATCTGACTAGATGATTGAGATCTAGACTGTTCAACATTCACATTTGAGGGAAGTACAGGATACTGAAATACGTTTGTGTGTGTATACGCTTTCCAGTCACCTGTTGACTTATAGTGACCCCCTGCATTTATTTCACAGGGTTTTCTTAGGCAAGGAATTCTTAGAGATGGTTTTGACAGTTCCTTCCTTTGAAATATAGCCTGCAGCACCTGATATTCATTGATAGTCTCTTACCCAAGTACTTACCAGGGCTGACACTGCTTACCTTCCATGATTACACAGTATTGGATAGCTCTACATTTAAGGCCCTATATTTTGTGCTCTCTGCCTTTGATTCAAAACAAAGCAGAAAGCAGATGACTGACCAGTTACAAACATGATTGATTTTTATGACGTAGATTCTTATCCATACTGCTCTTACTTTAAATATATTGCTTTATTTGCTTACTTAAAATATAGATTGCTTTTTAGCCAGAGCCTTCCAAGATAGCTTCCAGCACATAATTTCATAAGATGTAAAGTGCAGGAACTTGAAGACAATAAAGCAGCACAGTAATAAGAACCAGAAATGACACTAATAAACAATATTCAACAACCTCATACCAACTGAAACACCTGCATGCTACTTTGTGCTACTTCATAGCCCTTTTCCTGTTAGTCAGTGACAGGTGGACAAGAGAGACCATCAAGGCAGCTTTTATCAACTGGAATACAACTGGGTTCTTCCCACTTTCACTCCATAAAATCATGCACAATTTGTTTTCACGAGACTGCGTTATTTTCTGACAACTTTTAAGGTATGCTGGCATAGCTGTACAGACTCCTGTTAACATAGTAAGCACACGGTAAGCCAAAATGCGCAAATTGTAATTCAGATACACTCCAACCCTCCCCATGTGTTTGCAGCATACTGACAGGAAAGCACTGACTGTCATTGTACTGCCATTGTTTATGGAATTGCGTAACAAATGACTTACTCACTTGATTACTAATCATAAGAACAATCCTCTAAGTTTGCAGTTAAGATCAATACAAAGGGCTACTGTCATAGTTAAATCACGATCCCCAAACTAACTGTCCAACTGCTAACATCCTGTTAACTATATCTGCCATCTACCTCTCTTCTTAAAGCCTAAATGACTAAATAATACATCAGGAAGTGTGTGCTAGGTGGCATGGACAGCCAGCACAGTGTAGTGGTTGGAGTGTTGGACTAGGACTCCAGGGTTTGAATTCTTAGTCATGGAAACCCATTGAGTGACGAGTCACACTCTCTCAGCTTTAGAGGAAGGCAATGCCATATCTCCTCTAAATAAATCTTTCCAATCATGACAAGGCTCATTATAAGTGAGAGTCAACTTGAAGCCACATAACAAGAACAATAATGTGGCATGCATTCCATGTAGGTGGTATGACTTGATTGCTTAAAATGGTTGGAAAATGAACTAGTATTGTGTGAAGCAATTACATAGTAACTTGTTATTTAGATTTGAGAGTTTCCGAATTGCACTACTTTTCTGGGGTCTAGTAGGGACTAGTTCTTCAAGACCTATGTACATTAGGTTACTCATTTAAAATAGCTGCCTGTATAATCTGTCAGACTGCATGGCTTCCATGCGGTAGAGAAAAAAGAAAGTATTTGTGCCAGCGTATGGCTGTATCCTGTAACTTTAATGCTTCACTTTCAATGGGTATTGAACATAATGTATCCACTTTACTGGGCAAAATAATGTAATCAGAACTCAGCTTGGAAAAGTGACTTTTTTTTTTTTTTTACTATAACTGCCAAAATTCCAGTTGCCATACTGGTTGAAAGATTCAGGGGGAGAGGGGCATAGACCAAAAAAAGTAACTTTTCCAAATGCTTCAAGATAAAATGCACTATCTTCTAGGACACTCTTTGCAGCCTTAAGGGATGGCTGGAACTGCTTTTTCCTCACCTATCTTTCTCTCATGGCCTTCCTAACGAAAGGATGAAGGAGATGGAAAAGAAATAGTTAATTCTGGTTGACTATTCCCAGTGTGCACATAAAGATTCTTACAGTTTTCATTCACCACTTTTAAAAACTAATCCTCTGGCACAACACAAGGCAACTGGCCACACTGATCAACTGTCACCTCTCCAATCTGATCTCAGCAGCCACGATGTGTGATGAAAACCGAGTTACCTAGCGACTGGCACCAATCATTTCACTCCCAAATACTACTACAGCGCTATCCTACTGGCATTCCCTGCTGCCAGGCAATAAGCAACCAAAATAGAAAACAACTCCTCCAAAATACACCGGGGTGGTCTGAATCTATTCCTCCAGAAATGAGCCTGATTTTTTGGCCATCTTAACTAACAGTGTTTTAACTACACACAAAGGTTGTGCAACAAACCACAAGGACCAGCAAGGATCATGCAAAAAACAGTGAGGACTTGTGTCCAGCTACTAATATTTATTGAAAGCACTTTCATTCTATTCCTCAGCCAGAAAGGCTCTCAGGCTGGCTTACATATGGTCAGTAAAAACAAGGACAGTTCCTGCCTACAAACTTACAATCCAAAAATACGCAACACAAAAGGAAAAAGATAGGCAGGAGAGAGGGGAAAAAAACCAAACAAACATGCAGTCTTTTAGCAATGTTGGTGAGATGTTTCCTATCTCACCTTTTTCTACTACACAAAACTGCCTTAACTAGGCAAGACGGGTAAGAGGGCTTACGCTGGTCATCGTTGTATGCCTTCAAGTCCTTCTGACTTATGGTGACCTTAAGGTGAACCTATCACACGGTTTTCTTGGCAAGATTTCTTGGCAGAAGGGATTTGCCTTTGGCTTCCCTTGAGGCTGAGAGAGCATGGCTTTACAGTACATATTTTTATGGAAGCAAATAATGCTGGTACTTCCAGAAACAAGACAGAAAGGGAAGAGCTTAGGCATGCTAATATTAGCTACTTAAGCTGAAATGGTTGTAGCTACTACTGTGATGTCTGACTTCAGCACAAATGAGATAAGAGTGTGGAAGAGATACTGTGCACAGAAAATTTCTACAGGAACAAAAACCCATAGCACTGCCGTAAAATCCTTTTGTAGACTGTTTCTAGAGGCCGCAGAAATTACAATCTATTTGCAAATTAGTTTACATGAATTGGAAGCTTCCTGTTGAATAATGGAAAGTTATAGAAGCCACAAAATAAAGGCAACTGTTCATTTAGCAGAAACCATTCCCTGAATGAGAAGTTGGACGGAGAAATTGTGTGATGTGAGCAAGGTCTCCAGGCTTATTTATGAAACTGCTCCATGCCTAAAAAAGGATGGGGCAAACAAAGCCAGGATTCTATTTAATCTTAACACAGTCAATTTTTAAGCCTTTATAACCTGAAAAAGAGAACAGGCAGGCTTTTATAGCAATAAAGCATAGCACACAACTCTAATAACTTTATGGGAGACGTCCAATTCCATTAGTCCTTCAGCAGACATGACAGGACAGTGGGAATTAAAATGCTTTTTTTTTTAAAAAAAGATTTTTTTACCCAGATAGATAAATTTTTGAGAATGAGTAATCTAAGACCATCTTCTTTCTCATCCTCTGCCTCTGGAGAAAAAGATAATTGAAAATATAGGCCTCTTGAGTCACAATTAATGTACCTTGGCCAGAACAGTTTGTTTTATCCAGAATTTGGGGAAAAAATTGCACTTTGACTTCCAGAATCTCCCAGCCAGCATGGCCACTGGGAATTCTTGAGTGTTGTTGTGCAAAGAAGTATTTTTTTTCTAAGCTTTGGTTTTGGTCTATTCTGTATTGTATCACTGTCCTAAATCTAATTTTTAATCTCAACTAGAGTGGGCCAATTAAATCAATTGAATTTAGTGATGTATTGATTGACTAAGTTCCCATTGACTCAGTGCATCTAACTGGGACTAACAACAAAACAGGGGCTAGAATTGTGTTACCTTCCAGATGTTGTTGGACTGCAACTCCCAGAAGCCTTATCTACCACAGCCAATGGTGAGGAATACCAGAAGTTGCAGTTGCACAGTAGCTTCCTCATGCAGTATATTGTAGGGTGTTCCTACACAGGTGAGCCACCAGCTCATGGCCGAAGAAACAGCAACAGGCATATTCAGACAAACTAAAACTGCTGTTTTTCTCACCATGGGAAGAACAAATTCCATCTGAAAAACCTGAAGTTCCCTCAAATACTTAATTGGCTGTCAGGGTTTCCATTACTAACAGTTCAGCCACAATTTAACAACTTGACCATTTCAAGATATATAAGGTCAAATATGGCAAGACTGTTCATACAATTTCCCCATCCCCCAAAGGTTCCACCTCATGTCCTGCAAAAAGGGCAATGTGCAAAACACTATTGTGGAAAATCATTTGTCATAAAGTCTAAAACTATTAGCAATTTCCCCAGCACTGTTTATTGTATGAAGTTTGCTACTCATTTATCCTCAATGGGACATTTCTGCCGCCTCGTAGAACCTGCTATAGCCACTCTTAACGCACAAGCATTAATTTGGCCATTTGATACAATCTCTTCACTGTATAACATCAGCTCTCAGTAGTCAATAACCAGATGATTACCTTGCAGCTTGTTTCATTTTTCCCTCCAGCAAAAGCATCACACCAAAAAAGAGCTCTTGCTCATGAGCACACACTTTCTAAACACATAAACAGATGCAATGCAAGTGTTATATGAGAATACACTTCACATTGAAGTGTACAGGAATGTAAGGACTGTTGAACAGCTTGGATAGAAAGGCATTGCAAGAATGGCATGCATTATGTGCTTTTACTTTCAGGCAAGAAGACTCAGGTATAGGTCTTCTACAAGTAGACAAGGAAGACATCTAAAATAATGGTATTTTAAAACAATGGACATAATGTCTTGGGATTTCACCCATACCTGCTTCAGCAACAGCAGTGATGAGCTCCTGGGCAGTAGAAGGCCATGTGCAATAAAGATCATGACACAAACTCTTAGGGGAATGTAATGTGGGAAATGGCTGTTAGTTTCACATGAAACCATGTGAAAGAGAGACTTTAAGCCCTACAACAGCCTTCCTCAAGGTGGTATCCTGCAGATATTTTGGACCATAGGTCTCATCAATCCAAGCCAGTGCAGTTAATGATCAAAGATGACAGAAATTATAATCTGAAATATGTGCACAGACTCAGTTTGGCTTAAGCAGATATTTTGGACCATAGGTCTCATCAACCCAAGCCAGTGCAGTTAATGATCAAAGATGACAGAAATTATAATCTGAAATATGTGCACAGACTCAGTTTGGCTTAAGCTGCCTGTACCTTGCTTGCTTAGGTCAGATGTCAGACACTACTTCCACTATCTGGATATTCTGGAGCAATGAATGTGTATTAACATAATATAAGCAATTCAGAAAGGAGGAAAAGTCAGACCAGTGGTGGCTGGTGGCTCTCATGTCCATAGGGTGGTTAATCTCCCCTTGTTTCCATTCAAATCCTGTAGGAGTTATCTAAAGCACTAAACTCTCTTTGGGTATATAACTCAGTACCTTGGATGGCTCCTTTAAAGTTCAGACTAAAACCCAGAGTGGATTGATTACTGTATTGTAATGGAAACCAACAGCTGCCCCAAAAGAAGTTCTTTGGAAATGCTCAGTTGGCTGCCACGTATTCATTATTTTAACATTTGCCCACCCTTTTTTACTGGTAATGTAATTATTTGCTGCTAAACTATCCGTCAAACAGCAAACAGGTGGGTTTTTTTTGTCTCCTGCTTTTTTCCTGTTTTTTGAGATAGCATCAAGTGTTTGCTTTTGAAGCATTCTGTGCCTACTATATTGCTTTCCCTCATTTTTTTCCTTTCACAAAAGTATTTGTGTAACCCACTTTGGGTTAAATCCAACTGATAGTCCTAATTACAGTAGAGGTACTGAATCAATGGAATGTACGAAAGCGTTGATTTTTTTAAATTTTCACTCATCTCCTCTCACTTTTACTTCTGTTCCTTCTACTATGCTAATCCCTGGTCTTAGAACATGTTTCCTCTTTGTCTTTCCCTCTGTGTTCCAAGCAGGAGGAAGAACAATGAAGTGGTAGTTGCATGGAGAAGATGGAGAAATGCTAATCAGCAAGATGGTAGAACCACTCAACATATATTTTTCCTATCTTCTCTTAAAAAGAGAACAGCTCTCGGTCTGGTGGAAATGGGATAAATAATGCAGTGAGAGAGGCTGCTGCCCAATACAGGTTAAAAGGTGGTGTTGGGACATAGAATCATAGAGTTGGAAGAGACCATGGGGGCCACCCAGTCCAACCCCCTGCCATGCAGGAACACACATCAAAGCACTCCTGACAGATGGCCATCCAGCCTCTGCTTAAAACCCTCAAAAGAAGGAGACTCCACCACACTCCATTGAGACACCATATTCCACTGCTGGACAGCTCTGACCGTCAGGAAGTTCTTCCTTAGGTCTGAGTGGAATCTCTTTTCCTGTAGTTTGAATCCATTGCTCCTTGTCCTAGTCTCCAGAGCAGCAGAAAACAAGCCCACTCTCTCCTCTACATGACATCCCTTCAGATATTTAAAAATGGCTATCATGTCCCCTCTTAACCTTCTCTTCTGCAGACTAAACATACCCAGCTCCCTAAGCTGCTCCTCATAGGGCATGGCTTCCAGATCCTTCACCATTTTTGTCACTCTCCTCTGGAAACATTCCAGCTTATCAATATCCTTCTTGAAATGAGGTGCCCAGAACTGGACACAGTATTCCAGATGAGGTCTAACCAAAGCAGAATAGAGTGATACTGTTACTTCCCTTTAGATACCATACTCCTATTGATGCAACCAAGAATCACGTTGGCCTTCTTGGCTGCCACATCACATGAAGCTATTTTAAATGCATCCAGGTCTTTAGCATCAAAGGATTAAAAAAGAACTTACAGACAGAGGCTTTGAGAGGCTCTGCAACTTCTGAGAATTCTTGAAGAACAAGTGAGGTCCCTGCAGGCTAGGCTGGGCAACTGTTATCTCCAACTTCAGAAAGGAGAAAAAGAAAACCTTGGCAACAACTAACTACTCAGCTTAATGTCCTTACCAGGAAAGGCTGTAAAACAAGTCATTAAACAATTTGCCTTTGACCAGTTAAAACAATACTGTCATTATCAGAAGTCAGCATGGGTTGCTCTGAATGGAATATATCTTAATTTCAATAGGGCTTTGGTCCGTCATGATATAGCACTTTAAAATAGATAACAAAGACACTCAAATAGTCCAAGATTTCCTATATCTTGGTTCAGTCATTAATCAAAATGGGCCCTGCAGTCAAGAAATCAAAAGACAACTATAATTTGGAAGGGCAGCTATAAAGGGACTAGGACAAGAGTAAAGATAAATCATTGAATACCAAAGTCAGGATTGTCCATGCCATTGTATTTTCAGTTTCTATATATGGTTACAAAAGCTAGACAGTGAAGAAGGCTGATAGGAAGAGAATGAACTCCTTTCAGATGTGGTGCTGGAGGAGAGTTCTGTGCTTACTTTAGACTGCCAAAAGGAAAGATAAATGGGATCTAGAGCAAATCAGGCCTTAGATCTTTCTGGAAGCCAAGATGATTAAATGGAGACTGTCATATTTTGGATATGACTCAGTAGAAAAGACAATAATATTTGGCAAGATGAAAGGCAACAGGGAAAGAAGACAACTACACTGCAGATGGATAATCCAATAATGGAAGCCACTGCTCTGAGTCTGCAAGGTGTGAGTGGAGGCATAGGGTAACTTGGAAGTCTCTCATTTACAGGGTGACTATAATTCAGGATTTGTAGCTGGTTGTTGCACCAAAATTTAAAAGTCTCATCAACAACACCTTATCATCAAGGAGATAATGACAAGTGGGGTGCAGCAGGTTTCTGTCCTGGGATTCAGTGTTGTTAAACATCCTTATAAATAATTTTGATGCAGGGCATGCTAATTGAATTCATAGGTGACATCAAAGTAGTTAATACCTTTAGAAAACAGAATCAGGATCCCAGATGTCCTTAACTGATTAGAGAACTGGAATAAAACTAACAAAATGAATTTCAGTGAGAATAACTGTAAGATTCTACATTTAGGTAGTGAAAAACAAATGCACTAAGATAGGATGGGTGACACCTTGTTTGATAGAAGTACATGAGAAAAGGGTCTGGGGATCTTAGTAGTACACAAGCCACACAGGGGTCAACAAATGTGATGTGGCAGGGGAAAAAAAGTGAATGCATTTCTGGGCTATCAGAAGTAAAGTATCCAGATCAAACGAACTGGGAATATTTTGCTTCAGTTAGACTTCACCTGACCAGTACCACTGTTTAAGATATACATCAACAAGATGGAACCAGAGGAGGGTGACCAAGTTGATAAAGGTTCTGGACATATATTAGGTATGTTTAGCCTAGAGAAGAGAGAGGTGATATGATAGCCATCTCCAAATACCTTATGGGCTGTCACATGGAAGACAGAGCAAGCTTGCTTTCTGTTGACTCAGGGAGCAGGGTGTGAATCAACAGATTCAAGTTACAAGAAAGGAGATTTTAACTAAAGATTAGGAAGAACTTACTGAGGGTGATTGCTGTTTGACAGTGGAATGGATTGCCTAAGAATGTGCAGGTCTCTCCTTCACTGGAAGTTTTTAAATGGAGGTTGAATGAACATCTCTCAGGGGTGCTTTCACTATGAATGCCTGCCTTGGTAGGGGATTGGACTGGATTGCCCTCAGGTTTCCTTCTACAATTCTATGCTTCTGCATTCATCAACCCGCAAACCCTCAGGTCCTGCTTCTCTGTCCATTCCTCACGTGAGATAGATTTTAAAAACTTTAATAACAGACTATCACTGGAATGTCATGAACAGCACCTCATATACTATTGGTTTATTCATAATTATTATAAGAATTTATTATTTTGGAATGTCTCCAAAGGAGATAATCCATCTGAAACTCTGCAACATTTAATTCTGGGGTAGAATGCTTGTTGAGAGCCATGTAGGATAGTGGCTTGACTGTTGGACAAGGTCTCTGGGAAACAAGGGTTCAAATCCTCACTTGGCCATGGAAATCCATTGAGTGACCTTGGGCAAGTTATGCCCTCTCAGTCTCAGAAGAAAACAATGGCAAACCTCCTCTGAACAAACTTTACCAGGACAACTCTATAAAAAGTTTGCCTTAGGGTCAGCATTGGTCAGAAACTTTACTTGAAGGCACACAACAACAACAACAACAACAACAACAACAACAACAGAATGGTATTCTAGAATCATCTTAGTGAACTACTTGCTATCACAAGTCTGAATAGAGGAAATTCAGGATACCATAACCTTATTCTCTTTCAATCCTCACAGTTTTACTCATTCACTGTATGCATGGCCTCCTTACAATATTCAAGGGCAGCAAACAGCAATTATTACATGGTTTACCTACATTCACATCATATCATAGTACTATCAAGCCAAGGAGGCTAAGAAATAGTGAGCTGATGAACTTTCATTCCCAAACAAAAGAGTTTCCAAAATAATAAGGAGACAGAGAGCATCTGTATCAGTGAAAACAGGTATCCAGGTATCTCTTTGTTTTTCTAGACGGCTTACAACATGTCTACTGGGCAGTATGTATACATGAGTTCAATGGTACTCATTCCTAGGTAAAAGGCATAGGGGGAGAGCCAGCACGGTGTAGTGAGCATTGGACTAGGATCGTGTAGACCAGGGTTCGATTCCCTACTGAGCTATGGAAACCCAGTGGGTGACTTTGGGAGCATCACACACACTCAGCCTCAGAAGACCACATGATAGGTTCACCTTACGGTTGCCACAACTCAGAAATGACCTGAGGGCCCATAACAACAACAGGCATAGGATTAAACTTTGAAATGTAAATGCAACGCTAGTATATTTTGCTATTTCTATTTAGAAGTAAAATCTGAACATTACCAGAAGAAGAAAGAATATCAACCTTTGGTTCAGAAATATCACACTTAAGCAAAATATAGTGTATTTCTTGGTTATTTCCTCTGAAAACTTTGCTCACTACAGTTTATCAATCTCAGACTCAGTGTGTGTGTTTTAAATCAGCGCTGTCTCTTTGTAGAAGACTTTAGTTTGCACAGCACTCTTTTAACATGGTAGACTTTAACAAGGGCCTTCTTTCCTCATGGTGTCATTCAGATGTTTTGGACTATTAATTCCCACTCAGCAAGGCCATGTGGTGCAACAAATCTGGGCGGCACCAGATTGGAGGAGGCCGATCTAAACATATCTCATTCCAACATATGTAATTGATTCAATGAAGATAGATTGCTGTTGACCAATTAAACCATTCTGAATGAATTCCTTCTCTGGACTACTATAACGCTTACTTTAAAATCAACTGATAACATCAGGTAAAATCACTTCTACTCTGCCACAAATTCAACAAAGGCAATTCACTTTTAAAACCATTTAAAACATTTCATTGGCATCTAATCTATAGAGATCCACATTTTCCTGGTCCTTTGCAGCTGGGAAGTGGATAGAACCAGCATGCCAAGTTTCCATCCCTAGAGTGATTAAATAGCCCATACAATAAATCCTTAAAAAATAATGGCAGGTAATGGAAATACTGAGATCTTTTCCAGCACGGCAACTGTATCATGCTAATAAACACAGAGCCTCTGCTGTGGGCACTCCCCTCCCCCACAAGCCCAAGGCTTTCCATTAATATATATTGGGTAATTAATGTACAAGCTTTAGGAGACATTCTTATAGTAGAAGGCAATATTTTGGCCCCGAGCCCAAACCAAGTAAAGTGTGCATGCACGTATGTGTGTGCGTGTGTGTAGGAATCCTACCTCCTGAGTCAGACACTATACCAGATGCAATACACAGACAGAGGAAGAACTGAGGGAAGAATGCAGAGGGAAGGTCTTTAAAAGAAGAAAGAGATGAAGAATTTCTTTCAAATTGTTATCTTACCACTTTCATTCTTCTCTATTACATCCACCACCTCTCCAGCCTGCAGGCTGATCTCCGAGTTCTCCTGTTTCTCATAGTTTGACACCACCACATACTGCTCCAGGATCATAGGTTCAGAGCTGGCGTCAGCACCTGGGGAAGGGAAAAAGCAAGCTGTGAGCCAGCTTCCAGCCATGGCTCCCCGAGAGCGACCTCTGTCCACACGACTCATGATAGGCCGATTTGTCGCCAATGCCAAGCCAATCAGAACACGACCTTGGCTCGCGGCATATTCCCAAATGGCTGGCCATATAGAAGTAGCTTCCTCTGGCCCACACCTCAGTAGCACAGAAGATCATTGGAGAGTGGATGAGGACGGGAGAAAGAAAAAAAAATGAAAAATGAAAGACAAAACAACTAAGAAGCAACACTGCATTGTAAGATACTAAGTTGCAGGATGGAGTCTGAAAATAAACCTCTTTCCAACATGGTTCCACACCATCCTTGTTCCCATTCAGACAGAAAAATCCACCCTAGTCACAACCAGCATGAAAAGGTGTGTGGGAGGGGAAGGAAATCCCAGGCTGTTTCAATAAAAGGAGGGGAAAAAAACCACTCAAGTCCACAATTTTTTGCCCTCATAGGCTAAGCTCCTGCTTCGCTCTTACAGGCTCCAGCGGAGAGTCAAAAGGAGGGCTGTGGACGCCAATCATATTTGCCTCACGCTGCAGCCCTTAAATAGAAAACACATGAGCAATGTTGAATAAGGGAGGTGGGGTGGAGGAAGGGAAGAGGGGAGGGCGCAATGGACTGTTTACTTGAAACAGAAGAAGAAGAGTTACGGCACCAGATTTTTTGCTTACACAGTTCCCCTTCTGCTCCGCTATTCTTTCTCCTTCCAAACAAGACTCCCTAGAACTGTCCCCCTGTTAAATTACGATGTACACACACAGCCATCTGCTTTTTACATGTTAAAAAAAACACACACTTGAGACAGTAACACCCCAGCCATGCCTTCAGCATTTCCTAAATGCCAGAAGCCCTCCCTCCCCATTTTCTCTGTCTTACTCTCTCCCTCTAACATATTCTCTCTCTCCTCTGCTCAAGATTGCCTCTCCTGAGATGCCCAGGTGTATTGCTTAAAAACAATTCTAGAGCAAATTCCCCACCATAACCACCCCACACACCAGTTTTCTAGTTTGTTCATGTAGATTATATAAATATAGAAAGAAAGGGATGTTATGACACCAGGAATAGGATAACTTTTTTTGCATGTCACACAGCAAGCTGCAAAAGCAGCATGCCTGCCCTAGCTCATCAGTCACTCAGAACATAAACAAGGGCCTATCCCGCCCACTTCTGAACACCCACAGGAAAATTGACTCTCGTTCATTGCTCTCCGGCGCCTGCAAGAAAGAAATATGTGCTACAAAGGCATTTTTTAAAGCCAATGCTTTTAACCCCCCCTTTCCCTCTCCTCTCCCCCTCCCCACTTATGAACAAAAGATTTCCTCTCAGAGACCTTATAATCATTAAATTCAAAAAGATGTTTATAAGCACATTGTGTGTATATATGCCTTCAAGTTGCCTGTTGACTTATGATGGCCCCATGAATTTCATAGGGTCTTCTATTGCAAGGAATACTCAGGAGTGGTTTTGCCAGTTCTTTCCTCTGTGAAGTATTACATGCAGTCAATCACACATCAAGGTGGACATTTCTTTCTCCATGAAGAATGGCATCCTTCTGGACCTGCTCATCTTCCTTGGGCTCTTGAAGACAACAATCAGTTGAATACAGATGATTAATTTACCATGTTTCAGTATCAGCATTCTTCTCCTTGATGCTTAAAAGGATGAGGCAGATGACTAACAGATGACTAATAGTGCAGTCATATTATACCTGTTTACTGAGACATAAGCTCAAAAGACCAAATAGTACTTGACTGGCTAGATATACTTTTGACTTAAGAAGGCAGGTGAAACTTTTCAAAATTCTGCAGGGATTTTGAAATGCTGCCTTTCCTACTAGAGCAATATTAAAAAATAATGTGTTAAAGATCTTACTAACATCATATATTTTAGTGGTTGTTCACTGCTGTAGTGTGCCTAGTAGGCCCTAAATGGAATCAAATCTAAACAGAAATTAAACATTTGATCCTGACTTCTAGGGAGGGGATATGGGGTATTACAATGCGGGCAACCCCTATCCAGAATGCCTTGTGTAACAAATCCTATTAGCTTCCTGTTCTGCCAGCTTTGTCTTGCCAGATGCAAGCTCTAGCAAGAGTTATTTCTTTACTGCCAAGATCTTGGGGGGGGGGGTCCTCAAAGACAAGGTACTATGGGTGGAGTGGCTTGGCAAACTGGCTGCACTTTTTCAACAAAAATTCCCAAGTGCCTTGTTTCCAAGGTCCCCTTGATATATGCTGACTGGCTGCCCAGTTCTCTGTCATTGCTGGTCTTCTGCTTCCACTGTGAGAACCATAGAATCTTGAAGGGCCATCTAGCAAACCTCCTGCTGTGCAGGAATGAACCACTAAAGCACTCCTGAAGGATGGCCATCCAGTCGCGAGGGGGCAATTCGCCCCAGGTGGCAATGTTTCTGGGGCATCCCAGCCCATAGCCATGCTCCCATGCACCCTGGCCATGCCTTGGGCATGTCCCATGCACCGCAGCCACGCACCTACGCACAGTGGCCTCCCCTCTCCGGCCGTAGCCCCCCTCCTCCTGCCCCCCCTCCACATACTCCAAGCTCCGCCACTGTGCCCATCCAACGTGTTTAAAGCCTTCCAGATGGAGAGCCTACAATCTTCCAGAGCAATCTATTCTACGGCTGAACAGATCTTACTTCAGTATGTCTGTGGTGCTAATTGTTTTATGATACAACTGGTTCTACCCTGTAAGATCCTGCCTAGTGGTACCAGTTGAACATCAAAGAAGGAGTCTCCAGTTCAGATTATTTGTTTAGATTCATTCATCACCTGTGTCTATTCAGATCACCTCTCTCATCATCCTCCCTTAAAGGGCATTTCACCGACAGCTGGAGCCCTCCTCTGTCCAATCCAACAGCTTTTTCCAGCTATTCTTGATAATTCTCCAGAGACTGGGGTAGGAGAATCCTACACCAAAATATCCCTCTTCCCTGTCAAATTCATATAGCCTTCATGAGTAAGTTTCCTACGAACCTTCTCCAAGGAGTTATCTAGCTGGTTCCAACTACCAAGAGTTCTTTTTATAGAATGGAAAACCTCTGAAGAGAGATTTCTTCATAGATTCAGCCAGACTGCCTATTAATTGAATGTGGACTGGGGCCCTTCCAACATTTTGTAGGAAGGCTCTCTCTGCAAATTCTACTTTCCCATTACACAAAAAACCAGAAAAATATGGATGCAAAAGTGAGGAAGCGGGGAAGACTACTGTGGGATTAAGCTTTCCACTCTTTTTCCTCTAGTAAGCATCAGGTTATTTTAGAAGAGGGTCCCAGGAAATCCTGCATGTCAGACATATACACCTTCAATGCCAGCATGTGGAAAGCAATAGGAAAAGGCCTCTGCTTGTGCTTAGAAGCACACTTTAACATCACAGTGCCCAAGCTTAAATCTCCACTGCACTCAGAAATCATAAAAAAGCATGGGTTATTTTGACAGAAATACAGTAGTCCCTCCACACTCACAAGAGTTCAGGGTGCAGAACCCTTGTAAAAGTGGAAAAAATGTGAATACTCTCCCCCTCCTTTGACCCCTCTCCCATTTCCTTTCAGGGGTCTGGTGTGGGAGCCTTCTGTTTCTGTGCCCAGGCCAGAGGCAAGGGAGTGAGAGGGGGGAGCACCAGAGGGGAGAAGAAAGGAGTGTGTGTGTGCCCCCACCGCCTTACCTTTTGCTTCAGTGCAAGTTCTCAGTGCTGGGGCAGAGGCAAGAAGAGAATGGGGGGGGGAGTGCAGGAGGGGTGAAGGAAGGTACATGCACATGACTTCCCTCTCATTGCCTTACCTTTTGCCTCAGCACTGAGTTCTCGGCACCAGGGCAGAGGCAAAGGAGTGGGAGGGGAGAGCTCTGGAGGGCACAAGGAAACTACATGTCTCCCCCCATCATTGCCTTACCTTTTGCTGCTTAGGCACACTTGTCTTCTTTCCTCGCCCCAGCAAAATGCAAAGTATGCGAGGAGGAGAATGGGGGGGAGGTATGGGTGCCTTGTGAGTAATAAAATTGGCAAGAGTGGAACCTGCAAATGCAGAGGGAGAACTGCACATCCAACCTCCTACCACTGCCTTTGCCATCCCCTTGCCAAGCCTGTGGGGAGAGAGGAGATATTCTGTTCCAGTTTTGATTAACCATGCTTTGACATGTCATCTGAACTCTATATTCTCAAACCATGGCCCCTTTCTGCTTTTTCCTCATTGTCTTCTGCTCAATTCCATTTGTATTTACTGATCCCCATAAATCTAATTTTCCTGTTTTTTTCCATCTTCTCATTTATAATGTTGAATCAAGTCTCCATTTTAGACTCTGAACTGGAAGATGGGGCAGGTTTCTGAAATGGAGCATCTGTTCTATATGCCAGGAGTGGGCAATCTGTGCCACTTCAGATGCTGTCAGATGGAAGCTCCAATCATGGAAAGTTGATTTTATGTGCAAAGATAATAAGTACCAATTCAATTCAAGTGTGCCCATGGCGGTTAGTCCTCTCAAACATCTATAATCCAGACATAGTAGTCCACGCACTGTAACTTCCTGATTAGATTACTATAATGTGTGGGGCTGCTCTTGAAAAAGACTTGGGGCCTTTCTGCACTATACTGTTATACTGCTATTATTCCACTTTCAGCATCCTGTGGAATTCTGGTGTTTGTAGTTTACTGAGGCCAAGGAGCTCTCTGGCTGAGAATTCTAAATGCCCCTCCCTAAACTGCAAGCCCCAGAATTCCATAGGCACTTCTCCACCTATGTACCTGCTAAAGGATTAAAATCTCCTGGGAGGATTCTCCTCCATGTCCCACCAGTGCAGTCAATACGCTGTGTTCAGACACGGGAGAGGGCCTTCTCAGCTATGGCACCCAACTACGGAATGTTGTCCCCCGGAGGCCCGACTGGCACCAACACTCATGTCCTTTAGGCACCAAGTTAAAACTCAACTGTTAACTGAAGCCTTCAGGTCTCATTAACCCAACCCAAAGACTATTATCTACAGTTTTAAAGACTTTTAAATTTTTTAAATATTTTGAACGCATTACGCTGTTTAATATCTTTTTAGTTTATTTAAATTATCATATGGTTTTTAATCTGTTTAACTTGTTTTAATGCCATCTGTAAGCTTCCCACAGAACTCTTGATATAGGGCAGTATAAAAACATTTTAATAAACAAATAGTAAAATAAATAATGAATAATTTCTTGTGAGGTTTTCGAGGACCTTGAAATATTGACACCTACAGTAAAGCTCAACATTTAGATACTGTTTGATGTGTAACTTCTTGTAGGACTTTGATTACTTGACCCTTGATCTGGGCTACTTTAGGACATGTTAACCATACACATATTATTCTTTCCCATTCTCCATGAGTTCTCCAGCATATGTAATATTTAAACATGTAATGTTTAAAACTAACACCTTTGACTACCATCAATTTGAAAAAATAATATGTTGTGGTTAATTTTGTTAGTTTTAATAATTTATTTTCAAGTTCTTCCAACAGCTAGGCTATTCCAGACTGATAGGAATTGCAGTCCAGCAATATCTAGAGTATATACTTCAATGCAATGCCTTAAATACTTGGTTAAAAATAAGCAACATTACTTTTCCTATTGATATTTTGGACATATTCTTGCTCATGTAGCACCTGGTTCTGCCTTCTATATAGATTTTAACATTTTCCAAAAAAAAAAAAAAAATCTCTATAACACAGCAACATGGTAGTTTAATTAAAAAAAAAATCCCCTTCTCCTTTAGATTTGCTAGACTCAATGAAGACATCCAGCCAAGAAAAAGTTGAGACAGAGGAAAGGATGAAGTCAGATTCCTTTCCCCAACTCCTTTCTTGGAAAATTGGCTCACACTCTATGAACTTCAAATCAATGAGGTTACAGGTAGACAGAATTAAGGCAATGGCATTCCACACACAGATGTGTGGAACCACTTGGAGCACATCCAAGAAGCTGCCAGACAGAGAGCACCTAAGTACTTTGGCATTTGACCTATTTCAACTGGCTGCAGCAAGTGTGGATTCTTTTAGCTACACTTCCAAAAGAGAAATGGGATAGTTAAGAGAAAGTGAGACTGTGGAAGAACATTCCTAAAGGTGGCAGTTTGGCAGACAGAAGTCAACCAGCACAAAACTAATAGACCAGGTGTTCTCTCTTGATTCAGCCCCAGTGCTGATCTGTGCATCTAGGCAACCACATATTTCTCTAAGTGCTTTGGTAGAGGCAACAAAAAAGGGAGGGAGGAGTGCTTGATCAAGAAGCATACTGCTGATTCTTCCCTGGAAAACTGCCTTGTGGACAGCATTTCCCACACCCAGCTAAGGAAAAGAGCATATATGTGTGACTACAACCAGCTGGTTGCAGGGAAGAAATGATGAACAGGGGAAAAAGTTAACCCTCTCTACCAACCAGCTGTGCTCATCTAAAATTTTTGTATCCTGTTGAATATTAATTTGAGTTTTATACATAAGTTTGTCTTAGGTGGGAGGAGAAATGTGAAAATGAAAAAGATGGAAAAATTAAGATGCTTGTGAATGTAGAGAATGGGCAGAGCCACAGGACCAAATCCCAGCAATTAACTTCATGGAGAGTAAAGAAAGAGGGAGAAGATTCTCAGCCCCATTTGTAATTCCCGTTCTCATCTGAAACATCAATGAAGAGACACTTCAGGACTGCTTTAGATGCTTGTTTTCCCCACTTGAATTTTGAATACACAAAAGGAAACAGAAGAGTTAATGAAATGCATAAATAGTTCAACAGAAGTCTGATCTCTAAACTGGAGAGGATTCCCAAAGCTTGGCCATATGAGTGTTTTTAGATTCTATTTTAGACTATTCCTGCAGTACAATGATACAAGTCTTGGGATGTGCCCAGGAAGAACACCTCAAGATTATCATTTCTGGCAGTGAGTAGTTATTCAAAGTCCATGTGGGAAGTACAGAAAATTTCACATGGATGAATTTGCCAGGTGGTTTTGGTATATTTTCTTATTGTTCACCATTTAATTCAGTGCATGAGCATGCCGCAGTTATGCATTCCAGGGAAGTTGTAAGCCTGGGGAACAACTTTGGGCCTAAGAATATTAAAAACTAAGTATAACATTAATATGCTTCCATTGCCTGCCTGAAATACAATAGTTTCTTCCTTTTTTAGATTATGCTAAAGTGGTGTAGTGGTTTGAACTACAAGTCTACAAGTCTACAAGTCTACAAGTCTACAAGTCTGAAGACCAGCATTTGAATCCCTGCTTGGCCACAGAAATCCATTGGGTGACATTGGGCAAGTCACACTCTCTCATCCTCAGAGGAAGGCAACGGCCTTCTGAACAAATCTTGCCAACAAAACCCTATGCCATAAGTCAGAAACTACCTGAAGGCACATAACAAGGGTACTAAAACGGTTATTAAACTGATTTTTACTGGGAAGCCAAACAATTCTCAGCTTGTCATCCCAATGGATCTGCTAAGGTAAAACTGTACAGTCCCAAAGAGAAAGTCTGGCTAAGACACATTTTACAATTTGAGAAGTACAAGCTTCCTTGCTCAGCTTCTGTGTCTTTTACACTTAGAAGTATGTACTGCATGTTCCTGTGGCCATGTGTACAAAGGGCATCAGATGAACTGCCAAATTTGCTTTCTGTTAAAGTGCTGAAAGCCATAATTTGATACCTGAAAGAGTTCTGAATTCTTTAAACCAAAACCCTGCCTAATGAAGTACACATGGCTTCGAGTGCAAGTCATGTATAATCTGAGGGGAAATCTTTGTCTCTAATTTTTCAGAATGCTTTCCCCCTTCTACGATATCCAAACTGGAGGCCTCCTGAACCACCATCTCCATGGAAAAATATTTGTTTCTTAGAACTTAAGGCCAGATAGGGTTTGCCTCTTCCAGGGAAACCCCTCAGGTGACTCAGTCCTGCTTAAGTCAATTTTGATCCCTACAAGATGCACAATCACATCCCGAGGAGCAAATTCTGGTGCAAATGGTAAATTTCTGGGATGTGTCCATGGCCTAGGAACCATGCGCTAGACAATACGCAACCAGGATTGGGACGAAGCCCTCAAGCATCACAGGGTGGGGCAACCAGGATCAGAATGAAGCCCTCAAATAGATTCAACTTCGTCTTAGAGTTTTGAGAGATCGCTTTGTCCATTTCATTGCTTTTTGGGAGTCATTTTTTTTTCAGAGTAATAAAGGGTACACACAATAATACACTACACAGCACAAACTGTACACTGTAGTAGCAAATGAACCAGATGCACGGCTGTAAAGACACCATAAAAAATGCTATGTTCTGTGAAATGGAGGAGGTGTGGATTCCTCGTGTTTTCAGGAATCAACCTCAAGCTTGGGGGTGGGGTGCGCTGGAGAAAGCGGAGGCAAAAGACATGAGGATCTGTGACATAGCAGAAGGAGTGCATTCCCATCATTGCACAGATTCTCACTTTTCTAAGGTTTCATTCTGATCCTGGGTGCTTCAAAGTCACCGGAATTGGAACCACCACTCTGCCAGCCATTCATTGCAGGGTGGGGAGTAGCTTCTTCTGGCTGCTGCCCACTCTATGATAGTTGAGGGCTTCATTGTGATCCTGATTGTTCATGAGTGAGTGACCAAGATTGGGACCACCATTGCCAGCCATTGCACGGTGGGAGCAGCTTCCTCCAGGAGCTGGTCTCTTCCCTAGGGCTTCAGCAAGGACATGGCTGCAGTGATCACTGCTGCCTGCACTATATTATGATAGGGACTTGAACATGCATGATTTTCAGTATTCGTGAGCGATCCTGGAACAATTCTTGCAAATTCCACAGGCCTACTGTTAAATTAATAGTCTCCAGGCATTCACTAATGGCAGCCTGAACATGCAAAGAAGGGGGGGAAAACACTATTCCTGCCCCCGTGTCCCTCCTTCCATTGCACTCAAAAGCGGAGAGTGACATTTTAAAGACAACAGCCTTCATGGAACATTCCAGATAAGATGGAGATCCTCCACAGATGCTCCTCTTCAAAAAGTTACCCTCCTGCATGAGGAGGGCAGTGAAAGCATGTTTACGAGACACAGTGAATAAATGGTGAAAGAGAATTACTGAGTGATAGAAATGTTGGTACAATAAGTAGGCAAGTATGATGCTACCTGTACCAGAAGTCCTATATAAATAAGTCAGAGATGTATTAAACCATGGCCAGATGCAACCAATAGTTATAGCTGCAATCTATTGTGTGGTATACTGCAAAAAAACAACAGCTTTCAGGACAGAAAATCCTGTTTATTACTGCTTGGGACTACCTGAACACTTTTTTGAATCCATATAGCCCTCTCCAGATTGGGAGGGAGGATGAAGAAAGCTGGGTAGGCAATTTTTTCCAATAAGCATTCAGATTTTACAATGCTGTAGACCAGGGGAGGGCAAAGTGCAACCCTTGGGACCTCCAAATGCAGCCCCTGAAATTCACCAAAGCCTCCAGGCTATTTTTTTTTAAAGTTGGGCTGATTTTCGGGTGTCTCCCCTCCTTAACCACTCAAAATGAGCCAAAACATAGCAATGTGCTTCCTCTGGTCTTTCCAACCTCCCCCAAACCAAAAGAAAACTGAAATCAGCAAAAAATCAGCCAAAATGGCAGCCAGAATTCAGCATGCCAAAACATGCTGGTGGCACTTGACAGGTGAGTGCAGCATGGAAAATGCCCCTCACCCTCTGCCCATCCTTGCTATAGACAACTGGCCAGTCATAGATCTCTTCTGTGCTGTTGATCATTACTGGTTTTGAAGATCTAGACGGGCAGTTACTGTAGATGTTCCATTAATCTTAACAGTTTCATTGTAAAGGTTCTGTGTTCCCCCTTCCATCCAGTGAGTAGGAGGAATGCTCTTTAATAAGCAATACACAACTGCACATCCTCTCCAAAGAAGGTAGTTTTTCTTTCTTCAATGGATACTGGATTTTTCAATTAAAAAAACAGCCCCTTGATCAGTCTTTCTCAAACTTTTCACCATATAATTTTCAGCTATCAGGATATCCCTTTATAAAAAAATTATTATATCTACAGCTCAAAAATGTTTTTTCCAATTCTGATCTCTCATGAAACCCCTAATAACCACTCATGGAACCCTAGGATTCCAGAGAACTCTAGTTGAAAAACCCTGCTTTATATAAGAACAAAAGGTTGCCGTTTGTCCTTGGAAATGCTTTTGGATGTTCTCTGACAAAGGCAACATCAGGTGGTTTGGTTTTTTTTAAGCACCTGAGAACCATAACAACTGATATCTTCTCTGCCTGTTTTCCACCTGTTATTAGCCATGGTAATGTACAATATGGTTTAGGAACAGATTACTTCAATAATTATCTACAGCTGGTTTTAGAGAATGATGTGTGTTAGCAGGGTATTTCTTTGTCTCTCCTCTCAACTGCTCACTGAGTGAATGCAATAGCCAATTCCCACTGCTAATCTATAAGGGACAGAGCAATTAGTAGCATCTACATTAATTCAATTAGTAGATTAGGAACTCTTATCTTGATACAGGCAAGTTTCAAGTTGCACTAAGTCTGATTTACAACATTTCACATTTGGAACATTTCTCCAGAAATAAATAAATTCACTCATCCGCATTGTATAGCATGCCTGTGCAGTTGAGTGAATTGGGAAAGCAAGGAGAGAGAGGTGAGAGAATAAGGAGGATGAGGTGAGAAAATAAGGCTGTTTGGAGTGTTGGCATGGAGGTTTGAGAGGAAAGAAGGTGACTGAACTGGTTTTCTTTCCCTGCCTAGCTTGAGGAAGGGTGGGGTAGGGGGAAGCAACTGAAGTTTTGGCATTGTTGGAAGGAAAGTGTTTTTCTTTGCCTTCTTAAAAGGAGGAGTACCTAAGAGAGGAAGAAACTTGAATCCTGCTGTCGTCTGGAGGAAGGGGTTTCTTTTGCCTGCCTAGAAGTAGGGACACTGGAGAAGGGAGAAGCTGGCACTTCATGTTTTGGTGTAGGTGGAAGGAGTTTCCACTGCTGCCTTTGGTGGGGGATGAGCAACTGCAGTCTGCTTTCTTTACTTAGCAAGCCTGCTGCAGAAGGCACAGCAGGAGGTGTTCTGCCTCTCTTTCTCTCCTAATGTGCTTTCTCTAGCTGAGAAGCCTCCTGGAGAAGGCACAGTTCTTACCAGTTGCTCTCCGTGTTCTCCAATGAAAAGGAACTGTTATCTAATGTCAAGCTAGCTCACCCCCGCCAAACTCCTTTGGGACCAGCAGTTGCTGCCTCAACTGATCCTTGTGGAGAACATCTGAACATTTCTTTAGGCTGAAAAAAATTAAACTCTGATGTTTGCACTTTAAACCTCTTTAAAATTGGTGATGAGTTGTGCAAAATTGCTAATTTTGTGGCTGCTTCAGCACCACTGGAACATATTCCCCCCCCATCTTCAACAATTTCCCATTAAACTAGCTTTCCCCATTTATGATGGTCTCAATTTACATCATAACTCTAAGGATACAACCTCAATGTAAATTAAGACCTGCCTGTATCTGCTGTTTGATTTTAGTGAGCTATACCAAGCAAAGCTATCTTCTGAACTCAGAAAACTGGCCCACTCAATCCTTTTTCAAATAGCTATAACTTCATGTCAAAAACAACCTTTCTTGCTCAGCATTGATTTTTTTTTCATTCATGTGACAGCCAAATCTGCAGTGATAAGGAAGTGAGAAACATAAAGAACGTAGGCACCAAACAGAGTCAGAACTCATTACTGCAGGGTTTTATTTGTTTTAAAGAACCTCAGATTTGGCTCACAAAGTTCTCTACCATGTTTCAATTATAGAAGAACTGAAAAGCATAGGCATCCAACAGCATATTGAGACAGTTTCTTATTAATACTCTCATCTCTAAGTCTCATTTCATAAAGTGTTGATTCATCACTATGAACATCTGGCATCAGAAGCATCAGGGAAGGGCAGTTGACAAACACAGCCTACTTGAAGCAATTGATAAGAGGAAGGTTATCATTCTTACATTTAAAAATGATACACCATTGAAACTACAGAATTAAAAGAAGGAAGACACACTGCAAAAGCAGCAATCACATGAAGACTATTAATATGCAAGATGGTAACCAGATGGTCAGTATGTTGCAACATTCTATTTGGTAATTGGCATTAAATTTAAAAAACAGTAGCCTAGATGTGCATAGGACATCTTGTTTCTGCAGAATCAAACGGCCTCCCAGCCTGGACAATTGTTTCTTGCTGTGGTCCTGGATTCTAGGAGAAAGTGGCTTTCAATAATATAATTCTAAATTTTGAATGTGATTCATCAACATTCTATTGCCATATCTCCCAAAGACTATTTTAAAAAATTAAAACAAAAATCAGAAAGCTTTGTTACATATACATTGTTGTTGTGTGCCTTCAAATTGTGTTTGATTTATGGTGACTCTAAGGCAAACTTATCATGGGGTTTTCTTAGCAGAATTTGTTCAGAGGGGGTTGCCTTTTCCTTCCTCTGAGGCAGAGAGTGTGATTTACCCAAGGTCATTCAGTGGGTTTCCACAGCTGAGTGGAGATTTGAATCCTGGTCTCTGCAGTCAGTCCAGTGTTCAAACCACTACATCATTTTCTGTCTCTCTCTCTCTCTATATATGTACACACACACACACACATCTCCGCCAAAATTAGCAGTAATAATGTGATACCCCATTAATTATGATTAGCTGGGGGAAAAAAGTACCAGAATTTCAGTTCCCAGTCTATTCCACTATAACATGGCTCTTTGCCAATAGAAGGGCAACTGGAACTGCCACTATCACCAGTGAGGAAGCAGGGCAACTTCATCACATTCATGCCCTTTCTTATAAGGCACATGTGTTAAACATAAGGCCCAGGGGCTGAATCCAGCCCACCAGGCCATTTCATGTGGCCCTCGCACCTCTCCTGCAGCTGGGACACTCCCCCGACCTAGCGAGCCCAATCCCCACATTGCAGGCCCCCAGCTGCTGGTATTCTGAAGAGCAGCACATCAATCAGCACTCATGATCTACTTCTACTTTTGACTGCTTCTCTGTCCAAGTCTTGCTGTCAGAGCGTTGTCCACAGTTTACCATGGCAATGCTCTGTGTTGCTCATGAGAGTTGGACAGAGGAGTAGTCAGAAGTAGAAGTAGATTGTGAGCGCTAGCTGCTGGGCCTCTCTTCAGAATACCAGCAGCCAGAGGCCAGCTGTGTAGAGATCGGGTTCACCAGGTACACAGAGGCAGAAAGAGGCACAGAGAGGGCGTGAGGGCAGAAAGAGACACAGAGAGGATCTAGGAAGCAGAAAGTGGCACATTTTGGATATACTGACATTCTATGTCACTTTACAGAGATATAGGGACCATAAACTATGATCAAGTTGCCCCAGAATGTCCAAGAAAATAAAAGTTGATGCAGAGGGAAGGCAACTTAAATAACAGTAATAATTGAATGCAGAGGCAATTATTTAATATGATAAAAGAGTAGATACATTTACAGATACAACAGGCCCTTTGAGGGCAACCTTAATGCAGATATGGCCCAAGATGAAATTGAGTTTTACACTTCTGTTATAAGGAATCAACCTGCCATGAGGCTAGGAGCAAGGAACTATGTAACAGGAGCAGCCCTGTCCTCTTGGCCTGATATTATTAGATTCATTTTTGAATTTGGTAGTGATGGGGTGGTGGTGATGGATGCTCCTAGGCAGAGAACCAACATAGGTGAGGTAAGAAAATTTGACCCTGTTTTCAAAACTTGAAGACATATACATTGAGTCTACATATGCTGAGACTGTAAACAACATCACTGAAACATGTTTGTGAGATACCATTTTACTTTGTAAAATGCTTTGAGAAGCTGTCTTTATTGAGAGAGAATACATAAATATCCTAAGAACTAATTCCAACTTTCTGTTGCTTATTGCAAAAGTTTATTTCCCTTCTCTTCTAGCCCTTTGCAGTAGCCAAAGAACAGATCCTAAGGGTTTTCCAGACTATAGGAGGTGGGGATTACATAGAGTTGGCAGTGGAGAGATTATTCTGTCGCAGATCCATCAGATCCTGCCATTCTGCCAACATTGACCAAAATCAGGGGTGGGAATCCTACAGTCAGTGGACTATATGTGGTCCCCTGCAAAATTTTTGTGGGCTACTCTGGTCTCCAACACTACAAAAGAATCTTGGCTTTAAAAAATAGCAATTTCTGGAATACTCTAGAAGCAGTAACTGTGTATCAAAACTAGTGTGCTTCCCCTGTGCACAATTTCACTTCAACTACTCTAAGGGGTTTTACAAAACTAGAAATAGACCACCAGCCATTTCACATTTGGTCTGGGGAGGTTACAAGTCTCAAATTCAGGACAGAGCATCCTATTAGGGAAGAAGCAAGCATTTGAGGCATGGTGCTTAAAGGACTGCAACACCTACAGCAGCATTCCTGCCTTGAGTTTGTTTGCACCCCATCCCTGGTCAGTCTTCTCTCTCACTTCCTCTGGGCTTGCAGCCATTCACTGCTTTGGAATGGGAAGAAATTTGTATGGCTCACTTTTGAAATGCAAATCAACCTAAGTTGTACTTCCTGAACTAATATGGGGACTAGAATACTCCTTTTTCATTCTTCTGAATTTTGCAATTTTGCAGTATAGTTCTTCAGTTTTAAACAATGTATTGTCAAGAAGAAATGTATATAAAATTGTGAACTGATTGAGAAGTGGGAGAGAATGTCTTGGGCTTCAAACAATCCTGAAGTCAGAGAAATCAAAACAGTTTTGTCCATTTTGAGCCTGAGGCTATAATAACAGCTGGGCTGGGGTAAAAGTTAACCCACTTGTGCTGTGGATCCCTTGGAATGAGAGAGTTTTATCCCTCAAAAGGTCAGGTTTAGGTCCTGCTGTTGCAGTCAATGCATCTCCAAAGATTCAAATGGCCATACTGAGGTTTCGCAAGCAAACCCTTCCAGCATTTGCAAAAGCTCCCAGAAGTTTGCAAGTACATGAAGGAAGTGTTCAGAAACCCTCAATACTTTCTGAACAAAGTTAGGGATCATAAATCATTACATTATTACTTAATTATTTGTCTACATCTAAGTCCCCTATCTACTTTTCCAAGCACATTAAAAATAAAAACAGCATACCAATAGAATAATACAATATTTCCAAGCACAGAAGTTTGATCCAAGTTTCAAATATCATGCAAGCACAAATTTGCAAGAGGAAATTGAGTCACTTTGACAGCATTACTATACCCAGTAATGAAGTCAAAACAGGAGATTGGCATGTCCCTGATGAAAGAACAACCTCAAGCTAGATTCAGCTCACCATATTCCAGTTACTATAATTTTATTCAAAGACGCAGCATATAAAAAGGACTGGGTTCATTTGGCAAATAAACTCTCTTCCAAATTTTGCACCTCAATGTACCCGTTATGCAAAAATACGTAAATTTGTTCTGACTGTGTTACCTCTTGTTTGAAGCATAGAGCATTTTTAAGGAATAGGCTTGACTGAGAGCAAATAACAAGGGTAAATAACAATGCATGAAGAGGGAGACAGGAAATTACACATGTAGAAGCTGCCCACTCCAGTGTATAGTCTCCAGTCCTCTTAGCCCCATCACCATAGCATCCTCAGGTAGCCTTTATCTCTTGAAACTGGGAGAAGAAAGTATGGGATGATTACTGTATTGAGCTGCAGGAATCTTGCCATTCATTAAGTAATCCTATTCTACTCACACAGGGGTGTTTAAAGATGGTGGTACTATCAGGAAAGGATACAGCAAATATCATGCCCCAGATATTGCTGGTGAGCCCACATGTCCTTATTTCTACAGGTGGTCTATTTTACTCATGCATGTGTAGGGCACCAAGGGAGCTCATATGAACGCTAGCCATTCTGCTGTCAGAACTTTGTACCAAATTAATGCAAGGTTTAAGAGCCAAATATGGCTCCTATTGGATACAGATTGTTTGACTACTTATGGGGGCTCATCTCACAGAATGGTGTGCTTGTTAAGAGCTGGACTCTTTCTTGACCCCTTAACCGTAACAAAGTGGCCTTGAATTACACGTAAATCAGGGGTGGGCAAGACTGGCAGGTCCGAGAGCAAATTTTCTTGAATCTCATCTTGAGAAAAAGGAGGATATACATCCAATGAATGAATGAATTTCTGTCCCTGGAATCCTAGGGGCCACATACCTAATATGTTTTTCTTACCAAGAGCATGGTGGCTCTAGCTATGCAAAGTTGGCAAAGCACATTATGGGGAATCTAAATCAGAAATATAATCCTTAAAATGAACAAATGTGAGTTCCTGGTACTGGGGAGTACATAACATAAACTAGAGCCTGATTTTTTCTTTATCTGTATGCCTACAGTTTATTATATAATGTAGATTAATTACATTTAGGTCTTTGCCATATTTAACTTGCCCAACACCACCATTCCTTGGAAGAAAAATGTACCAGTAAGTATTGGGGAAAATCCCATTCTTTCTCCTATTATGGATAAGGGACCATTAGCGATATAGTGTTGTTCAATCAAATCATGAACTATTGTTAATGCTTCTGCCTTCAAACACATGAATCAATTTTACATGACATCAGTTTACACAGTAGTAACTAGCTGTGTGGTGTTGCTAAACTAAATCTGGGATTGTGCAAGCTGTTTAACCCTCTTTTTTCTGGGAAATGTGTAAATTTTGGGTAGAAATTGTTCTTTAGTGAGGACATTATGCAATGGGTCATTTCAACACTTTTAAAATTATAATCAAGATTTGGGCAATTTTACTCATATGCCACATTCCTTTTGTATAAAAATAAGAGATCATCAAATATGACATTTCCTCTAATTCCTTCTCAGGTCACAACTATGGAGCATCAACCAATACAAATATCATTATTTATTTAAGAAATAAAGAGCAACTGATAACTAAAATCAAATACTTGGGAGATCACATAGAGCTTAAAAGGAGCATTTAAAATGAAAAAGAGGATGAAAGAAGACAATGAAAGGAGAACAAAGAATCTAAGAATTCCCTGAAGGAAAGAAAGACAAGAAGTTAAGATGTGAAGATACAAATACACACAAAACTAAATATAATAAGAAGGCAATTTGAAGAGACTTTCAAAGATACACATGGGTAAATTAATGGATGACTATCAAATTTGCACTAGAAAACTTGCAGACAAACAAAGATAAGTCCATAGGCAGGAGGAGAGGATACAGTAAATATACAGAATAGCTAAATGGATTAGAACAGAAATTCAGATCTTAAATTTAAAGACGGAAAGATAAAACTTTTGAGAAGTTTTTTTTTTTAACTTTTTAAAAATCATCTGTAAACTTCACATAGTCCAGACTAGAGTAACAGGACTGTGACTGCCCAATTATTGCCGTGTGACTTAAGCTCATTTTCAATTTATAGTTACCCTAAGGTGATCAATAATAGAGTTTTCTTGGCAAATTTTGTTCAGAGGAGGTTTGCCATTACTGCCCTCTTAGGCTGAGAGAGTGATACTTTTTCAAGGTTACCCAGTGGATTTTTATGGCTGAGTTGGGATTCAAACTCTGATCTTCTAGGCCTTGTCCAACATCCACACCATACTGGCTCTCTGCTCTATTAGGGCTAGAACAATTTTATCATGTTATACTACTTACATTTTCTCAGAATTTTACATTGTGAACTTTGGGATCTATTGAATTTTAGACCAAGTACCTGTTTTTAGTGATGCAGGGAGGCCTAAACACCCTGGAGGCACCAGATGCTGTCTGATTTTGGAAGTACTAGTACAGTCAGCCCACCACATTTGTGGGTTTCACTTTTGTGGATTTGATTATTCACGGATTATTTGCTGTCACCTCTGCTGCCTCCCTATGCCATTTTTAATAGGGACTGCAAGCCTCTTAAGACTGAGAAACTGTGCACGAGTCTTGTAAATCCCTACTAAAAATGGTGTGGGGCAGCAGTGGAGGCGGCTGTAAGCCTCATCAGCCACCCACTTCTGCCTTGTGAAGGAACTCTGATGCCTCAGAAGAATCCATGATGGGTTGAATATGCTGATCATACTTTGTGTGTTAAATATGGTTTGGGAGGGCCTAGAGTTATTCACAGTTTTTCCACTTTCATGGGGGTCCTGTGCCCCTGACCCTAGCAAATGTGGAGGAATGACTGTACTTGGATGGGAGAATACTAAGGAATACCAGGTGCTATAGGCTACATTTCAGAGGAAGGAATGACAAAACACGTATATTTTCTTGACATACGCAAAAGCCTGCTAGAGATCCTGCACTGCGCAAGAAGTTGGACTCAATGGCCCATGAGGTCCCCTCCAACTCTATGACCCTACTATGCCATTTCAACTTTTTATTACTGAGGGTTTAAGCTGGAAATTATTTACTATTTATATGGTTCCATGGTTATTTGTTTTAATATTTTATTCTTTGTAAATTGCTCAAAGAACACCATTATTGGACAACATAAATGCCATAAACAAAAGAAAATAAAGCCTTATTAGTATTGTTCAGAATTTTGCTGCAAGATGCAAGTGCCTATTCACGCCACCTTAATTCTCTATTGCCCTTCATTCTGCAACCACCTACAGAAAACTGTGCTAACTAGTGTTTTTTTTTTAATTTGATAGCCAAGAGAAGAAGCACAAATTCACAGACAGAAAGGATGAAATACCTGCAACAGCCTTCTTTGGAGAATCAGATAAGCTGGACATCCAGACTTCAAAGTCCAAGAAAAGAAGCAGTGGGGAAATAAGAAGAGCAGAAGGTATATTAGAGATATAGAGAAGCAGTTTTATAGTCCTGCAAATATATCTTTTTAAAATGTGCACACTGGAAAATATTTCCATAACCTTCACAGCAACCAAAAGATTGAGAAGGTTGCTAAAGCAGAGTATTAACAAACACAAAGGTGTTCCCATGGTAGAATTTTGTAAACAATAGAAAGAGGCTGGAGTTTATATAGGTGTTTCAGAGCAGTCTAAGACAAAAAATTTTCTATTACAACAATGGAATTATTCTCAAGATTCTGTGAGTATTTGCAACAGTATGCTGAAGCCATCCAGACTGCCACTTTTTGAAAAAATTATGGCAAAGCCATTGCTTGAATAATCTGCCACACACACAAATGGGAGGTTGCTCTTTGAATTTAGTGGATCATTGCAACACATAAACATATTAAAATATTATTAAACAAGGTTTAAAAGATGATCTGCTTTCCAATCAGTTCAATGAATTCAGAATTCCTTGATAAACCTATAGCTGAAGATGGCAGGTTACTCACCATAGCAGGTTAGTCAATCAGAACAAAAATAGCCTTCAAAGCTAAACCCAAAGCCCCAAAGCTAAGAACCCATGGATAACGTTCTACTAATTATTCTTTGTCTCAAACACATCAACAATTAAAGTTTTACTTGAATATTTTATCAATGAAAGTTTGCAGCTAAAGAGGTTTTTGTATAAACTGAAAATTGCCAGTTGTATACATCGCAAACAGAGAAAATACGTCAGCATAGGAAACTGACTGAACTGAGAAGCACAAGAGAAGCACATGGCACACCATGGTAAATTAACATCTTAACACCAAAATTCATACATAGCTCCACAAAATTAGCCTGATGGAATTCAGTGGGCTTCTAGCTCAGGAATACAGGACTGCAGCCCCAAGTCTGTAACAGGGAGATACAGTACATCATAGTTGGCCCCAATCATTACTAGAAGCTTAAGAAACTCAGTGTCAAGTTTTTGCTACTAAACCAAACAAAATTTGTAGCCATCTTTGCAAGCAACATGACAAGAATGGCTCACTCTTGAGTGCTCAAAAGTAAAAAGTATAGTCCTTTTGCAGGCACAATGTGGTACTAAAACAAGCACATTCACTAACTAACCACCATGAATTTAGTTACATACAAGTGGGACTTAGAACAAAGGATACATCTCCTAAGAGGAGTGTTCCTATTCTAGAGGGTAGGCTGTTTGTAATAGGAAACTTTTAGTCTTGTTCCCCAGTGTGTTGGGCAGAGGTCATTTATAATATATACATGAAACTTTACTTATAAGAACATTTACAGGGTAACATTTCTTCAAGTTTTAAAGTTATGATCAAGAACTGAAGAATTTCATCTTCCACATGGGAACCAGTGAGTTGCAGCCACTGAAATTTTGCACCCCCGCCCTTCCGTTCATTCATCAGCAATGAAAATACATAGGCAGAACTTCCCCATGATCGGAAAATTTCTCCAGGAGAGAATCCAAACTTATATGTCACTGCTAAGCCCTTCTCTCTGTGTGACAGTATTGGGAGTTTACATTTCATTACAAACCATATATTTCAAGATCCCAAGCTGTTTACAGCATCATCATTCAAGCTGTCAGTTTTGTCCTGTAAACTAGCACAGACCCCACAGCAGTGTGTTCTGTCTCAAATACCATCACATAAAACACTAGAGAGTTACTTGGAGCACAACCTTAGTTAGGTTAGTCCAAAAGTCCTCTGCTTCCAGTTGAATCAAATGTAAAATGAAAAAATAGGTGCACATTCCTGAGGACACTTCTAGCTCTGGGAAAGAAGGGCATATTCGTCTTTGTGATAGTCTTGACCATAATCACAAGAGTGTAGAAGTTAACTTGTCTGTGGTTGTGATGGCAAAGGCATTCCACACATGCCCAGAATGCTCAAGCTACCTGGACTGAATTCATAGTTACTCATGCTTAGAGAAGTCCAGTTGACTTCAATTGGTTGAGTCATTACCAACCTAAGTCTCATTGATTTCAATGGATCTGTTCTAAGCATGACTAAATGTGGATCTAATCCATTGTTATTTTAGATGGTCCGAAGCAGTCCTGACTAAACCTTTTCCATGAGACTTTTATTTAGAAGGAGTTCGTGCATGGCAGCTAAAACACTAAACCAATATATAAGTACTGTGTCTTGCTATTGAAGTTTGTGTGGATAAAGAGAAACAGAGGTGACTCTATAATGAAATAAAGCCACAAAATAATTCCACCCATGGGGGGGAAACTTCAGAACTCCCCAACTACCCCAAACAGAGTTTGTACTGACCATGCCAAACCAATATTGAAAGAGCCAAAAAAAGAAAAAAGAAGAAAAAAAAGGCAATGATGAAAAATATCTGGAATAAGAAAATGCCTAGAGCTTATGGCTCTATTGGAACCATATGCTCCCACAGTGGCACAAGATAGTTTTTAAAGTAGTCTGCAACTGACCTACTTCGGGAAGGGGATTTAAAAAGAAGGGAATGAGATAGTATCGTTGAACTACAGTTTGTAGGAACAGCTGAAGTGCAACCAAATTATTCATACAATTGCCATTTAATCAGATTGCCCTGAATGCTAATTGGCTGTAAATTTTAAAATGAGGCATTTCTCCTTCTATGCTTGTGTGTGCATGTGCACACATACACACAGACTTGTCAACAGCAGCTGAGCCAATGCAGAGCACAAAAGGCAGGAACTGAGAAGCCAGCAACTGGCAAACTATATTGCAGATTTCCAAATAAAAAGATATATGTCCACATAGTAAGGACCCCAGAGCTTCCCTCATCTGACAGCAGCTAGACAAGGATGAGAGTGCTTCTGAAGAGGAAGACAGCTACGGTATTTCAGTTTGGAACATCTGTTTAGCATTACTTTTAAGGTATTAATTTTAAAAAAAATAGCACAGTATTTATGTTCTAATTGGCCTATCCTCTGGAACAAGGATGGGCAATCTGCAGCCCTCAGTTCCCTTGTAGCCCCCAATCTAATTTCGTATGAGTGAAGGGAGCCTGGAAAGAAAAAGAGCAAGAAGAGTGGGAAGGGGAAAAAAATATCCAGACTTCTGGAAATACTGATCTATCCCTCCCCTGGCAGCCCGCTGGGCAATGAGGAAAAGCAGAAAAAGTAGGGGGGCACAGCCTCTGTCAGTCAGCGCTTGGAAGTGATTTTGGACTGGTTATGCTGGTTGGAAGATTTAGGAGCTATGGTCCAAAAATTAACTTTCCCAAACTTTGTTGCCAGTACACCCTCCATCCCCAAAGTTATTACAACTTGACAGAAAAAAGGACCCCCTTCTCTACAAAATTGCCATAACTTCCACGGATAATACATTAATCCATGAAACTGTTCCTAGTCCCACTATGGCATAAGGAAGGCAAGAAGGTTAAACTCTGCAGCAGAAGTGGCAATCTTGCAGTCCTCCAGATGTTGCTGGACTTAAAGTCCCAGCAGCTCTAGCCAGCACAGCCAACAGTGAGGAGCATTGGGAGTTGCAATCCAACAACATCTAGAGGGCCACATGATTCCCAGTCCTGGACTACAGAATCAAGATAGTCAAAGTAGCTTTCTTTTAGGCTCACGTTATGCTATGGCTGGAGCAGTAACCTAAGTAGTGATAGGCAAACCCTTTACACTCAGATCATATTTGGAATACCCATTACAAACTTGCTCAGTAAATGGACATTTCCTCCTTCTCTCCAAATTTTATAACATTGGTTTGTCAAGTTTTAGTGCTGGTCTATTCTCATAATGTGTCATAACTCATCCTTCAGAGTTGGAAAATCCAGACACAGAATCAGAGTGCAAGGAATGCCAGAAATCTACAATTCCTGATGTCGCTGATCTCAGAGGTGCTGGAAGCTGAGGCGGGGGGTGGGGCTACTCCTTAGCTGGTTCAAGATGCAGTGCCACCATTTGCGGAGCAGGGATGAAGAGAAGTTACACCAGTGCCAGAGGCTCTTATAAAGGAGATTCTGACTAATTAAACACCTAGCGCCCTGGGACAATTTGCTATAAATATTCCAGCCGTTCACTGGCAACTTTGTGGCTTACAACCCTCCATCTTGGTGACTGGCAGAACTCTGGCATTTTGTGTTCTCTGGACCTTGGACCAGCTGCTGTTTATGACTCTGTTTTACTCCTTGCAGGCTTTGTTTATTTGGCCTTCTGATTTGCTGTGTGACTTCTGGACTAGCTGATGACAGCTCTCTTGCTTCTCCCTGCATCCTGCTGGATAATATCTGACTGACTTGGATTGACTTAACTATCCAATAGCTCTTGCATTCCAACCACCTGCTTCCTGGGACACTTGCTGACTGGAGCATAAAACACAAAGCTCCTCCACATGCTACTCCAGAGCAGGTGCCCACTTCTACAGTGTGCATCCTCTACCGCTGTCTCCCAGTACTTTGCTCCACAGCAATCACTAGAAGAACTGAGAATCATGGAGTTGGTGACATGAATTTTGATATCCTAATTCCAGGCTTTCACATGTTAGTCCCCAAATCCCTAATGGGGATACTGAGAGTATAGACCACAGCAGATCATCACTGATGTCAAGAAAGAAATTCAGTACTAAGAGCACATCAATAATATCTAGGCTGCAGTGATACACACAAATCACACACACATTCTGAAAAGAAGATTAATGTCTTATTAGTTTAGCTCCTGTCTCTTTGAAGGCCTTGGATGATCTTGCATTTCACCTCCTACCCCCACTCTTTTGTACAAGGCTAGCAGGTATTTAGGGGAGAACAGAAGATGTGATTCTCTTCCCTCCTCACCCCTTCTTCCTTTTCTATCCTATCTGCTAAGAGCTGAAGGCTGCAAGTAGGAGGTTTTTCTGTAGAAAACCTATGAAAGCAATGCTATAAATAAAATAATTATTAACAAATAATTCAAGTGTCTGCTTTAAACTGTTTACAAGTATGTGTATGTGAGCACACCTGTATATACCTCTCCAAGCAACTCAGTTTGGAAGTTCTTCTACCAAAAAGAAAAAAAAAATATGGATCATTTCAACAAATGAGTAACAAGATCCACTGCCTGGAAATCCTCCTCACTTTTGCTAACTCTTCTCTTCCTCTGGTAGCAGGTGATCCCACACATCAAGGATTCTTTACAAAAAGAAGCCTGCTATGAATCCGTTTCAATAGTAATACATCTGCCTCTCCACGTAGTCCAGTCATATTTTATGGAGATTACACATGCAATTATAACATGTTAGCCTCTTACATTAAGGCATTCTCATATGTGGAATATTAATGTTGGATCACGCTGTGTTAAAGAGTAACAGATTTCTGGTGCATCTTCCTTTCAAGCATTTTGTGAAATAGGCTGTAAACACACCTAAAGCCTTTCCAATAAAAATGAAAAACAATGCGGAATCCCAACATGCAAAGTTCAAAGGCAGAGTTCCTCTTTCCCTTTCTTTCAAGGTTTGGCCTGTTCTAAAGTGCCAGAACTTCCCCTCTACTGTCCCAGGCCAATCAGGATCCACCTCCATTTGCCACGTAAACAGAACTGCCTCGCTTATAATCTCCTCTCTCTCACAAAACATGCTTGCTAATAGTCACATCTGGCATTTATATGAATGAACTCTGCCTTAGAAGTGATTGTGCGGGTCACAAAACCTGGAAGGGGGGGGATTAGAATGGAGGAAAGAGGGAGAAAAACCCAGTAAAGTCCAATCCTTCTACTGCTAGAAGAGTTTTTTTTTCCAGACTGTAACCTCATCAGAGGTATTACATATGCCTCATGTAAACAAAGCACAACTGGTATTTCCACAATTTGGTTTTCACACAATAAGACAAGTTACTTGTCCCTGGGATACTGAGCCACATAGTCCAGGAACAATAAGACTGTAAACTATCACAGTTGCATTTTAGTTCTAGCATAACATACCTTCTGCTTAATCCTCAAGAAAAGAATCCTGATCTCATTTAAAACATTAGGAATCTACAGGATTATTTTGTTTTGTCTGGGCACTTTAGGTCCAGGGTGAGCTTTCCGACTTGTGGAGTCGAGACAGATTGCAAACACCACCCCACCCTCTCCCCATATGGTTGCTATATTAAGACAGCATGTATTGAGGTCTCGAGGAGGTTATTACATGGCTATTTTAGGGTCCAAGTGGTAAAGTTGGATGATGAAGAAAAGAGTCTGGATAACTTCACTGTTCCATCAACAATATTTACAGATATGTAAGCTAGGAGGAAATGGCAGGAATTTGGGCAAGAGTTGAATGCCTGCCAAAGAAGGCAGGAAATTCTGGCTCACAACTTGACTGTATCACTTAGCTGATTGGGTGCATCTGTAAAGACTCGTATCCCTATAGAGAACTATAGATCACTATAGAAAGACCGCTGTAATTTTGAGCTAGAGCAAGAAAACCCAGGTTCTTTTTTTTTTTAAAGTGCAACAGGCACTGGCATTTTTCAGTTCAGACAGCTGTACTGACAGATTTTTTGGGGAATGTGAGAGAGAGTAGTGTACCTCAGAAGCAGAAAAAATAATATTCACAAGCAGAAAGTGAGTAACAACTAGTCCCATAACTCCACCACCCCACATAAGGTTTAGCAGAGAAATAAAGCATTCTTAGTCTGAGTTGTAAAAACATAAAGCAGATTACTTACTTAGTATAAAAGGTTATATATCATCTCCTAGTGAGACACTGAAAACATGCTCTTCAAACCTGAGAGAGAAAGCATACTGCAGACTACAAGAACAGAGGACACATAAACTCAGGCTAACTGCACTAAATGATGCAGGAAGAGAGAAAGTGTGACTAAAACCAGCAGATAGAAAATTACATGACTTAGGTGCACACTGTGCTTAAAGTCTTAGACAGACATACAAACTAGCAACTACTGAATACAGACATTGCTATAATCTTTGAAAACTCTTGGCGGACAGCAGAAGTTCCGGCAGACTGGAGGAGGGCAAATGTTGTCCCCATCTTCAAGAAGGGAAAAAAGAGGACCCAAATAATTATCGCCCAGTCAGCCTGACATCAGTACCTGGAAAGATCCTGGAGCGGATCATCAAACAGTCAGTTTCTAATTACTTAGAAAACAATGCCGTAATTACGAAAAGTCAACATGGATTTCTCAAAAATAGGTCATGCCAGACTAATCTTATCTCTTTTTATGATAGAGTTACTTGCTTGATAGATGAAGGGAATGCTGTGGACATAGTATATCTTGATTTCAGTAAGGCCTTTGACAAAGTTCCCCATGACATTCTTGCAAAGAAGCTAGTAAGATGTGGGCTGGACAGGGCTACTGTCAGGTGGATTTGTAACTGGTTGACTGACCGTACCCAAAGGGTGGTCACCAATGGCAGATTCTCATCCTGGAGAGAAGTGACTAGTGGGGTGCCACAGGGTTCTGTCCTGGGCCCGGTGCTGTTCAATATCTTCATTAATGACTTGGATGAAGGAATAGAGAGCACGCTGATCAAATTTGCAGATGACACCAAATTGGGAGGGGTTGCTAATACGCCTGATGACAGGATCAAAATTCAAAAGGACCTGGACAGATTGGAGAGCTGGGCCAAGGCTAACAAAATGAATTTCAACAGAGAGAAATGTAAGGTCCTACACTTAGGCAGAAAAAATGGTATGCAGAAATATAGGATGGGGGACACGTGGCTGGCTAACAGTACGTGTGAAAGGGATCTAGGAGTCTTCATAGACCACAAGCTGAACATGAGTCAGCAGTGTGATGCGGTAGCCAAGAAGGCCAACGCAATTCTTGGTTGCATCAATAGGAGTATGGTGTCTAGATCGAGGGAGGTATTGGTACCACTCTATTCTGCATTGGTTAGACCTCATCTTGAATACTGTGTCCAGTTCTGGGCACCCCAATTCAAGAAGGATATGGATAAGCTGGAGCAGGTCCAGAGGAGGGCAACCTAAGTGGTGAGGGGCCTGGAAGCCATGCCCTATGAGGACAGACTTAGAGAGCTGGGTATGTTTAGTCTGCAGAAGAGAAGGTTGAGAGGTGACATGATAGCCATGTTTAAATATTTGAAGGGATGTCATGTCGAGGAGGGAGTGGGCTTGTTTTCTCCTGCTCTTGAGACCAGGACAAGGAGCAATGGATGCAAGCTGCAGGAGGGGAGATTCCGCCTGAACCTCAGGAGGAATTTCCTGACAGTCAGGGCTGTCCGGCAGTGGAATGTGCTGCCACAGAGTGTGGTGGAGTCTCCTTCTTTGGAGGTTTTTAAGCGGAGGCTGGATGGCCACTTGTCGGGAGTGCTTTGAGGGTTTTCCTGCATGGCAGGGGGTTGGACTGGATGGCCCCTGTGGTCTCTTCCAACTCTACATTTCTATGATTCTATGATTCTATGCTAAGGTTGATACTTAACTTTATCATATATCGCACTGTTTCACAAACTTCTAATAACTGTAACACAACTTTGCTCAACTTAAGCTGGTGGCACACACCTTCTAGGCGAAGGAACAGATATATGTATAGAACACAAATCTCATCAGCCCTGTCTGGCATAGCCTACAGTGGAGCATAATGGGAGTTGTTATCTAAACGCTGGCAGGTCACATGTTCCCCATCCTTGTTTCAGGGTGTGGGAAATAAACGATTCTTCAAACTATTCTTGAAAGCATGCCACCACCAAAGGACTCAAACACAGTGAATAACAAATCCACCCTCCCCATCTCAAACATCATCAATTGTGAATGGTGTCTTTTTCTACAAAATAAAATTAAATTAAAAATCAGGAATTTTAAATTGGTTCTCATCTCCTGTGTGGTAGTAAAAAACTAAAAGATCTGCTTTCTCCTTGGATAGAGGAAAATAGTTTTAATACATTCTGACTTTTTAAAACAATCCTATCCATCTACTGCAGTGTGCTCACGCTAGTGTGCCATTATATTTTTTTAAAAAAAGCATATACCTTTATATATGCTCATAACTCATAACGGAGTATTGCAAGTTGAGACAATGAGTCTATCAAGCCTTTTACCTTAGACTGGGATCATCATCAATCAGAAACGTCCCACTTGGACTGCCATTAATCAACAGTGACTAAATGACTTAAACACACACTCTGCAATCACACCTTACCCAGAGATAAAGCAGAATTATCTGCTCCCTCCAGGGCAGATAAGTCACTTTCCTCTATGGCAGTGGTTCTCAACCTGTGGGTCCCCAGATGTTTTTGGACTTCAGCTCCCAGAAGCCCTGAGCATTGACCATAGTGGCTGGGGCTTCTGGGAGCTGAAGTCCACAAACATCTGGGGACCCACAGGTTGAGAACCACTGCTGTATGGGCAGGTCCTCTCAGCAGTTAATTATTTAATGTTAACCCTCATGCTATATGATCAATTCTCCTGTAGTATAGTTTGTGGATTACTGTCACACAGATCCCATTTACTGTATTAACATTAGGTCAGGAGTGCGGTGGGGGTATGCAAAAGGAGGGTGTTGCTCCCTGAATAAGAATACTGCCTCCCAATTAAATTTTCTTTCAGGACCCAAATTTCTCACATTGCATAGTGAAACACTGAAAATCATTCACACCTAGACCTCTTCTATTTGCTTTGTTTCCGTTCCCTTGGTAATTTTGCTTTGGATGCCTAAACTGTATTTCTGCATGCTTAGGTGTAGTTCTAACTTACTGCAGTGCTAGAAATCTCGGGACTGAAAACAAATTAATCTACGGGCACAGAATTCTTATTGGTGGGCAATGCCCTCATCCCCTCTCTCCCGTGCATGGCTACACCCTTAGGTCACACTATTCTTGGTTGCTAATAGACCATTCTGTCATCTTAAGCCAATTTTCTATAGACATAAGACATTTAAGACTGAAGTGAAAACATCCGTGAAAGCTCTCTATGCTTTTAAAGCACAGTCATCACCAATTTTTCTTTAAAACTGTAGGAAGATGACATGTAATGTTTTCCAGATAGCCTATTCCCTCTTATGCAGCAGACTCCCAAACATATTTATTGAATAGTGGGTTCAGCATGGAAGCCATCACCACTTGTGTAAAGACTGACCCACAGAACTGGCACTACTTCCTCCTGAAACTGGAAAAGGTTCAAACAGAATCTGGGATTTTGGTGGTCCATATAGGTACCCAGAAAGATCCTCTTCCTATTTTTTTTACACAATTTCTTGTAGGACAGATTTGTGTATGCCCTGCGGTCAGAGGATTCTGGCTTCTCTAGACTCTTAGTAGATTACACTGGCATGCTTGGCAGCACCCAAAGTAACATCATGTTACTTCTGCTTACTTTTAGTTAGTCCATTCACCTCCACTCCCTGCATTTAAGGAAAGAACAGAAAGTATAGACTTTTCATTTCTTTGACCAATTTTTTCTCCCTTCAAATTCTGGAGTCCACAAGACTCAAGAGCCCCCCACTGTATGGAAGGGCTGAAGGCAGTCCATGGGTTACACAATCCACACTCCACCCCAAAGAAACCATGATTGGTATAATGGGAGCAGGTATTCCCTTAGGATTGAAATCTCTTGCCATCAATCCTGGTATGTGTTAGTTTTCTTCAAATACTTCGTACTTCTCACCAAATTGTCTTTCAACTATTAGAAAGCAATATTGTGCTTCGCCCTCTCAACTGCCTTCCAATATTTAAGCACTGAAAAGTTATTGGTAATAAAGAGCTTAGGAATCACAAGCTTGTCTCACACGCTTATTGATAAACGTGCCACCAAAGTCTTCATTTTCATTGTTAAAATGTTTTTAGATATAGCCACAATTGATCAGACTGTGCTTGAATCTAAGTCTGATCAACTGAGGTACTACCGTAATCATGCCAAGAGGGGAAGAATGAAAGAAACGCCATGGTAAACTGTGTTCTCTTACTGCTGTAATGGCTGGCTACCTAGGGCTAGTATGAAACTTCAGCTACTTCAAAATGCCATTGTATGTGTTGTAGGTAGGAAGTAATCTGATTGTTTCAACCACCTACATTAACTAATGATCTGTATCCAAGTACAATGTACATTTCTGGTGTTTATTCATGATATCTTCAGATTGCTCAATAACTAAACTCTTCTGGGTGGTGTATCAGAATACTGACAAATGTAAGAAACAAAATAACAACATAGCACAAAATGAAACAGAAAAAAAGTAAAATAGGCAGCAGAAGGCAAAAACAGTATTGGATACAATAATGTTTATAGTAAATGCCACAAGTAAAGAAAAACAAACAATGAAGAGAACTAAAAGTACCAAAATAATGACAAGTGAACCCTTGACATTTGCAGGTGCAACTTTCATGGATTTGATTATTTGTGAGTTCATCCAACCCCTGCACCTCCACCTCAAATGCTTCTTTCCTGGGGGAACTTTCCCTCTTGGCAGCTCCAATCAGCCTGTGCAGCCCTTTTAAAACTCATCGCTGGTCTGCCTCCATCTCTACCAGTCACTGCCTGGCCAGTTAAAGATGGTTCATGTCTTGATTTCACAGCACCTTGAACCCTCTCCTGATGCCCTCCCTGCTGTGCCCCAGGAAGGAGACACGTGAGGAAGAGGAAATATGGGCCCACTCCTTTCTCTTCTTCTTTTCTTGACCCAGTTTTGGACACTGAGTGCCTGCTCTCCCCACCATGTCTTGGCTCCTTTCCTACAGGCATACACACATACACAATTTGATGTCTGCAGTTTCTCCATTTTCACAGGGATTCTGGGCCCTTAATCCCTGCAAATGTGGAAGGCCAACTGTATTAAAACACCCAGGTAAATAAAAAACTTCTCATCTGGTGCCCAAAATACTCTTATGATGAGCCTCTCTAGGGCCAGCATTCCACAGCGAGGTTCCAACCACTGAGGAGGCTCTCTGTCATCGCCAACTGACATTTCTTGGTAGAAGCACCTAGATATGGTATTAGTTCATGAAGGTAAATATGAAAGGAGTTGGTCCTTCAAATAATCTGGCTCCAGTTTAAAATCAGCACTTGAACTGGGTTCAGACATAGAATGCTAGCCAGAACAAATGGCAAAGCACTGCCATAATATGATTGTGCTGGCCAGTTTCAGTTTAACAGTCTAAACTACATTATTTTGGACTAACTGAGTGTTCCATACCATTTCCAAAGACATCCCCATGTATAACACATTGCAGTGATCTAAACAAGAAGGCTACACATAACAGATCTGCCCACTTTGGGTTGTAGCTGGTCTAGCATTCCGACCTGTTAAAAGATGCGAAGAATGACTAAAACTAGCTGTTTCTGAGGACAGTGATAGATCCAACACTACCTACAAATTGCAAGCCTGATGGTTTAGGAACATGCAGCCCTTCCAGTCTAGGTCACATGTTTTTTAAACAGACAGCTGAATCACCTAATATCCTTTTGGGTGGAATCAGAGTTGGTGGAAACATACTGACCCTGACTGTAGCTTCAAAATAAAAACTGACAATACTAAGTGTCCAGTCTGTTGCATATTTAATTTCAAAGGAATTTCAGAGTTTTCTTGTTGAGAGACTTTAATAAAATTAACATATTTTATGTTCTATTAATCTAAGTAGCCTGATGATTTACATGGTTGTGATGAAATACCCTGTGCTACCATTTTACTACAGTAAATATGTTGTTACTAACTAATATACACTAACCATTTAAGACAGAATCAGAATTGGAGTTAAGACTATAGGAAAATAGAGCAGTTGAAGGTTTGGCATACTGACTCCACAGTCCTCCAAGTATCTCCACTTCATCTGGACTGGGTTTATTGCTTCTCGTCCAGTCCACTGTACTGCCCAAGCACTGCCTACTTCACAGCCTCTACTGCTTTGTTGGTATCAGAGATAAAAGACAGTTGAAGCTGGGCCCAACTCTCATACTGGAACCATCTCACCCCTGGATGATCATGTACATGTTGAAAAGTATGGAGGACAAAACACAGCTCTGGGGAACCCTAGAGCACAGCTGCCATGTGGAAACCATAATCTGCCAGGACCACTTTCTGGAACTGGTCAATCAGGTAGGAGATGAACTACTGTAATAAAGCATTTCTGCAGCATTTTCCAGAAATCTATCACAGTAGATGATACTGACAACTACAGAGAGGTCAAAAAGAACCAACATGGTCACACTGCCCTGTCCATCTCTTGGTACAGGTCATCCCATAAGGCAACCTAACCAAACAGAAAGTTTCTAAATGTAGGACTGACATCAGAATGAAATAGATCTGGAAATGGTGTGTAACAAACCATTTCTACACCAGCCTGGGAGGCCATTAGCATGTCTAATTGAAGTGCTCTTTCACACTATGCAATTACAGTAGCAGGACTCTACTTTAATTGCCCTGGAAACATTATGTGGAATGTTAAGGTTTGCAGTTTTGGTGAGGCACTGGAGTTCACTGGCTGAGAATTCTAAATTCCTCCTCCTTAAAATGCAACTCCCAGCATCCCATAGCATGTTGCCATAGCAGTTAAAATAGAATCATAGCAGTATAAAGGGTGTGACAGGGCCCAAAATATGTTATCTTTGGAAGTGGATAAGAAACAACAAATCATTGATGATAACTTTTACAGAGTTGATCATGTTTGGTCAATATCATTATATGTGAGACTAAGTTAAATGCATTGCTGGTTGGAACAGATGAATCAGTCCATCTTAAAGTCATTACCAAGCTGCTTTCAAACTAGGGAATAGCTCTTAAAGCATTCAAGTTGTTAGCTAGAGAGGTTAGAATTTTAAAGAAGCCTGCCAAATGAATTTTAAGCACTGTAAACTGTTGGCTGGCATCAGCTGAAAAACTAACACTGAGGTGCGAACCTTGAAGAAGTCATAGCAGGCACTTGTGGTTCATATACTAAATTAGCATTTCCAAATGCTGCAAACCAGACTAGAACAAGTCACACAGCTAGGAAAATATTTCAGAAGAAAAGAATGCCAGAAGATGGTTCAGCTGCCAAATCGAAATACAATCCCCCTCCTCTGAAAAGCCTTGCTTCTAGCAGGCTCTGATCACTTGTTGTGAGGCCTAGATTGCTCAGATGGATACATAAAACAATAAGCACACATTAGGTTTATTTCCTCTAATTTGTCCTGGCATTTTGCATATCTTTATTCTCAGCTGTAGCAAGACGATGATATACTGATACACTAGCAGACTGCGAGAAGAATGAATATATACTAGAAGACTACAGCAAACATGCTACATTTTAGTGGATGGGAAATTTTGTTCTCTGCTTCATGTAAAAACAAGAAGCAACCATATTTGAGCAGCAACAATTGATGCCGATATAGTTGGGCTTTGTCTCATATATACCAGAGAATCCCAAGACAGAAAAGAAAAGGAAGAAAGAGAAAAAGCATTACTAATCTAAAGTCTCCCTGAACTACTATGTCTACCAGGGAGCTAGTTTCCCCTCTCCAGGGATTTAGAAATCACCATCACCTCCTCCATGGCAGAAGTCTGACTACCACAAAATCATGAGGGCAATGCACCACACTTTGGCGCATGCACCACTGTCCCATAGATATATCCTTCTTTGGAGGTTTTTAAGTGGAGGCTGGATGGCCATCTGTTGGGAGTGCTTTGATGTGGGTTCCTGCATTGCAGGAGGTTGGACTGGATGGCCCCTATGGTCTCTTCCAACTCTATGCCATTTCCACATTACACTGTTATAGTGCTATTATTCCACTTTCAGCATCCTATGGAATGCTGGAGTTTGAAGTTTAGGGAGGGCCATTTAGGATTCTCAGTCAGAGAGCTCTTTGGCCTCAAGAAACTACAAATCCCAGAATTCCACAGGAGGTTGAAAGTGAAATAATAGCACCATAACAGTGTAGTGCAGAAGTGGCCTATAATTCTATCTTTCAGCTTCACAAACTGGTATGCTCTTTCTCTCCATAGAGTCAAAGAGCTATCTCCCTTCTTTACCTTCAAACCGCCACAATTAGCATGTTGAACATCATCTATAGCAAGGAACAGAGTATTGTACATAGTGGAGATTATTCTGGACCAATGGAGAGCTTTTCTATTAGACCCATTTTTTTCCTTTTTTCATTTTACTAGGCTCCCTATGACATTGGCCAAATAGTGGAGTGGGACCCATATATTTGTCACCCCAAAGGAATCATCATTAAAAATAAGGAAAGCAGAACAAGAAAGATATAGAGATAGTGATGAGAGGGGCTAGAGCAGGAAAAACCATATGGGGAAGTACCATAGCTCAAAAGTAGACAGAGCACACATTCTGCATGCAGAAGGTCCAAGGGTCACTTCCTACATTTAACAGGACCAGCTAGCACACACCTTGATTGAGACCCTGGATTGCCACTGTCACTCAGAATGGATAAGACTGGGTTAGATGGACAAACTGTCCAATTCCTGTGTTCCCAAAGATGACATGTGTGTTTCCTTTGTTGCAAGTTACAGTTAAAGGTACGTCCCATTGCTGATAAATTTGGACATCCACCCTGTGGCCTCAGAATAGTTATAGCATGGGTGCGTTTTAAGTCCTAAGTCTCAGAACTGCATAAGAAAGTTCACCATGCTTCAGATATAGCCAGCGAGCTTTCATACAATGGCTGCTGTGTTTATATCTACGCACAATCTGATCTGGCAAGAGCCATGGGAATTGCATCAGCTCTGCCCTTCAGCTCTAGGGTGATGGGAACATCTCCCTTGCCTCAGGGTATCCTGAGAAGGAATGTTCCCCCAGAATATACCTCAAATTATGGGCACTAAGTGTGTGTATAAATCAACCCACTTACTCTGTTTCAAACAACATTTTAGTGTGCTTTTTTAAAACCACAACAACAAAAATCAAGCATCCAACATGGTGGTCCAAACATTTAGTTCATGCCTTTATTTTTTTTAAATGTCAACTTTCCCCTTCTCCCAAATAAAGCACTGGTCTGGGTGGGTGGACTGGGTGGGTGGGGAACAATGGTTTGGTTTTGCACAGCAGCTGTTTGCTGGAAGGAAGAGAGGGAGCAGTTGTATAGAAAATTACAAATATGCGCTATTTTATGCACCTCAGTTTTGCTGGTGTCAGATTTTAGAATTTTACAAACATAAAAATAACCAGGTATTTCCTCAACCAGTATAAATGTACTGAGACTACACATCAATGTACCCTAGGGCAGCCTTCTCCAACCTATTGATCTCCAAAAATTTTGAACTTCATTTTCGATGGTGCCCTATACCATTTGACTTGTTATCTGGAGTTGATGGAAACTGCCATCTCAAACACTTGGAAGGTACCAGAAAAGGGAAGGCTGCCACAGAACAAGAAATAATCAAGCTGGAATACGATGGCCTGGTAACATAATGTGTTTGAAAAGACGGGAGTACAACCTCACCTTTATTTTTCCCCTTGAAACATCTTGCCGTATGAAACCAGACGCAGAGAACTGCCATACTATTAAAATGACCCCTTCAAAAAATAGAGTTTCTCTCATCCTTCATCAGGGCTTCTGGAGACAGAGGAGTCTTATCTTTCCTTGAATCTGGCAGCCCTAATGAGTCATTATTTGAAGCATTTCTCATACCATAATTGATAATAATGGCATAGTTTCAGAGTAAGGCCAGATTTCCCCAAATAATGCTAATGTCAGCCGGAGAGCAAGACAAAAAGGAGACAGAGAGCCACAGTAGGCCAATAACTATTAACGAACCTCTAGCCAACATGTAAGCAAGAGCATAAAGTAGTAACTTCTGGCCCCTGGATGAGTCTGGAGGCTAATCTCTGCACCTCTAGTGTGCTAGGAAGCTATAGTACTAGAAGAGGTCTGGATTATACACAAAGCAGACCAAGTCACTAAAGTACTGTTAAGGTAAAAGAAAAAGATTGGCCTACCGGGGGCAGGGGTGTTACACACAAAATCATAACCATCACGGGAATTAAAAATATATCTTTAAAAAATGGAAGAATTTCATTATGGACAACACTTTTAATTAAGTTATTAAACACCATACTTGCACCTCACATGCACAGTATAGCCTGATGGCTAGAGTACTGAAGCAAGCACTCTGTATGTGTCATTACCTGAGAAGAAGCGTTCCATCTTATGAAAAAAAGAGCAAAAAGCGAGAATGCCACATGTAACATGGAAATTGCTATCCACAGTTTCTTTAAGCACTTGGAGTAAAAACAGTAAATTCTGTAGCTCAACAAAATACAGCATCTTAAGTCATTATTACTGGATGTGCTGAGCACTTCAGCCATAACGTTACCATTTCACTTGAGAATTCAGTATTCTAATCCCTAGTTTTCATGTTGTCCAGAAAGTTTACACTACAATCAATCTGTTAGTCTTTAAAGTGCCATAATACTGTCTCTCTAGTGGGTTGTGGGCAGCAAATGTTTATGGCACAATAAATTTAGCTTTCAAGTGCTGCAAGAATGGAAAGCCTCACTAGATTACTGGCAAAAGACAACAAATAGTTAAGGACAGTGAAAAAAAAAAGTAAAGAAATAGGGTCAGAATTACAAAGATACTGTTCTGTGACTTGTGTATACAGGCAAAGACATCTGTTATAATAATCAAAGCGAAGAAACAGAAGATAACAAAAAAGTTAAACAAGAGACCTCTTCCACATGATCTGAGAAATCAAAGGAAAATTTAAAGCAACAGCAGGGATGTTGAATAATCAATGAAATCGTATTATATGTTCAAGAAAAAAAATTAAAAGGCAATAGAAGCAATGCAGTGAAGAACCATACAAAACTGATGAATGACAGATTACTTAAAAATGGATAACTTGTGATGATGAACGCCAGTTTTAGAAAGTCAAGTGGAAAAGCTTTCAAAGCATTTGGGAGAAACAAATCACTAGAAACAGATGACGTTATCAACAGAACCATTTTCAAGCTACTGAGACAGAATCCACCCAAATTCTTACCAAAAATATTCCTGCAAATATGTCAAAAATCAAACAACGTTCCACAGACTGAAAATGCTTGAGACACAGTCCAAGGATTTCAGTAACCATTGGAACTATGGGACCAATTTCCCATGCAAGCAAAGTGATGCTCAGGATTGTACAACAAAAACATTCTCCATAGAAGAAATACCAGACATCCAGGCTGATTCAGATAATGAAGAGGTACTTAGTCATCACATTGCAAACACACACCATCTAATTCTAAGCACTAAAGAATTTCAGAAGAAAACTAGACTCTGCTTTACAGATTACAGAAAAGCCTTTGATCATGAAAAACAATCCATTATCTACATTCTGGACAAAAAGACTGAATATGAAGAAGCAGAATGGTTTTCAATTGCATTGGGCGCCAGATAAGGTTGCATTTTATCACCTTATCTATTTTATTTATATATAGAATATATTATATGGAAAGTGTGATTAGACATACGCAGAAGTGAAAAAGCAGTTTTAAGATGAATATTAACAAAACAAAAATAACAACCACAAATGATGTACATAAATTAGAAGTGGATGAGGACACAGAAATAGTCAAAGATTTTCTAGACCTTGATTTAATCATAAAACAAAATGGTGACTGTACAAAGAAGAAGATGAGGAAGAAGAAGAAAAGCAACAACAACACTAAGAGTTGGAAGTCTACAACAGTGTTCAATTGCTTCTTCATCTGGCAAAAAAAAATCACACAGAAGAAAATCATGCAGAAGAAAAGTGATGAGTGAATCACAGGCCTACATTTAGCTTCAGATGTTACTTCAGTTGTCAGTTAAGATGTCTGGGGGAATATCAGCACAGATAGAGGCCACTCTGCTTCTTGGCCATGTGGCAACCAAGGACAAAGGGCAGTAAATGACAGGCAACAAAAATTCAGATCCATTAGCATGCCATTAAGATTCATGCTAACTCTGTCCCGTGAAGGGCTGATTGCCCCTTTCTTAGGCAGAGATCACTCAGTTTCTCAAGAAGTCTCTGTACTGTTACAGCTGGAAAAACTTTTAGGTGTTGTAAAATTTGCCAGTTGTAGATTTGGAAGGACAGCTATGAAAGAACCAGATAAGATCCTCAAGTGTAAAGAATCATGCATGTCACAGATTTCCTTATTCTTATGTATGGATATGAAAGCTGTATACTCAAGAAATCTGACAGGAACAAAATAAAGTCATTTGAAATGTAGTGCCCATGGAGAGTTCTACAGGCACAATGGACTTTAAAGAAGACAAATAAATGGGTCTAAGAACAAATCAAGTTTCAACTTTCCCTGGAAGCCAAAATGACTAAACTGAGGCTATTTCACTTTGGGCATAGCATGTCATCCCTTGTTGGAAAAGGCAATATTGCTCAATAAATTGGAAGGCAGTAAGAAAAGAGGAGGGCTACATTACATATAGATTGATTCAATCAAGGAACCCACAGCCCTGAATTTGCAAGACCTGATCTTTTAAAAAGAGTTTCTTGGAGCCCCCTCATTCATACAGCGGTCATAAGTAAAACCCAATTTGACGACACATAAGAAGACTGAAGAATGGTGAACATACTAAAGAAACATTAGACAATATAACATTCTCAAGAAAAAAATTGATAATCCCTAGGTCAGGGTGGGAACCACACAGCTTTCCAGTTGCTAAGGAAGGTGAGAAGTTGCTGCGCATCATTGGCTATGGCTAGGGTAGCTGGGACTTTTAGCCCAACAACATCTGGAGAGCCACAAGACCCCCTCCCCTGGAGGTGGAGTTGACAGGGTGCCATTTTATGGGCCTGAAACACAATCAAGATTTATAATTGGTTAAAGAACAGTCCATCTATGAAAACAGAAATGTGACAGGATTCCCGTGACACAAAATGATCCACAATTATGTGTGGGTGCTAGAGTTCTGAAAAGCACACATACAATAAAAAGAGAAAAGAAATACAATAAATTTTGATCCTAAGTCAGAAACAGTCAGTAAAAAGAAATAGTAATACTACCATGCCTTGTAGGTTTTTTTGCTATGGAACAGTAAGAGTTTGGGACTTCAATATGGAAATCAGATTGATCTCTAAAATCAAGCATGAAACAGTGCTTACTCTACACAGTTTTATGAGTTTTTAGCCTCTTTCAGGAGTTATAAATGTGGGGAATAAGGAAGGATGGAGAACTTGGAATCCCAAAAAATAAAAAAAATTGAAATAAACTAAAAGAAATGGAAACTGTTGTTGCACCCATGTTATCCCCAAATGCAGTGCATTACAGGTAACATTGTTACTTGCTTTGTGTTACTTCCAAGCTCTGGCTGATCCACTGAGTAAAGACACTAAAAAGATGAATGACATCATAACTGGAAAGCACTGCTGTGCTTTCTCATTATGCTTTTGAACTCTTGATTTTCACGGGGTAAGCTAAAGGACTTTTTCAATCAGGACTTCAAGATTTCCAGGAAAAGACAGGGAGGGGAATGAGGGAAATACCAACCATCCATCAGGATATCACTGAAACTTCAAACAGCATTCCTGATTAGCTAGCCCATTTAATGCACCATATGAAGTGATACAGAACTTTATTAGAGCAGGTCATTTTCCAAAAAACATAAATATGAGTTTCCTTTCAGTCTGATTCAGGAGGTCTCTCCTTTTCTCTCTCTCCCACTTGCAAAACTCTATACCATATGAAACAGTTGGTCTTTCAAGGAGCACCTTAGAATTATTGTTTTCCCTTGCCTACTTCCCCTCACAGCCCTTTTCCTCTTGGCCCATTTGCTCTGGTGCCATTTTGTCTGCAGCTCCACCTCTTCTGCCTCCACACCCTCCACCAATACTACTGCTGCCCACCTGGCAGACCCAGCACCCCTGGCTAAGAAAGCTGGGGTTTGCCCAAGAAGTCAGCATTGTTCAGATTGAAGAATGATGACTTATACATCACACGGACCTTGCTTTCATAAGCAGTGATGCCAGAAGAATTTTTCACCTGGATGCTGCCACTGCACACCAAACTGCATCACTGGGGACTGAAGTGGAATTACTGGAAATTCTAATCTTCCTCATCCTGCCAAACAACAAATGCTACATGGAAAGAATGGAGATGAACATGCAGAACTGCCTTCATATTCCTGATATTAAAGCAGCAGGAATGATGTTTGACATTGGCACAATCCAAGATAGTGTTTGCATATATGAAGGCGTGGGCCATGTGGGTGTGTTTCTAGTGCAGCCCGTTCAAACTCTGAATTTTACTTAGTCAATGAAAAACAATGCAATTCTTATTTGAGACTTAATCAGGATTGGGCAATTTATGGCTATGCTGGCTGGAAATGAATGTAACTGCAGTCCAACAACTGCAGTCCAACAACAGTCTACAAGTAGTTCATTCTCTTTGCAAAACAAGGAACTGGATTGTGATAGTTCTCAACTAAGCTGTGGATTATATTCTGCATGTGGTGGTAGGCCATGTGGTAAAGAAAGTGGAAATACTGCTGTAAGTTTCATTGCAGTCAAAGAGATATACTCAAAAGCTTTATTTGTTTATTATACCTTCACAGGGCCAGCATGTACATATCGACGTGTGTAAAATGCTTAATGTTGCACATGCTGGTCCTTGGCCCCACTATTGCTATCCCCACTTCCTCAGAGCCCAGACTCTCCAGATTGAATAAGGAAGTCTAAATGAAGCTTCTGCTCACAATCAGTTGTAGTAATCATGAGAAGAAGTTTAGACACAGGGATGTGCATGCATACTGCATCATGTCTCTTATAAAATATATCTTTCAGAATTCTATTTTCTTTGCAGTTTGTGCACAATGCTGGAGCTGAGCTAATATGAATGTTCTTTTAGGGTTGAGCTAATTATGGTTCCAGCTCCCACTTTCACTGGATTTTCATTTGGTTGACAGGCATTCTTAGTCTAGGAAAGGGAGCTTTTGGTCCTCTAGATTTTTGGACTATACCTCTTATACTGACCATGCTGGGAATTTTAACTCAAAACATCTTGAGGGCAAGAAGTACCACACCTCATTCCTGGTTTAGGGGAAGATAGGCATCTAGAAATTACAACAGGGGATCAAAGTACCACCTTTCAGATGCTATTAGACTGCAAGTCCCAGCATCTGTAGCCAGTAAACTGCATACGAATTGCATGCCATGTTGGCAACCCTACAGTTACCTACCAAGGTAAATCACCCATCCCTACTCAGCCCGCTTTTAGCTGGCAGTAGTGATCATATCTACCCAAGAGTAAATCCCACTGAGATTGATGTAATGCATTTTTAAGTAGACAAAAAGATGGGATTGCAGAGTTAGCAACTCTGTAGTAAGATACTCATTGTAGGTATCTAATGAATTGGTGTCTTGTAGATAAGAGATTATGATGTAATAAACCGAATAGTTTTAAATGTGTCAGGCAAAACTATATAGTGAATGCACTACAAAGGGAATTTTCAGCGAATGCACTTGTCTCTATTATTATGTCTTGAATCTGGGAGAAAAAAACTACATTTGTCAGACTACTGTCTTCTGGGCTCTGTGTGAAAGGGAAGAAAATTCACCAGGAAAAAAACTTCGTAAGTCATCTTAGCAAGAAGGGTTACTGACGGTATTTTGAAGATACTCCACAAACAGCCCGGAGCCTATGTGTATTTACCCAGCAGTAGGTCCTACTGAGTTCAACAGAGCTACACTGAGATACGAATGCTTACAGAATTGCAGCTTCAGCCTGCCTCTAAGAACTGCAGCAACATTATCCATCTGCTTAATTGTTCCCCAGAGCTGCAGGTCTTCTTTCCACCTTCTTTGTAATATTTCCTCCGACCACTTCAGTACTATCTGTGAGGCATGCAGTAAGGAAGAATGGTCAAGGGACACATGAGGGGAAAAAAAAACACCTGACTGCTAAAGTGGCTCTATTTGAATCTCTGAAGCAAGGCAGCCATTTCTGTTGGCGAGCCACCTCAGGCAGCTGATTTTAAGTATTCTATCAGAGAAGCAAATTGTTATTTAATTTATTGTTATTGTTTCATTTTTAAATATCACCAGGGACTGAGAGAGCTGTGTTTGGGAATTTCTGGTCCAGGTACTGAAACAACTTGACTAGCTTCAAGTGCTGTACAGATGAGGAGGGAGCTATTTACTGCTGTGCCTCAGGCAATAAAATGTCTTGGGCAGCCTTGCTAAAGAGGAATGGAAGAGGGCAGAGATATATGACAGGAAAGACAGATAACAGTCCATACAGAACTCAGTTCACACTGCTGTTTGTCCACAAATCAATCAAAACAATCCTGGGAAGACAGGATTGGTTTAGGGTGGACTTGCCAAAAGGTGAGTATTAATATCATCTTCAGGTAGATTCCAATTCTGTGCAAAGCTGCCAAAAGAAAAAGCCCACAGATGCACTGAGCAGCTGCTTTGCTAAATTTATATCTAGCAAAATGTATATATATATATTCCATCATCAAGTAGATAGTGATGGAATGGGTACATTTTTAGCTTTAAACATGCAATACGAAAGCAATTTTGTCTACTTGGTTACAAGATCTGTTCATTACACCCTCAACCACCACCCCCCATGCACAAAATTAAGTCCATTAGACACTCACAGTATTTCAAATAGCAGATAATAAAGCTGTTAGAAAATATTCTCTTTTGTAGACGTGAGATTATATGCAATAAAGAGACTGGTCTCTTACCTGATTTCCTTTTTGAGGATCCATAATCCCTGAAAAAGAGGCAACAACAGATAGACATGGTTAGGTCTTGGAGCATAGGGGAAGAAAAAGGTAGGTCCCACGCTCCTACCCACTTGCTCAAAGGCACATTGGGGGATCCCTCTCCTTTAAACAGGAGCTTGGGAGGACCACAAGGCATGGATGACTGCACACACGCACACCCAGTCAGTGATGCACTCTCCCCTAACCAGCAGCAGCTGGTGCTTCTGCAGCACTAGAGTGTAAAAAGCCCATGTGATCCGCTAGAAAGAGCCGACCATCCACGCAAGGGTGGGGAGGATATCAATTCTTTCCCTTGTTTAAATCACTCTTCAGATAAAGCTGTCGCTGACTTAACCCCTTATCGTTTTCCTCCAAGACAGAGGCACAAGCTTGCTAGCTACTCCTAGCAAGGTTACTGCAGGGTTATTGCTTCATTAAGCAATGGTTATGTGATGCTCTTGCAGTCCTATAGCTGTTTCAAAAGCTGTTTCCCATCTGCATAGGCTGCAGCTCCCTCCACTTATCTCTGCCTCACACTTCTCTGTACAGAAAAGGAAAATGATTTTGCTTCTTTTACATAGGGACAAAACACACTGTTTTCTCACACTGGCCAGAAACTATGCTATAGCAAACTGGTTCTTTGATTGTGGAGTAGAGAATGCACTATCATTTTAGTTATTCTTTGGTGAGGGGAAGGTCCCGTTAATAAAGACATCTGATAGTGCAGAACAACATTGTTGTGTACCTTCAAATTGTTTTGGACTTATGGCGACCCTAAGGTGAACCTACCAGGGGGTTTTCTTAGCAAGAATTGTTCAAAGGCATTTTGACTTTGCCTTCCTCTGAGGCTGAGAGAGTGTGACTCGCCCAAATGGGTTTCCATGGCTCAAGAAGTATTTTAATTCTGATCTCCAGAGTCATAGTCTGATGCTCAAACCACTACACCACACTGGCTCCTGCAGAGCAACATAGGCTGTCTTTAATGAAAAGCACAGTTGGATAAATGTGTCAGCTTTAGGTTTTCCTACCTTCGATTTTTTTTAAAAAAAACCCCTCAACTTCTCTATATCTCATTTATGAAGAAATTTGCAAATCTCGCAATTCTGTTAAAGCCAGACTGAACAAAATTCACAGCCATCTGACCAAATCCTAGGAAGTACAGTTAAAAATGTTCACTGTGGGAACATACAAAGCTGCTTTATATTGAAACAAGGCATTGGTCCATCTAGCTCAATACTGGCAGCTTTGACTGGCAGCAATGGCTCACCAGGCTTTCATGTGGGATTCTCTCCTAGCCCTATCTGGAAATTCTTGGCATTCCCTGGTGGTTTCCCATCAAAGTACCAGCCAGACTTGAGCTGCCATGTAACTTTAAAAAGTCAGGAGCCTATCAGGAAAAAAAAAGTGGCAATCCTAATTCATCACCTTAAACATGGATGAATGCACATGGATTCAAAGCCAGACTTTTAAGAGCTGTGCGGCTGGATGGATAAATCTATCAGTTTTGGTTCTTCTCTCTCATTCATTTTTTTCTGCTAAAAATAAAATTCTTTCCAATATACTTGTAAAGAAAATTCATGGATTTTGGAAAGTTCTTATCCAAAACAAAACTTCCCCCCATGAAGAACTCTTACATTTGCAAAGCAGAAGGATTACTTTTTTAAAACACAATCTTTTGCATGCTTGCTCAGAAGTAATCCCCTTGAATTCAATGCAAGTTAACTTCCATTAAGACATGCATAGAGTTTCAGCCTTTAACATGACAAAGTTCACCATAAGTCACATTTTCCAGTAATATAATTCTTTCTTTCTAACAGTCAACCAACCAGCGCTCTGATGCCCACTAGTATTTCTCATTTCTTCTCCTGCTTGTTCCAATACTATAAATGAATATGAATTTGTTTGAAGAACATGTTAGTAAAAGCCAGCACAGAAATATTTAATGAACTCTGGATACTTGCTACAACAGTTCTTGCTCGTCCTCCTTATTAAAAATAGTCTAGCATTTTCAGGCTTTCAGTGTGGTTTACAAGTATTATTTTGTTATAAGTGCTGTACCAGCACTTTGTATGGTAGAAATTGGCAAAATGCAGCCTTCTAGATTGTGTTGAGCTGCAACTCCTAGCAGTCCTTACCATTTGCTACGCTGATGAAGACTGGTGGGAATCTCGACAGTCATACTTTGCCCAAACCTGTTGTAGACTCAATACTACTATCCCCTGGAAAGGAGGGTAAATAATAGCCACGCATGGCTTGCCTAATTCACTCATTCAATTCATGGCAGAGGTATGATTTGAAGTGCGGACTTCCTGATTTATAGCCCAGTCCCTTAAGATGCAATCTTACATACATTTAGGCTTAAATTTTGCTGTTAGTCCTGACTCGAATCAATGGGATTTACTTATGTACTAGCTGACCATTCAACAATTAATTGAATGGTTCTATTCTTCGTCCTTGGTGTGCATCTTCAAATCATTTCTGGTTTACAGCAACTCTAAGGTTTTCTGGGTAAGATTTCTTCAGACTGGAGTTGCCTTTGCCATCCTCTGAGATTGAGAGGGAGCATGACCTGCCCATGGTCACCCAAAGGGTTTCCATGGCCTAGTGGGGGACTTGAACCCTCATCTCCAGAATCATAGGTCATTTCCGCACTAGACTGTAATAGCGCAATTATTCCGCATTCAACATCTGGCTGGCCCCTCCCTAAACTGCAAACCCCAGGATTCCATAGGATGTTGGAAGCGGAATAATCGCGCTATAACAGTCTAGTGCAGAAACGGCCAATGGCCAACATATAAAACACTACACCATGCTTTCTATTCTAGTTGGTAGCAACCAATAGCATGTCAGCCTTCATGTAGTAAGTCCCACTGACTTTAATTGGACTGACCCCTGAATAGGCATGTTTCAGAACCTAGGCACCTGCCTTAAAGTGAGTCAGACCAACAATTCACCTGTTTCAGTACTGTGCGCACCAGAGAAGGGCAGCTGGGGCCCCAAATGGTTTTGGACTGCATCTCGCTTAATTCCTTACTATTGCCTACGCTAGCTAGGGATGATTGAAGTTGAAGGCCGAAACATCCATTCAGCAGTGTTCAGGTTTGTTCTGCTAAAGAGGGAAGAGATAAAGTACTGCTTGTGAGAGGCAGAGATGGGGAAGAAATAACCAACAGATGTGTTCAGTGCTGGCACACTGACATAGCCTAGAAAACAAACAAACAAGAACAATCCCCACCAACAACAAATAGGTTACACATAGTTCCTAAGATCATAAAAGCAGAACATTCTGCACTAAGAATGCATGCTGCTAGATCTTTATGCACGCATTTTTAAATCCTACTGTGTTCAATGGGCTTACTCCTAAGTAAGTGTGCATGAGGCTGCAATCTAGTCTTCTGGGAAGAAATAGACAATGATTACAATGAGACTTATGTCCAGGCAAGAGAGTGACAGCTTTATCTCAGCTCAGTGAAAAGAAAAAGCAACAGCAGTTTATATAAAATAGCTTGAAGCTGCACATCAAGAAAATTGATCTTCAAAATAAGTTTATTCTAAATACTATACATCTTCAAACATTCCAAAGATCCTTAGATGTCCTGAAAACTCCGGTCTGATTTTATAGTGATTTAAGAATTCAAGCAAAATCAAATCTCTCCTTAAATAGGCCTTTAAGAACGCATCTTCTTGAATGGAATGCTCTTCTTGACCTGGGGGTACATGGAGCACTAGGGGGCTGCACTGTCCTCATAGGAGGTCTGTGAAGGCTGGAAAGCTGTTCAGTCTGTCTCCTCCTCACAACAGAGAGTATACCTGACAGGAACCAAGGCACAGACAAGCTGGGCCTGCCTGCTTGTCTTCCCACTCCCTCCAGCACCCCTAAGTGAAGTGTGCATTTACTTTTTCTCCCTTCTCTCACAATTTGATGACCTCCTGATGAGCAATTTTAAATAAATATTTGATGCACTTTAGAGTTTTAAATCTTGAGGTAAGTCTTGATGGTCTGAAGCAACAAAAGATATTTAAAGGGGGTCTCTGGTAAAGAAAAGGTTAAGAACCACTGTCTTAGAGTAATATCTTGAACTTGCAGGGGAAATTCTCTGAGGCTGGAAGTGTTACTTATTTGGATTACCAACTCCCAGAATCCCCCAAGCCAATATGGTCAGTGGCCAGGCTGGCCAGGTAGTTCTGGAGATTGTAGTCCTAAAAAGTAACTTTTCATAGCTCTGGAAATACCTTATTGTTTTCAACAAGCTCAGTCTTCATCAGCTGTTAACCATGGAAGATTCTGTAATGTGCTGTGGCATATTCTATGCATCATGGATTTAATCTGGTTGTCTTTTTTATTACACAACAGCTCCAGATGAAACATCTGGTAGAGAGTGGGGCTTATATGCATGAAATACAGGTTCTCAGTAGAAGAAGGATACAGGTGGTAGACATTAAGTGGTATAGCTGTTGGATTATTTCCCTCTGTTTCCAGCACTGATATATATTTTTACCAGGCATAGGGTACCTCTAATGGAAAATGGCACTAAATATCAAAGAATTTTAATTTACAGAGGCAGCAGCAGTTATGCACTTTATCCTGATGAGACTGGAGAGGATTTAGAACCTTGGATCTCTGAAAACATCAAGTGAGAGTGAAGGCATTTCAGGGATCATCTTTGGAAGTGTTACAAAACTGTGGCATGCATGAGCTTTTTTCTTGTGGTTCTCCTTGACCATTGCAAACCCGAGACTTAACCAAACTGAATAGCCATTCCAGGTAGCAACTGCAGCAGCGGAGATAGCAGGATGGGGTGGGGTCCACCAGCATACAGAATATGGAAATGTTACTTTCTTGGGCTACAGTTTTCAGAATTCCTAACCTGGCCTAGCCACTACACAGCCTCCCCTGGGCCTTCTAAACTAGCCTGCTGTCTCAGGTATGATGGACACTGTTCCACTGCCAGTGCAGACTGTAACATTCAAATGCCAGTCTGGTTACCTTTTTTATATGGAACTGGTAGAGGATCACATCTTATCCTTTGCAGTATGAAGCAAATTGTCTTGGACCTGCCTATCTTCTACACTGCTAGGCAGACAAGGGAATAAACCTTACTTAGGAAATACGTTTTCTTTATTTAATGTTTGCCCTCCCTTTTTTTCCTGGATGGGCATCTTAAAGCAGCTTTTACTCCCTCCCTCCTGATAAAGGTAAAGAACTGTCATAAAAATTAGGCAAACAAATAAATTAAAATATTTCAGTAGTGATTGAGAACCTCCTTCCCACCTCTTGAAACTATTAGCTTATTCTATGTGACGAAGGGGTATGAAATAGAATTCACACATCTATATAAACAGAGCAAGATAAGCACAACAATACACAGAAGTACCACTGAGTTTTTGTGTTCGGATACAAGCCCTGAATAGTCATCTCCTCCTTCTGCTACTCAGAAATTGTTAAAATTTGTGATGTCTAACATTTGGATCCCTTCCTCTCTTTCCCAAGACAAATAAACCAATGAAATAAAAGTAAGAAATATCCTATTCATTTCCTGATCTCAATTGTTGCATTGTAGACCCTCTTCAGCATGAATCTATCCCTTCACAATCTGGGTCGAGTTTTTCCATGGACTCAGAATAGCTGCCATTGTAATGATAAATTAAACCCAAGAGCCAGAATTCCTTGCCTCCAGCAAAAACAGCACTTGAGAGAGGCAGACATTTCTGAAATCTTATTGAATGCAGAGTGGACAGAAAGAAGAGACAAGCACATGGAAGAAGGGGCTGCAAAGACTAGAAGCAATGGCTTTTATTGTGAGCATACTACAAGAAGCTTAAAAGCCTAGCCCAAAGCATCGTAATACAGAAAGAATTCCCACTGTTCAATGACACTTACTCACAAGTACATGTTCGTAGGACTGAATTATATCAGCACTTCTCAAACAGTGGGTTCCTCAAATATTGTACTAAAGCGGGGCTTTTTCCATTTCCAGGCGTTATCCCCTTAGTTTTGCGTAGCTCTTTAAGATAAAGACATCTTCTTTGCTCCAGAAGTGGATTACAACAACCATCACCACCAGCCACCACAATCACTGTATGTGCTCACCTGGGATTATGGATGTCATGCTAGGGAAAGCTATTTGTATTTCTCCTGCATATACATATCTACAGTAACTTTAAAATGAAAGTAACAAATGAAAAATTTCCCTGGATAAAATAGAGTTTAAAAAGTAGAATTATCTTTCTGTGAGTCTGCAATGGGTGAGTATGTTTCTGAGCTATATCTTTGGCACTCTAGGTCAAGGTCCAATTCTGACCAGCTCCAGTATCCAGACTGAGAAGAAAAATTGAATTATCCCCTCCCCCATCTGTTAGCTATGTTTATTGTCCTGGGTTGCCTTTCTGAAAATTCATTTTCCCTCTTTCTCCCTCTGTCCCACCCCATCCATCTGGATCATCAACAGCTTCACAGACATGTGACACCCCTCATGCTCCGTGTCCCCTTTTGTTTACTTCTAGCTGTAGCCCTGTTCAGAATCATTCCCTATACATATTTACTTTAAAGTTAATTCCCACTGTGTTTAAAAGAGATTTTTATAAAAACGTAGCTTCAGATACCACTGTTATCTGGTATACATTACACTCACCAGCATGCTTTAGGTCCATCTTTGATGAAGGAAGGTAAGATATGAATGACCAAGACAATATGAAAAAATGTACACAGTAGAAAAGAGATACACAAAGAAGAAAAGAAGGAAGGAATGACACAAAATGGGACACAAGAGTGTGTCCAAACAGCGGGGGGGGGGGGGAGGGGGAAGAATGAATAATGGTTATGGGAGATGAAAGAAGGAGGATGATGTGTAAAAGATGCTTCACTGAATAAAATAAAATACTGCATATGAGGCCACTCTTTCCTGTTTTTTTCATCTTTGAGATTGTATTACTTTCCCAGATGAAGGTTGAACCTTGGCTTGATGAGTTCATCACTGCATTAGGCTATAATATATGACAGTATGGGACAGGAAAAGGATCCGTGTCTCTTGAGGAAAGCAAATACTATGGAAGAACAAAACAGGAGGCTTTGGGAGGCTCTAGTAATCAATTAAAACCACATGACCTTCTGCTGAAAAGGTCATCCAGCACTGGGATATGCAACACTGGTGTTTACTGCTGGCTTTTTCCTGGAAAATTAAGGGACAAAGACATAAGTCTCTTGCTTAACAATTACATTACCCATTTGTTTCTCCTTTGCTTTGTTTATTTCTGCAGTTTGTGAATTTTTCCAAGAAAGATGAGAGTATTTACCTCGCAAAGCAAACACCTTGTGAAACAGCCTAGACTTCCTGCAAATCAGTGTATGAATGTTGTCTTCCACCAGAAGAATCAACAGTTTATTTCTCTCCTATTATGCTTATTCTTGACTTGTTGTCATTCATAGACATTTTGATTGGATGGAATTAATGTCAAAACTGGAAATGAAAAAGCACACTGAAGAATAATACCACAGTGAGCCACTTTTAGTAGTCTGAAAAAGTGGCTGCAGGTTTCAAAATATGTTCATTGCATTCATGGATTAAATGCCTCTGTGACAGCTGGGTTTTTACAGACGTTGGACACACACAAGTTCAAACTTGTTTCATACAACTTGAGAGCATAGCTGCTAAGCAGTGGTCCCTAGGACCTATAGTTCTGTGGAGGAAGGGCCTAGAACAAAGGATCCTCAGCTTCCTCACTGAATTTCCATCACCAGGATTCTTTGGGCGAATCTGTCATGAATGTATTGGTTTCAAGCTAGTTTGTAACACACATTTCATGTTTTTTTTCCTATTGAAAATGCCTTTTTAACATATTCACACTAAATAGTTAGGAGAGGGTCAAGTATATTTTCCTCCCCATGCAAAAATAATCATGAATAAAAACTGCACTTTGCCCAGAAGAAAGATTCCCATTATACCTGCATTTTGCCCCAAAGTAATTTTTACAGGTACCAGCATCAAATTACTTCCAAGTTTCAAAACAATCCAGATTTCAGTGCACCAATGAATACCAGGGGCTGTAGATGGTATTTCAGGGGAAGGAACTGGCAAAAACCACCCCTAAGTATTCCTTGCCTACAAAAACCCTAAGAAATTCATGGGGTCATCATAAATCAACATGTGACTTGAAGGCGCATACACACACACTCACCACAAAGAGAATCTGACCAAGTAATTTGTCTTACATTGTATCAGGTAATACACTATAGATAATACAAGGAGAAAGTAGAACACCAGCATCTTTGTTCAGGCAGCCAAAGGAGATAAATGACCACTGATTCCCCAAGATCACAGGGATGTATTTGTATATTAACCAAGATAGTCACCATGAGAATGGAAAAGAAGAAGCAACTTGGCAATTAACTACATTTCATTTTTGCATACAGATACCTATATCAGCAATTATGCCCTTTGTGTCTTGTAACAAGAAAACATTCTGCCACTGCATATGAAAATAGGTCCCTTACATTACAACACAGAGAAAGCTCACAAATCAAAATTAATTTTGGGATTATGAACGATAGATCTGGTTGTGCTGGTTTGTTTCTTAATACTATAGCCTGAAAGTAGTACAGACTAGATGCAAGTTAGAGAGAGTAGATCAAAGATGGGAAACCTATGGCTTTTCAGATGTTGTTGGAGTTCAACCCCCTTCAATTCCAGCCAGCAAGGCCAACGGTGGGAATGATGAGAGTTGTAGTCCAACAATACCTGGAGGGCCACAGCTTCCCTACTCCTGTTACAGGTACACTACAAGATCACCTGAAGTGATTCCACGAAATCTCATCCTTGCAGAGCAACTGGAATCTTTGGAGAGTTTTTTGTTGTTATTTGCCATGAAGCGGACTTTGACTTACAACAGCTCTATGAATTAGAGGCCTCCTAGATCCCTGGCCATCAACTGTCTTGCTCAAGTTCTGTAAACTCAGGACTATGGCTTCTTTGATTCAATCAGTTGAATCATAATGCAGTCTTATTCTTTTCCTACTGCCTTTCACATTGCTGAGTATTATCATCTTCTCCAATGAATAATGCAGGCCCATGATAGGTCCAAAGTACAACCGTTCTCATTAGTCATCTTCACTTCTAGTAAGAGTTCAGGCTTGATTTCTTCTAAGATCCATTCATTTGTCTTTTCAGCTGTCCATAGTGTCCACAGAATTCTTCTTCAGCACCACACTTCAAATGAGTTGACTTTCTTCCTGTCAGCTTTCTTCACTGCCCAGTTTTCACAACCGTACATAGAAATTGGACATACAATGGCCTGGATGATTTTGACCTTAGTACTGAGTGGTGTCTTTACACTTGCGGATCTTATCTAGTTCCTTCATGGCTGCCTTTAGCAGTCTGACACCATTTCTGTACTACACTGTTATAGTGCTATTATTCCACTTTCAACATCCTATGGAATGCTGGGATTTGCAGTTTAGGGAGGGCCACTTAGAATTATCAGCTAGAGAGCTCTTGGGTCCCAGTAAACTACAAACCCCAGAATTCTATAGGATGTTGAAAGTGGAATAATAGCACTATAACAGTGTAGTGCAGAAATGGCCTTAGTCTTTTCCTGATGACTTGACTACAGTCTCCTTTTCGTTGAATGACCAAGCCAAGAAACAGAAAAATCTTTTAATTATTTGAATGTCTTTGTCATCCACTTTAAAGTTACATAAATCATTTGTGATCATTATTGTCTACTTAATATTCCATAGTAACCTTGCTTTTGCACTTTCTTCCTTAATTTTCATCAGCAGTCCTTCCAAATCTTTGCTATTTTCTACAAGTAATATACAGAAATATGCAGTTATATTTGGAGAGTACTGGTTAGATTAAAAACCATCACCACAACCACCCCCTTCTTCCCCAGCACATCTTTGAGCAGAAGCCTACATTCCTCTGTATGAATGCAGGAGGCATATAAATTACCAGCATCCAGAGCTGGATCCTGGCCTCCCCTGTGTATTCAGTTCAGCATTTCAGGCTCCAGGCTGTCTTCTGGACAATGATTTAGAATGGAAAAGCTTTTATCTAATTGTGAGACAGGAGTTTTGCCAGACACCTTTAATGGATGAGGCACACAGCAGGGCCTGCAGCCTGGGCCATTGCTTTATCTTCTTCTCCCTTTGGTGAAACGGAGGAGTGGATCTGTTCCCCCTTCAGCCTTGCTGACTTTGCTTTTCACCACATGGTGAATGACCCTCATTTAACGATCTTAGCGGTTTCAGATTTGACAGATAATTATGTATGATAAGAAGCACATAGTGGTGCACACACTATTTGTTACTCAAAGCGCCATCAGGTTCCTCTTCCCAATGAGCCCCTGGAGTGAAACCTGGATTAGAGCCCCAGCTGTAGCAATTGTATCTGGACATCAAAACCAGACTTGCTGTTTTATTGACTCAATAGGTAAGGATTAACCTCAATCTTTGTGCAATCTGACACAAAGACAATTTAGGGCATTTTCACACATATGGCTTTTTAAAATGGTTCCTGCTTTAATCAGTTTGCAGTGTACATGTCAGAGACAATTTATATGAAAACACAGTCTGTGGGTAGACACCATGACACCTAAAGGAACAAACTGGTTGGGAAGCCTTGACTCCTTCTCACCATCAGCAAAGTCACTATGAAGCATCTGCTAGTCTCATTTGACACTATCCTTATCTTACTACTGGCACTACTATGGCCCTTTTCGCACAGCATTTGCCATGAGAAAGGGCCCCTGGAGCATCGCACAATTGTGAGGAGCGGTCCAAATGATGCACTCGCAATCACGAGACGCTCCAGGGGCTGGCATGTGCTGATTGTGCACTATTTCATTTTTGGCTTTGAGCCAAAAATGGTGAGCAATTGTGCATCATTCCGGGGCCCTGTGCAGATTTACCATGCGTGCGGAGCTCTGGAGCCATGGTGCTCGTGCTTCCTCCCCAGAGCAGCCTGGGAAAATCCCAGAGTGCGCTGTGGAAGGAAGAGGAGGGGCTCTCATGCTACCTGCTCGCTAGCAGGCAGCAGCTGTGGAGCTGAAGCAATGGCGATGCGAGAGCCTCTCACAAGAGGCTGCTCATGCGATCCCTGCACCCCAGCTCCGCAAAAAGGTAAGCTGCAGAAAGGGCCTATTTCTTTACTCATAACAGTACATAACAGGAAGGGATTTCATTTTCCACTACAAAGGCTGTGTGAGGCCTAGTGTTTCTAAATAGTCCTACACAAGCTAGATCCAGAAAGGCAAAGCAATTCCAAACACATGTTGGGGTGGGTGGGTGTGTCTGATGCAGCTCATGATCTGCTGCTTTCATGCTTTTCTGACTTAGTCCATTTTCATACTACACTGTTATAGTGCTATTATTCCACTTTCAACATCCTATGGAAGCTGGAGTTTGCAGTTTAGGGAGGGGCCTTTCAGGGGCCTAAACTGCAAACCCCAGGATTCCATAGGATGTTGAAAGTGGAATAATAGCACTATAACAGTGTAGGGAGGAAATGGCCTTAAATTGGCTGGGATTTGAGGGGGAAATTTTGGAGGTACTCCTCCCCTAAGTCGCTCCCTCACTGGATATCAATGGGGAGGAAATTGTGCCAGTTACAAGGTGGTACAGAAGTCTTAATCTCAAGGCATATTGGAACAATGGAGGAGCACTGGATCCAGTAGATCAAAAACCAACTCCAACCTGCCTTCGGAATGCCTCCATCACACCCTCCCACTCTGAAGGCAGAAAAACACATCCCACAATAGATCTACACTATGAAGCTTTCTTTAGATGTAACAGAGGCTGTCAAGAAAGATACCTATTGTGCAGATGGAGGGGCAATTCTGCTTCCTCCTAACCCCAGCCAGAAGATCAAGGGATTAGGATTTCTCTCTAAACTAGACCAGAAGTGGAAATTACGCAGCCCTCTGAATGTCGCTGAATTCAAAATCCTGGTATTCCATACCTCCAGCTATGTTGGATAAGCTGGGAGCTGCAGTGTGATGGAAACCCTATCCACGCTGAGCCTACAGATCCAACCCTAGGGCTCCTGTCATTCACCCTGCCTTTTTACCCCCAGGATTGTTCCCTGGGTCTGGTACTTGGGCCTCAAGGTGCCTTCTATATCGGACAAATGTCGGTAGTGATCAGTGGTTTCATTATGGTAAAATGTGGACCAGTTCTTCCTTTCACTTCTTCAAGGAAAACAGTCACACATAATTGAAAACCAGTAAATATTTATCATATAACAATTAAATTAAACATGAATTCCCTGAACACCTTACACATTTACAGCTCTCAAAACCTTATTCAGAATTTATCAGTTGCTCGCTTCCTAACTGGTCTTCGCACTGTCTCCTACTGCCCTAACTCTATCTTATCTTACTCCTATCTGTCTCTTCAACAGACCAGCCTCAAGTTTGTAGTTGGCCTTCCACATTCACTAGGGTCAGGGGTATAGGACACCCACAAAAATGGAAGAACCACAAATATCAATGTTTGTGTGTGCATGCGTGTGTGTGTGTGTGTGGGGAAGGTCTGAGGCACATTGGGCAAAACGGGCATGCAGAGTCCAAACCAGGTTAGGCAAAGGAGAGGGTAAGGGGCTGGGTTGACATGGTACCTCTATGCTTCCTCTGTCTCGCTCATCTCCTTCCTTGGGTGTATGTGGGGGTATCATGAAAGGGTTGCTGAGAAACTGAGCTGTGATTCATCCTTAGCTGGTTAAGCAGAGGCTGATGGAGGAGAAGAAGGACCAGAGACAGATTTTTAAAAGGTTGCATGGCCTGATCAGAGCTGCTGAGAAGGAGGGAATGCTGGGGAGGGGCAGGGGTTGGAGAAACGTGCAAATAATGAACTCCATGAAAGTCAAACTAGCAAATGCGGAGACCCAACTACATATAATTTCCCTCAAAGCTCTCCCCAGCATTTCATGAGCTGTGAGTGGCTGGTTCTAATGAGGCTTGCTCAGCTTCTCAATCCACAGGGCCGTATAGTTCCTGTGTGTGTGTGTGTGTGTGTGTATACACACCTGAATCCTAGTCACCTGTTGACTTATGATGACCCTGTGAAATTAACAGGGTTTTCTTAGGCAAGGAATACTCAGAGGTAATTCTTTCCTCTGAAATATAGCCTACAGCACCTGATATTTGTTTTTTTTTTTGGTACCTCACCCAGTGGGTAGGTGAGGGCAATTTCAACATGTTTGTGGGCTTCTCTGGTCTATTTTAGGCCCAAGGGGGGTTTCTTTCCACTAGGAAGCAACCTAGAAGTTGACTTCCGAGTTGTTTCCTGTTGGAAAAAAGCTCTCTTCTGTGCCTAAAAAGGGCTGAGAGAAACTAAAAACATGGCGGAATTTCCCTATGATTCCAGGATGTATTTGGGAGATTTTTCAAGCAAAAGCAATTCTTATTTTTTAAAAAGGGGGGCTTGGGACTACATGCAGGTGATACTTTTCCCACCCTATCCTATATCACTAGTGCTCTGATCTTTCAGCAGTCCGTATGAAGTCCTGCAGACTGAGGGCACCCTTTCAGCTGTAGCTCCAGCCCGAATATAATCAAAGTTGGCCCTGAATAACTATCTGGTCTCACATGTAACCCTCACCCAAGCCAGCTACTCAGTCTGGACAAATAATCTTAACCCAGTTAGGGAAGACTGAACTTAGTTTTCATAGGTCGTGTGTGTATGTGTCTGTGTGTGCATATGTGCACACATATTGTGTGCAAGTGTTCAAATTCAAATTGTATGTTGAATTATGGTCATCCCATGAATTTCATTGGGATATACAATGAAACTCAGGAATATCAGACATCCATGTGTGACTTAATCTTTATGTGGATCTATTGTATGTACATGTTGATTCTGTGTTTGCTTCAGCTTTGCTCTACAAGGAATAAAAGAGCAGCTGATGCCTCTGGACTCTATGAAAAGAACTGAGCTACAGACTTCTGTCATAGAAGGCATACCATTTCTTATATTGCTCTTCCTTATATTTCTTATTCCTGAAATCTTGACTACAGCCTTGCATTTAGCAGCATATTTTCCATACTCCATTTGGGGATACCACAATGGTTTGTTTTGTAAATGACTGAGGGTTGGGAGACAATGGACAGCAGAAAATAATGGGCAGCAGAAAGTAAGACAATGACTCATTTCATGCTGGTAAGCCTGCAAAATAAATGGAGCTGCAGGATGCAAAAAAGATCACATAAAGGCCTTGCTAACAACTGATTGTTCTTTCACACTTCTGTTGTGATACCCTGGAAGCATATCCAGTAATGTGAAAAGCAATGGGAAGTAAAAGAAAGGTAAAACAAGAGATAAAAGCCACCCAGGATTCAGAGGAATGATGTAGGGCTGCAAAGGTGCTGTAAGAAGCTGGTCAAAATGAATTGCTCACATAACTGATTATTAAAATGGCTGCAGTTTCCACATGATATAGAGATATTGCATGTCTGGCCTTAGACTTCAGGTGCTATCTCACCAACAGTGAGGGAAAAAAACCCACTCATGCTATCTGCACCAGTGGCTCCCAGCTTTGGTCTTGTTAGACTATAGTCCCCATCACTCCCACCAAAAAAGATCAATGAGTAGAAGTGATGGGAACTGCACACAAACAACTCTTTGCAGACCCAAGATTTGGAACCACTGATCTACAGTGTAGTCTGGCAGAAGTTTGTTTTTAATTTTTCTATACTATTTACAGGTGTTATTCTTTTTCTAAGACACACTGCCCAACCAAATAGGCTGGTAGAAGTAAGTGGAGCTCTGATGATACTTCTTACAGTACTCAGGCCTTTTTCACACGTTACCTTATCGCGGAGGTGGGGGGTGCCGTTCGCGCAAGCAGGTTCTTGCGCGAGGCACTCTCTTCACTGCTCCTTCGTCCTGCAGCTGGCTTCCTGGTTGTGCGACCACCCCACCCCTTCCTTCCGCAGTGCAGCCTGGGAGCTGTAGACTGCGCTGGGGGAGGAAGTGCAAGTGGCGCACCTGGGATGACGTACCGCAGCGCAGGTAAGTGCACGTGGGCCCCGGAAGCCTTGTGCAACTGTGCACCATTTTCGGCTTGAAGCTGAAAATGAAAAGGTGCATGCACGGTTCGCGTTAGGATCGTGAGCATCGCATAGATGGGAGTGAGTTGTACGGACCACCACTCCCATTTACGCGACGCTCAAGGGGTCCTCTCGCAAAAGAAACTGCGCGCGAAAAGGGCCTTAGTTAGGAATGCTCTATTGTCTTATTATGCAACATAACCACCAGGGAGTGAATGCTGAGGTCTGAGCTCCATTTTAGCAAATATTCCTATTCCAACAGTGCAGAATTCTGCCATACAAATCTTGACTTAAATTGTAATCCTAATTCTCCACCTGTATGAATCTCCCCATAATTTGCAAGAAGCCCAGTAGATACAGTATTCCAGTCTGAGAGGATCCTTTCCATCCAAAGCCCTTGCTACCACCAGGGTGGAAGTATTGATGGAGTCAGTTTTCATCTCTCTTCTTTCTCTATGTAGTTTATTTTTTACTCCTGACCCCTCCCCCAAGAAAGGTTAGGTCTGTTCTGTAGCACATCTGAGTTTCTTTCTGCAGCAGATATGGGTCTGGAGGCCAGGGTTGTAAATCAACTGGCTGTGGATCTCATCCTTCCAGCCTACTGTCATTACACTCCTTTCCTCATTTTATCACATTAGGAGCAAATGTGGCTACCTTCTAGGTGGATGAGCACAACTTGAAGGAATGATCTGAGCCTGAATCCTCTTTCTGAGCCTTGAATGTGATTGAAGACCCTGAAGGAAGTATTCTTACTTATCCTGAGGCCCCACAGATGTGCCCATAGGATTGCAGCCTGTAACCTTTTGTAGTCCCCCCTAATCCAACAGCCCCATTATATCCATTTCTACCCTCTATCCTTCTGCTTTAAGTCTTCTATCCTTCCACTATAAGTCATTTGATTTACACTTGTTTTTTAGTGCTGAGCTTTGGTAGCTAACTGAAATTTACTCACTGTGCTAGTATTGCATTCAGATGTACTGATCTGGGATCACCAGCTATATTCAACAAAATACTGGACATTTTAAAAGACTGTTGTCTTATCACCCATGCAGCACCTCTGTTGTTCCTGTATTCAAGGAGTTAAGGATTGTGCTAATAACCATGTAGTATCACTGATGCAGATGCATTACCCATAGAATTTATATTGAAAAAAAATATACAATGATATGTTTTAATCCAGTATTGGGAACATATATCTCATTCATATTGTTGCCTTTACTTCTGCCTGTAGACTTTGATGCAGATTCTACTGACAGTTTAAAAATGTTTATTTATTTCAGTGTAGTTGTTGTCTACCCTATCTACCTGCATGTGGCACAGTGGATATTACATTCAACTCCAGCATTAGAGAATAAAACATTGAATTTTAGGCATGCATTTGTTTGTAGCCCGCTGAATTATTAGAAAAGGTGAAGCCTTCCTAATTACAATGACAATAAAATGGCATTAATTTTATGGTGTTCAGCAACTAGCAGGAGTGGGGTATATGTCAAAATTATACCTTTTAGGACACTCAGATACCTTGAGGTAGCCACGAGAAGGCTCAGTCCAACCAGTTCTGTGGCCTCATTCACAAATCATGACAAGTCATCACTTAGTTTGTTCAAACCTCACTTGCAGAGTGAGGGTGTTAGCAAGATGTGATTTCCTAACCAACCACAGATCATAACCTATGTTTGGGTTTGGGCTTGTGACTGCTAACTTGTTTAATTGTCTGTTCTGTTGTAAGAAACAATAAATAGGGCCAGTCCCTGGCTTGCTTTCCTTGCTTGTCCATCCTGAAACAGAAGCTGACAAAATGAATGGAAAAGGAAAAAAACAAGAAAACGGGAAAGACAAACTACAGTTTAGTTAGTCATCCTCTATAGACTTCACGGCTTAAAGAACAAATCATGGTTAATGCTAACAGTGGTTTATCATCATGTACAAGCATGGCCTTGTCAACTATTTGAGGCCTATAAAAAGCTCCACAAGATGATGTACAAAAGGAGTACCTGCATTGCATATAAATCCCTGATCAATTCAAGGCTCCCTTCTCGACAAAACAGGCATATGGGGTATTTGAAATGAGATGTATTTTGTCCTTTACTATCAGTTCTCAGGAGAAATTGTTAACTTCCTATTTGGGGAACTGAGAGGAAAAGGCAAACAGTGTAATTCTGAATTGCCATCTTGGTCACAAATTAATGTCAGCAAAAAGATCATCACCACTAAAACATTACTTCAGCCAGCCTTGAGTAGCAAACTGCAAAGGCAGCCAGCAAAAGGCAATCACCAATCAGACTGATGCAGCCTGCTGGAACTCTTCAAGCCTCTGGAAGAAATGCTGCCCAACAGCTGGTTTCTATCTTCCCTGCTTTGGCCCACGTCATGTCTCCGAAAGAATCTTTTGCAGCCCCGGTAAGAGATATACCAGTAATGTATCAGCAAGAATAACGGGCTGAAAGCAAAACTGCAGAGCAATCAGGCAGCTCCAATGAGCTGCTTGTAAATCAGCTCAAACGTGGCATGTTTCCACAATAAACAATACACTATCGCTCTTGCTCTGTTCCCACTTCATCTGTGGAGAGGCCAGCTCTGCGGTAAATGTACCATAATGAAACAGACCTGAAGCTGACACTCCTCCTGTGGGAGAGACTGTCTTCCTGCAGCCTAGCAATCTTCTTTAATCGCTTTTGGGATGTTAGATATTGGAAGCTGGAACTATCTATAACAGCCCTGGCAAGTAGGTAGTATGGTTATGTTGGCTGTGGGATCTTGAGAGTTGCAGTCTAAAAAAAAAAAATTAAAAAAAAAATCAAAGTTTTGGATTAGAAAGTCAGGACACAGGGAGAGCTGAATCCTGATTTATGCGCTCCTCCACAACAGTTTGTTGCCTCTCATTTCTTTCTCTGAAGTCAGGCCTGCCTTCCCCATTTGGCACAGTGTCTAGGGCCTAGGACAAATTTAGGGACTACAAAACAGGATTAACAAAATTAATTTACATGAATTGGGGAGGAAAAGAATATTTCAAAATAAAGATATTTCATATTTCCATCCCTAGTAGTACATCAAGGCACAGTGGGGAGTAGAATACAAGAGTGCCTAGGACCTATGAAAACCTTAATGCAGCCCTGACTGTGGTGGTTACTTCTAGTCTCTTGGAACCCCACTGGAAGGGAAAAAAAGCAACAGCAGAGTCTGGGGAAACAGAAAACCTTGAAAAACTATGGTATCAGTGTCCCTTTCATGCCCATCCGTGCTGGTGTTTAAATGCCACCTCCACTGCTTTATGTAATTCCAGGAGCAACACATCTCATACCTACAAGTCTTCAACTACATTCTATATAGCCCCTTGCATCTGAGATTAACTGTGTCAGAGAAATCTGAAAGATGCTTGCAAAAGCGAAAGCAGAGGCTCTCTGCTCTCCTCCTAGGTTTTTCAGCTTCTGCATTGAGCAATTCCAATGACAGAACACATGATTTTCAAGGAAACTTGGATTATCTCATATTTATTGTTCTAAGATTGCATGCAAGGTCTGGTGGCTTTTCTATACACGTAGTTCTTTCTTCTTGTCTTAATCTTCTGATTCCATATAAGTTTCCCCCCCTAAGATATCTGTTATTTTAAGGACACTAATAGTTACAACCCTATAGGTACAATCTTACAGACATTTGTTGTTGTTGTTGTGTGCCATCACGACCCTAAGGTGAACCTATCATGCGGTTTCCTGGGGCAGAGAATGTGTGACATGGCCAAGGTCACCCAGGGGGTTTCCATGTCTGAGTGGGAATCAAACCCTGGTCTCCAGGATTGCAGTCCAACACGCAAACTACTATACTACCATGCTGGCTCTCCTATGGATGCTCACTTGTGCATAAATACTACTGAGCATGGATGAACCTTCCAAGTAAATGCAGATTCAGTTTTGTAGTGTAAAGGCTTGTGGTGTTCATATTAAGATTCTTCTTAAAAAGCAGTATGCATCTCAGAAGACGGCTAATAAAACCTCTTGTTGGCTATTAACTTTTCTAGACCTGTCTGTAAGACTGTGTTTCCCAAGCGACACTGATAGCTACGGCCTATAAAGTGCAATGCTACATTCAGCTACCTAGGTGAAAGAATCATTGTAATATACTGGTTAAAGTGCTGGACTGAGGCCATTTCTGCACTAAACTCTTATAGCGCTATCATTCCACTTTCAACATCCTATGGAATCCCAGCTGGCCCCTCCCTGAACTGCAAACCCCAGGATTCCATAGGATGTTGAAAGTGGAATGATAGTGCTATAACAGTCTAGTGTGGAAATGGTCTAAGGCCAGGGGAAACCTGGGTTCAAAGGCTGCATGCATGGCTATCATTGGGTAATCCTGAACCAGTCACTGTCTCCTAACACTACCAACCTCATAGAATTGGGATGCTAGTAAAGAGGATAATCTCCTGGTCTGCCATGGTATCCTGGATTTCCTGAATGAAGGGAAGGACAGTTTAAAAAAGAACAAGAAAAGTAACTCTTCATTTTAATGGTTTGTTTTGTCTCAATCCCAAGCTTGAAAAAGGAGTTATACACTGCTATTTTTCCATTCATTTTTATATAAAAAAAATTATTGCCATCTGTTAATTTTTGCTCATTGTTAACTTCTGAAGAGAACTGATGACTCAGTCACACTATCATGTTTCTTAAAATACAGAGAAAAAGGCAGAAAGCTAATTAAAAATGGAAAAACCTTTATTGAAACCAATACAATTTCTTATAAAAAGCACACTGACCTGGGGTATAAAAAAATGAATTATGATACAACAAGTTCTCCTACTGGGACAAATTAAATAAAGCAGATGGATTTGCTGAACTTCAGATAAAAAGAAGCTAATTTATGGAGAAGAGGCAAGCAGGAGCCCAACATAACTTTGAAGATAGTAACTAAGAAGCAGCAGGCTGATTTAGATTGAATTCTAGATATCTTTCCCTGAGATTATTACAGTGCTAAATAATGTCTTGGCAGGTCCATAGACCTGATATGTTAGTTTCTTTGCTAAAGGAAGTTCCAAAGCAGCCTGACATGGTACAGTCCAGGAAAGCATTGCCACTTAATTGCATAAACATATACTGAGATATTAGATTTTGTATTATATCCAACCATGCAAGATTCAGCTGTTATATCCAACCGTGCAAGATTCAGCTGTGTGCCAACCAGTGAAGCAACACAACATCTTGCATTTCTCTCTAATATATTTGAGCAGTGTTTCCATCACTCCAATGGATACAACACACAGCGAAAATCCCTGGTTTTGGTCAAAGAGGAACTTAAGTGTCTGATATTATGTGATATGTCTATGTTTTCTGGCCTGAGTCAAATGGAGTCAGTCTAGATATTGTGAAGTGAGAAAAGGTACAGAAAAGAGAAATCAAAGTATTCAAAGAGCTAGGACAACTGTCCTAGGAGGAATAAATACAACATTTGGGGGGTTTTGTTCAAGGCAAGTAAGGGAAGTAAGAAGGCAAGTAAGGGAAGTATGGTAAAGAGTGTATAAAATTACGCATGCAGTACAGAAAGTGCTTAAGAAGATATTTTTAACTGTCTCATAACATCTAGAAGTATGCAACAAAGTTAAATGCTGATAGATGCGGGACAGATAAAAGGATAGATAAAAGGAAGCACTTCTTCATATCAAGCACAACCAAACTATGGAATTCAGTAAAACAAGATGCAGTAATGGTTTTGAAAGAGTATTATGGAGGATAAGGTTATAAATTGGTACTAGTCATGACAGCTATATATGATTTCCAATACTGGAGACAGTATTTCTTCTTACAGCAATTGCTGGGGCATCTAGCTAGCCATTGGGTGAACAGAAAACTGGACTACTAAGGCTTTTGGTTTAATCTAACATGGGTCTTTGGAGATAAGGTTGTATACAAAGGCAAAAGATAATACTATATATTACATTTCCCACTTCTTCTCATTATGGAAGGGTGTACAAGTCAAGCATCAAAATTGCTGTTCATGTTTCAAACCCACAAAAAAGCTCTTCATCTATGCACCTGCAGTCTGAGCGCCCACAAATCAATAAGAAACTCTCTCTTTATCCAGTTCTTTACCTCTAGCAAAACTCCAGGCCCAGAATGATGGAAACGCTGTTCAAATATGTTAGGATAATGTATGTCCTCCCGCTGAAGCCAAATATGGTTGCTTGATGTTACTACAAGAGCATTCTTATGAGATTCACCCCTCCTAAATTTTGTTAATTTAGTTCACACGAAAAACTAGTATCTGCTCAAGAAATGATACACCTGCCTCCTGCTTTGCTTTGAACCTAGGCTGGGTGGAAGAGTCAAACCATACTGGTCATCAGTATTTGAGGCAGATCCAAGTCTGTGTCAGGTAACTTCAGCAACCTGCATCCACACAACAGTCATTTTGAAAGGATGAGAAAGTATTATATATAGCTTAGGGTCTGACAGAACCTGCTCTGGTTTGTTAATATTGAAGAGATTAACTGCAGCTCTATGCGGTCATCCCAGTGCTTTTTCCTTCGGCTAGTGGTCATGCGCAGGCTGAATCTCACCAGACAACCTCAAATTCAGACTCCGCTTCAGGCTTCAAGGCCTTCATATTGACTTTTTCAAGGACCAAATATGTTTCAAGGACCAATTCATGAGCTTTAAAAAATCTATTTTGGCAGTGGTTCTTAACCTGGGTTCTGCAATGGCTTCACACAGAGTCCACAAAAAGTTCAAAGGCTGCTTAGCCCATTTCTCTCCACAATGCAGTGGCAACTGACAAGGAACCAATGCAAAAGGAGGCAGGCAAGCAGGCTGGCTGGCTGGCTGGGCCTGTGCATTGCCTGTCACATGGCTGCTCCACTGTGGAGATGAGGCAGGCTCAGCAGCTGAGTGGCAGCAGAGCTGACAGCCAGCCAGCCAGTGTTGGCCTTTGCTCTCTCTCCCTCCCCGCTTTTCCAGTGGAGGGCAGTCCAGTGTACTAGCAAAAGGCTCAAACATCCCCCACTTTTCTGTCTTCTTCATCAGGATGAGCACAGACCAAGATGGGCAAAGGAGGGAGAGGGGAAAAAGGCAGAAAACAAACAAACACAGGGATTGAAGGCAAAAAAAGGTGGGATTGAAGCAATCCCACTATAAAAACTCGAGTGTGCCTCCCTCCTTTCCCTGTCTTAGTCTGTTCTCCTGATGAAGGCATTAAAAAAAATGCTTTAGCATTTCTGATAGGCTGGATGGTTGGAAAAATAGGAGAGAGACTGAGAGAGAGAGAGAGAGCAACTGCTGGATAGCTGGCCAGGCCTGTGCATCAATCCACTCCAGTTTTAAACTGGTAAGATGAAGCAGGAGAAAAGTCTTCCCATCCTCTCCAGAGCCTCTCAGAGAAGTGTGCAAGTCCTCCCTTTCAATTAGAAGATTCTTAATGAGCAACTTTAAATAAATATTTGGTGCACTTCAAGGTTTTAAATCTTGAGTTAAGTCTTGGGGGTCTACAGCACCAAAAGTTATTTAAAGGGGGTCCTTGCTAAAGAAAAGGTTAAGAATCACTGAATTTGGATATATCGTATATTGTAAGGTTAGGTGTATTTGAACAGCATGCCAAAGATTTCTCTGCTAGGTCATTACAGCTTAAAAAAATACTCCTTATTTATCTTTCAGGTTGTTTAACTTAGTTCTAGGACATCTGGCAACACTTTCCTCAAAAGACAGCTCTTGATTATCTTTTAAGAGCAAACACATTTAAAAGAGAGGGCCATAATCATCAGATAAATGGGAAAAGGTGGGGCTATAACACCTAATAAGGCAGCAGGGGGAAGCATATTTTGAAGTGCATGTTTGAGAAAGATGCTTAAAAGGAGGAAGGGCATTTGGCAGATGTTCAGTGTCTCATCTTTGTATATCAAGTTACGCCATGTGTGTGTGGGTACATGTTGGGGGGAGGCTGACAGTGGATCTCAACCTGCATAAAAGTCAGTTTCCAGTCAACAAAAATACACATATTATCTGGAACATCATTTGCAAGCTTTGCTTGAAAACCTATAATGACCTGAGAATCCAGGCAACCTGTATTCATATGTTCTGCTTGGACATTCCTCATTCTAGTATACCTCAGCTCTAGAAACCCAGGGTCTCTTTAGTTTTTATTAATATTCCTCATGACTCTTCACTTCTATAATTCTATATTCTACTCTGATAAACATGCCCCTGTTTCTCATCCCAGATTTCCCCTTGCATTTTCCTACTGAATTACCTAAATGCTGTATCTCACCCAAAAAGATTTGAGGTACCAAGAACAAAAAATTGCCAATCCTGTTTAAGTGCTCACTGAGTTCCACGAACAGATGTCACATTACTAGGAAAAGATTTTACCACATGAAGACAAGAACGAAATCTGTGAAATGCCCTCTGATCTCAGAGTGACTTGTCCTCTCAAAGGCCAGGAGAGATGGTCACTCATGAGTTTGAAGTACTGGGATGCAGTGACCAAGCAGTCTTAACTGAGCACAAGATCTCTTCATTATATTGGTAAGCCAAAGAAAAAGCCCTTAGCAAGTCTATCTGGTTTTTTTAAGCAAAGAAATGGCTCTGGTAATAATAGCTTAGCCTCTTTCCAGTCTTCCAGTTATTGCTGTGGATGCCAGATGATCAAAAATCAACTCTCTTTGGATCAAGCAACCATTTGGCTGTCCCTTGATAAGTGGATAGTCAGGAATACCCAAAGCCCTATTTCTGAACTGAGGGCCAAAGCTGAACACAGACCTCAGGGTAGTCTGTGCCTAGAATGTTCGTTTTCAGAAATGCTTCGTAAAAATTGTTGATCACCATGTTTAGATTCTAAACTTTAGAAAGTATCTTGGCACTATTAACTTTTTGCAATGTTTTAAAAGTAGCTCGCTATACTGGTTGTTACTTTGTAACTTTTCACTTTTTTAAAACAAGAAGACATACAAGTTAGAAGGGAACAAAACTTGAAAAAAAAACAAAAAAAACATGCAAGTTAGAAGAGAAGGACATGAAAGTAAAATTCCTATCAGAATTCCCCGAAAAAGGTCATTAAAAATAATATTGCAAAGTTAACAGAAAATGTTATTCATTACACCAATAAAGCGACTTTATTCCTACTTGTTATGTTACTTTAGAAATGTGACTTATACTCTAAGTTTTTAAAACTACAGCGGCCCCTCCACTTTCACAAGAGTTTAGGGCACAGAACCCTCACAAAATCAGAAAAATTGCAAATAACATCCCCCATGGTCCCCGTCCCATTCCCTTGCCTTTTGCCCTGGGGCACGAGCTTTCCTTCTCAGCACTGGGATCAGAGGCAAAGGAATGGAAGGTGGACTTCCAGAGGGGAACAGGAAGACTCATGCATGCCTTCCCCCCAGACCTTTTGCCTTTTGCCTTGGCATGAGGTCTCAGCGCTGGGGCCAGAGGAAAGGGAATTGGAGGGGGGGGGAGGGAAGGCATGCACGTGTGGCTGCCCACCTTCCATTCCCTTGCCTTTTGCCTGGGTGTGCTTGCCTTCCTTCTCTGTGCCCAGCAAAAGGGAAGGGAAGGGAATGGGAGGAGGAGAAGGAGGTGATTATTCACATGACTCACAAATAATTGAAAACTAACAAAGGTCAAACTCATAAATGTGGAGGGAGACTGTAATAATTCAGTACTAATAGCTACATGATTATAACACATTATGGCAAATTTCTGGTCTGTGCACAAAATATTTTTGGAGACAAGTTAGGAAGTAAAGTTCTTTAGATTCTTTGGCAGCTTTTCTGGCTGAAAAGCAAAGTATAAATACTCCAAATAAATAAACAAACAGATTTGCCTTTCCTCTGAGTCAGGTACATATAAACATTCTTGGTCTATTTTTATTCATTTTCTTCCCAAATCTATTGTTTCTGCATCAGTGGTCTACCAAAGACTCTTTCACACTACACAATTATAGTACTATTATTCCACTTCAACTGCCATGGTTCTATCCCTTGGAATCCTGGGAATGGCAGTTGCAAGAGGGGCATTTGGAATTCTCAGTCAGAGAGCTCTAGTACCTCCCAAAACTACGAACTCCAGGATTCCATAGGATGGAACCATGGTAGTTAAAATGGAATAATAGTGCTATAATTGTGTGGTGTGAATGAGCCCTAGATCACCAGTACTTGAGCTCGCTTGGTTGTATAGCTTCCCAGTTCCCTGCTCTCCTATTTCCTTAATATCACTTTCACTTCTTTTGGAGAATCATATTCCCCCTCTCAGCTTTATCTTCCCTATCTATTAGTTAGATCTGTTAGGCTGAATATGCTGAAACCATGTGCTATCATAATGGGTATATTAATCAAGGTTAGCTTTCTCTCTGCAATGAATGTCTATGTGTGTATATTTCACAACAATAATCTGTAAAAAGAATGGCCTAAAGCCAGTTGTGACTTTCCAATGAGAGAAGACCCACTTAATAATAGAAACTTGTTAAGTCATAGAATCATAGAGCTGGACGAGATCACAGGGGCCATCCAGCCCAACCCCCTGCCATGCCATGCAGGAACCCACATCAAAGCACTCCCAACAGGTAGCCATTCAGCCTCTGCTTAAAAACCTCCAAAGAGGAATCAAGACCTAGGTAAGTTCTATTTATTCAGTGGATCTACTCATGTTGGGACTAACAACTAGATTTATATCTACAGTCTTTGTTTTGGATTTTACAGGAGAGTGCTCAAGCTAGTTATTTTCCTAGTTCAGGAATAGCTACTTCCATTTCAGCAAGCGCTTACTGGAGAAATCTGCTATGTGCATTCCATATCTTTGGTTAGAGCACGCATCAATCACGATGATTACAACGCATGCATATATGGATGTTACATGTGCAATTTCCTGTCCATTGCTGAAGTCAAAGTAATGGGCATTCTCCCTTTCCCTTTTGCTGAAGTCAAAGGGACGGTATCCAAATTATTCATTTTAAATCCAGCACTCCTAATAATTATCCCATTTTGTTTACACCTTAGTTACATGATCAAACTACTTTGTAGCACATTCAAAATAGGAATGAATATGTATAACCCCCAGTACGTTACCCAAGGGATGCTAAAAGTGGCTTGAGCAATAGTACAGTTTCATGTAATTAATGCAACTCACATTTTCATCATATAATTCTCAGCAGGTGAAGTGGCCCTTAATCACCACTTAATTCTTAGGAGAAGCCAATGAAAATGATAGGCATGGGAAAGTGTGGTACCTAATTATTGCAAATGTTTAACATTTTCAGATTTAAGATTTTCATGTTTGAAAATGTTTAATATTTTCAGATTTAAGATTGTCAGGTCTGAAGCACTGCTTAAAGGAGAACAGATGGAGACAGAACATAGAACAATGGCTTAAGAATGAAATCCCGCCTATTTAATTTAAGCATTCTGAAAAAACCTCTTAAGTGCAAGGATGATTGACTGAGGTCTCAGGTCCTAATATCAATGTTTTAATTAGGTTTTAAACAAGGGAGGAGGCTGGGCTAGCTGATTCTCTATTCCAGTCTGTCTTTATAATCCTGTTTTATAGATCAGAGGAATTTCTCCAGGTCTGGACATTCCAAATCGGCTGGTCTTGTTTGCAGAATGCTACCAACAGATCAACAATTTACTACTCTTCCATTTTTTGAGGATTATTATTATTATTATTAGTAAATTTATATCCTATTTTCTCTTCCACGAATTATTTCCAGACTTAACCTACAACAATCTACCTGAGTAGTTTCCATCAGATTTCTCTTCCTTCTCCTTATATAAGGAGCCAAGGACCTCATTATGAATCTGTCTGCAGGTAAGAACCCTCCAGGCTGCTGCTTGCAGAGGCCCAATTGTTGGTTACATAGGAATGGTCTTTCTCTTGTGCCACTCCACAATTATGGAATTGTGTCCTACTCTCTTGACTTTAAAGAGAAACACACCTCTTTAACTCAACTTTTCATGTAGGGCAATATGTTTTTAACTGCTTTTTATAGACTTCTTCTGGCTTTTACGGTTTTTAGAATTTTATTTTAAAGTTCTTACGTACCACTGGAGATTTTGGCAAAAAGGTAAATATTAATAATAATATAAGATAAACTTTTTAAGTCCTTCCCTCAGATTGGTAAAACATGGCATACTGGAGACACATGATGTAAAAGAGTTTTGATGCCATGGTGCAAACAATCACACTGAAATTTCATTTCATTTCATTTCATTTCATATTTTATTTTATTTTATTTTATTTTATTTTATTTTATTTTATTTTATTTTGCGCTGTGCTTCATTCAGGTCCACAAGCCCCTGTGCCCACTGATAACCTGAACAAAACAAAGGGTAAACAAACATAAGTTTCTGGCAAGTTGCACATGGATCAGTACCTGAATTGATTTATGTTTCTTATTCTGGCCAACCTATGCACATAGTGCCTGGTCACAGTTTAGGCTGCAATTCTGTATATATTCACCTATGGGTAAGTCCTGTTGAACTCAGTGGAGGGTTACTTTTGAACAGGCACAATTACATAGCATTGTCTTCTCCTGTGCTCTACTGCAAAACTGAAATGAAACCACTTTCTCTCTCAGCTCTCCCCAACTTTTAACATCTAGCCTGACAAAAAGTTCTAGCGGACACAAAATTTTGTAACATTTGTCTGCTATAGTGCCCAACTTGGGTCCCTCTCCATGAATTAACAGAATCTAACCTTGTTTTTGTCTGTCAACCTGTAATTTCATTTACAAAAAAAAGTGCATACAGTGAGAAACAATAAGAGGAACAAGATTCAACAATGCTGTAAAATATTACACATGTTTTTAAATCTAATGCTCAGATTAAGCAAAGTACTTTTTGGGATCGGTTTGTGATTGCTATAATTTTATGGCTATAATTTTTTAAAAAGCAGAAAAATTGTGCAATACACAATATTACCTCATGGTGGGGATACAGATCTACATGAATGCAACATACAAACTGACTAGGCTTTTGACAGCCAAGCATCACACAGTTTTAAGGCTGATTCACAGAGACATTTCAGTCAATGGCAACTGCATTTAATCAGGCACTGTGGTGGCTTCAAATCACATCAAGTGATGCTTTCAAGATCATTCCCCAAAACCAACACAGGCTAAGTTCAATTCACAGCTCATATCTATCTGGCCATAATCTAAGTCAGGTGAAACAAAAGCTTCACACAGTTTTAAGGGCTGATTCGCAGGCTAGTGAAAAGCCAGAGTTTGGAAGTAATGCATTACAAGTAATGGCACAGTTCTTCTGGGGGAAATCACACACTTTACCATTAAAGCTAATGCATGTTGGTGAAGATGTGTGTATGTGATACTCTCTTGTTATTCCTAAAATAATGCATTTTTACCATCTGTTGGCATGCATCTTGTACTTATAGTATAGAATGATACTGTAGTTCAAAGGAGCATGCCTGAGACATCAGATCTGGCCCTGTGACATAAACCTTAGTTACCTCCCAGTTGAATTACTGTAACGCACTGTATCTGGGGCTATCTTTGAAGAGTGTTCAGAAACTTCAACTAGTCCAAAGAGCCACAGCCAGAATGCTAATTGCGGCTGGCTACAGGGATCAAGCAGCTCCTTTGTTTCAGCAGCTCCACTGACTGTCAGTGCATTTCAGGGCACAATTAAAAGTGCTGGTTATGACCTTTAATGCCCTACAAGACTCAGGTCCAGGTTATTTGAAGACTGTATTCTCCCTTACAAACCAGCCCATGCTTTCAATCTGCGGGGAGGCCCTTTTCTTTGTCCTACCAGCCTCACAGGTATATCTGGGAACACAGAAGAGGCCTTCTCAGTGGCTGCCCTCAGGCTCTGGAATTCTCTTCCCAGATAAGTCACACGGGCACCCTCCCTTCTTTCTATTCAACAAGTAAAGACTTTTTCTATTTCTATATGCCTTTGATGAATGACTACATAAGGCATGTCTTACACAATGTGCTGGATGTTGCTAATTGTTGTGCTGGGGTGTGTATGTGTGTGTTCAATCATGTACGTTTTAATTTTTTTATTGTTTAATCTTGTTTTACTTTTGTACCTTGGGAATTTTTAACAATGTCTTTTTTTAATTGCTGTAAACTGCTTTGAGTCTCAGTGTGGGAAAAAGGCAGAATAGAAATAGTAATAGCAGCAGCAGCAGCAGCAGCAGAGAATTCTAGGTTCTTCACCAAACTTCCCAACCTGGGTTTCTACAGCATGCAACCATGACAGTTCACGTTGTGTATAATTGCTATTAGCTATATAGGGTAGCTATGCTCTGAGAGACTAGACAACCTTCTTCTCTAAAAAAAAAAAGGACTGAGGCAGAACTATACCTTTGCCCACAGTCTTTGGTTCATCAGCTCATCTGCCCTCAGCTCTCCCATATCTCATCTTCCCTCAGATAACTTTGCCCTTTCACCATTGGTTTCTTTTGTGGTAGAATTGTTTCAGTGGGATGTCTCTTTCTGTCTTTCTTTCCTTCGTTCTTTCCTGATGGTAAGATGGGTTCAACAACAGAACAGACACCCCAGAAGGTGGTGGAATTCCTTCACTAGAGATTTTTAGAGACAGGTTAGATGGCTATTCCACAGGTAGGTTTTACCACTGGATTTCTGCATTAAGCAGTAGATTGGACTAAATGGTTCTTAGGGTTTCTTTAAGCTCTACAACTCTTTCCTCAAAATCTACTTCTCCCAGAAACTCTTAATTTTGCTTCAGTTCCCAGGCCTTTCTGTCAGAAAGCCTTCAATACTCTTTCCCAGTTTATCCTTTCCCTTTCCTTCCACTGCTTCAGAGGTGGGTAAAGACTGTTGTTGTTTCTGACTTATAGAGACTCTAAAGTGAACCTATCCTGGGTTCTTCTTGACAAGATGTGTTCAGAGGTGGTTTACCATTGCCTTCCTCTAGTGATGTGTCCTCTGAGATTGAGAGTGTGTGACCTCCAGATATTGTTGGACTACAACTCTGTTCAACCCTAATCACACAGCTAACAGTAAGGGGTAATAGCAGATTACAGTTGGATTGCCACAAGTGGCCCAGTCCTGTTCAGTTGTTTTCCCTGTGTCAGATTTTATCCTGGAAAGTCTCTGGAACTTTTACTCTTCAACTGCTAACTAAGTGTCATGAATCTTGATGCTGCGTGACTGTGTGTTTCTTGTTAACTCCATGATCCTATCACAGGGTTTTCTTGGTAAGATTTATTCAGAGGAGGTTTGTCATCACCTTTCTCTTAGGCTGACACAGTGTCTCCTTGGCTAAGCAAGGATCTGAACCCTGGTTTCCCAGTGTCCTAGTCCAACATGCAAGCCACTACTCTCTAGCAGTTCCCCAAAATGGGGTTTTCTTGACAGAATTTATTCACAGAAAGTTTGCCATTACCTTCCTCTAAGTTGCAGAGAGTGTGATTTGCACACGGTGATCCACTGAGGCCATTTCTGCATGACATTGCTCCCGCGCATCATCCTGTTGCAGTCCCGGCAGTGCCTCTGCCAAGAAGGGAGTGCGCCAGGAAAGCTCTCCTCTGCACCTCATTGGCTCCCTGTAAAAGGGAGTGCTGTGGCCCCACCTCTTCTCTCTGCAGCACAGCTGGGCAGTTTCCATTGCTGTGTTGGGGAAGGAAGCATTGCCAGTACACTTCTGGCCCTTCCATGTGGCTGGGAAGGGCAAAAGCACCACCCAATGGCAGGCACAAAATGGATTTTTTCCATTTTGTAAATACCGTATGTGTGTGTCACCTGGGGACAAGTGACAGTGATGGGCAGGCGATGACGTCATGTGGATGCACAACCAGCCGACTGCTGCCATCCTGGCCCCACAGTGGCACAACACCGTCAAGCAGATATGGCCTGAGTTTCCTTGGCCAAGTGAAGATTGAAACCCTGGTTTCCTGAATTCCTAGTCCAACACTCAAACCACTATGGCAGGATCAATTCAGAGACTTGCCATTATCTTCCTCTAAGGTAGTGTGACTTTGCTCAAGTCACTTAGGGGGTTTCCATGGCTCAAGGATTTGCACCCTTCTCTCCTGGAGTCATAGTCCAACATTTAATCCATGCATGTGTGGGTGGCCTTCAGTTATCAGTAGTAAGACTTCATCCCTCAGTTCCTTATTAATTTCTGTTGTCATGACTGCTACCCTCCGTTTTCACACAGATTATTCCCAATTTCTGAGACTTTCTATAATTCTTCCACTGCAGTCCTTACTGTATTGTTCACACTATGCAAAGAAATCACATGTTCTAACCACAATTTATTCAAATTACATATCTTAATATTCTTGCTTAAGTCAAAACAGCACTATCACAATCATTACTAAGTAACACGCCAATCCTAACTTTTTGCAGATTGATGCATTATTAAGTGATGCCTCAATCCTAACTACTTGCAGGCTGTGGACTCAATTTGAAAAAAAAATGCCTCCCAGGGCTATTTTTGCAGCCTCAACTCCCCAGCTTTTAATTTTGTTAAAATTAAGCATGTTTTGGGTTTTTTGTACTTTTCCACCAAAATTTGGTTGTTCAACTAGGAAAAGACTGTTTAGTGTAAGCATTTCCTAGTTGTTTTAATGGGTTTTTCTTTTTCCCACTGAGTAACAAACTCAGTTCCTGGATCTGCCAAAGTTTCTCACCCTTACTGTAGGACAGATACACACAAGACTGGGAGCATCCACTTGTCAGCACAGGCAGAACTTGAATCTTTATCATATGTTTTAAGCAGCATGCACTTTTCTTGGAAGACAGCTCTAAAGCTTCAAGAGGGATCATAGGTCAGTGATAGGGCACATAATATGGTTGCAGAATCACAGGTCTCTGACATCCCCACCAAATGGTTCACAGAACAGGTGATGGGAAGGACTTCTCCTTGGGATGCTGGAGAGCTATTGCCAGTCAGAACAGATAGCACTGGACTAGGTGGACAAATAGGCTGTCCTGAAATAAGGTACTTCTTATGACTTATGATCCAAGGTCATCACTTGATAAGGCCAGTACTATGTGGAGGTTAGGCTACCTTTCTCGTGAGATGGCACTGGGAAAACAGTCCTCCTGCATATTTTTCGAACTTCAGTTTCCAGAAGCCCAAGCTAACATGGCCAATGGTAAGGGACTGCAAGATAATGCAATCCAAAAGAGGTTCCCCATCTCTACAACAAGATGCAACCCACAGCTGCAGGAGGGGCTCATTAAAAGAATCTAATGTCAAGCCAAGGTGCCAGGAAGAAATTTCTGTGAAAATCCTTAACTTTGGCTTTTTTCCAACAAGTATCCTGAGATTCCACCCAGATGAGTGCAGCCTATGTCATAGTTTTAATATTTAGCAGTGAACAATATTATTATCAATATTATCAATGTTATTACAAGGGTGATAACGCAGATTAGAAGTTTTCCTTTCCAGCATCATGTCCTCAACTTACTCATTTTTCTCAATTAGTGGAACATCTGGAGCCTAAAGCAATTGAGTACAAGAAGTCCACTAACTGTCTGTAAGAGACTATGTGAAATAATGCTCTGGAACACAGCTTCTTAAGCTGTCTGATGCAGAAAAACTGGCAGGATTTTCCCCCCAGTGTGCCAGAGACCACCATCATATTTGTATCCATTGACTACAATTGTTTCTTTCTTTCCTGGAAACTTGTTATAGACTAGCTATCAACATCTCACAGATTGACAGCAGTCCACAGTCCACTTTGAGAAGCACTGCTCTAGAAAACATCCCATTGACAAACCTGGATTGGTCTTTATATGTTGTTGCTGATCACAACTACCCCTCATGGAATGTACACTCAGGCAACCCTGCAACCCAGTTTGAACTTGCCTCTTCCTTACATATTTTTGAAGGCATTTAACCACAGCATCACCAACCTAGGTGTCTGAGCTGCTTGGGCAAGCAGAAGAGGCATGCGCTTACAGGCCTGGAAGGAAGACAAGCAGCACTTTGAGAACTGCCTCAATGAACCAGTGATGCTTGAGCACTGGGCAATGCAAAGCAAAGCCTCTTCTAAGCTCGGAAAGACACTATAAACTTCTCTCTGTAGATCTTTTAGAGGTAATTCTTGCACAGGACCAATCAGTATATAGGTTTTTTGGCCCTCTCTGGCAAGATAATACTTTACCTGTAAGAACAATCCACATATAGGGAGGAATAAGTAAACGGCAGGTTTTTGTCTTCTTGTTTTTTTCGGTAGGCTAGGTTAGGAGACATCTACAGGAGGATCCCGCTGAGACTTGTGAAGAAGGATCTGAGATTCTGGCAAGAGTGCCTGGAAATCTTACATGTGTTGTGTCAGATTTGGTCAAGTATGTGTTATGCTTCATTAATCTCTCTTTTCTGAAGGATGTGACATGAGAGTTTCTCTCTTCAGCTTTGTACGAAGTCCCTATGTCACTGATTGGTGGTCCTAAATTGCCTCTGTCCTGTTTCTTGAACGTTTCATTTTGTTAAGATCTAAGCTAATATACATTATTCTTTTGCATCTCTTTTGCAACAGAGCAATCAAGGGCACAGTAAGCTTCCAATTAAAACTGATTTTGCTTGACAATCACTGCTTTCTTTTAATTTTAAAAAAAATCTAGTTCTCATGGGCATATATAAAAGCTTTACAATGTGTAATGCCCCAAGTATATTGCCCAACCTGGTGCCCTCTAACTGTGATGGCTTATAGATCATCATCCCAGGAATGCACTAGCTGTGCTTGCTGGGGACAATGGGAGCTACATTCTAACACACCCATAGGGCAGCTGCTTAGAGAAGGATGGTGTAGAATTTCATGAAGCTGAAAAAAACTAAAAGGTATCTTAAGTAATATTTCTGGCAGGTTATCCATTTCTTGAACTAGCATTCCCCCCTTTCTCATTGTTTCCCTGTGCTAAGAAAATAGGTTAGCCTTGCCTCCGTAAACATATTAATCCACACAGTACTGTCAGATGGAAAAGTCAATGCAAGAGGATTTTCCTGCCCACTGTCTTGGACTACAGATGGGTTGGAAATAAAAACAAATGTTAAGCAAATAAGGTACTGTTTATGTTAAGAGGCAAGGGCTAACATTAAATGTTGGCATTTATCTACATATAGTAGATAAAACTATCCACTAAAGCCCCAAGTTCCAGTTTTGGGAGAAAGACAGGATATAAATTTAAAATATACATAAAGGTCTGCATTAACTTCACTTCACTTCCATTGCATTGACTCAGAGCCCCCCATATGTCTGAGGCTACTATAGTTCCCATCCTCCCTGAAAACTGGTCATCCTGACTGCGGGTAAAGGGAGCTGTTATCCAGTTCAGCTTGAAGCTAGAGAAGGGTGATTTGTTTGTTTGGATTAGGCCCATTCTTTAACTGCTCAGTCTTCCTAATAAATGTTTTGCAACCCATTCTGCAGCAGACTGAATATTCTTTGTGACCCAACTGTGGAATGAAATTCTTCTCTGCTCTAAATTACAAGCATTCTTGTTGTGATAATCACATGGCTGTTCAGTTGGAATAAAGAAGGAGTGACTCTTAGCCCTTCCTATGTACTCATCTTCATGGATAAGAAGCACTTATAACTCAATAGAATACTGGGGTGCCTGTTTTGGGAACTCCTTAGACCAGATATATGCCTGAGGCCTGTTCCTTTCTAGGCAGAACAAAAACCAACAACAACAAAATAGTTTTCTATTAAAGAGGTTCATGTGATACTGATGTTTGCATTATCATGAACCTATGTCATTTAGAGCCTAACTAGAATTTCAGTCACATGTGGTCTCTTACACATCCAGAATTGTATGTCTCAATATCCAGAAATACGTGCTTCAGTCTTGCCCAACTGCAGTGGCTCAAACCCAATGCCATATTTCCACTGACAGAAGCAGTAGAAATTTTGTTAGTGGAATGGGGGATTTACCAATGCCGTTCTTCCATGCCTTCAACAGGATTTTCTTCCTCTCCCCTCCTTTTCCATAACCCACCTGAAAAGTACACCCTGGAGGCTCTTCTATTTTCTGAAGCACATGTAAAGAGAGTAGGGGGAGGCACAGGAGCTCTGAAGGAATAGGAATTCTCTCTTCCTCTTTCTGCTGAGGGAACTGTTTCTACCAATGAACATAAACCAAGACTCCATGATTGGATATCCTTGTTTTTGTGTTTTAATACAGAGGCTCTTCCCTGCCCACCTCAGCAACAGAACTGGATTACTAACTCTGTGGAACTGGCACCCATTGATCATGCCCTATTCTGGAGACTTTATCACCTGCCTTTCAGACAGTGTTCAGTCTTCATGCTGTTTCATATTTATTTTCTTGTGTGACTGAATTTATGGTTCGCTCCCACCTCCAGCCTTAAGGATGTTCCTGAACTTCATCTGGAGAGATTCAGGAACAATGGTACAAGCTACTGCCTAGGACTGTGTAAAGAGGCAGAGAAGGCTAAACTGATAAGCTCCTCTAACAAATAAAAGAAAGTGCAGTTAGAAACAGCCACTCCTGTTTGTTCATATATATAAACATAGGCACACTTATTCCTCAGATGGGTGAATTTGGGAATTATATATTATTCCCCCAAACGGCTCAGTTTAGTATGCTTAAAGGGCAAAAAAAGCTTGCAAATACAAACCTTTAACCAGCTCTTTCCCTCATAGTGAATTTGAATTATCCTCCCCCCATACTATCTGCCACAGGCTACCTTGAGGAATGCTAATTGCCTGGAGGGATTATTTGTTTTAGGTGAATAATTAACTACAAGACTTTGAGAGAGGGGATGTCAAATTTTCAACAACAGGTAAGTGACTCTACTGGCAAACCTAATGGTAATTGAACCGTGTGATTCCATGCATTTTAGGAATCTGAGGCCACAAAATATTTTAGAAATATTTTTGTGGACTAACATTCCCATCCTCCCCTAGTCAGGCTGATCATGCTGGTTGAGGGATTCTGGGAGTTACAGTCCCCCAAAAGTAACATTTCTAGGCTCTGCGCTAAAACCTATGGACACTGAGGATCTCGCTGAACTTTTCTGTTCAAAGACATGTGCTTGATTGTTTAGTCACCACAGCATTACTGACAAGTTCTTCACTGTTTGCATTCTGAAATATACTCAAGTAAGGCAGGAAACAGAACACAGCAGCCCATTTCATTCCCCCCACCCACCCAGTTTTTAGCTGCAAACATTCTTTAAAGGAGTCAGAGAGAAACATTTGCCACAGACTGCAGCTAAAAGGACTACAGGAAAGCTTCAAGAACAGAATGAAGGGATTTCTACATCCGCTTCAATGTGTTGATGGCAGACAACCTCCTCACTTCCCACTCAGGCCCTCTTTACAAAGAAATGCTGAAGTAAAGGCCTACAACAAGCCAATGCACCAAAGTTACAATAAGGTGAGCATAAGAGATTTACTTACATGAGGATTAATGCATGGAAGTTTTTCTTCGCTAAAGGAGCAGCTGGGAAGTGCTCTGCTGTTTAGCTTATGCAAAATACACAAAGCAGCTATTTGTGTTTGTTCGAAGTTATGGGAGGTGGGCCGTGCATCCTGGCACATAGAGAACGAAGCCAACATGCATGCATCATCTCTTACTCACACCCACTGGTACTTCCTAGCATGAGGGACAAATTTGCATAAGACCTCATCTGAAGCCAGTGATAACAGCTGAATAGAAGGGCAGGGTACAAGGGCTTGGGTAGGTTATAAGTCAACCAAGATGAGGACCACACAGTCAGTGAATACAAACAGCCAAAGGTGCCAGGAAATTCATAAACAGAGGAGAAATGCATTTAGAGGTTAAGAAGATACCCGTGACCCACCACATCAATGGAAAGAGGGTCACACAAAACCCCAGTCTCCTCTACTACATGTAGGGAATTCTCTTTTGGTATATTTTTGAACTCTTTTTTTTTAATGGAAAAGGATTCAAGCATACAAACCATCCCAGTAGATTTCTGAAGAGGCACAGATCAGAATTCACACTGAATCCATCAAAAAAAAAGAAAGAAAAAAACATCAAGAGAACTGAACTGCACAGCTTGCTTTATCAGCTTGATCATGAAGAGAACAAATGATCAAGACTCACCAAGCTCTGTTCTTGTCTTTGCCAATTTCTGCAACCAGAATTGGGGCAAGCCTATTTCTCTCATGTTGCCATTGTCTGTGCTCTCTCAATGGCAGGCTGTAAGGACAACATTTATGACTCCCAGTTGCACTGAAGTTAGAAAGAAGATGGCTCTTAAGAAACGCTGCATATTATTTCTGTTATGTTCACTACAGCTGTATGAGTCACATCAGGCTTCCCCCCCCCCAGAGTTATTATATTAGGAACAATCCCTGGGAAGATTTTGTTTCCAGAAAGGGGGAAAAATTGGCTGAATTAATCTGATTCCCATGTGTTCTGCATGATTTTATAAAGGAAACTGCCTCTAGTTCTGAAGACTAAATTCCCATAAGTACCAAGAATGGCTTCTTCCAACTTCAACTGATTCATGCATACAACGAGCTTCGAAAAGTATTCTTTTTACTACAACTCCCAGAGGCCACTAACTGGAGATTCTGCAAGCTGTTTTTCAAAAGAAAGTTTTCCATATTCTCCTTTGTATACAAACTCTTTTGTGGCAGAATTGCTACTTGTCCAGGAATACCTTGGAAGCCTTTTCTTGCCTCCTTCTCAGCTGGTGGTAATGGTTTTCAGATGAACAGACATTTAAATGTTGGATACCATCCCAGGATGGGTATAGCAAGCACATGTATTCATGATCACCTGGCAGACTAAAAACTAGAAGTTAAAAGTCAAGCTGTTAAGAACATCTGAACAGGACAGCATGCTACCTGTCCTCACCACAATGCAGAAGCCTAGAAGAAAAAGTAATAGAAATCCATATAACTTGTACCCTGTGTTAAACAACAGCAGAACGTGGTGTTGACTGAAGACATTTTGCTACCTGATATGGAGCCCAAAAGCCCTTCCTCTCCCCACTAAGGCCATGCCTTTTACTTGTTTCTTACATCACTCTAACATGTCTTCTTAATTTGCCCTATTTGTACCATTTCATGCAAGTTATTCGACCCCACTGTACCCAGTGATGATCCTGTTTATACCTGTCAGGTACACATATAACAATACAAGTCTCTTTTTTCAAATCCACCATATATGGCACAATAGCCTAGTCTTCCCCTACATAGCATCCTAGTGGCCACTTCTCAAGCATCTTCTAGATGAAAATGTTGAAATTCCTGCCTCCATGGGATTTTGTGCACTAGAATTAAACAGGAAATGTTTGCTCAGCATTCATGCCTTTGGGGTTTGTTAAAAATATTTATAGCCCATCTACTTCGATGTATTTGGGAGCACAGCCATCCTGGTAGAAGACAAGTTCATTCCCCACACACACCCTGGTTGCCTCTGCAATTGTGAAAAGATTATCTTCTTGTCCAAAGCAAGGAGAGAGAAGAAGTAACACAATCACACAAGAAGGATTCTTCCTGACATCAATGTTGTGTTTCAGAATTAGCAACAGTCTCCTGCAACAGCATTGATACCTCTCAGACCAGTTGACTTTGCCAGAGATCTACAGGTTTAGGCTAATCTGTGAAGAAGCATCAATCACTCAAAGAAGAGTAGAAGAAATTGTTCCTGTCCTAATTTAGGCTGGTGATCTCTTTGTTCTACAGAGTAGCGTCACCAAAAAACAATTCAGTCCTGATGCTATTGGATGGAGAAAAGAAATAACCTTCAAACCCCATTTTGAAAGTCAAGGTGTTTATGCCTGCCTATATTAGCAGTGTACATATTACATTGTTGTTATTATTGGCTGACAGTCACAAAAGCACCAGTTTTCTTGCAGACCAGATGCAACTTTCTTTTAGGTCATGTTCAAATGGGGCACACAGTGTTATTTTCCCGGCTTGCCTAGAAACAAAGCACATTTTGCTTTCTGACAAGTTAAGATCTAACCTTCTGGAAGGTTCTGCCAAACCAAGCACTAATGCTTTAGATTAAAATATCACCATTTCCCTTGAAACTCTCAATCCAAGTGTTCAGGGCTTGGCTAAATATGTTGCCTCAGTACCCACCATCATCATTAAGTTTGTACCCTGGCTGAAAACTTGAAAATCACCAGACATCCCACATGAAAAATTAAGTACCGGATGGTACAAAAGGTGTTCATTTTCATGCACTGAGTAGAGACCCCATTTCTCAATCCTCTCTTTCCCTGCTGCCATTCAGAGATGGGCCAGAAGCCAAGTCTATGCTGCTAAGCTTGTTTTTCTATTTAAAGTGTTCATTTTTATTAATAACCCTTTAATGACTGCACACTAGCACTGTAGGAGTTGTATTTCCATGTTATGTCATTGGAAGCTATTATGTATTTAATTCCTGTGCCCACAAATCCATATGGAGATCATTAAACACATATAGCACAGCATTTTTTTAAAAAAACTCTGCCCCACAAAGCCCTCACAAAAATAATAATTCCAAGCTCCCATCCAAGGTCATGGGAAAGTGAAAAAGGAAAGGAGGGGAATCTTAACTTTACATTCCTTGAAAGCCAGAAGCAAGTTTAATATAGGCCTTCCCTCTTTGTCTTAAACTAATTTGGAAATTGTAAAATTCAAAATTTGAATATATACACAAATCAGATATTACGCTTCAATCAATTTCTAGTGAAAATCACGTTTGCTGTTTTCACCCCTTGCTCAAAACCTACCTCCATGGTAGCTGTTCTAGTTTCAGATTGTCTGTTAGTGGGAAGTTAGGAGTCTGGAATCTGTCTCTGTTCACCCTCTATGGTCCTTCCTTGAACTATACAAAAGCAATAAAATGACATCTAGTCTGGTATAATGGTTTGAGTGTTGGACTATATGTCTGAAAACGAGGGTTAAAATCCCCACTTGGCCATGGAAACCTACTGAGTGACCTAAAAAAAAAGTCATACTCTCTCAGCCTCTGAAGGAGTCAAAGGCAACTCCCTCCGAACAAATCTTGCCAAGAAAGCCCTGTGGTAGGATTACTGTAGTGTCCCCATAAGTTGGAAAAAAATTGGAAGGCACACAACAACAACAAAACCTCCTTGCTTCCCATGGCTTATGGGCAGTTTCCTCCAAAACCATGGCTTAGGTCAATAAATAAATGAGTGGCCTTGTTGATGATATTGGCAGGCAACACAGGGAAATTGTGGGAAAGGGAAGTGGTGACAACCACAGCTGAGCACATAGATTTGAGCTAGAGGTACCAGGTAGCTAGGGTTTGGGCACTGAGTAAGGTAGAGATGCCTCACTAAATGACTAACCCCAGTACTCTGTATTGTAGAACCATGAAAGGTGAAGTAGTATGAAACTGATGTGATAGTGCAAAGTAGATACATTGTTTGGTTGACAAAATACATACAGCCAAAAGTGAAAATTTATAAAACATCAGTGGTGCAATAATCCATAAAGCAAAGAAGTACACAAAATGTTTTTGCAACTCCTTCTATGCAAAATACGGAACATGCTTCCAAATACATCTTAAATATCACATGGCATCACCGTAGAATTTATATGTTCAGAGAGATTAGGGTGTATTTTATATCCGCTCCCACAGATTCCTCCCTCAATGCTCCCCCCGTCTATCTCTCTGTCTCTGTCTCTCTCACACACACACACACACACACATATGCACACGCACATGCACACAAGCTCTGAGGCTCTTGGTTACTGAGATTGCAACAACAGTAATGGTAAAACTATCCATGAAATGAGAAAAACACATTGGGAGACCAGGAGATTTATCCCATAAAATGAAGCTAGAAAACCATTTCCTTCCTCCAGAAAAACAAAAGCACAAACTAGCAGCAGAGTCTGTTTCCCATGCTCTGCCAGTACCATATAGCCTTCTTCACCAAAATGGCTTTTCTGTCCCTACTGGGATGGGGCAAGCGTTGTACTCCTGGAACCTGTACTCCTATTCCATTTCAGCTATTACTTTTTAACCACTTGTGCTACCTCCTTAATGAATTCATAAACCACTCAGTGGTTGAAATTCTTATAGTTGTAATGCCCTTTCTTGAGCAACACTCTTAAAGTTAAACCAGGTATTATCCTGCCTCAAGAAGGGCTGGGGAAAATAACTTCTTTACATGTGTGCCTCAATATGTATCCTCATTCCATGATCTGTGTTTTCCCCTTCCCCCTTTTATCACCCTTTGGAGAAGACACAATTTAGAATGATATTAGGATCATCACTGAACAACAAAGACTTGATCTCTGCAATGTGATCAACGTGAGAACAATGGAAGCTTTTCTTTTATGCTTCTGGGCAGTTTGAAGGGAGTATGTGGGAGAGGAGCTGTGATATTCCTACCATGCAGTGTCAGCCGGAATGAATAGCAGATTAAAGGCCTCACCCATAAAGACATGTGCCTGCATGCAAGTGTGTGCATATCCATCTGCACATTCAAATCTTAAAATCTTAAAATGTACTGTCAATTGTAAAATTTAGCTTATTAAAGTAGATAAAGCATTCTCCTCATTCCCTATCTTTTGATTAAACCACCACAAGTGACTCAAGAACGGTAAAGGGGGAAGGAGAAAACTCACCATACTTTATCTTTTATGTATATTCAAATTTAGTCTGTATAAGTGTTTTAGGTCCTAATAATTAGAGGTACATAGCTCAGATGTGGCAGATTCTTCTTGAACGAAGTAATGAATAATTTTAGCACTTTTCTTCTCACTTGAAGAAAGCCTCCAGAAATCGTGCAATTTTTGAAGACTACTCCTAGTTTAGAACAATTTTTGTGGAATATTCACACGTGACCTTTTTTGTGCAGAAGATATTGTTTCCTGCACAAAATGACCAAGTGGAAATTTTGCATAGATTCTCAGCAGGATTGCCTGACATTCAAGAAACTTTTTTTTTGTATTTTTCAACTATTTTGGAATATTCTTCCCATCCCTAGAAAAGTCTGATGTTAAAGAATGGTATCCTTGTGAGCAATTCACAGTCGTTTAACTGGCCTTCAACTATGGTTCAGAATCATTTCAATGGTAGCATGTGTGTGTATATGGTTGTGCTTTAAAAAGAGCAATGCAAAAATGGAGGGAGGAGAAGCAAAAAGAAAGAGAGCAAGGATATGCCAACATGGTAAATGTATACCAATTACATACTTGTTGAACTGTCATGGTTTCCCCACCTTCTACCCCCCGCCCCATCTTAGGGGCTGTGGGTGTGGAAGACTGTGGAAGAAGGAGAGAAAAAGAGGGGGGAGAAGAGGAAACATAAAGGTGGAATTCTATACATAATTCTCTTGAAATAAGTCCTATTAAATTAATTGGCACCTACTTCTGAAGAGACATGTAAAGGACTGCACTGTTAAAGAAGTGAAACTGGTTTCTCTTCTGCAGAGTGGAATTAAGAGTGCTATGTGATGAAATGTCCACTTTTTTGTAAAGTTGTCCGAAACAGACAATCCTATCAATGTAGCTGTGCTTGTCCTTTAACAGGCTAGTCTTTTAAGAATCTTAAAATTTTTAGTACTGTCCCCTAGTATATCAGTCTCTGCTTCAAAACACTGGATTCCACTCCATAATCCAACAAGTAATTGCTTTTGATTCTTACTTTAAGTATATAGTTTCTTTTGGAAAGTAATAGGTAGGTCAGAGTACCAGCAAGTATCTTCCACTGGTTTCTCGATGATTTTTCAGTCTTTAATTAAAACCCAATGCAATTGGACATATATAATATCCTGTGGTTTGCCACAGTGCATTGAAGTCAGCTTTGCAAGGAATATGCTGAAACCTCTTGAATGTGGGATATAAAACTTACTTTTCTCTTGTAGCTGTTCTTCATTGGCTCAGGCCAGTATGTTTCAGTGACACTATATAACCACAAATGAGAATTTTCAAAGGGATAATGACCTAAATACCCTAAAGGCACTAGATCTTATCTTATCTTGGAAGCTAAGCAGGGTCAGCTCTAGTTAGTACCCAGATGGGAAACAGCTAACGAATACCAGGTGCTATAGGGTGCATTTCAGAGGAAGAAACTGGCAGAACCACCTCTGAGTATTCCTTGCAAAGAAAATCCTACGAAATTCACAGGGTTGCCATAAGTTGACAGGCCACTTGGCAGCTCATACACATATACACAGCTATGTTAGTCTGTTCCAGAAAACCTGCAACGAGTCTTGTGGTACACTTCAAATTCATTTCAACATGAACAATCCACTTCTTCAGATCCATGAAGCATAATTTGAGACTCTGTCCCAAACCATGTACACTGTGCAGATATATGAGAAGCTCTGTGTGCAGATATACGAGAAGCTATCCATACAGGCTCATTTTAAAATGAATGTACTGTTCTTAAACATATCATGAGACTCCTTGGTGTGTATTGGTGTGAATATTGCTAACAGAAATAGAAGGGCTTGAACCCTGATCTCAATTCAAAGCAGCACTTCTTCAGAGCAAATGTTTGTGCAACAGACCTTGAACTTCTTCCCAGGCTTAAAGGATGGTTCCAAATTACCTATATTCCAATTGATATAACAAGGAGGAGGAAGAGGAGGAAAGGAAGCAGTGAAAATGCTGCAACTACCATGGCTGCAACAGCCACTTCAGTTGCATCACCTTATAAGATGCTTTAGGAGTATTGAAAATATTTCACATAATCCTAGTAAACATTCCCCTCTTCCCGTTCTGTTTCTGGGTAACCCGTATGCTTATCCTAATGACCTTGCTGAACGAGTTGATTCCTGGCTTTCCCCTCCCTAACTCTGTGGTCTATGCTTTTAGACTAACTTTCTCATCCACTTCCATGGCTGTTCTTTCAGTCTCTGACAACCAGTCTTTCCTTGACATGATCACAGCCGCAATGGCATTTCCTCTGGTAGCTGAGCTCCCCTGTTCTTAAAAAATAAGGTCTAGGGTTATCTGTGAAATTTCAATTAAATCACAAGCTTTGATAATTCGATAAGCTGCCTGTCATTTTGAGTCAAAACATGAGGTTATTTGATCTGTTGTTTGCATTTCTAGGGGCAGAGTGCATCAAAGACCATCAGTGCAGACAGCCTGAAAGATGAATTGTGTGGTGGTAACTCTACCAAGCAGCTTTTGGACATACTCCCTGCTCATCGAAAAGTGGTTATCTACCATTTTCTTGTGGAGTTTTATCGTTTGGTTATCATTACTCTTTAAAGACTCTGAAAGGCACCATTTATTGCAAGATAAATGAAGATTCAGAAAATAAAGACTGACCAGCATTTTCCTTCAAGCGTACAGATATGGGCTGACTTAGATGTGTATAGAAAGAAGTCCAATGACCTTGAAGCAGCCACCTCTTCTCTTATATGCCATGTTTTCCTTCTTTCCATTCTGATTTAATGCAAATCATCATTTACTGTTTCATCTAAATCAGGCACTGGAGGAAGTTAGGATTGAGAGGGCCATTTTTAGGGCCTACAGACACTGCTCCCACATGCTCCCATCCACAACCCTCCATCTGCCCCTGCCTCTGCCTCCAGGACCACTACCAATCATCTCCCTACTGCTCTCGAGAAAAAAAAAAGAGCATCATTATGGAGACCAGATTAGGGGTGCTGGTGTGAGAGCAGCTTATTGCTGACATTTCAGTTCTGCCACTGCAAAGCATAGTGGCGAAAAAGTCTACCCGATATGGGAATATATTTGATTAGATTCTTGAGGAGACTAGGACAGTGGTTCTTAACTTGGGGTCCGCAGACCCCTGGAGGTCCATGAAGCGCTGCTGCTGGACATCAAAGCTGGACATCATTGCAAACAAGGGAGAAGTTTGGGTGCATGTACACCCCCTTCCACTGTTTCCCTTTACAGCCACACACCCTGCTGCCATGTCCCAACGGTAGGCACAGGTGTGCACCCAAACTGCTCTCTCATTTGCAAACATGGGAGCAGTTTCAGCACCCACATCTCTCCTGCTGCTGTGTCCCTGACAAAAGGGACACTGTGGTAGGCACGTGTGCCTGCCCAAACTATGATTCTGGAGACCAGGGTTTAAATCCCGGCTTGCCATGGAAACCCGCTGGGTGATGTCAGGCAAGTCATATTCTCTCAGCCGCAGAGAAGGGCAACAGGCGCAAACCTTGCCAAGAAAACTCCCATGATAGGTTTGCCTTAGGGTCATCATAAGTCAAAGTCTAAAGGAGAGAGACATGATGGCTAGAAAGAACCTCTCCCATCAGCACCACTTTGTTGTAGTGTGCCTTCAAATCATTTCAGACTTTTGGCAACCCGAAAGTGAGCTTATCACAGTTTTTTTTACAAGATTTGTTCAGGGAGAGTGCCTTTGCCTTCCACTGAGGCTGAGAGAATGTGACCTGCTCAAGTTCACCAAGTGTCTAAGCAGGGATTTGAATCCTAAGCCATTTCCGCACGGTGTATTTGAAACGGTGCAGCCCGTCCTCCAGGGAGGACATCTGCACCTGGGAGCGGACTGGGTACGGACTATTTAACGTAGATCCGCACCTCAGCCTGCTCCAGAACGACCCCAAGTGGTCGTCCAGCATGCTTTTGAAAAACCTGTTTCTTTCAGTTTTTCAAAAGCACGGGTGCGCCCATGCGAGCCTGTTCCCTTGTGCAGATTTGCAGGCTCGCACCAATGCAAGCTTGTGATCTGCTGGAGAAAGGCTTTAGGCCGGTGAGCTTCAATGGTTGGTTGAGACCCTCGACCAACCGGAAGCTGCCATTTTCGAAACCAGAGCAGTGCGGAGCGATGAGCACACACTGCTCTGGAGCAGCCTGGACCGGACTGGGGAGCCATAAGACCCGGTAAGTAGTGGCACGGGGTGATTCCCTCACCCCGTGCGGAAATGGCCCTAGCCTCTGGAATACTAATAAATAAATAAATAAATAAATGTTGCAATATTTAAATCTAAATTTAAATCTTGGGAGTTGTGTTGAATTCAGTCTTGGGGATCCCTAGCAGCAAATTATATTTACAGGGGATCCCTGATAAAGAAAAGGTTAAGAACCACTTGACTAAGAGATATTGGAAAGCTATAAATGGAAGCAATGCAATTCCCACTGTTATCTAAATTAACAAACCATAGCTTTTCTCTGCCCTGAGAAAGAGAATGAAAACTAAGATCAAACTTCAGCTGTGGTCCTAGTAAGCAGTGCAATCAAAAACTCTGGAGATGATTGAACTTAGTGGGAATATTGAGGGTGCATTTAAAACCATGTACTCTAAAATCTTTATATGTAAAAGCATTCTGGCTAGGAATGATAACATAAATTGAATTACATACCATGGCAAAACCTTTCAAGCCTTCAAAGATATAAAATAACTTGCTTGTTTTCAGAAGGGTTTTTTTTTTTTTTTGGAAGTAGGGTATACATGCCTTCAAGTACCCCATCCACCTATGGCAACCTCATGAATCTCATAGAGTTTTCTTAGGCAAGGAATACTCAGAAGTGGTTTTGCCAGTTCCTTCTCTTACAGCAACTGACAGGCATCAGGGTATATAAAGAACCTAAGCTAAACACTACTTTATGGGTTTGTATAATATGTGCAATGCATCCATAATTTAGCAGGCTGTTGCTCTTTATTCAGATACATGGTTCTTTGAAAATTCCATATTTACTTATTTACTTACTTCGGTTCACAGCTGCTCAAACAGTTCCAGACATCTATGGTGGATCATTGCAATTATATCAAGAAAGAGAAAGGTAAGCTGGCCCACAAAATCACTGCAGTGTGCAGGTCCAGGACAGAGGACAGGAGGTGGTCATTTTCCTTTGCTGCAATGTTCTTCTTCTTCCTAGGAACCTCTGCAGCTTTTTGTGGATTTGAGAAGATACGGCCAGTGGTATGGTATGGGGCAATACCCAGTCTCAGGGGGACTGCATACCCTTCATAGCTCAGTGGGGCTCCTCTTACGGGATTTTTTGAGTATAGCTTTACACAGTCATGCCCAGCTCAGGGGCAAGGACCTGCCACATTTATTCTGGCTCCTCAGCAAAAGCCTGTCTGAAATGGGGGACCCTACTAGCAGCACTGCTGTCATCAGCATAGCCTCCTACCTCTCAAGAGCACATAATCCCACCACTGAGGAAGGGTAGTGCCATGGCATGCACTTATTTAGAGCTTTTGACAATTCACTTTCTATCTGTCTACCTCATTTTTCCCTTCTATAAAATAAGTTGTATATTCCCCCCTCCTGACACACATTTGGAAACATTTGTAGAATCCCAAACAAGAAGAATTGCAAACTAAGAAGGAAAAACCCACCATCCCTGCATATGTCTGTTTCCCCAACTGTTTTTCCCTTAAGTTGTTTGTTCCTATTTTTATTGCTCTAACTTTTCTAACTCCTTTTATTCCTCCCCAACACTTATTCCTCAATTACATGGTATTGTGTTCTGGATTAGGGAATATAAATACAACTAAATTTTACAAACATTAGGGAGGGTGGCAGAAGATAACTCCTGTTAGAAATTCAATTTTTAACCCCCCCCCCCAGTTTGATTGTGGAGAGGCAACTGTTACATCCTTACAATCATCTCTGTAAAGCATTTTTTTCTAACCCACCTTAAAATGACAGAGCTGAATCAAAACTCATTAGACTTTATGCAAAGCTTCTCAAGTATTTTCTATATATTTATTTATTAAAGTATTTATATCCTACCCAATAGCTATGGATCTGAGGGTGGCAAACAATAAAATCAGTTTAGAACATTTTAAAAGCACATTAAACTTATAATAATATAAACAATTGGACTTTGCTAATTAAAGTGCTTAAATGTCATATGGACAAATAAACAGAAGGAGAGTAGTGGTCCATCTAACTTTGCATGCCATCTAGTATCTAAATAGCAATTAATATTACTTGTGCTGTTGTTACTGGTGACTTCTGGAGGAAATGCGTGAATATCAGAAAGTAATGAATAGAGTTGATAAACCACATGGCTCAAACATAATGTCAAGCAGTCTGAGATTATAAAAAAGGTTTCTATTCTTTTCTATCTTTGGTAAATCTTACAGCCTCATTAAACAGACTTCAATCTAGTTCAAAAAGGGTTGCCTCAAAGTATATTTGGAACTAAATCAATCTGACATGTCTCTTCCTAGATTACAAAGCAATTTCACAAACACAAAGGAGGCCCACTGTGTGCTGGTCAGGAGTTATCTAGCAAGCAGACACAATAAGTAATTGTTTAAATATATCTGCCTACAGTAGTAACATTCTACAAATACATATACACATATACATACATACATACATACATATATATATACACACACACACACACACACGGCAACAAAACCATTTTGTCCATCATCACCAGCTCAAGTTTGGAGGACAAAGCGCTCTACAGCATCTGGGTCCAGTAGTGGTAACCAGCTACAGCATTATAGTCAGTGCTAGGAGGCTTGAAGCTGCCATTTTACATTTCCCACGATCCTGATATAGTGTAAATCCTGGACACTTGCAGGACATTTAAAATGGTGACCCCAAGCAGCAAGGTATGAGAACCTGGGGCAATGTCCATGTTGCCTGGGTGATTTTAAGTGCTAAAATTTTTTAAAAAGAGGAACTCTTACAAGTTTTGTGGTGGGCCCAGCCTGGGTGCTAGGTCACTGGCAGATGCTTAGGGATACTGTGCAGCAATGGCAGGTTTGCTATCACCGAACAGGGAAGAAGTGGTCTTAGAAAAGATTGCTTCTGAGATTGGGGAGACATTCTGTTTTCTTTTTTAAGCCCTTCCACATCCACACTATATGACAGCTCTGCAAGCAGGTTTACAAAGTTTTTCTTGTTTACTTGAAAGTAGCTACAGGATGCTAGAAGTAGACTTTCCCAAATTAAATTCCTTCCAAAGTGAAGAAAAGTATATTAACTGGAGGGCTAAAACCAAGGTGGGCTTTTTGTGTGTGGGTGTGAAATAGGATGAGGTGGGATAGATTTAGATTAAGAAAAAAAATCACATGAAAGAACACATCTCTTCCAACCCCACTGCTCCTATCAGATTCAAAATGTCCCACTGCCGCTTTAACAAAAACATGAAATTCATCTGGACATCCACAATACATTGTTTGATCCTGCATCCCCTGATAGTTGTTCTGTGGCCACTAGCAAGCAGCTACAACACAAATGAGGCAGAGCAGGAATGGGAATCGTATGGTCCTCCTATTAAACTGAGGACGAACAAACTGCAGCTCTCCAGATGCTGTTGGACTCTGATTCCCAACATTCCCCACCACTGTCTTTGCTAGTTAGGGGTGCTGGGAGTTTAGCTGAACAACATCTGGAGTGCCACATGATTCCCACCCATGAAGCAGAGAGATATTTACACCAGCATTCTAACAACATTAAAAATTATGGGTTGATTTAATTTCACCGATGGATGGGATAGAATATAGCTTATCTGTGCGGGCACAGAAGTTGGCAGTCAAGGTTACTTTTCATCTAAAGACATGGTAATAGTCAGGCTACAGAGCTGGAATTCATTTTACTCTACTCATTTCCATAGCTAAGAGGCAGGCAAAAGGGAAGAGACTGGCTGAAAGGTTGCTTATAAGGCCACTTCAAGATCAGCTGTGAGGCTTGATATCAAACTACATGTAACAGCTGGGAGATGGCATTTGTAAATAATGCATACAATGCCATTATTGGCAAGGTTTCAGTAGAACAGAGGTTAGATTTCTGCTCAGTCTTCAGCGGGATCTGTTCTTTCACTGAGATGGTTTTTGCTTCCTTCCAAAATAAATGATTTTTGGAAATTGTACTTGACACTGATAATTATCAAAGTCCTGCAAATTGTCTTTCTGACCTGTGATTAAGCAGATGCTAAACTGCCAAATTACAGCCCTATTTCCCTGGGATGTAAGAGCTTAAAATAAAGTAACTGTATCCCTATTCGATCCTATAGTGACCTTTAGCTTTCTTCCTCAATAACAAAATTGCAGCAGGATAACAATGGAAAGTAACAATGGAACTCACTCTTTTGGAGGATTTAGGTCTTCTGGTCTGGCCTCAAAGAATCGAAAGACTTCATCACACTGTGAAATGTGAGGAGGAAGCTTCACTAATGCCTGTTACGTAAGAAAGATAAAACCATTACAGAAATAAAGATTTGAAGGCAAAGTAACAAGAATTAAAAGTCCCTTACCCCCGCCATCATTACCATCATCATTTTTTGTTGTTGTTCCAATCAACTCAGAGATTCTAGTAAGGCGGGGAGGGGAAATAACTTGAAACAGGATTGCCCAGAAACTTAAGTACAGATACAACTTAGATGCTGCTGTACTTAGCATATGTGCATCAAAAGTACCACATCCTATCTGGTTTAGGGTGGAAGAACCTATGAATCTACAGATGTTGTTAGATAACAATTCCCACCAAACCTACCCAGCAGAATCAATGCTGAATGATGAAGAGAGCTACAGGCCAAAATCTTCTGGAGAGGCAGCATTCTTTAGCCTCCTGCTGAGTAAACATTTCTTAGGATTAACTGTAGTTCTAAGCCAGCACTAGACTTCCTTTTGTAAAGTTGAGAAGGTTGTGGAAAGCATGTACCTTCACATGGGGGAGTGGGCTGCATGGGCTAGAGGCATGCATGGTTTCCATCATTGGCACTGCAAACACCTTTGTGTTGTCCAATGGCTATTGATTCTTAATGAAGGCATCATTTTACTGCAGAAATGCTGGTGCCTAGTGTTAGCTCCCTTTCAAACAATGTAGTTATAGGCCAAATGTTAGATGTAGTAGTCTCATCTGACAGTTTAGGGAGATATAGAATTCTCTGCCAGAGAACTCTAGTGCCTTACCAGACTACAAAGCCCAACATTCCACAGGATGCAGTCATGACAGTTAAAGTAGAATCATAACATTATGTGAGGGAAGGGGGGAACTGAATTCCAACATCTGGAAAATGAGATGTTGGCTGGTCTTGCTCTACTAGGTCATGCTGTGTCTACCACACTATTAACTATGTTTACTTGAAATGGAAATTCCCATTTGGGTTCCTACTCATACACAGCCAGTGTGAGTAATGAAATCAAAGCTGTACCAAAATAAGCAAAAAAATGAATTGTGCTTGGGCTCAAGCAGTTCTTGGAAAAGTTACATTATTGAACTATAGCTCCTAAAATCCACTAGCCAGCATGGCTACTGTTAACATTAGTCCAAAAAGTAGCTTTTCCAAGCTCTAGGTTTAAGTGATAACATTGATGTTGTATCCTGCCTACTTTCCCACTCATTCAATCCAAAAAGGCCTAGTTATGAAGCTTCCTTGCTACAGTATGTGGAAAACAAAGGTGACTGAAGAAAATGAAGAATCAGTTCAGCAGACAGCTTAAGATTATATGTCCTAAATCCAATTGTTGCTGCCAACTAGAATATACCAACAGGATTAATAAGAATTTGGCAAGTCAACACATATGTAAGTCTACTGGTTCAATGGATCTACTCTAGCTGAGACCAACACTTAGATTTCGCTGAACACTTTTCAACTATAGAAGCAATAACTCTGCCAAAAGAAAGAAGGTTGGTCTTTCTAATACAAAGAAACTGAACCTGTTCTCCGTATTTAAAAGGGAACAAGATCAATTGCTTTGGATCAAAAGTTTTCTGTACTTGCACCACTGCAAATTTAAAGCACTTCCTTTGACATTATAATCTCATTTCCTTTGTAATTTACTTAGAAATTACTTGTTGCAACTTTAGAGTTGACTTTGATCATTTAATTCAATGTAGTTGAAGATGGGCAAAGTGCCTTTTGTACTTCACAATACCTCCAACCCAATTAATTTACTTTAGATTGCTACTTTCCCTGTTCCAAAAGCACTGTAGTGCATCATTTTCTGGGGCCTTGGTTAAGGACTGAGCAAAATGCTTTGATCATTCTTCTGTGCAAAATGATGCCATGGCCACATGACTATATTGGGTACTACAATCATTTAATTTTTTTCTAAAGTAACAAATATTCCATTCCAGTTTCTGAAGGTTGATGTTTATATAGGATATCAAATAGTCACACAAAATCCAAAGCCCACATTGTGTCAATATCTTCACTAAATCAATCAAAAAGCTCAAAATTCATCATGCTAGTGTTCAAAGCCCAATAGCTTCTTTATCAGGAATACAGGATAAAAAAAATCATTCAGGGCAGGAAAAGTGATGGGGTTAGAATCAGAGGTTTGCATCTTGCTTGAAGAGTTTGCCTTCATTCTTGAGGAAGGGTTGATGCAGACAGAAAGCTTAGGCCACAACCTCATGTGATAAGTAGACTTCGAACAAAAGCAGGAAGAGAAATGCAATAAAAATATCCTTTTCCACTGGCAGCCACAAAATGCCCCCTTTTGAGAAATGGGTCTTTCTCTTACTTCATAAGACCAGGATGTCATAGCAAACTATAGTTGGCAATCTAGGGAGTATTCTATTATGCCCAACAGGAAGGGGGAGGAGGACAGGAGTACACATACTGTTCATTTCTTATAATTAAATGGAGAACAAGACATCAGAACAGAAGCTGGTCCGGTGGTTTGTTACTTAAAAAATAAAAACCTCTATAATTTCCCGTAATGCCCCACAGCAAGGCTAGTAAGTTCTGCCTCTGCACAGTATTTTAAATGGCAATCAAGTCAGCAAGTCAGACCACTTCAGCAAGTCAGATGGTCAGACCACAAATACCTTCTGGAGGTATTTCCACACAATAAACAAGTCAACAGATTTTCTCCCCCTGCAATACAGTAAGCCTGATACTGTAGCAATAGCATAGCATGTTGTCTTCATGTAATCAATGGGCCAAAAAAGGAGTATTTTCTGCAGCAAATGATGGCCACAATCATGTTTGATCATGATTCATATTCACTTTGAATCAGATGATATACAGACTCCAGCGCTAGAGAAGAAGAACCCAAAATGTATAAAGGGATTTTTCTAAAAGGAAAACATTTACAAAACTGTACAGTATTGCTCTGAAAGTAAAGAGTACTCTTGTTCATGTTTGCCATTTTTTAAAAGGCTAAACAACTCCTGTAGCATATCAGTGGAGGCAGAGGGAGCACACAGTTTGTAAAGTATTATTTTAAATTTATTTTTAGAAATCTGACAAGCTTTTTTCCTAAAGCTCAGAAAATGGACCGCAGGGACAAAATGTTCATTCATCAACTGGCACCATACTAGGCACTATCAAAAGCACAGATGGTAAACATGAGAAACTCCAGATGTTGGGCCATACGCCTCATCATGCCTTCATCATGGCTAAGCTGGCTAGGGCTGATGGGAGTTGCAGTCGAATAACACATGACAAACACCACATTTTGTCCACCATCAGCCTCAAACTGATTTGCAGTTTTCCTCCTTCCACGGACAAACCTGGAAACTGTAGTTATATTAGGAGCTAAGGATTTCTTCTAATACAACTACAGTTTCTAGGTTTATCTATGGGAAGCGGAACAATTGCAAACAAGCTGGAAATGACTTGAAGGTACACAACAACAACAACAACAACAACAGCAGCAGCAAAGATTTCTCACCATTCTCACTACTATTTCCAGGAAACAAGAAGGAAAGCAGGCAGGAAGGAAGACTGAGACAAAAGGGTGGGAAGAACGTGGCAGTTAAACTAGTTTAAAATAAATAAAGGTTTGTTGCACTGACAGCAGAAAATAATTATTTTTTCCAAGGGAAAGCAAACCAGATAGCACAAGGTCCAGGACGGATATAAGGAACGCACACAATACATGGTAACTACAATGCATTTATTATAATAGAAGACAGCTTAAAAAAACAAGAACAACTCACCACCACCTTATATTAAAATCAATTGAGTCTGCCTTTTCACCTTGTCAGGCTGTACTTTTCTCAAGGCTAATTAGAATGACAGGTGTTTTGTAGGTATGTGTCACTCAAGATGTAAGGTTATAACCTCTAGGAATGTATGGATCAGTCTGCATCAGGTTTGTGTCACATTCATATGAGTAAGTCTGTTTTATCCAATTACTGCATTATTCTGAAATTCTATAATTCATATACTCATATATGAAAGTGTATTTAAAATTTGACTTCAATATCTTTCAACACTGTTTCTAAATTAAAATACATTTTCACTCTAAAATTTATGGTTCTAAACGCAGATATTTTGATACCATTTTTCATATAAGAACAGTGAAGAGGGAAACCAAATTGCCAGACACCTTCTTACATATGCACTGTTCCAGTATTAATATAGATTAGGCTAGTTCGTATCAGAACATTCAAGTGCTGAATTCCTCAGGCTTCTGCAGCACCCACTTCCCTAGAATTAAGCTACATTCCATACAGTCACTGGATCCAAATTTAGGTACATGCAACTAGGCTGGTGAAAATGGCCATCTTCAGACAATCTTCCCTATGGCAACTCTTCCATCCTCCTCAAATGTTACATGGAGGCCTTGTAATCCCTGTTTAAGTGTGCTGTGTCAATGAACAGCCCACATTTTCTCTTCTCTTGGCTTCTCCCCCTCTTTTCTCTTCTTCCCATTCAGCTTTCTACTTGCACCTGCATCTCCAACCCAATTTACAGGGTCACACACTTTGAGGGGTTTGGTAAGGCAGCAGCTATTATTTTGGAGCCAAAAGATGTATTTAAATAACTACAAAAGGCTCATTTATCTCTCCTTGTCAATAAACTGGGTAGAGGCATCTTCCATAAGCAGAACTCTTCTCACCATGGAAAGCAAAATCAGGGAAATCAGCATGAAAAGCTGGACATCTTGTTTTCCTCTGATTTCCATGGAAAACAACAATTGCCGGAGGCACTAACATGTAAATAATTTCCAGGAAACCCAGAGTCTTAATGATTCACTAATTTCATGGAAACCATCTGCAAAAATTTATGCCATTTGTTAAAGTGTCACAAAATCCTTTGTTATTTTTAAGGGGTTGTAAACACAACTATCTTAATGAGGTCTAGTGTGAAGGATTATTCGGAAGCTCAAATGATTGTGACAGTTTGTGACATCAGAAACAGCACTCTGTCTTCAGATCACTGACTAACTCCCAGCTGCTGGACTTGGTGCAACATGCAATCCAGAACATTGGGAAACTTTGGACTGGGTGTAGTACACTGTTTCAATTAGATGGAAAGGGGGGGGGATCTCTGTTGAAAGAGAAGCAACTAATGCAATACAAGAGAGAACAGAAAGAATTTGCTTGCCTTGTCTATGCCTCATTAATTTTAAGGTGAGTACACTGTTATTGTTAAGAAACAGAAAATTGATTTGCACTTGCTGGTGTTCTTCAAAGAACAAAGAGAGAATGAAAGGAAAGATGAGTGAGATGATACCTTGGAGCTGCGCTTTTCCCAAAGGAACAGGACACTGGATTAAAGCACTTTAGTTTGTCCAGACAAGCTTCTTTTGATATTTGTTGCAGGTACAATGAAACATATATAAATTCTTTACATTTATAGTTTACATACATTCACAAATAAATAAAAACAAAACAATAAAAGACTTTCCAGTAAAAACACATTGATAAGAAGGAAACACAGCACTGTGTGTGTGTGTGTGTACATATGTGTAAAGAAAAGTAATGGGCAAGATAGTACAACATACCTCCATATCCCTAAGGATGGGCAAACAATGGGAATTAAACATTTGGGCAAATCTGGATGGAAAACTCATCCTACTGTTAAGTGCAAGACACAGTGCACACACATTTGTTGTTGTTGCTGCTGCTGTTGTGTGCTTTCAAGTCATTTCTGATTTATGGCAACTCTAAGGTGAACCTATCACAGGGTTTTCTGGGGCTGAGAGTGTGTGACACACCCAAGGGTCACCCATTGGGTTTCCATGGCTGAGCTGGGAATCGAGCCCTGGTCTTGAGGGTCATAGTCCAATGCTCAAACCACTGCACCACACATTAAGTGGAGCTTAATTGGCCTACAGCCTACAGCATATTGAATATGAAATGCCCCTAGTATGGCTAGCTTGCGAAGAAGCGGCTCTTCATTTCACATGGGCCACAGCTACTAAGTGGAAAGAATAAAGCTGCTTCAGATGGACAGGCCCTGGAAGATTTCAATTCACACAAAAATAATGCCAAGCCTGCTGAGAGGGAAATTATTCCAGGAGATACATTCCAGTGGGCAAGAAACATTTACAAGCACGGCTCACACCATCTTTCTGATTACCAGCACAACATTCAGGTTTCTGTTGTTTATGTGTATATATGAAAAGACATATCCCTTGTCCCCCTATTCCCTCACTTTGCATCTTAAAGACTTCTGTGCCTGTGCCAGAAAGAGGCTAATTATTGGAGCACAGCTATTTACTTTAGCTGCTGCATAGCACTGAAACCTTATACAATCCTTGGGAGGTCTGCTGAGCAGAGGCAGCATGAGCATGGTCTCATTCTTGATTTGAAAAGGTTCCCCCAAAACAGCCATCCACACTAGTCTTCTCCAGCCTACTGTCCTCCAGATGTAGTGGGCTACAACTCCCACCATGCCCAGCAAGACTAGGTTGGAAATAATACGAACTGTAGTCCAACACATTCAGAGTGCACTGGATGGGAAAAGTTGGCTTACACAGCCTGATTTTAAAAATATGTATGCCACAATACCTCTCTTTACAAAGATTTGTGTACACTTGTTTTGTTTGTTCATACTGAGGTGTCTGTCTGTTTGTCCATCCATCTCCACACACACACACACACACACACACACACACACACACACAAAATACATGTTACCACCGTATACCGGCCTGGACTTTGGTGAACCAAAGATATCATCAAAAATATTGGAGAATATTACATGAGCAAATAGAAAAGGCATTAGAGAAGAAATTCGACTTATCTCCAGAAATATATTTATTAAACATGATTGACCAAATTCCAAATTTGACATCATCGCAACAAAAATTACTATTATATAGTATAACGGTGGGAAGAATGGTCTACGCAAAAGTATGGAAGCAAAAGAATTCACCGTCCTTCCAGGAGTGGTTAATCAAACTATATGATATGATGGAGATAGATAAATTATCATTATTAGTAAGGGGTAAAGACTTGAAGTTGTTTAGGACAACTTGGAATCCTGTATTAAAGATCATGAAAGATAAATGGGGAGATATATCAAATATTGGTATAGATAATCAATTTGGAGATAAAGTATGAGCCACGAAATATAGTGTAGTTAAAGAGATAATCTTTGCAATTTTAGACTGTAGTGATAATTAGAAGGGAAATAGAAGTTTAAATTGGTAGTAATAGAACAGGATATCGAGGAAAATAATGTAGATGATTTAATTTGTGCTGTAAGTAATATAAAAGATAGGATACAGATATGAATGTCAATATGAGTGGTCAAAAAAATATAAAGGAAGTAAGTTTTCATTGTATAATTTTGTTTTGATATTGTATGATGTTTGGTTTGTATATTTCTGTTTTGTTGTTGTATGTGATTTTTGTATTCTTTGTTGGAAACTTTAATAAAAATAATAATAAAAAACAAACAAACAAAGATATCATTTTGATATCATAATTCGGCCCTGCTCTGCCACCAGCCAAGTGTTTGTGAGGCCACCGAACAAGCGCAAAGCTAGGCATGGCTACTATTTGTTGCTCCCACCATACCAAGCCAGAAATAGCCAGCACTGCTTTAGGGGACTTCCCGAAACAAACACCTTCATTAATAAACAAAGAGACCCTCTGCCCTGAGAGGGCACCCTGGCGAGCTAAGTGCTTAACTGCCGAGCTAGCCGCATCTACATACCAGCCATACTATTGTCAACTCGGAACATAATTCAATCATGTAAATTCTGACCTTTCGGAGGCATTGTCTCCAACCCAAAACTTATTGTTTTTGCCCAAGACCAGACTAGCCTACGCTCGTTCTTTCCCTGATAAAAACCCCCAGTTCTGACAGCTCTTTGGAACTCTTGCCAGATCGCTTGGATTTCATTCTGCCTTGCTGCCGCTTGGTTCAGCAGCTTTCCCTCGGCCGCCACGCCGTGTCTCCTCTTCTTCAATTGGCTTCCCCAGGACTGCAGGACAGGTGGCGTATTACCCATTCCCCTTGAACTCTATTTTCCTTTTCTAGTTAGGAGCGTGTTTGTGCTCTTCTTTAATAACTGTTTAATAAATCTTAATTTTTGTTTGAACTATTTGCCTCCTCACTGACTTGATGCTGTAGACATAGGGTAAAAGATCCTGCTGCGTTACCCTGCCTCTCGTTAGCCAAGAGAGTGCTCCAGCTAATTTCCCCATCTTGTTGTATTTGTTTTGGTTATTTGGGTGTCCCTTACGGGACTCCCAATTCACAGGGTAACATGCACACACACATACACACACACACACAAATCTGCTTTCTCTAGGAAGCAATCAGGAAAAATAAGTTTGTCTAGGCTGGATTTAGATCACCAAAAATTTCAAAACCATGCACGTTTAAGGCAGTGATCTATTGAAAAAAGAACGTGCTTGCAACAACAACAAATGGAAGATGTTTTCAAATGCCATGGAATTACATGTTTTTACACACTTCACAGCCTGTCATCTAAACATCATTTTACTGTATATTTGTCAAACATAAATGACATGGCACAGGCTCTAGCACAGTGGTTCTCAACCTGTGGGTCCCCAGATGTTTGTGGACTTCAGCTCCCAGAAGCCCCAGCCACTATGGTCAATGCTCAGGGCTTCTGGGAGCTGAAGTCCAAAAACATCTGGGGACCCACAGGTTGAGAACCACTGCTCTAGCATATTTACCTCTGAAATGTGAAAACACAGTGATGTGCTTAAGAGTGTCAAACCGGATGGTGCTGCTACTCATTGCAACAACCTGATCTGCATTCCTGGTTCAAATGTTTCTCAGTGACTTCACAAATTGCTGTATATGTGTATACTTTTTTTTTGAAGTAGAGAAGACAGATATGTACACGTGTCTGCACATGTCTTCAGGTCCCCTGATGACCTATGGTAACCCCATGAATTTCATAGGATTTTCTTAAGGAAGAATACTCAGAAGTAGTTTAGCTAGTTCCTTCCTCTGAAATATAGCCTACAGCATCTGTTATTCTTTGGTGGTCTCCCATTCAAGGTATTAACCAGGGCTGTTCCTGCTTACTTTCCAAGATCAGACAGGATCTAGTGCCTTCAGGATATTTAGGCCTTATACACAAGGTGGATAACTGTGTTGACCCACATAGCGCTAGGCACTTGGACAACTGAATAAAAAGTTTTCTCCAACTTCACCCCTCATTTCCTCCTCTCTTGGCTTCTTCTCTCCTCTGTCTTTCCTCATTGTGCTTTACACAAAGACACAGACACACACACACACTGATTTAATGGGTGACATGCTTAGAGGATTTGAGTGAGGTTGGAGCTATTACTTTGGAGGCAAAAAGATTCATTTAGCTACACCCATGCCCTTCACCATGTCTACTTAGAATCAAATCAAATCCCTTTTGTAATGCTTTAGCATTTTTATTATTCCTTGCACAGTGCTGAGCAACTGGGTAATTGCTGTATATACTTGTGCATAAGTCAACTTCACATACAAGTTGAGGACAGGTTTGAGGGCTCAAATTATGGATCTTGATATGACTAATGGATAAGCCAAGGATCATTCCATGGAGAATAAAAAGTGCCAGTATCACCTCAGGATGCCAGACGGCCCTAATCACCACCACCACCATGTTCCCACCCAGGCATCCAAGAAGAACTTTCACCATTCTACTCAGAGAAGGAAAGGTTCATTTTTTGATAAAAGTTAAGGTACAATATTAACTCTTATCAGAACAGGAACCATCCCCTTTTTGAGTAGAGTGGCAAAGATAAGAGCTTAGTCCATCCCAGGAGAACCTAAAAGAACCACTGATCCACTCTACTGTCTTGGTGTTCCTTTGAGGGAAAGTGCCAAAGAGTCACCACAACCACCATTATCCTGCCCAGGCATTCAAAATGGTCAGATGCAGCAGAACAGCAGAGAGGGCTGAGGGGGTCGGTGCTTTTTATAAGATTCTCCCAGGATAAAATAAGCTCTTGCCTTTTACCATTCTACTCAGAGAAGGGGATGGTTCCTTTTTTTTCTTTTTTTTTTTTTTTGAGTTAAGGTTCAGTACTTACATTGACCCATGTGTTACTGCAGCTTCTAGGCCGCCTTGGCGATAGCATAAGGATATCCTTTTGATATCAATAATTCGGCTTTCTTCCACTACCCCCTCCACGTGTTTGTGAGGCCCCCGGACAAGCACAAAACTAAGCTCGGCAGCTGATTGCTGCAATATTCCTAAACAATAGAGGCAAGCCAGAAATAGCCAGATTGCAGCTTCAGGAGACCTCCCGGCAAACACCCTATTATGTATTCGCGCCACCTACAAAGGACTCCCTGCCCCGAGCAGGTAACTTGACTAGCTGAACTATCAACTGTCCAGCATCGCACATTTGCATACTGGCTGTTCCTTTGTCAATTCGGACCTAACTCAATCATGTTAAATTTTGACCTTTCCGAGGCTTTGTCTCGCACCCGAAATCTATTGTTTTCACCAAGTATGGCATAGCCTGCAGTCACACTTCTCCCTATAAAAACCCCTGATTCCGAGACCCTCCTCGGATCTCTCCCGAGTTCCAGACCGCCTTGCTGCCTCTTTGCTTGGCGAGCCTCCCCTCAGCTCTATGTGCTGAGCCACATCAAACCCCAGCATCGCTCTCTATTCTTCCGGACTTCAGGACAGGTTTCATATCACCCTAACCAACTATCCCTCTAAAAAATCCCTCTGTCCCACTCCCAAATTTATTTTCTATAGTTATCTGAGTGAGTGGACTGCATACAGTGTTTGGCTGTATTTTAATAACTATCTCATTTATTCTTTCAAAATGGTTTGCTTCTTGACTGGCCTGACCCCGTAAACATAGGGTTCAAGATCCAGCTAAGTTACCCTGCCTCTCATAACGCTAAAGCAGTGCTCAGAGCTAATTTTCCCCACCTATAGTTGAGCACATTTTTGGTGTCCCTCACGGGACCCCCAGTAAACAGGGTAACACATGGATAAGTTGGCCCAGGTTTTTCGGGTGGATTTTTTTACTAAAATATTTGTTTGTTTGTTGTATTTACATGCTGCCTTTTCTCCCAAAGTGGGACCCAAAGGAGATTCCAAAAAAAAGGTGAGTATACACAGTAAGCGGAAAGTTTCCCTCATACTCCCCCCCGACCACATTTCCTTCTCTCTAGTCTCTCTTTCTCTCTCTCTCTCTCTCACACACACACACACTCCTTTTTTGCTTTTCACCCATTCCCTACTTCAGTGGAACATATATTCCAAGGTAACCAACAAGTTTGGGCCTTGAGGCCAAAATATACAACTACCTAAATTCATATCTTCACATTCCTGGCTTTGTCTGTCTTTAAAAAAATCTACTGAGAAGTAAGCCCTATTGAGTTAAATGAGCAAAACACATGATCTATGACTGATCTTTGCGGAGCATGATTCTTGACATAGAGTGGAGTATCAAAGAACATCCAGTGATTCAGGTGAGCAGAAAAGATTTCTTTCTATATTCAGAGGCACTCAGTACATTTCTTATCTGGAAATCTCAACCGTTGATTCACTGACTGATCTTTGTAGCCAGACCCTTATTGTTATATTTGCAGTGGTTCGGTATCTCATAGCTGAAACTAACAGACCATTCCTTACAAATCTTTGTTATCACACTTTTGCAACCTTTAATAAATAAATTATTCAAAAGATATATTGGTAAGGGAGAAGGGATAGAAAAAAGAAGACAGATACAGATCAATGAATGAATCTTCATTATTAGTGCTGGTGGTAATTATTAACATCCTTCCCTTTCTAATGTTTGCTATTACTGAATTAATTAATTTTCAAACCTAATGTTCCAGATCGAAAACAATATGCATTGCTTTTGGGCCCAACCTTACAAGTTTCAGCTTATTTTTATCACATTATACAGTTCTCACATGCAAAGGAGAGAAAAAGAGAGATGCAGGGAAAAGGGATTGAGTCACTTTTTCTAGGTTGTCAGAAGATGTTTTTAAAGCGTGTTTCTCAACATTAAAGGAAAACATCAAGCTTTGTTCATGGGTAAAACTTCTCTGCTTAAGATCATTGTACTCATGGTTTGAAGTCTGGCTGCTTCCCAGCTACTCACTCAAAGATATAACATGGAACTCTATGTCTCTCATGAGCTAAAAGAAAAATGCAAAGTCTGGAAGAATTAAGAAAGAGAATTCAGTGACTTGGACCCTGAGTTAACAACTAATCCTTGAGTTACAACGGGAGGAGGAGGCCTCCTTAAAGGATCCTTTTACATTTGCCCTTAAAAAATCCATAGGGGGACCATTTTAACCAAAAACTGGGAGGAGGTAGCTGTAAACCTCATTAGGGGAGCCCTGATTTTTATCTCACAATTTGAATACTGCTGCCAACTGGCCAGAGTTTGTGGTGGGAAGAGGGGAGAAAATGCTAGCTTGCTCCTGAATTTTTAATAGGGGCTTGATCTGCAGAACTCAACAGATGAATCTCTTTAGGAGAAGAAGCTAAACATTATCACTTGCACATTGATGCTGATCAGATTGCTGTTAGAGAAACTACTGAAAGGGCTAGTTCAAATCAAGTATCTTAGGAAAGCATTGTTTGCTTCCACTGAGCATCTGAGGTAAAGCCTTAACAATGAGGAATCCAGTTAAGGGACATTTGTATAATCACATTCCCTATATCCAAGTTCTAGGGATCCATGGGAACATCCCAGCAGACAAATGACTGCTGCCTTTCAATAGCTGCTATAGAAATAATAGTCCTAACAACCCTGTATATGTGTTAGACATTTATCTTCATTCCTACCACTGCATGGTTTTTCCTGTCCAAGCTGAAGCCTGAACTTTGCCCCATATTGATTAGATAATACAAAGAGTCTGATTTCACTAAAAGGATGTGCTCTGGTAGGTTCCACTGAGAGAGAAAGTAAACAATGCCAAGATGAATATTGACTCTGATTGCCATTGTTTGCTTTATCATTGTAGCCAACACTCATATAAGAATTTTTCAAATGTGTATTTCTCATACCGATCCAGTAAGGGACTGCCTGCTTTTCAAATTAATTGCATTTCAGATAAGTAACCAGCTTCTGGTTTCGGGGGGTCAGAGGTGGCCCTTCCAACCTTGGAGTGAATTCCTGTCTTCTGAGCAACATGTCTGTTCAGTGAACCTATGACATTATTTCTTATGCACATGTTTTGCACAGTTCCTGAATGAACGATTAATGTGAAGGATACAGTGTGAGTGCATGATTATGGACAGCCGTTAGTCCTTGACTTAGCAGACAGTGCATCAATTGTTACACAGAAGACTTGATCTCATAAGAAAAGATTTTAGTTCCGTTTCCTCAGTCAAAGAGTTCAGAATTAATGCTTCTTTTCTTGTTCCCTCAGGCTGCTAAAATCTGGTGCAAGTCACTATCAATGTTTCAAGGGCATTGTTTCCCTGTACCCAAAAATGCCGAACTAATTTTAGAAAGTCTATCAGGATTTCCATTAGTCAGTAAATAATGCCACAAGTGTCATATCGTTGGTTCCATACAACTATATTCACTGGGGTGTTCATAAGACTGCTCAATGGGGACTGGTTAATTTGTAATATTTTTTAACTAAGTGCTTCTTCATCTTAAAATTAAGATTCAAAGTAGATAGGAGTTTTGAATATGATACTAAAATAGTATTAATCTAATATGTGTTTATATTTTTGACAACACATTTCAGTTATTCAGGACCGACAAATCTTATCAAAGGATTGTGTTGGATTAATTATAAGCGTAAAAGCATCCCCAATATCAGGATGGTTACTCAGAGGAAAATCCTATTCAATTCACTAGAATGTAAAGGATGCATGGAAGTAAAGCCTTGTTAAGTGAAGAAAGAATCTGTTTATGTGTATAGGATGGTAGGTCTCTGTAATTTCTGCTCACATTTTGCACCTTGTTGAAAGCAGCAGCCTTCCACTTTACTGAAAGGGTCTTCAATAAGGCATTAAACTGATGAACACAGGTTTCTTCTTTTGGCTTTGTCCAAGAAAGTTTGGTTGGCCAAGGGTACCCCAGAAACTTCCCCTTTCATTCTTTCATTTAAAAGAACATCCTAGACAACTCTTGAGAAGAATACTCTCCTGATTACACACAAAGCCTCAATTAAACATTTACTTTTGAGAGAGAGAGAAAAAAAGTCAAATTCTTTGGGAAAGATCATGGGACTTCTGTGTATACATGTACTAATACTGAATATACATGATTATTGACACCCTGTAGACATCCTGTATCGCTACCTATAGGAGGGTGTTAAAGAAGTAAAGGAATATTATGTATACAAAATGTTATGATCATCTCAGTTAAGATGAAAACCTATCTTATGTATAGCCATTTCTACCACACCTCTGGGAATCAAAGGATACATTCTGAAGCATAAACAACTTGCCCATCTCTCACTCATTTGTCAAATGTACAGTAGGACCAAACTACACATTACTTCAGAAAAGTGGCTAGCAGATACATATATTTTTCTCTCCTTCTTGCACTCTAAAATAAAGTACATGCTGGGGATCCAATACAAACCGAAATAGAGGTGATCGTGTTATAATCCTCTTTCAATACTGTGGTCCCAATCTTGATCAGACTTCCTGAGAGTGCAAAGTGGTGTTGTTAACTTGGGCAGCAGATTGATTTGTGACAATGTACCTTTTTCTTATCACAGCAGGAAACAGTAGGCTACAACACTCCTACCCCATGTTTGGATCCCAATTTGGGCTGATTTTCCTACACATATTCTAGAACAAAAAGACAAAAAAATGACACAGATGCTAGCTACTCTTTAAAAGTATTGTGTGGTTTGGCCCTTAGAATGCCTTTTTTGTGAGAGGGTCTGTCAGTAGCGGCTGGAGGCTTTCAAGTTAGTGAGGCTAACCTTGTTCCCTCATAAATATTTGTTTGACCATCCCTCATAGAATTTTGTCTGTTATCTGTCTTCTAGGATAAATTCTTACCCTGCAGTATTCATCAATAGGCCTTAGTCTCTTCACAGCTACATCTCGAATGTGACTTCTTCGGAACAGGATTTTACCTGGGAGAAAAAGAAGATGAAGAGACTGAGTGTGACACAAACTGCTTGCCCATTTCAATCTCTGTCTTTACTTCTGCCTTTGAAGAAATCATACTTTGAAACAATGCAGAAAAGGAGACCTCTTCAAAATGTCAGAGGACTGTGGATATTGCAAATGTTCACACTTTTCTGACCTGGTTCTGTGCAACCAACAAAAAATAATCAAGGGATGAGTCTGAAACTGGCTAGTAAAACCAAAGGGACAAATTTTCTAGCCACGATATAAAACTGACCAGAAAAAAGCCAGGATTTACAGCCTTATTGTAACCACTTTTGTAATTGTTATGTGTCCTCAAGTAATTTCCAACTTATGGTGACCTTGAAGTGAACCTATCACAAGGTTTTCTGGGGCTGAGAGTGCATGTCATGCCCAAGGTCCCCCAGTAGGTTTACATGGCTGAGTGCAGAGTCACTCCTTCGTCTCCATGATCACAGTCCAATGCTCAAACCACACTGTAGGATGCTGGCTCTTAACCACATTTATTCAGAACTAAAGCTGCAATTCCCTTACACGGCCCTGTGGGCAATTTATAGTAAAAAGAGGACTTTAAACACAGAGCCACTCCCCAGGGAGTGAAAATGGTACTGAGGCCATTTCCGCACTAGACTTTTATAGCGCTATTATTCCACTTGCAACATCCTATGGAATCTTGGGGTTTGCAGCTGGCCCCTCCCGAAACTGCAAACCCCAGGATTCCATAGGATGTTGAACATGGAATAGAGCACTATAAAAGTCTAGTGCAGAAATGGCTTGAGAAGGATCTGGAGCAAGAGATATATGGAGCAACTGTGGTGGTACGAGGTCAACAAATGGGGAGAGATAACACTGTTCACTCTGCTATGTTGAATCCATTGTATAGAACAAAAATGGGGAGATGCACTTAGAAAAAATATGCTAGGTACCCTAATACAAGTATAGCCAATGGCAGTCCCACAATTAGCTTAACAAGATCAGCAACTGACAATGTTAAGAGATTCCTTTTTAAAGTTGGTTTAAGTTAGTGAAAGTTGCCCACATTGCAGGGAATGTATTTTCACTGAAAGACCTTAAGACCAAGAACACTTAAAGCAACAAAAAGAAGACGCCTCTGAGCATATCCAAACTGCCTTCTTCCTTCCCACTGAGTTACCAGGAACTCTTTCACAATACACATTTATAGCACTATAATCCTACTTTAATCGCCATTGCTGCATCCTAGAGAATCCTGGGTTTAATCGGTTGGTGAGGCAGTGGAGAGCTCTGGCTGAGGATTCCAAATAGTTCTCTCTGAACTGCAAACCCCAGCACTTCATAGCATAGGACCATGGCAGATGAAGTGGGATACTGTTGTTGCTGTCTGCCTTCAAGTTGTTTCTGGCCTATGCTGACCCTAAGGGACCCTATCACGGGGTTTTCTTGGCAAGATTTATTCAGAGGAGATTTGCCTTTGCCTTCCTCTGAGGCTCTGAGAGTGAGAAAGTGTGACTTGCCCAAGGTCATCCAGTGGATTTCCATGACTGACTGTAATTGGAACCCTGGTCTCCAGCATCATAGTCTAACACTCAAACCACTTCACCAGCTAACATGTAGTATGAAAGAGCCCCAGAACACAAACTTGGGGCATCCCAGTAAACTGATGCAGTTCTAATTCTTCTACATAAAATTGCATTAACTTCTCTGTATATCTCTTTGCATGCAGCATCCTTACAACCACCATGCTTGCATCCCTGAAGTACAGCAATGGGCTGCACAGGAAATTACCCAGGTTGGACACAGCTATTTTCTGTGAATCCAAGTCTTCCTGCCAAATATTGGTTGATGCTGGCTGCTTTTGCAAGACTCATTCCTTGTTCCCAGGATAGGAGGATGGTTTCTGGGCCCTCAATAGCTGATCAGTGCTCACAGGATGTCAGTTTAATAGGACTTGGCACCACTATATCTTACAGAATTAAGTGGCAGCCAAGGTAATTTCCTCTAGTGTAGTATAGTTCTTCAGAGCTAAAAAAAACCCCAAACATCTAGGCTGTTTGTTCATGGACGAGAACATTTACTCAAGGGCAGGAATATTTCTCCAGTAGTTATCCTGACTCTAGGCATCTCAGGGGAAGAGAAGCCTAGCAACAAATAAGTAAAAACCAGAAAGAAAACAGCTACAGCTCAAGACATTTTGTGGGCCTAAGGCAGGCTAACAAATGTTGCTGCCTACTGAAAGCTAGTCTGCTTATTTTGGCACAGGCAGAAAATATGTTTGAAAATGTATTTTCATCTCTAACAGTGAAAATACAATAATAACAACTTAAATAATTAATCATTTGGTGCCCTTACATGACACCTCAAATTTGCTTCCTCAGGTGATCACCTCATGCTGCCTAACAGTTGGGCTGGCCCGCTGGGCTTTTTGGCTACCAGCCAAGGTGAGTATAGGGAATTTCACAATCCTCCCTTCCAAGATAGGAGCCTACTCAGCAATTGGATCTGCTTCCTATCACCATAGGAACATATACATACTACTCTCCTGCCATTCCTTGGGCAATTTCAGGGCTCTGTTTCCATTCATACCCTGCTATACAGACCCAAGCAACCTAGAAAATATGGCAGCAGTATGGCATATGGCATGGTTTTGCCAGCAGTATGGCACTACCAGAAATTGGCAAGGCTTAACAAGGGGCGAAAATCCTTCCTTGACAAAAGGCCTTGTAAAAGAATAAAGACATCCTTATTTTCGGCTTGTTTCAGCTAATACGGAAGAATAAAACATCTTCTCTTAAATGCTACAGTCCAGCTTGCCAGAGTTCTGGAAGTTTTATAAACGTGACGTAAAAAATGGTTTCTCTGGTTTCTCCATTTCCAATCCAAGCCACAAACTGAAAGCCAGACTAGTGGTAACCATATTTTAGAAAGTTTAAAGCAACCAAAGACATGGAACACATGAAAGGTCTCCTGAAATTGTAATTCAGCTTTCCTAAATAGATAGTTTACATGGAGGGCTGGTTGCTGCCAACAGCTTCAAAGTACCATAATAAATATGAGTTTTGAACATGAGAAACAAGGTAAGTATAATGTTACTTAAAGCAGAGTAAAACACAGTAGTTTTTTTTTAAAGGGAGGAGTGAGATCGTGGGATATGTTATACAACTTCATTAATTCCCGAAATGGCATTTAAAACGATATATGTGATAATAATACTGTGAAATACCTCTGGAATCAGACACCAGGAGGTTCTTTGCAGAACGCATCCAAAAGAAATACTCTGGTCGTATTACAAAACAAGTATTATGATTGTTTTAAACCTGTCATATAATTTCCCCCATATGATTTCCCCCTAACAGCTTGAGCTTAATCATATTATTTAGAAACAAATTCTCTGGTTTCAATAGAATTTACTTCTAAACCTGTGGATAATTGCAAACTAAAGGAACTGTCTAATTTTGCATATTGACTTTTTTGAGTAGTTACATATAGTCGTAGAATGCAACTATCAATTCTTCCACTAGAAAGAGAGTATTTCTAGTGATATTTTGATATCTGAGGAGCATTTCCTCAGTAGCACCCCTATAATTACTCCTAGCCTTCCAGGGCAAGTCAGAGTATTTACATAATTAAAGAAGTAATGCAATGCATACCCCAAAAGATTTACTTTGGATGGAGAAAGCAGAGTTTGAGAAAATTTAAGAGTCAGCCAATAATAATGCATGCAAATCAAGCTAAGGTTATGATGCTTCAGAAAGAACTCTGTTTAAGGTTTTAGGAAAAGTACTGAAAACTAAAGACTATACAGTCTTAGTGCAATGTGGAGTCAATTTATTTTGTCCTCAGTTTGACAAATATTATAAACTGCTGTTCAGTTTTCAGAGCAGCCCACCACAGGCTCAGGTAATTTTCTCTCTGTGGGGCTGGGTTGTTCCCAATAAATGGCTTACTACCTGATGGCCACTAGTACATGGGAAATTTAAAGTGCTCTCCATATGGATATCTGAAGTCCTCAAGGGAAAGGAAAGAAGTGGTTATATGGGCTGAGGGGGAAAGGGCAACATTTTTATCAATGTCTTAGTTGACAAGGTAAAGGGAACTTATCAAGTTTACAAATAACACAAAACTAACACTTTAGAAGATAGGAAAGAATTCAAAATGACCTAGATAAACTGGGAAACTGGGCAGAAATTGATAAAATGACATTCAACAGATTCAAATACAAAATTCTACAATTAGGGCACAAAAAACAGAGGCACAGGTATACAGTGGGGGATATATGGCTCAGTAGTACTATACGTGAAAAGGACTTTCAGGTTCTTGATCATAAACTGAACATGAGCCAGGACTGTGATGCTGCAGCAAAAGAACTGAATGTTATTTTAGCCTGCATTAATAGCCACATAGTTTCCAAGCTGACAGAAGTAATAGTCCCACTATGTTCTGCAATGGTCAAGTTACATCTGGAGTACTGCATTCAGTTCTGTGTGCCTCATTTTAAGAAGGATATAGACAAGGTAGAGCAGGTTCACAGAAGGGCAAGAAAGACGATAAGAGGTATGGAGAGCACAAGTAAATTTTGAAGGAGGTGCGCATATTCATCTTGATAAAGAGAAGAGGGGTGGTAGGATCACATGCTTTATATACCTCAAGCGCTGTCACAGAGAGCAGGGGACAGGCCTGTTCTCTGCTGCCTCAGAGGGTATGACCAGGTTTAATTGATTTGAAGTTACAGGAGAGTAGATTCTGACTGAACATTAGAAGGAAATTCTTTCCAGAAAGAGTGGTTCAGCAATGGAAACAATTGCCTAGAGAGGTGGTAAGGCCTCTCTCTGGATGTCTTCAAAATGGGGCTTGGCAGCTATCAGCTGAGGATGTTTTAGCTGGAAATCCTGCTTTGAGCAGGGGGTTGGATTCAGTGGCCCATGAGGTCCCTTCCAATTCTATGGTTCTATGACTCTATGGCCATTTCCACACTAGACTGTTATAGCACTGTTATTCCACTTGCAACATCCTATGGAATCCTGGGGTTTGCAGTTTTGGAAGGGCCCCTCTCGAAATTGCAAACTCCAGGATTCCATAGGATGCTGCAAGTGGAATAATAGCACTATAACAGTCTAGAGCAGAAATGATCTATGACACTATGAGAGAACGAAGGCTGATTGTAAAGTTCTTATGTATAAATCACTGAAAGAGAGGATCAGGGAGGAATTGTTAAAGGGGTGCAAGAGCTAAGTCCTACTGGAACTTTTCAGGAGAGGAGCTGAATAAATAAATAGTTGTTGCCCAGTCTTTCCTTGCTTCAGCAATAGTCTTTTTCTTCCACTGTATACTCTTTTCCTTTCTTCCCTCCTCCCATCTGTCTCTCTACACACACATTCATGAAAACTTCCTGCAAAATCTCCCCTATTTTGAAGTAGTTTGAAATATATCTAATGGATATGATTTCTTCCACTCACAGAATCTGCTTAGTGGCTTTTTAAGTGTACACATATGGGGCTTTTCTGTACAATCCCTTTATTCTGAAGAAAGCTTGAGCTATTGTTTAAAGATTTACTGAAGGCCCAGAATATTGAATAAATCCATTTACTGCCAAAACATTTATGATAATTTGTACTGATCCATCTTCAGGAAGGGATTTCCGGCACAACTCAAATAATCTTAATAGTTGAATTCATCTTTAAGCCCTCATTCAATCATTAGATCTTTCCAGGTTTAAACAAAGCTTTTGCTCCTGACATCCCTATAGGCATACATGGGGGACTGAATAAATGAAACTTTTAAAAAATTGAAGTATCCTCCCCTCTCCTATTTTCAAAGGAAAGTTCTTTCTCCCCTTATCTGTATTCATTATTTTTAGGCAGAGATATATAACAGGAATGGAGGAATAAACATCCTTTATTTTTCTCACCATGAAATTCCTCCCAGCTCTCTGCAGGAGAATGAACACTTGAGCCTCTGTTACATACAATAAAACTTGCAAACAGCCATGACAGCCAGCCTGTTTGAAGCCACTTGGCCATCAACAAGAGGGAACCAGAGGTTGGGCAGACACAAGAGAGTGTTTTGTGGGCAGAATGGCAGCTTTATCTTTCTCATCAAAGCATGACCAACAAGCCAACAAGCTGTACAGCTAAGTAATTTATACTAACTAAAAGGTACACTTCACAGACTGCCTTTTTTGCAGTTTTGCAGAAGTTCAATGACACCAGCAAATCTGCAACTCTCCCCAAACTCCTGCTGCGTATTTGCCAGTTAAACCTTGGAGCCTATTTCTCAGGGAATAAGAAGTTAACTGGCAAAAGAAGGATGTTGTAATGTAGGGACAGAGCGCATGAACATCGTGCCATGTTTAGGTCCTGATGTCTCCATGGAGGGCTGGCAGTAAACCTGGGGATTGCTCCCACTCAGTGCAGGCTAACCTCCTACGACTTGGAGCCCACTAAATATAACAAATTACAACCCCTACCACCTCAGCCAGAATAGGCAAATTCTTACTGGGGATAATGGGAGTTTTAGTCTAACATCTCTAGAAGGAGAGCCTATTTGGTATAGTGGTTTGAGTGCTGGACTAGGACTTTGGAAGACCTGCTCACTCATGCAAACCCACTGGGTGATCCTGGGCAAGTCACACTTTCTCAGCCTCAGAGGAAGGCAATATCAAACACTCTCTGAACAAACTTTGGAAAAAAAAACATGACAAGTGACTTGAAGGCATACAACAAATCTAAAAGGTCTAAGATTGAGAAGACTGGTATAGATATGGTTCCTCTGCCTTTTCTCATGAAAGGTTACTCTGAAGGATATTCTTACCTAATCTGTAAAACCAAGAAAATGAAGCATTTGCCTGGAAAGAAACTTAAGCTAACAGAGGACAATCTGTCACAGAAATCAAGTACTCCAAATGCTTCTGTCACAATAAGCATCCCTGTGCCCCATGGAACTGCTGCATTTCAACAGCCTTTCTCCAATGAAAGCAAAAGCACTAAAGAAGATTATTCCAGGATTGCTGTTCTGGCCAATTACTTCCTCTTGTCTTGAAAGGAAAAGTGTCCTAAGCAAAGGTGACAGTTGGATTTTCTCCTGTTTAGTTCAATGATAATGTGATCTTTCACTTGACAGGAAAGGGTACACCAGATAAACATCATTTTCTTTCCTTCTTTTTTATTTAAAAAGCAAATGATAAATACCACTAAAACAATACAAGTGTGAACTGACAAGTATGTTTTTGGATCTAGGTAACTGCATCTGAATCCACATTGCTGAAGGCAGCCAAACTGGACAGGATGCTAGAAAAACACTAGCCCAAACAAGCTGTCCCTTCTTTCCAAGCATAGCCAAAGAGAAGCAACAACTCCTCAAATACTGCCTGCCTTTGTTTCCTTGGGCTCCTGCTCTATGCAAGGCTGGCCATAGTTTACAGAATCCTGACACCAGGAACCTCATATAACCCTCAAAGGGTGGTCAGCATCGAAGACTTGTGGTCTCTAGCTCTGACTCCCTGATGATGGATAGATGCCACTATCTTCACAAGGCACATTAAGTTAAACACTCTCTCTTCTGTCCACACCTGAAGGATTTGTGGTACTATATCGATCAGAGATCCTGCTTGAAGATATACCCCCTACCTTGTTTTAAAAGCAGCCTTATTTTAAACAGGTAGGAGGTAGGCTACCCAAGTAGCTCCAGCCAAAGTCAGGGCCAATCTTTCAAAATAAATCCACGCTTTAAGTACGTCACAAAACTTAAAGCATCTGCTGTGACTGTTAAAGGCATGCTTGAATCATGCAAAAATCTGAAAGTAGCCCATGTGTGGAACAAAGAAATTTCATAAGGAGATTAGAGTGAGAAACAAAAGAAATACAATTCATTAGGAAGGTCCAGGGCTCAAATGGGATAAGTGAGTCTTATCATTCTGCATGTGTTAATTGGTATATGCAGTGCCAGGATGTTTGTGTTATCAGCAAGTTTGTGAATGGCCAGTATTAAGAGTGACAATGTACTTTCTGCATTTAACTGCTATCTGTTTCTGGGCACAATTCAAAGTGCCAGTCATGACCTATAAAGTCCTGTATGGCTTAAGTCTGGACTATTTGAAAGGCTGTATCTCCCTATACGAACCTGCCAGAGCTTGAAGACCCTCGGAGGAAGGCTTTCTCTCTGTCCCCTGTCGTCCGAGACTCACCTGGTGAGGACATGGGAGAGTCTTCTCAGTGGCTGCTCTGACCCTCTGGAACATCCTTCCTTGGGGAGCTAGGCTGGCCCCCTCCTTGCTATCCTTTCACCAGCAGGCAAAAACATTCTTATTTAAGCAGGCTTTTAATAAGTAGGTGGGCTTTCAATTTATCAATATTTTTTTAAAAAAGATTTTGTAGTTTCTGTAACTTTATACATCTGCTAAAGTTTTTAATTGTTTTAAAGCCTTGATTAATGTTTTTAACTTTTTGGAAGCTGCCTTGGTTTCCCCTTTGGGAGAAAGGCAGTATATAAATATGATAAATAATTCAACAAACAAATAATTCCCTTCTGACCACACTATTTTCATTCTTACCCTCAACTATGTACTGTCTGTCCGTCTGTACACACATACCTCTGAAATTCTTCATGCAGGCTGTGTGAGACAATTTTTCCACACATGTGATGAAGTACCTTGTTGTTGCTGTTGTTGTGTGTCTTCAAGCTGTTTCTGACTTACGGCGACCCAAAGGTGAACCTATTACAGGTGTTTTCAGGGGCTGAGAGTGTGTGACATGCCCAAAGTCAAGCAGTGGATTTCCATGGCCAAGTGGGTATCAAACTCTGGTCTCCAGGATAGTAGTCCAATGCTCAAACCCACTATACCAAACCACTATACAACACTGGTTCTCTGATGAAGTAGCTTACATTCCGCAACAGTGGATTATACAATAAATGTGTTAATCTTTAAGGAGCTATGAGACGTTTTTGCTGCAACAGCCTAGCATGCTAGAGGTTTTGCTTCCATGTATGATATTTTTGGCTAGGGCCCTCTGCTAGAGGAGAGGTAAGATATAAATAAAAAAATAAAATAAATAAAACAAAATAGCATGGCATCATCCTGTGGAATCATGGGCTTTGCAGTTTGGTGCAGCACTAGACCTCTCTGTCTGAGAATTCTAAACCTTCCTCTAAACTGAAAATCCCAGGATTCCATAAGATGGAACCATGGCCTTAAAGTGGAATCATAGTGCTATAATTGTGTAATTGTATAATTGCCCCATAATAATGAGGTGATCCTGAGTGTTATGCTGTGTAATGTTTGTCGTTGTATATGGGTGTGGGTGTTCCCTCAAACACCACAATCATTTTTGGACTCTCCTGGTGAGGAAGGGAAGAGGTTATGGAGGTTGTCATGATGAATTTCCTTGACTTGAAAATGTGGCACTGCTGACCCCAGACACTGATCAGACATTGTTACAATCCAATTGGCACCCCATATCTGCAGGTCACCATCTTCACTCCTACTGGTTTGCAATAAAAATGTCATACGGTTGAAAGCTAAAATAACAAGCATGTCCCATATATAATATGGATAGATATGAACAAAGGATCCACATAATGAAAAATTAACAGAGGATAAAATCTTTTGAAGAAAAGTCCTGTAGTGGAAAGAGACACTGTGCTTTTCATTCCAAATGATGCCTGTAATTTAATGCAATTGCTGTTTTAAAATATCATCTCAAGAATCATTTTTTTAAAAAAGGATTCTGCTGCACTCTTTTAACTGGAACAAAACTGGCTTGCAGCCAATGCCAATCATACACCACAAAATAAAGTAAGAAAGGCTGCTAATATAATTATCTTCTTATTGCTATTTCAGGAGACGCAGATGGGGCTGGTAATAGGATCCCTTATTCCATAATTTATGAGTACATGTGTCTCAGACAATTTCCACTTGGGATATTAATTGCATCCTGTCCATTTTGAAGAAAATCCCCTCATGTTTTTATTTAGAACTTTTATCTTAATCAGAGTGATCATCTCAATTACTTCAGGTTGCAATCCTAAGAAAACCTACTTTCTCCTTCTTTATTTTTTGTTCATTTATGTATTTTTGTATGTTAATATCACTTTGCATTTTAAAAAAACTCAAGTTTATAACAAATCCAGTAAAACGAACTGGCTAAAAATAATAAAACAATAAAAATGATAACATCCATTTTAAAAGCTTCATTACAAACAGTAACAATTTACGAATCCCTTCTCCATATTGCTGTGTTCTGCCATTATAAAGTCCTCAGGCTGCATCCCATACATCAAAGGCAAGCAAAATACTGTTGGATTGTAACTCATGTCAGTCCTTGCTAGCATAGCCAGTGGTGAGGAACGCTGGGAGTTGTAATCCAGCATCCTCTGGGGAACTACACTTGCTGCCATATTAATACTTGTGGTAAGATGACTGGGTAGGACTTACTTCTAAGTAAACCTACATGAGACAAATCTGCTGCATGCTTCCAGATCTCAGTTCCTCCCACAACTGTAGGTGTAAGCTCAGTGCAAAAAAAGAGACTTTGATGTATCAGTTATCATGAAGAAGTGAAACTATAGCCTTTAATTTTGCTTATAGTTGCTCTGTCACCATCTTGAATCTGCCACTGTCTTTAGAACAGCATCTGTCAGAAAATAAAACCCTTGGTTTGTCTGTCCTCGCTACCCCACCAGACACTCAGTTTTAGGTAGCTTTTCATTACAACACAAATTCCATCCAAGCTCACAAGGATATAATAAAACTAAGGGGAGGGGGACCCCGAGGAGCAATCATCACGGAAAAATTAGGTAGGGATATACTGAATTCCATTATCATATAAATAGAAAGAGTGCAGCCTCTAAACAGCATGTCTGTGAATACCAGTGGAGTCTAAATATTGAGCCCCCATTAAGAATTAAATGGAAAGATCTGACTCAGGCCATTTCTGCACTACACTGTTATAATGCTATTATTCCACTTTCAATATCCTGTGGAATTCTGGGATTTGTAGTTTCCTGAGGCCAAAGAGCCCTCTGGCTGAAAATTCTAAATGCTCCTCTCTAAATTACAAACCTCAGGATTCCATAGGACGTTGAAAGTGGAACAACAGCACGACAACAGAATAGTGCAGAAATGGCCCAAGACTACTATCAAAAATACTATTAGTTTCTTACATTGATTCTTTCTTTTCTTTCATTAGTTTCTTTCTTTGGGCAAATCACATACTTGTTTTGCTTTCCTTTACAGTTAAGGAAATCTTTTGTCTTCTCTGCTATGATATTGCTGCCTCTGGTAGCTGAGAAACCTTCTGGTGAAAGTTCTCTCTAAAATTCCAAGGAGACTGACTACTATTACTGCATGTCCTTGCATATGAATGCGCTGCCAGGACAGTTGTTTATTTTAAATATATATTAAGTCCCTCCTGTTTAACCATTTAAGAATGTGCTTTGTGTGATGAGTTTAATATATCAGCCTACTGGAAATCCAATCCATGGAGATTTTTAATAAGAACAAGCACTTCCAAATCTTCATGTGTGTGTGTAAGAGAGAGCCTGCCAGTCACCTGTTGACCTTTGGCAACCCCATGAATTTCATAGGCTTTTCTTGCACAAGGAATACACAGAGATGCTTTTGCCAATTCCCCACTCTGAAATGAAACCTGAAGCACCTAGTATTCATTGGTAGTCTCCCGTCCAAATATTAAACAGGGCTGACACTGCTTAGCTTCCAAGATTAGACAGGATCTGATATCTTTAGGGTATTCAAGTCCCACCAAAGCTTCAAAAATGAGGTTTAAAGGAGCTTAGTAGGTTGAAATTGCTGAAGAAAGATTAATATTTTGCTGGCATACAAATGTTGGCTCTTAATCACTGTTGAAAGCTGTTGATACAGGCAAAGTGATTTAAAAAAATGTAGAAGTTCTTCCAAACAAGACTTTAAAATGTGAAGAACTAGAGTAACAATTCTTTAGCAAAAGCTTTAAAAAAACATCTTTGTCTTATCAAAAGCTACAATATGACTTAATCAAAGATTAGCTTGCTGAAATTTCAGATTCAGCCTTGATCTAGACATTAAATTGGACAGAAGTTTTTCTATCATTTTCGAAAAGCAACAGGCATCATGGTGATACATTACAGCTGTAGCATTTTTGCTCCCAAAATATTTTTTCTGGGTCTCCCCATGGACCTCTGCACAATTAGTGTTTTGAACCCTAATTTGTAACAGCTTCAGTATCACTAAAATTCCTGATGCAGACAAGCGCTGGAGGGTCATAATCCCACCCTCCTTCACTTACAAGGCTTATGTTGTCCCTGGACCATCTCTCAAAATGGGAGTCACTAAAAGTTGCTCCTTGAGCCAGGTATCTTAACAAGAATCAGTGTATTACTGGAGTCGCCTCGTCTGGGATCTTTTGCAAGCACAAAGGGGTTACTGATGGCCACCCTGTCAGCTTGGCACTAGGGTTGTGGAAAAGAACTCCACCAAAGAACCTGCTAAAGGCCTAGGCTGGGCACAGTTCTAAGGCTTCTTGGAATCAACAGGAATTTGTTTCCTTAGCTGAGTTGTTTTCAGTCCCACGTTACCCTCCTCACTCCATCACTGGCCACAGCCCCACACCATAGTGATTTTACACAGATGTGGAAAGAAGGAAATGAGACCCAGCTAGAGTTCTGAGAAGGAATATTACTAATAATAAGCTTTATGCAGTACAATCCCAAGCATATTTACTCCTTACTGAATCCTATTAAGTTCAGTGTGACTTATTCCCTATTAAGCATGTATGGTGTTACAGACATTGAAGTCCTTTAACTATCCATGTTATGAGCCTCTATCCTACAACCCTATCTGCAACCAGCTGATGTTCCTTCTGTTATCTTTAGGGTGCCAGACTATTGATTTAGAACTTGAGAACACAGAAAACCACATTACATTACATTAATATACTACTGTTGTGGCTGGAAAAGAGACGAAGACCAGGTTTCCAGGGAAAAATAAAAAAAGCCTTTTATTGTTAACAATTTACTTGCGCAAGGACGACAGCTATTTCCAGGACTGTCGCCCCGATTGATTAAAACACGTAGACTTTATACCTTTGGTCAACTACGTCAGCAATCAATCACATCTAGAGCTTAGCCCAACCCAGAACAGGAGAACAAAGACTTCTGTTACTAATTGACACAAAATGATGCATATGGCCAAAATGAGGTAGCAGGGAGTATGCTTGACTCCCTTTTAGTTCTCAAACACCTGAGTGAGTGTTGCAAGGCCATTCCTAAAATTGAGATAAGACAAAGACATCTGCTGTTTCACTCAGAAACTCAATTCAATTCACTTATTTTCCTATTCAAGTAGCAATTCCCTGGATTTAACCCCTTCACTACATTAATTACATTAAACCAATCTACTTTAAACCAATCTATTTGTACACGTAGCATAACATTGCCTTCAATGACTTTTCCCAGTTCTCTTTGGATATATGTTGGAAAAGTTACTGTCGAGAACTTCAGTTCCCATAAAACTTCTGTTTTCTACATCTTTTCACGGCAACTTCGCTATTGCATTGGTAGCCCTGTGGCTGAATACTTTTATTTCCAGAGCCTTGAAAAATTAGTTTCTGAACAACTCCTACAATTCCCCATCCAGTAGCAACTTTTTAAACCCCTGTTTCTATCACTGAACGGTGACCTTAAAAGTCATGCATGAATATCCATTTCAGTTTTACTTGTGATCACTGAAATATTCTGAATGCATTGGTCTCAAAACCATTATTTTTCAAAAACTGGGGAGCAGTGAGGGAGATGTGTTTTAAAAGGTACCATTCATGATTTAATTTAAATAAATCCCTGAAGATACACGGGACCTAAACAAACAAAACAATAAAAGGAGTTTTTACGAAACAGAAACATAATGGAATAGTGAGTAAAAAAAGGTCCACAAGGGTCCCTTTAACACTATACAATTACAGCATTGTGATTCCACTTCAGCTGCCATGACAACATCCTATGGAATCCTTAAATGGGTAGTTTGGTGATGCATTAGAGCTCTCTTACTGATAATTCTAAATAAACCCTCCCTAAACTACAAATCCTAGGGCTCTGTAGGATGCTGCCATGGCATATAAAGTGGAGTCACAGCACTAATAATTGTGTAGTGTGAAAGAGCCCTTGGGTTTTTTTACCCTGCACCCCTAAGGATGAACCAGCACTGGTACTTGTGCTGTTAGAGTCCTGGTGGTACTGTGGTTAAATGCCGGTACTGCAGCCACAAGGTTGTGAGTTTGATCCTGCTGGGCTCCAGGTTGACTCAGCCTCCTATCTTTACGCAGGTTGGTAAAATGAGTACCCAGCTTGTTGGGGGCAATTAGCTTAACATACTGTAAACTGCTTAGAGAGCACTTAGCTCATAACCGGTATAGAAATATACACGCTACTGCTATGTCGTTCTTGAATCACTGAGACAGATTGAACAGGGGAGGCAGGCAAATTCATTGTAGTGGACGGCTGATGATTGGACAGCAGTTGTCCATTTTTGGCATGTTGTGCTTCTGTTCCTTTTCTACTTTTAAGTAGAGGTAGAGGCACTGGTGAAACAACAGAAGAATTTCTAAATATGTGACAGGCTGTCATAGGTTAGATGAAATAAATCACAAGTGTTGTTTCTTTAAATGTCTGCATTACATTAGTTCAAACAATTGTATGATTCACTTCTGAGTCAGTCTAATGGGTCCTCTTTTAGTAAGAATTGATTCCCATGAGGGCATTTATGAAATTGCGCAAACTGTGAGCACAGTTTTCATGATGCTGCTAAACTCCCAGAAGTCTTCATCAGTGCCTATGCTGACTAGGACTGTCAGGAACTACGTTGTTGTCCTTTGCCCTTAAGTTAGCTTTGATTTATGGTGACCCTATGAATAAGGGATGTCCAAGAGCCCTGCTCAGATCTTGCAAACTCAATCCATGTGTAGGGCAGCCTTGACTGAATCAATCCACCATGTGTAATGCAGCCTTCCTCTTTTCCTACTGCCTTCCACTTTTTTGAGCATTATAGTCTGTTAATATGTGTAGTCACCTGGACTGGAAGACAACCAAAAGTGTGTCATAATGGTATATATCTATAAACATTGTACATGTCATGTCATCTCATGATATGTACAAAATAGGAAAGCCTCAATTTAGTCACCTTGGCTTCTACCAAGTGTTCAGCCTTGATTTGAACACGTCCATTTTTCTTTTGGGCAGTCCATGGTATCTACAGAACTCTGCCCTAGCAAAACATTTCAAATGAGTTGATACTCCTCCTATCAGCTTTCTTCACTGTCTAGCTTTCACAGTCATACACAGGAACTGGAAATGCCATTGCTTTTATGATTCTGACTTGGACTGCACAATTGCCTCTACTGCTATAAAGCCTTTAGGCAACAGTGGTTATTTACTGAAAAGCATAAGCAGTTCTAGAAACTGCATGCTCAGTTGGCCACCTGTCCACTGTCTTTCCACTGGCAGGCAAAATCCTTTTCATTTAACAAGTTTCTTTGGCTCGTAACTGGTTGTGACAGAATGGTTGTACAGGCCTAAATACCCTAGAGACATCACATCCGGTCTGATCTTAGAAGGTTAGCAGGGTCAGTCCTGGTTAGTATTTAGATGGGCAACTACCAACGAATACCAGGTGCTGTAGTCTATATTCCAGAGGAAGGAACTGGCAAAACCACTTCTGAAGTATTCTTTGCCTTTATGTGTTAATGAACAATCATTACAATTTTGGAAGGGGAATGGAGCTTTTTGAAGGGAATGGAATTGGTTATATCTCTAATGGTCCCGGTGGTGGAGTGCACTTATGGTGAATAGACTAAGTTTAGACTAATAGACTAAGTTTAGACTAATAGACTAAGAATAGACTAACTTAGTCTAGAATAGACTAAGTTTAAGAATATATAGTATATAGTGGTTTGTTTGTTTGGGTTCATTTTGGTATTGTGTTATGTGTTTTGTAATATTACATATTGTTTCGTTGTTTAATTATTAATAAAAATTATTTAAAAAATGAAGCATTCTTTGCCTGAGAAAACACTATGAAATTCACAGAGTTGCCATAAGTTGGCAGATGACTTGAAGACACATGCACACACGCACTGAACTTGCATCCCCTTTTTTTTCCTACTGTGTTTTTAATGATTTTATATTGTTTGTAAAATAGTGCTTTTCACAGTATCACTTCTGTAATTGGTTGTCGCCATCATGATCATCATCATCATGATCATCATCATCATCATATTTTTAACAGTACTTTTTAAAAATCTATGTTGCGAGCTACCTTGGATCTCATGCTGAAAGAAAGGCAAGATGTAAATAAAACAAAATAACATTATTGTTCAGCAACTGATATAAAGGGTCTACTCTAGTTGGGACCTTTAATTACATTGAGGTCTATATACTTCTTTAGGAAGTACTATTTTTTCTAATTACACATTTTTCCCATACTAAAACCAGAAATGATGCAGAAGGTGAGGAGAATCAGTGCACACTATATCTTTGCTGCCAGTTTTTGTTTTAAAAAGTCAGAAATGCACAACAGAAAAGATGTCATCACTGTGGTCATACACTTTTTCTATATTGTAGTAGGTATACTATAGTGATTAAAACTAAAGCAGATGTAAGATTTCCTAACAGTAACTGATTTACTAAACATTAATTTCCAGGCAGGTCTCTAATTTACAATGCTACTGAAAATCCCAAGGGAACACATTTTCCTTCAAATTACTTGTTATTTCACAACATTTCCTACTGTAACTCCTGGGTCTTAAACTTTTATAATATTGGGTAACAACTGAAAGTACCCAAAACTGTGACTAAAAGACCAGGATAACTGATCATCAAACTTGTGAAGACAAGCTTGTGGCTGGGATTTTTGGTTGTGAAACAATTATGAAGAAGGAGGAACATGATGAAGATCTATATAGTCATGAATGGCGTGAAGAGTGAAACAAATTATTCCCTTTCACATGGGTAAAAAAGTCTCTGAAAGCCTCAGCTTTTGTAGCTATAAAAAACAATTTTATTTTGGAGATTCATGCAATGTTTTTCTCATCCCAAAATGTTTCCTAGGAAATTCAGGCATCACCAAATACTTTTTATTTCCATTTCCCTGACTGGTTTAAATTAACTCAGTACTTTTACTGGGTTAACTTAAAATGAAATTTTATAGGTTATTTTCTTTTGTGTTTCCTACTCTCAGAGCCAGTAAAGATGGCTGCCAAATAAACACAATTATTGTTTTCAAATGATTCTAATGCTCAACTAGTATATTATTGTTAAAAACACTTTAGCACTTTGACTCTAACTTCTGAATAATGATTAAAAATGCTCTGTGTAAATTGATGAAAATCAATTTCTGAAATGTTGTACGAGACTGGAATATACACAAATGTTCGACTGATGGAAGGGGGAAGAGGAAGGATACAAGGGAGGAAGAGGAGGAAAGCTTGGCATATATAAAGAGGAAAAACTGGATGCAAATCTGAAAATAATCAGGTACAAGTCAAAACAAACAGAACTGAAAACTCTTGATATTTGAGGCTGTCTGGTTGCTCTGGCAGTTCATCTGTCACTAGAGAGACAAATTGCAATCCTAATTGGAAATAAATCACACTAAACACTACAAAACTTACAAGAACATGGGGGGACAGGAGAAAGGACCTTCTTAGCTTTGGCACCCAAGTTGTGCAATGCCCTCCGCTGGAGGTCTGACTGGCACCAACATTGCTTTCTTTCTGATGTGAATCCAGAACATGTTTTTTTAAAAAAATTATTTAAAGTTTTCGGGACTAATTTACTTTTAAGTATGTGGGTACATGGTTTCACGCTGTTGCAGCTTTAAAAGTAGTTCTAACTGCTGCTATGTTTTGTTTTAAATGTTTTTTTTTCTAGTTCAAATTATTTATGTTTTAACTATACATCATCCTGAGATCCTACGATAAAGGGCAGAAGAGAAGTGTTTTAATAAATAAATATAGGACAGATAAATAAATAAATAAATATTCTTCTGCGCAAATAGGCACCGGGCTGGGCTGCGTGTTGTGTAGTATATAATCATCATTGTTACACAATGTTAAAACAGTCACTGGTACAGATTGTCTTGAAAAATATTAAAACTTATAGCGTGGCCAGAGTTTTTTTTTTAAGTGCCACTCAGTTCAGAAACCACAAGAGGAACTATATTTTTCTGATAGAAAAATAAGCTATAGGAAATCTTGGGCTCTTCCATACTCTTCCCGTTTACTATTGCAGCTGTATGGAGAAGCTAGAGTGTCCCCTTTTGATTTACTATACTACAGTACCTTGTAACATTTACTGAACTGAATTGAATTCAATGAATAAAAAAATACATTGTAATATCTTCAGCTGAACTATAGTTTCTTGGGCTATCATTTGCTCTGCTACCAAAGATAAGAGTTAAAAAGGTAAGAACACTGAATCAATGTATACCTAGGCCATCAGCTGAGTGACAAGAACTTGAAGTTTACATTTACCCATATAATATATTGAGAACAAAGGAAGCCCAAATGCAGCTTAACTGATGGGGAAACAGGCCCAACTATATTCAATAATAACAACTTTTTTTGAAAGGTGGCTATGAAATTGTACTATGTCATTGTCGTCGTCGTCATCATCATCATCCTGCCTTTTCCACAGTTTGGGACTCAAGGCAGCTTCCAACAATTAAAACAAACATAATTAAACATTCACAGTATACAAAAATTAAAAAACTATTAAACCATCGTAAAAGTAAAACTGGTTAGAAACAAGCTATTAAAACAGCAACAGCACGAGCAACAAATAAAAATCCAGCACATTTTGTGCAAGTTGCCTGTTGACTTATGGTGATCCCATGATTTTAATAAAGGAATACTCAGAAGTGATTTTGCCAGTGCCTTGCTCTGTAGTATAGCCTACAGCACCTGGTATTTTTGGTAGTTTTCCATGCAAGTACTACAGAGCTGACCTTGCTTAGCTCACAAGATTATATGGGATCTGGTGCCTTTAGAGCAGTGGTTCTCAACCTGTGGGTCCCCAGATGTTCGTGGCCTTCAGCTCCCAGAAGCCCTGAACATTGACCATAGTGGTTGAGGCTTCTGGGAGCTGAAGTCCACAAACATCTGGGGACCCACAGGTTGAGAACCACTACTTTAGAGTATTGTGCAAGGCCTGTTTCCCCTAAAAAATCAATTCTTGATTGTCTTCTGTAATTCCTAGTAAATATAGCTCTGGTGACATCTCAAAACAAATTTCTAATTTTTTTTTCTATTTGAATATGAATAGATTTTTAATCTTTTAAAAACTTTTTCACAGGACCACCAGAGATAAAATGCTAGCTAGTTCTGAAGTTTGATTTCATTGAGATAATTCTATTTGTAAATACTGTAAAGAGATGAAATAAGTAGAAATTTGTTATATTAGATGAAAAGATACAGAATTTATAGTTAGTGTAGAACCAAACGTTTTTCAGGAGGAACTCAATATATGTAATAATGATGAAAGGTTAAGAATGATTGTGTTGAATACATTTGATGAGCTTATTTTGTTTTAAATGTTATAATTTTTATTTAAAAAAAATAAATTTAAGAAATCAATTCTTAAAGAGAGTAGCAGCAACAGCCCAGAATATCTCATTTTACATGTGCTTTTTAACTTCAAACCAAATCACTGCAATGTCAAGAACTCTAAAATATGGTTCATAATTCATGCTACTTCGTCAGCTAGTAATTATAAAGTTTAAAGTAGTATATCTTCAAACTTCTGCTAAATTCTAGACAATTTTGTCCATTTTCTCTCTACTGATATACAACATTTGCTACTTTATGCATTATAACAGTCCCAGTCCTGATGACTGAACCAGAGTAGAGAATTCTTGTTGTTCTATGTCTACCATATGTCCAACAAAGGGGTATCAATTAATTCCCAGGAACCCACAAACACAGTACAACACTGAGAAGAACTGTGGTATTAAGGGCCACACTTGCCAAAAATTGCTGGCCCTGGCAAGCCTCATGAACTCCAAAATCACCTTTATTCTTAAGTATGGGTTCTGAAATTAATATTTTGCTGTGGCTTCAGAATGTACACAGTAGCTGCAAATGGAATCACTGCTCAGTTATATCTCATACAACTAACAGATCCTTGCTGGCTACATTAAAATGTTATGATGGTCAAATTAAAGTTAGTGATGGTCACATTTAAGAAGCCTACTTATGTTTACAACTGCCACCACTAGTAATTTTCACTGCCTGAAGAGAAAAAACATAGACCATATTCCAAGTAGCTGCAAATCCCACAAACTATACAGATTGCTTGTTTTCTCAGAGCTTGAAACATTCTTGAAAAAGCTAAGATGTTACTTTTAACAAAAACTAGTATGTTGCCTGTTACTGGTGAGTGTCAAGTGCTCTTTACTCTTAACAAGAAGTATTTTATTGCTTTTTACCAGTGAGTGGCAACTACTGTTAATCATCAAGAACACATTGGCTGAGACCATTTCCACACTACACTGTTATAGTGCTGTTGTTCCACTTTCAACATCCTATGGAATCCTTAGGTTTACAGTTTAGGGAAGGGCCTTTGGAATTCTCAGCCAAAGAGCTCTTGGGCATCAGTAAACTACAAACCCCAGAATTCCACAGGATGTTGAAAGTGGAATAACAGCAGTATAACAATGTAGTATGGAAATGGTCTTAGTTTTTGTCCTAGTGTTCCTGTACCCTAGTGATGGAAAAATCTGTTGCCTTCTCAAGATTTCTGTTCTACAGCATCCACCGTGCTGGCCGAGGAGTTTAAAAGTTAAAAAAAGATACAGGCAACCCTCTTCCATACACAGACAGAAATAAAAATCCCACAACAATATAACTACAGACATTAGAGACTTAGACCCTTTTGGCACCTTACCTTTTTCCAGCATTGGCGCAAGGGGATCATGCAAGAAGCCTTTTCCGAGAGGCACTCGCATCCCCTCTGCTTCTCTGCACCAGCTCCATGCTGGTTGGAAGGAAGTATGAGCGACCCGCCCCTTCCTTCCGCAGTGCAGCCGGGTACTTTCCCAGGCTGCGCTGGGGGAGGAAGCACGATGGCTGCACCTCCAAAGCCTCTGCACACAAGGCAAGTGTGTGTGGGGCCCGGGAGGGACACACAATCATGCACCATTTTCGGCAACAAGCCAAAAATGATATAATGCGTGATCGCTGCCTACTGGCCTCGGGAGCGTCACACAATTGCGAGGACATCATGTGAAACAGTCCTCGCAATTGCACAAAGCTCCTGAGGCCATTTCGCAACATGACTGTTGTGCAAAAAGGACCTAAACTTCCATTTTCTTCTTCTTCTAAAATTCATCTTCTAATTTTTTTTTCAAAAATAGGATGACCAAGGGCCCTTGCACACTACACACTTATAGCTCTATGGTTACACTTTAACTGCCATGTAGTGTTGTGCAAAAAGGCCCTCTGCAAACGGCTCTAGAAGTATTTGCACCATTCCATGTGTGTGCACTTCACAGACTTGTAACAGGACATTATCTTCCTTGCAACATTATTTTCAACTAACTTCATTTCAACTCACTGAAACAAAGAAACCTTCTAATCCTAATAATAATTGGCATCGTGAAATATTCCTTCCTACAAATATTTCACATGGGGCTAGCATTTCCAAAAACCTAGTTACTCTATCCACCTAACATACTATCTACTATATAAAAGTCAATGTTTGTCTGTGCATTTGTCTGTTTGTCTGTGCCAGGTAGACAAAGACCTCATACGATTGGCTATGTGAGGCAAGAAGACCTCATAGGATTGGCTGCTTGTGAAGATTCTATGGAATCCTGGGGTTGGCAGTTCAGGGAGGGGCCTTTAGAATTCTCAGCCAGAGAGCTCTTGGGCCTCAGGCCAGTTGCTATGGAGATAAGGCCTACCATCAATAAAGATGCCAGAAAACTTTTGGGAGGCATATATGAGAAAAATTAAAGTGCCATACACAACATAGTTACAAGGTCTTCTCACCTCACACAGTAGATTGCATGGGTTGAATAAGCAAGGACTCTTAAAGTTGAAATTCAAAACAAAAAATGCTTCCAGAAAAAAGCCATTGCAAAAATTTTACAGAAAGCAAAAAATAAAAAATAAAAAAAATAAATAAAAAGCCAGTACATCAACATTGCCAGAGAACACAGATTGGACTGGGGACTATGAGAAAAGTTACAAGTACTGGAATAGGCCAGTTGCTATGGAGATGAGGCCTCACAGCAAGGAAGAAGACAGCGTATTCCCTCAGGAACCCAACCTCTGTATGTTAACAACTCTGAATACAGGTTGGATTGGGGAATATGGGGACAAGTTTCAGCTATTGGAAAAGGCTGGTAGCTATGGCGACAAGGCCTAGCAGCAAGGAGGAGTACAGTGTATTCCCTCAGGAACCCAAACTGTGTATGTAAATAACTCTGAATACAGATTGCACTGGAAAATATGGGGACAAGTTACACGTACTGGCGAAGACAGTTTGGTAAGTTCTTAAGAGGAAAATAAAATCCCGAACAACACCAGGTAAATGCACTAGTTACAAATATAAGCATTAGGCTAATGAGTAGTTAGATAATTTATTCCAGAAAAAGGCTCAAAAATGCTATAGCATAAAGAATGCTGATAACTTTAAAACAATCAAGTAATGGTCTGAAAGGAAGAAATGGACTTCATAATCAAGGTAAGCAGTTATCTCTAAGATTACAATGTGAACATTCGAACATTTTAAAATAACATTCTCATAATCAGAACCAGATGCCCAAATTTAAAATGCAAGATTCACAAATATTTTGGCTGTGTGTGGCTATAAGTATAGCAGATGTAATATATGGACATAAATCCAACTGTTAATCATAACTAGAGCAGATCCACTAAATTAATAGTAAATTGGTAGATCAACACTTTACATCCTATGATTCTAACAACTGAATTTAGACCTTATATTCTCTAAGGATTCAGCAGTTTCACAGTCTATCAGTTTTCACCAAGTAGATTTTTGAACCACCAATGATTCAGATTTGATTGAAGAATCTGGCTTATACAAGCCTTCCCCATTTAAACTTGTATTGCACAGATCCATTCAAGAGAACATCACAGCGAAAAGTTACTGGGTCAGTACTGTCCACGGATCTGTGGTGCCAACTGAGTGGCCTAAAAGAAAACACATTATTCTCACTTCTGGTCTTCCTACTAATAAACCAAGACATAGCAGATGATGAATGGACAACGTTGTACATTGCATAAATGGGCTATAGACATAAGTAAAAGTATAACTTCCTGTTGTTGTTATATGCCTTCAAGCAGTTTCTTATGGCACCCTAAAGTGGAAGCTATTATGGAGTTTTCTGGGGCTGAGAGTGTGTGACACATCCAAGAACCACCCAATGGGTTTCCATGGCCGAGTGGGGAATCAAACCCTGGTCTTCAGGGTCACAGTCCAACACTCAAACAACTATACCATGCTGGCTCTGAAAAAAGTATAACTAATATCTTATTTATCTCCATAGTGCTTTTCAGTGCTGTTATTTGCCTTCAGTTGACTCTGATTTATGACAGCTTTATTACAGGGTTTTTCTTTGCAATTCGGATTTTTTGCATTCAGATGAGGTTTGGCATTGTCTTCCTCTTAAGATGAGAAAGTGTGATTTGCTCAAGGTCACCCAGTGGGTTTCCATGGCTGAGCGAGGATTCAAACTCTCAGAATCTTAGTTTAACACCCCAAACACTATTGCACACTGACTCTCCCCTACTTCTCAGCATAAAAACATTTATCATCCCATCAAACCCAAACAATACAGTGAGCTAACTGAACTGCAGTCTCATGCACATTTATTGTTATTGTGTGCCTTTCCGACTGTAAGTCATTTCCGACTTACAGCAGCCCTAAGACAAACCTATCATGCATTTACTTGGGGGCAAATCCAATTAAATGCAACAGATCTACTTCTTCGTAAATACACGTAGTGGCTATGTGAGTTGCCTAGGGATTCCTGATAAACTTTATGGATGACCGAGGACCTGAACTGGAGCCTTGTGCAGTCAAGCCACAGCTTTTAATCATTGTAAGACACCAGCACTCAAGAGTTTAAGCTTACATAGCCTGTGAAAATGTTGCCAGCTTTTCACGATGGATTGTGCCCCTTTTGAACTTTACAATCTCTCAGTAAGTGAAGAAGCGAGTGGAAACACAGGGTATTGTGAGTATTCTCTCTTTAAAGAGAGGCCCTCTGCCAAGAAAGGATTCCCTTGCTTTTTACAGCATGGGGCTGAAAATTAATCATTTCCACCTCCACTACCTAACTGTCAGTTCTAGAGTTAAACCCTGGAAAGCTAGAAGAGGCAACATTGTTGAATACTAAATATTTATGTAGTCAGGACCTTTCTTCCTTCCTTCCTTCCCCTTCTCCTCTGCCCTGCCTCCTTCCTCTTCTTTAAATGTCACAGATCAGCTGTTTTGATAATTGGGAAGGAAATGCGTTCCTCTGAAGTTTGGCAGCTTAACATCATTTTGTATAGTCCTGTCTTTCTGCTTGTTTGCATCTATTGTCTGATTTGAGGGGAGGCAGGTTTAAGAGATTCTTGTGAGAGATAATCTGAAATGGTAGGTCCACATGATTTAGCAGCAAATGGTGCTAAGTTCTGCCAATTCTACCTCTCGGTAAAAGAGCATCACAATTAGAACTGACTGGAATCACATAAGGAAATGGCACTGACATATCAAGATCCCAGTAGACAGGGCTGGGGTGGCAGGTTTCACATAAGTTCGAAGAACAAAAGAAAAAAGAAAAAAAAAAGCTTGGGAGAAAAGAAAGTTCCAATTTAAATTACACACCTGAGTTTTTAGAAGGTAAAATTTGTAATGGAGAAAGCAACAAGAAATTCTATGCATTTAATGCTAGCTTATGAGTAGGCTATTTTTAAAGCTTAGTGAACTATTCTCAAAGTGAATGCTTATTTATTCCATTTTTATTCTTTCTTCTATGGCACAGATAAAAACAGGTGGCAAGTCATGCAGCCATTGGCCAGAGCCCTTTCACAGTACACAGTTATAGCATTATGATTCCATTTTAACTGCCCTGGCTACATCTTATGGAATCCGCGGTTTGCAGTTAAGTCTGAAGCTCTCTAGTTTAGCCTAGTTTAGTCTCATCTAGTTTAGTCTAGTAGCTTAGCCTAGAGTTCTCTAGATGAGATTCTAAATACCTCATGAAACTACATATCCCAAGATTCTAAAACATGGAACCATAGCAGTTAAAAGTATATAGTGTGAAAGAGACTCAGATGTAGATCCAGTCAGCTTCACAGACACTGTTGTATCATATGACCCCCTTGCATATGGAATCTGGAAAATTCACTCCAAATATCTAAAGTCCTCTATAATAAGGGGGAGGGAGAAGTTGGTTCATGTTCTACTGGTAGATTGCCAGTTGACTTGCAGTGGATAGCCAAGAATTTCTGATACCCACCAACAGTGCCAGTAAAATAACTTGCACTTAATTGATGAAGAAAGTTTGGCATAATAAGGATTAGATTTTTGTACCAGAGGACTGTAAGCTTGGTTTGTTTTGGCACTCCAAACAAGTTCCTAGGTGCAAAGTGCTTCCATTTTTAGCGAACAGGTTGGATCCAAACTTAGATATATTTACAGCAGAAGCATTGGAACTGTTGAGACTTAATTATCAGTATTTGTATGCCACTTTTCCATGGAAAAATCATGCTGAAAGTGGGTTACAGTATTGTCAGGAAAAAATGACATATTTAAATTGGCAAATCTTGAGATACCAGCAAAAACCAAAATAGAGCCTGTCTACCCCAGCTCTATAAAATCAAATTGTTTCCATGAGGGCAGACTGAGAGAAGCAAACAGACTGTGTTGTGAGTTCTAGGAAATGTGTATTCCCAAACAGTTATTCTTTCCTTTGGTATGGAAAGAAAATCCCCTGGAGAGATGCTAGCCAGCTGCAAAGTGCCCATCTAAAAGCATATTAGGCCTTCACTCATCTTTATGGTCCTTCCAGATCTTTGAAGTGAAGCTCATCCCACTCTAGACTCCTTCATCTTATAAATGAACCTCAGCTGGAGAAATCTTTTTAACACACTGAGTGAAAGCTAGCTTCAAAGGAATGCCTGATGGCTACATGTGACAAGAAGGTGTTTGTGAAGGTGTTGAAATTAGCATCTTAAAAATTGGCACTGCCCTAAAGTTTTATTGGACTAACTTCCTTGGAGCAAAACGCTGTTATTTTTCCTGGGATCCTTTAAATAAGGGTATTATTGAAGCTTTCTGAATTCAAACAAGCCCATGTTTGACTGTCTCTCTCCCATTTAAAATTGGATATATGTAATATACTCACATAGGAATGTAGGGCCACATTCCGTTCCTAGCCGTGCAAGCCAGTATATAAAGATTATTCTTTCTTTTTATTTCTCACACATCTTATACTCCATAAATAAATACCATATTGACTGATTAAATTTTTCTAAGCTGAGATGAATATGAACATAGGGTGCTGCTTTGTGACAGAGGCAGATCTAGGGTGGGGCAACTGTGGTATGTGCCCTAGGTGCAAATGCTCGGGGGGCGCCCTCCTGCCCATCACTCCCCTGTGCCTGCCCGTTGCCTCCTCACACCCACCACTGCCAACCCGTAGATGCCTGTTGCCTCCTCGTGCCCACCACTGCCTTCCCACAACCACCTGTCACTCTCCCCCCAATCCTGCCGCCTCCACCCCCCACTCACATGTCTGCCGCTGATACCCCCCCACCTGCCACCTCTGGGGTCCTGGCCCACTGCAGTGGTGGCGCAGCAACACCTAGCAACTTCCGTGTAGCAACTTTTGTGCTTGTCCTAGGCGCTGGGCCTAGAAACACCACTGTCTTGTGACTAACACCCAGAGCTTGGAGAAGTTTCCTTTTTGGATTATAACTTCCAGAATCCCCCAAGCAGCATGGTGAGTGGCCATGCTTGCTGGAGAGTTCTGAGGGCTGGATGCTACATAAGTAATTTCTATAAACTCTCATCAGATCACTGGACATTCTAGCTCAGCATACTCCACAGTGACTGACAGAAACTCTATAGGCTATCTCTTTTCCCTGGTTCTACCTGGTGGTGACAGTGGTTTGACCCTGGGACCTTCCACATGGAAAGCACTGAACTTTACTTTTGAGGTGACCCTTACCACTTATGTGTGAATGTACATGTCAGTATTTCTTTTTCACTCATTCATTCATTCATTTGAGTGGTTAAATCAATGTTTCCCAACGTGCTGCCCCTTCGATGTTTTGGACCTAACTCACATGAGCTGTCACCACCAGTCATGCTAACTGAAGCTGATGTGAAAGCTAGGTTTGAAACATCTAAGGCAGTGCTTCTAAAACCATCTGATGTAGAAAACTGGTTATTTTTCTCCTCAGTGTGCCAGGGACTGGTACCATATTTGTACCCATTGGCTATAATTATTTTTTTCTTTTTCCTGGAAACTCAACAGCAGCCAATGGCTCCAGGACCAGCATTGGTCCATGGACCACCACTTTTAGTACCACTGAGGATACCAGTTGGCAAAAGTTGTGTTAAATAACTGGAGTGTTCTGATGTTGATCAGGGTTTCACATGGAATATCTATATATTTGAGTAAGGATTACTGGAGCATTCTTGCGTTCTATAAATGTAAACATTCTATAAACGATACACATAGTGATCTCTCCAGCATTAGAAAATCAAATACAGAAAGCTTGAAAAAAGCCCAGTTCACTTTCCAGTACCATAGAGTTGGAAGAGACCCTCAAGGGTCAGCTGGAGTCAAAAGTGCATGCAGGTATGAGAAAAACAAAACATTTACATACAGGGCTATCCAACTATAAATTTGCAAGGCACAAATTTGCGAGGCACGGGACTAAAGGCCATTATTTGATTTATTCTTGAAGAATAGTTGCAACGAAAGGGTATGCTCACTGAGCAAGGACACCTCAAGTAAATCAGAACTCTCCAGAGATCATGCTACCCCTTTGAAGACTTTGAACCTTGAGACTGCAATTAAAGGTGCACGTCGAAACATAAGGCCATATCTAAGATTGTGCTCTTTTGCCAGTTGGAAGCCTCCTTTTTATCTTGCTTTTACAGTCTCCTGTTTCATGCATTATGCACTTGAGTTCTTGTAACCTACTAATTCAGGTCTGGTCAAAATGCAGCCCTCTAGATATTGTTGCTCCCAGCATGACTTCACTGTTTGTTGTGCTAGGATTTGCACTTCAGTAATTCTTTTTTCCCCTCAATATTATATTTATTATTTTCATTAAAGTTGTAGTATAAGTTAGCAAACATAGTAACACAAATCAAAATCGCAGTTATCTTTTTTCTTCTCTTTTGTGTTCGAACACTCCAGTAATTCTTATCTCTGTATTACACCTGAGAAATCTGCACAGTGTTATCATATTATTTACATTTTCCAGCAGTACAGCCCAGCCCTAACACAGCCCTTATAAATATCTCACAGCGATTCAAACAGAAATCTAGCATCTCATAGTGGCTCAAACAAACTAGAAGTATTAACAAATATCCAGAAGATTGATCCCATACTGAATATTCTAGCTATAATAATATTCCAGTTTACTGTAAAACAGCGGTGAATATTTGCTCTGTTAAGAAAATAAATTATTTCTACTGAGGCAATCATTTGAAGGCAAAATTTAAAATTAGATTCAACCTGCTGAATAGTTTTGATTGACTCAATTTGATTAATTGAGACTGCCGCCCTATATTCATTGAAAAAGGGGGACTGACTCTTGAGTAGAAATGTACAGGGCTGTACTCTAAATGTGCAATTTTTTAAAAACAACAACAACACATACTGCAAATCAATTTGATCTAATACCTGTGTTGCTGTTGTGTGCCTTCAAATCATTTCTGACTTGTGGCAACCCTAAGGCAAGCCTATCATGGGGTTTTCTGGGGCTGAGAGTGTGTGACGTGCCCAAGGTCACCCAGTAGGTTTCCATGGCTGATCAGGGAATCGAACCCTGGTCTCTAGACTTGTAATCCAATGCTCCAAGCACTACACCATGCCAAATTAAAAATGTGGTTCAATACAACTGCATCAAAAATAAGAAAAAAATGTTTACTTTTCATACACAATGATAAAACCTGAGTTAACGGTGACTGATCAGCAAAAGGTACCTTGGGGCTATACTGGGTAGCCTGATATAAAATATCAACATAGTATATGATCAATGTGAAAAGGGTAATTTTCATATCAGGATTCATTAGGAAAGATACTAAATAAACAAATAAATAAATAGGACAATATCATAATGCCTTTATATAATTCTGTGGTGCTACTACATTTCAAATACTGCCTACTCTTCTAATTCCCACACCTTTAAAAAAGATAGCCATATTCAGGTGTTATAAATGCAGTGAAAACAAACATGTGAGGAAGTGAGCATTCTACTCACTTCTGTCATCATTTTGCTCACATGAAGAGTGATCTTCTGAAATGCAGAGCCTCTTTTATATGCGGAAGCTCTTCACACAATCCATAACTCCGATTTTCTGGACTGTGTGAAGAACTTCAAAGGGACCGAGGGGGCTCTAATTTTCAGAAAGTCCCTCTTCTTGTGAAAAGAGTTATAACAGAATGTTACCTAACATGTTCCTTTGTCCACATGTTAATTATTATTATGTTATATTGCCTGGATAAGATTATTATAGAGCCAAAAAAGGTATATAAGGAAGCAATCAAAATGATCACACCTCGTGCAATTCTCCAGTGAGGAAAAGTTGGGGCTGTTTAGTTCAGGAATGGGGGGCAGGTTGTAGATGATAAAGCGGTAAAAAACGTTATGTATGGTGTAGAGAAAATGCTTACAGGAAAAGAAATTGTTCTCTCCCTTTCATGGTGCTAAAGAGAAAGGGAATTCACTATCAGATGATGTAGTAATAGTTCTCAAGCTGGCCTCCTTTAAAAGGGAAACAGATAAAAGCATGGAATATAAGGTTAGCACAGCTATTAGTCCTGATGGCTATATGTTACTTACAGTTCTTTGTTTTACTTATTCACTGTACGATATCATTATTTATTCAATTTCAGTATCAGAGGCAACTGACTGGGAACACAACCAGAATATTCTGATCATGTCCTGAGGATAAACTTTCCATAAGCATCCAGCCAGCCATCTTGGGAAGAGAATACAGGACTACCCCAGCCTTTGCCGTTATTCAGCATGATTCTTCTATTTATCATTCTTAAAAAATATGATCTTATTTTACGGATCTGTTTCATAATCTTTTAATGATGCAGATCCCCTTTTTGTGTCTATACATCATCTCAGACTAGGGACAAAGACGTACCCACCGTTGTTACTCAGGGAGCCTTGCAGTTTAGAAGAATCACATTAAAATCCTTTCTAAATGACAAGCTAGATGTAGAAGCTACAACTGTTAGCTGGTTGTACGCAACAACCCAAAAAGTACCATAAGTCTTAAATACCAGGATGAACAGACTTCAATAGAATATATACTTTTTACAAAAATTCCTGGGAATTTTAGCTGTAGTTGAATGGTCTGAATGATGCTCCTTCTAGAATGGTGCTTGGAGAAACAGCAAAGCAGTTGAAAGCCAACATGACACTTTGTTAAACCTCAGTTATATAAATCTACTTCTTTTCAGTTGGAAAAATCCACTCTCTCTCCATTAGATGCCAGTGCCTACAGCCAGTCTCTGCAACATTGACATCCCCGGGAGGCTTAACTCCTAAAATGAGTGCAACCATTCTACCTCCTCTTACCCCTTTAATCAGAGTGGAACAATTGAAATAGCTTACATGCATCCAGTCTCAGGCCCAAAGCTATCTCTTCCCTTTGTGAGTAGTCTCAAGGCTGCACGTGACAAAGCTTACAATTCTTTTGTCATATGACATTTAAAAAAAATAATCTGCTCTTGTAAGCATTCACGACCCAAGATCTAAAAATACTTTATGGAAGTGAAAAGTTCTACCTAGCTATTTGTCTTTTATTTTACCTTCAGACATTTTGGCGATTGCTAAAGAATGGCCATTTCCTCCCAGCATACTGTGCATTCCCTTTAGGTTTAGAACAGACAGGAAATCCATTTCTGTTACATTTTATAGGACAAGAGATCCAATTTCTACAAGAACTCTCTTAACACAGACAAGGTGATACTTTTATCAGGCAAGAAGCACTTCTTAATTGCAATTAACCATAACTGCTACAGAGATCACATTTCTTTAAATTCTAAAAGATCACATGCACAGATATAGGCTGCACATACAAAACACTTTTCTAACATGGTAAACCATGCCCCATACCTACATAACACTTATGCTTCAATATGAACCATGAATCTTTTAAGGCAGTTATCAGACATTTTATTACATGGATACAACTGATAGTGATATAGGTATGAATTAGAAATAATAAAGTAGAAATAAAGTAGAAGCTGGGGGCTTAGGTCAGAGGAACGGAGAAAGATTTAAGAAGGGTAAAAAGGTCACGAGAGCCAATGTATCACGTAGCTAGGATGTTGATCACGTAGCCAGGGTGTTGTTTATTTCCGGGGTCTGAGCTAGTAACAGCATGTGGTATTTGTGACCCCGGAGGGGCGGACCGAGACATGCCTGCGATCTTTGCCTGTGATCTTTGTGTATGCTGTGAACTTTGTCTATAAAAGAGCTGGGAAACTTGAATTCAGGGCTTTTGGTCTTTTGGAGAAATCCAGCCAAAAGCCCGCGCGTAATAAATTACTCTTTTTCTTGCTCTGTGGTCTCTGTGTTCTCTGGGCGCCTGCAACAATAGGATCTCAGTGGAAACACAGTTGAGAAGTGATATACTTTTTCTATATAGGATATATAAACTACCTATATGTGATACATAGAACTAAACAAGCCACACATTTGAAAAAAATAATTATTCCAGAAATCTACAAGGAATGAAGGAATTGGTCATTAATACTTTCAAATGCAAAGACAGAAACTGTGCTAGCTGAATATTTTCTAGCTAAATTGATGTACCATTTTTTCTATTAATAAACATAGCAGCTAAGCCACTGATGGTTTTACTTTTTAAAAATAGATGCCACAAACTTGGCCATGTAATATTAATAGTAGAAAAAGGCCTCCTTCCTCTATCAGTATGTGAATGAGGTCACAATTTTATACAAACTTACTTGGGAGTAAATTCAATGGAACTCAATAGAGCATCTGAGTACACATATTTAGAACTGCGTTTTAAATAAAAAATGGACTGATGGGAATAAAAGTCTAGAGGCAAAAAATGTGTTAGTTTTTCCCTAGAACTTTCCTCTACAACATTTCCAACTTTGTTTTACAGTCCAGTCTAATGGTTTAAAGAATGAAAACTGAAAGCTCAGAACTTAAGCTGAGTTGACAGAGGTGGCAATTCTATATACACTTTCTTGGGGAAAGCTCTATTGACTCATTTACGGGTAAATATGAACAGATCCCATTCCTTGGTCTATGAAAATACAGATGTTAAGTTCAATACTTTGGTACATTTATTTGTAAGGGTCCACTCTTCAGAATTTTGGAAAGCCTCTATCAAACAGTTCTTAGTAAATGTCAGTAGTTACAACCTCTTCTGGTGACTGAGCAGTTTCCATGCACAAAGTATACAGCCTATGACCAAGGGAATAAGGATAGGAAATGCTCTGAACACACTGCAGGGTATTCATCAAAATGAAAAGCAGCATAAAAAAACCAGACTGATTTCCCTAGTACTACTTTAGTGGAATAAGTTTACACTAAACACCCACATCCACACCAGCACACACAGTTACCATAACTATGATTCAGAACAATTGGATAGATATGTACACATAATTGTCCCAGTTATCCAGATGGATTAAAATACTGTGCTTGTTCAGTCCCCGAACAAGCTCCTGAGCTGGCTATGTATCTGCAAGACCTACCCAAGTTCTTCATTTTTATAGCTTTCCCCTTCACCATGTAAAAATATATACATTATATATAGTGTATATCCACCTGGGAAGCAATTCATTAGCAGCGGGTCTGCTTTTCTGGTGAAGCAAATGCGAGCACAGTCCAGGCACGTCTTAGGGGATGTGTTTAGTTGTTATTCAGGCTCTTGCAGATTATTCAAGAAAGTTCCCAGCGTCACTGCAAATATTCTCCGCCCATTGCTCTTGCCAGTTGCAAGAATTTGGGTGGAGTTCCAGACAAAATCTAAGGTGTACACACAGGTATAAGATTTATGAATAAACCATAGATGTTTAGGCTTTCCCACAGGAAAAGAGATTCCACCTAAACATTGGAAAGAACTTCCTGACAACAAGAACAGTTTGACAGTGGAATACACTATGGTGGAGTTTCCTTTGGAGGTTTTTAAATGGAGGCTAGATGGCCATGTGTCAAGAGTGCTTTGATTTTGTATTCCTGCATGCCTTGATGGCCTTTGTGGTCTCTTCCAGCTCTATGATTCCATGTAATTTAGGGGTCTTCCAAAATTCTAGCTCAATAACTTTACAGGCAAATGCATTTACCTTGGGAAATGGGAAGCCAGCTGGAAAGTCACCTGCAGGATTGCCTCCTCCCATACAATCCACCCCATACACACAGATCCTCTCAGGGCCATTTACTAAAACCAGCCAGGACTAGACTGGCAATGGTCACTCAGAGGACTTTCTTGTTGGCTGCTCCTAGGCTGTGGAATGACCTGCTGGAAGAGATTCAACAGCCAAATATGCTGTCTGAATTCAAAAAAGTACTAAAGACCTATCTCCTCTGGCAGGTCTTCCCAGTTTATTTTTAATCATACTTTTAATTGTACTTTTAACTGTACTTGTACTTTTAATCTATCACACAATGACATTACTCATCAATTTTCCTGAACACATTATTGTTTTTCAAATTAAAAGCAATTTTGTTTCTGTGACTATAGTACCACTTTGACAGGTGGGGGGAGGGAGAGAAATCCTGTTTGATCAGGACGCAAGTGATACCATATCAGTCTGTTTAACCTTTAGCCAAGACAGACTTGAATAAGGTTGCGTTAGGCAGAGTGGTAGACCCAGTAGAATACTTGGCTTTAGAGCTGCACTTGGCCTTTGAACTTAATAGATGTCTTCAGGCAACTGAGTCTTCTCCCTCCAATATATCTCAAAACACCATCTTTAACGAAAGTCAGAGATTAAAAAAACCCTAGTCAATAAAAACAAATAAATATCCCCTATCTTGATATAATGAAGGTGTCTCAAAAACATTGAGTGTGGGGAGAGAGGGGAAAGCTTGATACTGTAATTGAAACTGGAAGGTGGCACTACTAGAAAGTCTTGCAGAACAATCATCCAATTTTTGCTCCTTGCAGTGTTCAAAATGAACTAGAAACAGTACATTGAGAACTCAGTTCACAAATGTTCTCTGGCTGCTGGCCATGTTGATTGAGAGATTTCGTGAATGGCAGTCAAAAAAGGTTATTCTCTCCCAAATTCAGGAAGCAAGTCACAGAAAGGCAGAAGGTGAGAAGCAATGTTACCTATATGTTCATTTTAAAACACAAGAGAGCTGATAGCCTGCAGTTCTACAATACATGTTTACACAAATTATACCCAACCCTTCACATCAAGCACAACCAGGAACTGCATAAATAAGAGAATTGTACGGTGTGAACTGTCATGAGTCAGCATTCTTTCTGCTCTAAAGACAAGGCATGTCGACCAACCAGTTTGCAATTATTTGAGGAAAGGCTGGGCTTCTTTTCCTCATGAGACTGCATGTCTACCTTCAGGCATACAATATGATTGTCACTATTAATTATCTCAGTAGCTTTTTTGGTATGTACAGCACTTTATAACTGTTACCTCAGGCAGCTCGGCACACCTCAGTCTTTGATATCAATTGTCTTTGAGGAACCCAATTCTGTGCAAGATCAGGTTCTACTTCTCAATACCCCTTTGTGAGGCAAGTCACTAGTGTTCTCCCTTGACCAGCTGTAAGCAGAAACTGAAAATGCAGCTACGCTATATAGTAATAGCAGATTGGTAACACTTGTACTATTATGGCTCCATGCTACACAGCCCTGTGATTCATAGCTTGGTGAGGTATTTAAGTCTTGTTCACATGTGTTCCTGAACACACGTAGAACTAAAACTGGAGATGGGGATGTAAGTATGTATATAAACCTACCACACATACCATATTTGCCAGCGTATAAGATGCACTGGCATATAAGACGCACCCCATTTTCAAACAGTATTTTTCAGGAAAAAAAGTGAGTCTTATACACCAGCAAATGCAAGTCAGACATTCACATGCTGACTCTAACTGAATGCAATTACAAAGGTCCTATGAACAGAAAGCCAACCTTATCAAGATTCCTGCACATGGGAGCTTTTAACTGTGTTCAGACAGATATAGAGCGATCTTCAGATGTGTATATTCAACCCATGAAGGCTAACTGACATCTAGGTGCTCAGGAACAATAAGGAAGGGACTCATGTGCTGTCTATGTCCCCACTCCAGCTTTAACTCTATGTGCATACCCCCCCCCCCCAACATTTCACAGATGAAAACTGGGCCACTTGTGGCAAAGTAATATCAAAGTGTGGTCGAGATGGCAAAAGTTATTAATGATGAAGAATGCACAAACTAGGAGAGGCTGCAGCAGTTCACTTTTGCCTGAGACTACTGGGAACGGCAAGATTCTGCTCCCTTCTCTCCTCACCCCCTTCCCCTTCAGTTAATTGAAGTGCAAGCTACTTTTCCTTTTTGAACTTAGTTGGCTGCGGTTGAAGTAAGCTGAGGGCAAAGGAGGAAAGTGGGAGAGGAAGAGAGAAAGTAGAACATTTTAAAAGCAGCTGACAAATTAGAATGATGGAAGATTAATCAGGACTGTCCTTGTCAAACTGGGACTCACCAAAGCTGGAAGGTATGCAGGCATCACTTCTCTTCCTTGCTTTTCTTAAATGCTTGTCATTTTGAGAGATGTTTTTGAGGCATATAGGAGCAATTTTTGCCCCCAAGGGTGCTCTAGGAGATGTGGGAGGGGGATTTTCACCTCATTTTTTGCTCTCAGAGGCCATTTTAGGCCCAGGAGAAGCCTTTTTTTTAAAAAAAAAATAATAATAATCAGGAAGCCAATTGGAAGTGACTTCTGATCACTTTCTGTTTTTTTTTTTAAAAAAAGCTTCTCCTAGGGCAAAAATGGCCCGGGGGGCAAAAAATGTCAAAATACCCCCCCCTTGCTTCCTAGAGAGCTTTTGCAGCAAAAAATGATTCTTTTTGTAGTAAAGTGCAGTGTGGAGTACAGCCCTTCAGGTTATCTAGGGGGCTAATGAAGACCTCTGGTCTCCCACAGTTGCTCATGCCTGCCATGAACTGGTCAGGGGGAATACAGTTGGACCTCCGCATTCACTAGGGTTAGGGGCACAGGCCTGTTGCAAAAATAGAAAAAATACAAATATCTAAATGTATCTGTGTGCCTGTGGGAAGGGGCCAAGGCACGGTGGAGAGAGTGGGCACCTGGAGTCTAAACCAGGTCTGGGAAAGGAGAGGGAAAGGGGTGTGTTAACATTGTGGCCCTATGTTTCTCCTCTCTTGGCCATCTCCTTCCTTGTATGTGTGCGTGGGGGCACTAAGAGAGGGTTTGCAGTGCTGAGAAATTGGGCTGCAAGTCATGCTTAGTTCACCTGGCAGCTGCTGGTAGAAGAGGAGGAGGAGGACCAGAGGCAGCTGATGGGAGCTGCTGAGAGGGAAGGTTCCTCCAGAAATGAAGTGCTTGGGTGGCCAGGAATTGAAGAAACTTGCAAATAATCAAATCTGTGAAAGTGAAACTCACAATTGCAGAGAGACAACTGTATATCTCTGTTGGTTCTGCTGAACACTCAGTAGCTTTTGATACAATCAGCCACAATATCCTTCTGGACCATCTAGCTGGGATGGGAGTTGGAGGCACTGTTTGACACCGGCACCATTCTTTCCAGAAGAAAAGCACAGAAGATGGTGCTGGGATATTCTTGTATGACTCCTTAGTTGCTGGCTTATAAAGTCACACAGGGTTCTGTTTTGTCTCTCATGATATTTAACATACACATAAAACCACTGGGAGAGGTTATCCAGAATTCTGGAGTCAGATGCCACCAATATGCTAATGATAATGAGCTCTATTTCTCCTTTCATCCTAATTCCAAGGAAACTATATCAGTGCAAAGCTGGGATCTGTCAACAGTAATAAGGCCTACAAACTGAAGCTTTAAGCAAACAAGACAAAGGGGCATCTAGTCACCTGAAATGTTAGGTCTAGGAAAGGAATTCAACCTGTGGGCTGGATGTGTCACAATCCTCTTGAAGATGCAGCTTCATAGTTTGGGCACACTCCAATGATTCAACATTGAACCTGGAGACCCAGGTTTTTTCAATGACAAGGAGTGCAGTTACACAGTTAAAACCAGTGCGCTAGCTGCGCTTAATCCTGGAAATGTCTCACATAGCCACAATGACACATGTCATAGTTACATCCTGTTTGGATTACTGTATCACCCTCAATGTGTAGCTACCTTTGGAAAGAGCTCAGAAACTTAAGTTTGTCCAAAAAGCTGTAGCCAGATTATTAACTGAGGCTGACTACAAGGAGCATACAATTCTTTATTGCAGTAGCTCCACTGGCTACCCGTCCATTTTCAGGCATAATTCACAACGCTTGTTATAGTCTACAAAACCCTATGCAGTTCATTTCCAAGCTATCTGAAAGACTGTGTCTTCCTATAGGAGCTTACTCAGGCTCTAAGATCTTCAAGGAAAATCCTTCTCTTAGTCCCACTACCTTCCCTGACAAGTTTGGTGGAAGTTTCTCAGTGGCTCCTGCCAGGTTTTGGAAGGGGTGTGTATGCTAGAATGGTTCCCTCCTTGCTGTCCTTCTGTTGACAAATGAAAACTTTTCTATTCCAGCAGGCTGATAGGAATTGACTGCAAGTGTGCTGCTGGTTGACTTTTACCTTTCGTCTTTTAAAAGATTTATCTTCAATGATTTTAATTCTATGGATAGTTTAATTGCATATTATCAACAACCTTTTTATAAGTTTTTTTAATTAAACCTTTGTTAGTGTTCATACTTACATTTGTACCGGGGAAAGGGGAGAAAATAACAACAACAATTAACAATAATTTTCCCACTTCTTTTTTGTAGTTTCAAATACTTATTCCTTTATTGTTTTTATTGTATGAAGCCTTAAGAAACCACTAAACATAGAGGTGATTCTCACAAATATTAAATCAATTATTCCATATGGATTTGTAGTTGGTGGGGATGGAAGGAGCTCTGTGGCACATAGAGGGGGAACCCCTGTTATACTTAGTATATTTGACATCTGGTGCAGATCATTTTTTAACCTCTCTCCTCTATACAATAAAATTACATTAATAATCTTAAAATGCAATGAATAATAATAATGGCCAGAAAAGAAACATAAATAGTTAAAATTCTTTTTTGCTGAATTTTGTATATACAATCATACCAGTAAAAATAAAGAAAAAAATAAATTGTAACACTGCCTTTGCACTTTCCTTCTTGCCTTTCTTCAACTGTCATTCCAAGTCTTTGCTATCTTCTGCTAATAGTATGGTGTCATCTTCATATCTTGATGTTCCTTCTTCCCATTTTCCTGTCTCCTTCCTCTAGGTCCAATCCAGCTTGCTGTAAAAGTTTACATATAAATTAGATAGGGTGATAAAATACGGCCTTGGCTGACCCCCTTGCCAATGACAAACTGTTCTGTTACTCTGCATTCAAACTTTTCAGGGTCCTCTTGTCCTGGGTATAACCTATGTAGCAGGACATTAAAAAATGTTATAGTATGCCCATTTCTTTAAGTGCAATCCATAGTTTTTCATGAGCTACACAACTGCTATAAAGTGTAGACTGATTTTCTTTCAATTTTTTTTGATGTACTCCATTATCCAATGTATGTTTGCAATGTGATTTCTAGTGCTTCTCCCTTTTCTGAAGCCAGCTTGAATATCTGGCATTTCTCATTCCATATAAAGTCTAAGAATTGGTTGTAGAATTCTGAGCATCACTTTGCTTGCATTGGAGACTAATGCAATGGTCTGTTGGTTACTGCAATCTCTGGTGTCCCCTTTTCTTATTGACTGGAATGTATATTGAGAATTTTCAGTCTGTAGGCCATGGCTTTGTTTTCCATATTTGCTGGCATATTTTAGTTAGAACTTGAGTGGATTCTATCTCTGTAGCTTGAAACAGCTCTATTGGTAGGGCGTCCGTTCTTGGTGATTTATTTCTCCCAAGTGTCTTGAGTATAGATTCTACTTAACTTTCTAAAATTGTGGGTTCATCTTCAAAATGTTATTCCTTAAATGAATCTATCATTTTTTCATCTCTTTTATATAGTTCTTCAGTGTATCATTTCCATCATCTTTATTTCTTCTTGATCATGTAATGTGTTCTCCTGATCATATAGCATCCCCTTTTTTGGTTTAAATTTTCCTTTGATTTCTCAGATCTTGTGGAAGAGGCCTCTTAGTATATCTTCTGCTGTCTTCTATTTTTCCATTCTTCTATTTCTGCTCACAAGTTGCTGAATTCTGGATTCTGGTTCTATTTCTGTCACTTTTTACTTTTGCTTCTTGTGTACCCTTAATTTTTTGAAGAGTTTTATCTGTCATCCAATGAGGCTTTTCTTTCTTTTGCCTACAGATTCTGTCTTTTTGGATTCTTTCATCACAATGTGTCTGACTTCAGTACAGAGTTCATCGGGCTGCCATTCAAGTAGGCTCAATAGTGTACTGGATAGAATGCCCAGAATCTGGATTTAATCTGCTCAGTCCAATAATATGGGAGTCCTACAATATGAGCCTTGGATTATTCCACCCACCCACCCACCCACCCACCTCGAAATCTCCAGTATGCTTACCATTCTGCAGGAAAGAAAAGATACTGAATAAGGAAAATTATTACTCTGAGGGTTAAATACCCCAAGGAGCCAGATCACATCTGATCTTGGAAGCTAAGCATGGTCAACCCTGGTTAGTACTTGGATGGGAGACTGCCAATAAATGCCAGGTGCTGTAGACTATATCTCAGAAGAAGGAACTGGTAAAACCACTTCTGAGTATTCCTTGCCCAAGAAAATCCTATGAAATTTATGGAGTTGCTGTAAGCCAACAGGAAACTTGAAAGTGCATACACACAAATAGATAAGGGTGAAAGAAAATGAAAAGAGAGGGGATGCAGTAGAAGGTATCTGCAGCTCCTTTAAGACTGATTTATATTTTAGCATGAGCTTTTGTGGATATCAATCTACTTCCTTCGTCAATGGATCTGAGGAAGCAGACCGATATCCACTATTGCTTATGCTAAAATCCAAATCAGTCTAAAGGAACTGCCAGATTTTGTTTCCCCCCTCCCCCTCCATTTTTCCTTCTGCTGCAACACAGACTAGCAGGACTACTTCTTTGAGGACAGATGGTTTCATTTTCAAAAGGAAGCATCACCCCACAACCAATCTCCTCCCTTCTTTTCTACCTTACTCAAGGAAATTCCAAGGGGAAGAGGAGGGAAGGCAGGTTGTGAGTATCTGCTGTTCAATTTGCCCCTTCTTGCAGCTGGGCTGTCTTCTCTTTCTAGCACTGGGGAGGCATGAGGACCCATCATTGTTCCCCCTTATACTTTTCACCTGGGCTGGAGTGCCCCCCTGCCTCCATTTTGGTCTGCCACTGGGGAGAAAAGCTCCTGCTGTTACTTCTGAAAACAGTTCATGCATTCTTGTGAACAACCTGTGTGGAGGCCACTGACATTCAGTCTTTACATTTATATGAAAAGAAACAACCACTCACGTATAAATAACTTTTTGGTAGAAGAATGGTGTATCTCCTATTTGAATCCAGAAAGAACTGTCCAGTGTATCCAAATCTCTTAATTTAAGGCTGAAGGACACACTTTGAAAACAACTGAGTAACTTGTATCGACAGAGAAGCATTTCTTAAAGCATACAGCTATTGAAAGTGGGGTAGGCGAAACTATATGCAAATTAACTACTAAGTAGCCCATGGAAAGGCCATAACAAATAGAGCAGAACGCAGTTAGCTGCTCCTTTCAGTTTAGAGCAGTGGTTCTCAACCTGTGGGTCCCCAGATGTTTTTGGACTTCAGCTCCCAGAAGCCCTCAGCATTGACCATAGTGGCTGGGGCTTCTGGGAGCTGAAGTCCAGAAACATCTGGGGACCCACAGGTTGAGAGCCACTGGTTTAGAGCCTTTGTCCAAATTAACACTGCTCTAGGGCCAGGCAGCTGTAGTTGAAAAGCAAACATTGGAGTGTTTCTTTGAATAAATAAGGGACTTGCGCTGTGGCCAGAGTCAACAAGTCACCAACATCCTAAAAAGCTTTGTCAGAACAGCTCCATACTATTCTACAGCAAACATAATCATTCTGTGTACATCAGTGTATTCTGCAGTAAACAGATAAACTGAAAACAACATAAAGTGTGGATGACATACACTTTCAATGCACATCAGAGTGGCAAAGGCAGCAATTTTGGTATTTTGGTGTTTGATTCTTGGTTCTCAGAACGTGTCACACCAGTTCTTCATTTGCAGTGGTGAGTTTCTGGGCACAATTCAAAGTGCTGGTTGTTACCCTTAAAGGCTGGTTCACCTTGAAATCTGCTTATCTGAAGGACTGCACTATCCCACATGAACCTGCTTGGGCACTTTTCAATGTCATACCTTCTGCTCTGCCTGGGTTCTTCCACCTGAAGAAATGTGGAACGCAAGAACAGGACTTCTCAGTAGTGGCACTTGTACAGGAGAACTCCTTCCCTAAGGATGTTCAGTTGTGCCCCTATCTTTTGAACTGTAGGAAAGACTTTTTCATTTTTCTGTGCCTTTTAAGCTCCTGACACTACTCTTTTACATAATGCCTGAAAGCAATGACAAGTAATCAAGTTACCCTTTTTTGGAACCAAGAACATGATGAATTTCCAAAGTAACATAACCAGTTTGTATTTCCTAATATTTGTTTTGGTGTAATGACCACTGTTTTCTTGTCAGTTTAGCATTACTTTCAAAGGGCATTTTGAACAAAACCTTAATGTTTTCTGCCATTCCCTTAACACAGTACTGGAATAATGGAACAGAAAAGTAATTTCGTATTGCAACAAGTCATTAATTTTTTTTAATGGTAATAAACTAGGAAAGGTGACTCAATATCCCAAAGGCACCAGATCCTGTCTGATCTTGGAAGTTAAGCAGGGTCAGCTCTGGTTAGTACTTGGATGAGAGACCACCAACCCATACCAAGTGCTGTAGGTAGTAGGTTATTGTTCAGAGGAAGGAACTGGCAAAACCACCCAAGTATTTCTTGGCTAAGAAAATCCCATGAAATTCACAGGATCACTAGAAGTCAACATGAAAAGGAGAAAGGGGAGGAAAAAAATCCAAGAAGAAATGTTGCAGCACCTTTTAGACTGTTTTTTAAAAAAGAAAATTCAGATGAGCTTTTGTGGATATAAACCCACTTCTTCAGATGCAGTATGGAGCAGTAATACATGTTCAGGTATAAAGCATATTTACACAGTTGCAGGAGTGGGATGGAATGTAACTGGATCAGGAAAAAAGCAAATCATGGTCCTTCTCCTAAATTTTCAAAGGGCTGCATAAGGTAGTACAGGTCTTTCAGATATTTACAGTTTGTATTAATATGTGAAAGAAACAAACTACTTATCCAAAGTCAGTTTCTCTGGGTTCAGAACTTTCTCTGAGAAGACTCTTTTTGTTACACGTGCAGTAGTGAGGACTCTTGTACTAATATATGTAGTGTTCCATGAAGCCATTGTCTTTGTTCATATCTCTGTTCATGGACTGGAGTTTGTGTATATAATTCAATTCAGCAGTTTCTCCTTCCAGTCTTCCTTTGTAATTTCCTTGTTCATGAATTGCAACCTGTAAATCACTTACAGATTGAAATGTTCTGCAAATGATTTTTAGGTATTACCATTTCTAGTGTCAGATTTGGGTCTATTAATCTACTTGCATAGAGATTATTTGTCCAATGTAGAGTGTAAAGGAGCACTGCTGGCACAGGTTGGCATAAATCACACTGGAGGAAGAGCAAGTAAATGTACTTTTCATATTGTGAGTGATGCTATTGGCCTGATAACATTGTTCCCAAGGCAGATGGGGAGGCAAAGCTGGTATGTGTGTTTGTGGCAGGGTCTTACCCTGTCCATGTTTTACATCCTGCTGTAAGAGAGCAGTTGTTTAGATTTGGAGGCTGTCTGAAGCCCAATAAAGGCCTTCTTCCAGTGTTGACTTCATAAGTCAACAGGCAACTTCATGCACACAATAAACTGGTGCCAAGGGCTTCACAACAGGTTGTTTTAAAAATAACTTCCCAAGCTCTAATTTACAGCTGAATCATGCTGTGATTGATGAATATATTGTATTTGCTTGCATCTCATGTAATTTATTAAACTGTGTTTTTAATGTGGAAAGTGCTTCGCAGCTCCTTTTAGGGCCCCAGTTTTCTAAAATCAGTTCATAAATGCATGCATCCATGCCTGTATGTATGTATGTGGTTAAAACTGTGCATGTTGTGTATACATTTTGTTTCCAACAGGAAATACCCATATATTATATGAGAGCAATCATGCAAACTGTGAAGCTAACCAGAAAAGTTCTTAAGATTTTGGCTAAAGATTGATGCATTCACACAGTCCCCATAACTTTGCTTAAAAAAAAAAAAAGAATGTGATTGCTAGAACTTTATCAGAACCTTCTCATTGCTTGATTTTCTGTTACAGTTTAAACAAATGAAAAAGGCTTTGGCTGGGTTTTTTTCTTTAAGTACAATGTGTTTTCTAATTAAAGGAGCTACTTAATTCAATACTCTTTGATTATGCCTGACATTTAGTGGTTCATTTTTCACAGAATCCTGTCTCCTTTCAAAGCAACAAATCTGTTGGAGCTCTACTTGGTCAGTAGTTGCTAAAAGCTACAAGCCTGGATCCTAACTTTCTTTCAATGAATGGGAAAGAGTTGACACTCATAGAATAGGGCATTCCCACCTCTCCTTTCTTTTCTACACAGTGGCCAGACAAAATATGGGTGGGAGCAGGGACTATCAACTTGTTTTTTTTTACTTGAACCTTGAAGTCCATCAACCAGTGCCAAGTGCTAAATAATGGCTCACACTAAAAAGATAAGGAAGAGGGTACTTCTCAACTTACAGAACGAATTCTAGTTTCCCCAAAAGCACCATTTTTCAACAACATAATTTTTTGAGAGGAGAGAGGTTAATTTTTTACCATTGTAAATCACACAGAAACACACACATTGATAGCAACAAAGGGCAGGTTTCCCTGGAGTACAATGAAGCCATTAAGTCACATACCAGTGGGATATTCAATTTTTTAAAAATAAATCAATATTTTATTCAGCCCAGGTGAAAAGAAAAAAATGGCATCCAGTGCAATTTCCACAAATCAGATATGCCAGAACAAAGAAAGGCATACACATTTATATCAACATTAGTAGATTACTAATGTTCAGCCATCACACTTAACTGCTCAAATAGCACCTGTAGCAATCAGAGATGCTGTAGCAATGGGGATTTTTATAGCACCATCTTCAACATGTTACGTCATACTGAGGCCCCGTTTTTCCAGTCTCTGTCTATATGTGTTTGCTGCATGAGTGCAGTAGCTACTGTTCGTGAAGATACTAATGCTGCAAACGCCTCCAATTTGCCTCAAGGGCCAGCCAGGAAGAAAAAGCTTATTCTTACCTTTCTATCTGAAGATAAAAGCTAATCTCTTAATGGATCTCAAAAACCCATTTATTTTGAACCAACCTACAAGCCAGCTGCCACGATGCATGTGGTACCTCATAAAACAGGAGAAGGATGGTCTCAGTCGTGTGCAACAGTAATTAACTACAGGGTAGATAGAGTTCCCAGTGCTGTCAAACTGGCTCCTCTGTGAGTTCAGCTGGGAGAAGTTCTATGGAGACAGATGAAAATACTCTCCGCAAAGCAGAAAGTACTGTATGTATATTTTTTTTAAAAAAAGACTGGCTCTCTGAAACTCTTATAAACATACAATGTTTCCTCATACCTAAAAATTACTGTGGCATTTTTTGCTAAGTACCAGCAGTGCACAAGCAGTCAAAAGGAAAACAAAAGCAAGAGAAAGGGAAAGAAAAAAGGAAAGAAAAGAAAGGTCAGAAGGAACTCGTCTTTTACCTCTTCCGTCTTAAAGGCAGGGGTATCCATGAAAGTTGTTTTCAAATACCTTCGGCATTTGAAATCAGCAAAACTCTCTGAAAAAGTCTGCAACATACTTTGACACTTTTTTTCAAGACAAGAGAAACTGAAACTGACAGATTTATCCATTCTACCCCAGTGATTTGAGTGCTGTTCCTGGCTTTAAATTCCTGTGTATTCATCAATGTTAGTGCTGAAGTTGTGTCACCATCTTCCCCCTTGACAGACTTATTATCTTTAACACTTGTAGAACAGGCAGGGTCAACACAGCCATCTTAATATACTGTTAATGTACAGAATGTTGGACCAGGAGAAATGGGAGAGAATTCTGTTTCAGTTTCTTTTTGAAAAAATTACCAACATTTCAAAATTTCTTCATGCTCAAAGCAGAAAGAACATGAGGATTTTAGAAATATGTGTATGTATACTTACATAAATACATAATTTTAATATAAGAAAGCAGGAAGAACATGAGGATTTTAGAAATATGTGTATGTATACTTACATAAATACATAATTTTAATATATTATAAATTGTTAATTGGTCCAAAATCGAGGGTTCTAGAAATGTGTGTAAGAAATAATTTAGATATACATGTAAGAAAGTGGCCATCCAGCATAGAATCATAGAAATGTAGAGTTGGAAGAGACCACAAGGGCCATCCAGTCCAACCCCCTGCCATGCAGGAAAACCCTCAAAGCACTCCCGACAAGTGGCCATCCAGCATAGAATCATAGAAATGTAGAGTTGGAAGAGACCACAAGGGCCATCCAGTCCAACTGACAGATTTTTCTTGATCACCTCTCTTTCTCTCTAGGGATCTAATGTGTGCATGTATGTGCACTCACACTTTTCCCCTCCACTTATTTTCCACTTGAGTGCCTGTAATAATTAAATATTATCTCCCTCCACCGCCTGTTACCCCATTATCTGTCTCAAGTGTTCTCCAGCATAGAGCCTTTCCGCATTACACTGTTATAGTGCTATTAATCCATTTTCAACATCCTATGGAATGCTGGGATTTGCAGTTTAGGGAGGGACATTTGGAATTCTCAGCCAGAGAGCTCTTTGGCCTCAGTAAACTACAAATCCCAGGATTCCACAGGATGTTGAAAGTGGAATGATAGCACTATAACAATGTAGTGAGGAAAGGCCCATGGATAGTGTCACTTCTGGAACTTCAGGTCATCTGAAGTAGTGAGAGGTATGAGACACTTAGTATGTTGCTCTGAGTTCAAAGAAAAATTGGATGAAGCTGGATCAGGAAACAAACTACTCTTGACTTTTTCAGCCATAGAAAACGCAACACTACAGCATCTTGTTCCATGTAAGTGACAAGGTACTAGTTACTGGCAACAGCAATTTTTGTTATGTTCACCAGCTGTTTATTGGTTCCACAGATATTCAAGATATAACTTGCTTTGCAACTGTACAGTTTCTTAAGATTATATCCTGGAGATGGTTCCAAGCTCTGTGATGTCCTACCAGCCTGATGTAATCTTCCTTTTTCAGAATAAAACCTTTCTCTTCATAACCGTCTGTTAAACCTCATTGTCACGTTGACTGCTCAGGAATACAAGGTGAACTTTACCTCAGGGGGAATGGAAGGAAAAGTGATTTTGCTTCAGTTTATTCATCATTCAATTTCCCACAGGGGAAAAAGAAGGAGAGGCTATGGGAGCGTGTGGCTAGAAGCTGGAAATTCTCAGCAATCTAGATCTCCCTTTTGTGCTCAAAGGTTCAGTGCAGATGATGAAGGATCCAGGTTATTAAAGCAGTGGACCTGTCCCACGTCTAGATGGAAGACCTATGTAAGTCATGTTGAGCTTTCCAAAGACCTTTTTAAATGAGATAAAACATAAAACATTAAATGCCATGCTCAGAATCTATCATACTAAATAAGTATGATGATCACTTATATGAATTCATGTTAGCAATTGCTCCAACATGGTCCAAATTCCAAATGCATCACAGTCTCAAATTCAGTTTCACACACAGACCGCCATGTGCTGGGGAACAGGTATGTAACATAAATCCGTGCTGAATTAAACCTCTCTAGCACCTCAAAGCACAACAGGTTCATTGAAGTATGAGTTTTCTCTTTATATCCCACTTCACCTTCCCCCCCCCTCAAAGCCCACTTTACTTGGGAACCATGTCAGAAGCCCCATCTTATACAGCATGGAGTTGACTGAAATGTAGATCTGCTGTAACAATGTCTGCACATTATCACATACAGTGGTCTCTCCCTTACTGCAACTTCCACACACATGAATGTGAGGTTGAGCAAAGAATCGCATCCCATTAAAGTCAATAGACACAGTGGGCTTGCACCTGCGCTGCCACAGGAGTGCACATATCACATCCATTGACTATAATGGGAAGCAACATTCACGTTTTTTGTTTTACACAGGGGTTCCTGGAATGGAATCCCTGCACATACAGAGGGCACACTATATTATGTGTATATGTTATTAAGGCATATCAATATATGCATTCATGATTAAAGAACTCTTTCAGGATTAAAATTCAAATTTGGACTTATATATGCAGCCTTACAGTGGCTTAACTATTCCACCCATGTTTCACTGTGCCTAGGCATCAGAACCTCAGTCAAGTATCAAATCATTGACTCTCATATACTGTTGGTCACTGTTTTCTACTCCCTTTGTCCTTTTGCCAAGAGAAAGGCACCAAATATGGAAAGACCATGGCCTCATCTATTCAGCCGCATTTTTGAATTTGCATTCTACAATTACCATTGTGTTCATTTTTGAAACAATGCTTATAAACCAAATCCTTCAGTTTCAAAATGTCCTTATTTTTTTCTCAGACATGCAAGGCACAATTCAGGAAAAGCATGTACAAGTTTTACTCCGAGAAAAACAATGTCATACGGCTGTGGTGATACCCTTCCATTTCTAGTCTTTCCTTGAAACTGAAGCTCAAGAGAAAAAGCTAGATCACAGCATGTAGCCTAACAGTTTAGTTTTGTAACCAAGCCTTCCAGAGAGGCCAAAACAAGGGCAAAAGGCCAATGGCTATCCTCTCCTACTGCCACCTGTACCTTTATAACTAGTATTTAATAGCATGCTATTTTTGAACATGGAGCTGCTGATAGACCAAACTTCTCAAATTCCTCTTTCAAGGCATCAATGCCAGGAGTAGAAAGGTCTGAAGAAGAAAAATTTTTGGTAGGTACTTGATCATTTTCCAAATAGTTTCACTGGGTCAACACATCTTCTAGTAATACGAAGAAGTGACAATAATTTCTATCTACATTCACAATTCACTAAACATCTACCACATCTTCCCTTATCCCCCGCCCCCAGATACTTCCTCCTCCCTTTTCTACAGTAAAAAGGCACAGATGCTTTGGCCTTTGCTCACAAAAAAAGTATTAAAATCCACTGATAATTTAAAAAGGGTTGTAACTCAGTGGAAGAACCATGCTTTGCAAGCAGGAGGTCCCAGCTTCAATCACTGGTACCTGCAGACCCGACTAGGAAAAAATTCTGCCTGAAATTGTAGAATGCAGCTGCCATACAAAGCTGACAAAACCTGCCCAAACACACGTGTTTAATGCATTACCAAGAATTGAATTATGATGACAGAGCTCCAGCTAATCAATATTTGGCACTGCAGAGATTAATACCACGTATTATAGAAATAGAATAATAACAGACAGTGCATTTTGTTGCATAGATGCACACTGTAGAACAGTGTGCTTGTTTCCTCATGGGCTGTCAAAACCAAGTGTCTATAAAGGTGTTTAATTTCATCTTTAGATTGTTACCTGGAAGAAAGGGGATGATTCTCTGCTTGGGATCTTTCTGGCCTCCTTCAATAGGGAACTTATCCAGAAGCTGCATCTGCAAAAGAAATATTTAGTGTGAACAACAATCCGTCACCTCTTTTTCTCCACTCCCTCTTTTGCATCAACATAGCCTATTTCTTTGATTATTCCCCACTGGAACAAATCAAGAAAGTTACAGCTGTGATCAAGGGCAGAATTTTTTTAAAAAAACAAAAACAAAGAGTTCACTGAACTCTTATGAAGAAACGCAAGGTTCCCAAGAGGAGAGGGAGAATTACATCAGAAATGGGATAAGACCAAAGTCTGGCATTCTGTAATTCCCAATTAGCCAATCTGTACTTTACATAGAAATAAAAATGAGTCAATGACTTGACCTTAATCTATGTTCTATGTTGCAATCATGGAGGGCCCACCTACCCTCCAAGACAGACCACCCACTTGGTGAGAACTGCTGCCTCAGAACACCAGAGAGGTTATTTCAGTGAAGCATCAGATGTGGTTGTTGGCAAGCCTCACCTATCTCCCTCATATTACTATGCTTTCTGATATCTCTTGATGGACAGGCATATATGAAGCAGAAGGAGATTCCTGGGGAATCTGGAAATGCTCTCTTCTTGTTATCCCTGGGACTCTGTTGGAACAAAGTGAGTTTCTTCCAAAGTGGAAGGTTGTATCAACCTTTCTGAAAGGCTCTCCCTTCCTCACTGACCACACACTGTCTGCAAATTGTACTCAGTGTGCGGTCACAGCAAGCGGAGTGCAGTACATACATAATATATAGAACATTTGGCTAAACATTTTTCATAAAAGGATAAATAAATATTTAATCTATATAAATATTTAACATCTTAAGGCACAGGGAGGGGAAATGCTCAGTACAGTAAATTGCTGAGTTTAAAGGAGATTTTGCAAGGGCTGCTTTTCTTTTCAACCACCATCACAAATCAAATACTGAAAAAAAAATTAAGTTGGTAGTGGGAGAGGGTTGGCTGGGAATGCTGATGTGTAACGTTGCATTTTGAGGTTTCAACTCTCAGAATCCCCCAGAAGATACATACGGGTCGGGTCATAGTTTTCCAGCACCGTAGAGATATAGAAGATTCCACTTTGTGGAATGAATCTGGACCTCCTAGCTGAGGGTTCTAGGAAATGGAACTGGAAAATGCTCTATTATATTATGAACAATGGTGTATGCACAACCCAGTAAATCGCTCACACAAAATCAGTTTTTAACCCCTAGTGTGGTGTGCATAAACCTATACAGCTTTCACTGAAGACTTTGGAGCTGGCGTAGTAGAAGGGGCTGCTCAATGCTTGATCAAGATGGGTGGAAAGAGACTTGGTCAGACTGTACCTATCTCTGTCTTGTCTCTTCTATATACCAGTTGAAGCCAATGAGCTGCCACCCTAATCAAGCTTTCATTCAAAAAGTCTAATGATGCTTCCAGATGACAGTACAAGATACTTCTTTTTAGAAAAAAATACCCACAATACTATTCAAGTACTGGCCTTATACATTACTGAAGTTGCACTGAGCTTTGCCCATTGCCAATTGTCATCCAGTATCCACATTCCACTAGACTGAGGAATTTCATAATATTAAGAACTTGTCCTTGGGCTTACTTGCTTTCCTTTTCCCTCTCCACTTCATTTTCCTTTTGTGTCAAGTCTTTTTAGAGTTTAAGTCCAAAGGCTGTAATTATCTTGCTTTTTTTTTACTGAGGCTCTGAGAGCACTTCTAGTTGTACAGCAGGGTGTAATAGACTAGGCTGCTTTTTAGATTTCTGTTTGCCTCATTCAAGCTTTTAAAGCTGCAGAGATGTATTGCAGAGTAGCATGTTATGAAAATAAATATATTTGCTCTGGGAAGGGAGCCAGCCTAAGTGTAAACAAAGATAAGATGAAGGTAATAACCTGCTGATAATAATGACAATCCTGATAGTACAAGGTTATTGGCCTAATGTCAGTAAAACACCTTCACACCTTTACACAAGAGAAGGAGACATCAACAGGTTGGGAGAGAAAAAAAAATCTCAATATGTACATTGGCTGGAACAGAATAGTAATGCCTATCTCATCACTGATCCCTCTTCTGGTTGGATGAGAGAGTAGGGGAGGAGTGGCTAAACAAAGGCTGAAGAGGGCATAAACCAGAAGTGTTTTGAGCAGCGAAGAACCAGATTTTGCTCTTGGCAAAGCTGGTCTACGTCTATGGCTGCTGCCAAGTAATTGCTGATAACCCAAACTCCTACATGTGGTATGACATTCCTTTCTTGATGAATCTTGTTATTTAACACTCAACCAAATGCCAGTGTATACATAAGGTTAAACAGACACATTAGGAGAGTGGGTGTAACACTTGGCTATATAATTCTAATAGAGGTATAAGATTGATTCAAGGTCTACATAAGCTGTATTGTTGAAGACGGTGTATTTATCTATGCTATTGGAGTTACTAAAATAATCTTATTATAAAAGCTGCAACTTGTTCTCTTGTTAACTTCCTGATAGACCAAAGCTTAAGAATACTCAAGGGGAATACTGTTGTTGATCTGATTATTGGATAGAACTGGGCTTTGTAAGTTTGTGAGCTCAGGTGACCAAGGTGGCAATTCCTGGAAAATTCAGACAGATTCAGACCAATAGCTATAAGAACCTTTAATCTTCTACAAGATATATGAGTGGAAGAACCATGGCTGTGTCGAGTGGCGAGTCAGGCAGGAGCCTTAGCCGTTAATATAGCCATGAAGAAGACATTGGAAGAACTGCTGTAAACTCCAACCTCTTAGATACTTGTCTGCAGCCCTTGAGAGGATCAGAAGCAAGTGGAAAAATTCCAGGTGTCCCTAACCAGGGAGAGTTAGGGGCAAGGACTAGAATCTTCCCTGATCCTCATAATGTGAAAAGGTATGAGAAGGTAGCAACTTCAATAATGGCACTGCCTTTTACAAATACAGAGGGCTTTTTGACTGTCTTTTGCAGAGTCACAAATAAGAGACCCTGTTAATGGTGACTTTATCATCTTTGAGATGACAAATAGTGAGTGGCTGATGCGATATAGATATACCAAGATAATTTATAGGGTCAGCATAGAAGAAGATGATGATGTACTCAGAGGCTTATCTAGGGTGGGGCAACTAGGGCATGCACCCTGGGTGCCAATGCCGGGGTGTGTGTGTAATAAAAGCTGTGCCAGAAGCAGCAGAGGAGGAGGAGGAAGCAGCCCCTGAGGTAGGGGCACCTTGTCCTAGGTGCTGTTTATGCTAGATATGCCTCTGGATGTACCAAGATGAGCCTATATCCATGAACATATCTTTGACCAAGGTGATGTTTGCCTCCATGCCAGAGAAGCTCAAGTAGCAGCTTGGCTAGTAGCCACGTCAGATATAACAAAAAATAGTTTGGTAGCTGTCAGAGCCAAAGACCCCCCTGGGTTGATAAAGGAAGGAACTTTATCCCACTGACCCCAGAACAGCTACAAGAGGCAGTGACAAGAAATTATTTGGTCAACAAACATGAAGTCCTGAAACACTAATACATGCTCCCTAGGAGTGGAATGGATATGGAAGTGCCCCAGGATAATATAAGGAGATACCACAGGCCTTGCCTATGCAAGCTGTAAGAGGGATTGGTGGTCCAACACCAGGTTTGAAAGATGTAGCAATGTAGAATTGTAGAATGTGGCAGAAATAGAGGGAATAGTTCCAATCCCTTCAGCCAACATGCATAAAAAATTGAATAATGCCCTAGTTTCAGTCTCACTGGCACCGGTCAAGAATGTGTGTAGTAGCTGGAATGATACCATTGCTGCCTTGAATCTTGTAGTGATGGGAGAATTCCATATTATTTAACATATGGGATGCAGATGCTCACTTCTTTTCAGCAAGTCTCACTCACTTCAGCAAACAAGGTCAATTAATCAATCCTGCTAGAAGAACGGAGAACCAAGCCAACAACTGCAGCTGTCCAGAAACCATCTTCTACAACATGGATCCCAGAGATAGGCTACCTCATGCAAGAAAGAATCTTACAGAACCATCCTGTGTTGAGATCCAAACTGTGGCCTCCTCAACCAACAGTGAGAGTGCTCAGTCCAATGACTATTGTTATAATAGGATCGTAGAAACAAGAATGAATAGTTTTAGTGGACCAACTCTAAGCAAGCATCACTGCTACATTGACTTGAAGATGATAAAACAATCCAATCTACATTCAGTCTACTGAATGAAAGTACTGAAGATGTACAACCATGCGTCCATGATCTCAAACACACGGTAGACAGTTATGTCAATAAGACTACTGATGAATAAACTGACATTGCTTACAGTCCCAAACACTTAATTTTGGCAAAAACAGGGGGACAATTACAATAGAATATGTGGTCTTCAGGAAATATATTGCCTTTGTTTGAAGAGATAATTATACTGGTGAAACACCACTCACCGTTGACCTATAACTAGATCAATGCTGACACAAATACTGTTCCTAAAGGAATATAACCAATCACCCTTATCTGGTAAAAAGAATGCTCAGTGACTTTCCCGTTTCTTCTCCAAGAATGGAAAATCCCTTAAGTGGAGTTTCTACTTCAGGAAAGTTCATCAACCTACCCGCCCCAGCTTTGTAAAATTGCCCCGATGCTGCTGCTACTCTACAGAAAAGAAAGCAAAGTTGAGGTCAATTTGAGACTGTGTTTGTCAAGTTCAGCTCATATTGCTCATGAAACTGTATGTAGAGCCTGCAGAAGAAAACGGAAAGCAACATGTATCAGTTCCATTTTTAATGAAGGCTGGAATTCACAATTGCAGTTATCAATGCACTATGCAGCCTTGGGGAGAGGCAAGTAATAAATAAAATTTATTATTGTTGTTGTTGTTAGTCACAATCCCTATGTCTCCAATAGTGTAGAAAATACATAGGGATTGTAAAAGCCCCCAAGTTCTGCCTTACCAGGCAGCAGCCACTGTGAGCAATGGGTTTCTCTTCTCCTGCTGACCAGGATATAGTAGAGTGACATTCCCACCCACACCCCCCTCACAGAAAAGAATTGTGATAGGATTCCTGCTTCTGACTTATCATAACATTTATGTGACTTACGCAGTCACATAGGTAAGTAGTAGATGATCTAGAATATTGGCTGAAGCCTTTAGCATCCAAACAGTACTGCAAGGAAACCTTCTCATGTACTGTGTGTTTTACCTGTTACAAATGAAATTAAAATTAACAAATGATTTCCTCTTCAGCTCAACACAGTTATGGTTGCAAGGCAAGAAGAAGAGGAAATGACAGACACTGCAGGTTCAACTCCAGGAATTATACAGCAGAGAGATGGAATTCAGGAGAGGTTAAAAATCAAGGAACAGTCTGGTAGACTGCATGGGTTTACACACACCTCACACACCTCCAAATCGGGTGCAGCAAATGTCGGTTGACAACTTATGGAATTGCCTTATGATTGCAGCGGGATCTCTCAAGATTCCAACAAGGAAGTTGTTCGAAGATATGTGAAAGATAACACATCCAGGGGCTGGGCATGGATGTGAATGTAACTGTTTGGGATATGCATCATTTGTATCGCTCAGATTAATTAAGCGAACAAACAAGTGAAAGAAAGACAACAGCTAGTTAGGAGGCATCTTATAAAACTGCAATCAGTTGCTGACTCTATATTATCCTGTGCCACCAGATCTGTGAACAATATCCACTGAGATTTTCTCCTCAGAAAAGATACAGTGGTCTCTCCCCAGCAGTCTGTTTGCCATCAGTGCAGGAGGAAAAGAATGAATCTACATATATATGTTACTGCAGTTTAGACCTACTTGGCGATAGCACCCGATATCACTTTGATATCATAATTCGGCCTTACCATACCACCCTTCTCCACGAGTTTGTGAGGCCCCCGGACAAGCATGAAAACTAGGCTTGGCACTTAACTGCTGAAATGTTCTCAAACAATACAGGCACACCAGAAATAGCCAGATCGCAGCTTCAGGGACCTCCCTGGAAAACACCATATTATGTATGCGCGCTACCTACAAAAGGCTCCCTGCCCCGAGCAGGAAACTTGACAAAGGCTGAACCATCCACTGTCAAGCGTTGCGCATTTACACACTGGCTACACCATTGTTAATTTGGCTCTGATTCCATCATGCTAAATTGTGACCTTTCGGAGACATTGTCTCGCAGCCAAAACTCATTGTTGTCCCTGAGTAAGGCATAGCCTGCAGTCACACTTCTCCCTATAAAAACCCCTGATTCCAAGACTTTCCTCGGATCGCTCCCGAGTTCCAGACCGCCTTGCTGCCGCATTGCTTGGCGAGCTTCCCCTCAGCTCCACCTGCTGAGCCACACCGAACCCCAGTATCGCTCTCTATCTTCTTCCGGGCTTCAGGAACAGGTTTCGTATCACCCGAATCAACTATCCCCCTGAAAATCCCGCTATCTTATTCACATTTTTATTTTCCTTAGTTATCTGTGTGTTTGTGTTGCTTACATTGTGTGCCTGTATTTAATAAAGATCATTCTTTATTTTCAAACCGGTCTGCTCCTTGACTTGGCCTGATCCCGTAAACACTGGGTTACAAGATCCTGCTAAGTTACCCTGCCTCCTGTAAAGCTAAAGCAGTGCTCAGAGCTAATTTTCCCCATCTATAGTTGAGCACATTTTGGTGTCCCTCGTGGGACCCCCGGTAAACAGGGTAACATATAGGCAAAAAGGAATGAACCCATAGGCATCCTCATGAGCAAGACACTTACATGAAGAAAGAGACTGCACTTTTAACATTTCTTGCGCTTTTCTGCCTGTCAATGGAGATGTCTACATGTATATGTGTGATTTTTTTTTAAAGGGATGCTTTGTTCTCCTGTAGAGAGAATTCAGGTCAGTCAGGGGTCAGTCAGGGGTAAGATTACTTTTGTTCAAAGGAGAATGAAGCAATAGTTCAACTCCAGGCTTTGCTGTCACTATATTTTAAGCCAGGAAGACATGTTGTATCTTGTTTTATTTCAAGAGTGATTGACTCAGTGTGGCCAGTACTGAGACAGACACATTCCTGGGGCTATTCTTGGAGGTAGGCTTGTTTAGCCCATGTGAGCCTTGTCCTAACCACATCAAGGTGGTGGTGAAGTATATAGCTAAGCACTGTTTATCCACAGGGCAGATATCAGTGGAACAGATGCAACAAACCCAACAGCTTTCATCAGCAGAACACTCATCTAACAGAGAGACAAGTGAACCAGGCTGACCATAAACGTCAGCAATAGGGTGACCTGATTGGAAGCTTTAACTTTCAGGGGGAGCAAAGGAGTTGCAAAGTCAGAGTAAATGTGGCGTGTCTATGAGTTACCGTCTGGAAGCAGATTCAGCTAAAGGTTAGCCAAGGCCAAGAGTTGAATAGCAAACATGACATATGTGTATCACCCACCCTTCGATTGGGGGAGGGGTGTACTAGGTCTTGCAAGCACACATAGGTAGCAGTTGAGGTTGCAGCCTGACATTTCATTTATTCAGATGACTGTCTTCCTGCTCATGACCTAATCCAATGGAGCAGCAATTCAATCATTTTATTTTGCTGTTTTGCTTTTGTGTTGTGCATTTTAATCATCCAGCTGGTTTGTTTGTTTTTACATGATTCTGTTTTAACTGCATGTTTCACGATTTCATTTTTTTTTATTTTACTGATTTTGTTCACTACTCTTGGATTAGAAACATTAAAGAATGAAGTCTAAACAATCAATCAATCAATCAATCAATCAATCAATTCAATCAATCAGGGGCAGCAGCATTGCAAGCCAATTAATTTTGCTATAATTATCCAGAGCCATCAATATTCCTCCACAGCAAGGAACAGAGCTAACGCTGGTGATAGACAATGGCACAAATATGGTCTGAAACCCTTTTTCCATATTGAATTCACTACTTGAACTTGACCGTGACCAGATCAGGAGCTACAGCCTCCATTTCCTGGTCTGAGCCAACACAGAAAAGAAAGGGCTTATGCTGCTGATACTCAGGTATATCCAGGGTGTGTCTTGTAAGTCAGGAATGTGGCACAAAGTCAAATTTATTAACATTGGGAAGGCTGAGTTTTCAGCACAAAATTGCACTCCCAAATGCTAAGCCTGATGTTCAGGTTGGGTTTCTTATCTTTTGCAACTTGTTTCCTCCCATGCATATGATGGGTCATACATATACAGACACAAACACTATGTCAAATGTGAGGCAGGCCTTCTGTACTGAGGTCTGTACTGTGATATGACCCACCAGTGGAGAAAGATCATATAAATTAGAACTGTTTATAGGAACCTCCACACAAAGAATCTTACATGTGATGACTCAATTTGGCTCAGTTTTTTCATAAAGAAATCCCCATACCCTCCATTATCTTATACCTAACATTACCCTTTGATCTGTAAATACACACAAAAAAGAGGTGAGACCTAGATGAAACATTTTAAGTATTCCTCCCTCTCTCTTTTTTTAAATTCACAGTGCATTGCTTGCAAACTTGGAACTAATTTCCAGTGGAACCAGTGGCATGATGTAAATCAGGACAGGTTTAAAGGCGAGGCCCAGGCCCTCCAAAATCCCCATCTATCATTCAGTACCTGTTACTGCCATTAAACAAAACAACAACAAAATCCAGTGCATTCACACAATTGCTAATCTAGTTTGATCCTGACCCTGACCCTGCAATCAGTCAGTCAGTCAGTCAGTCAGTTAATAATACCAAGCCAAAGTCATTTTGTTCCATGCACTTCCATGAAGGCCCTTAGCAGCTACAGCTGTTTATGCAACAGTAACACCATCACCTACATCCAGTGAAGAATCATGGAGCATTTTGGAAAAAAATCCTCCCAGATTTTAAATTAAATCTGCTAGGTTTGTGTGATCTGTGCTGTCATATCTGTCAAACAGAACAGCTTTACTCGTTTTTGTTTAATCAGTATTCCCCACAGAAACCACAACTAACATCAGAAATAGAGCACAATAGCTTGAACACAATGGCATATGCATTTGGCACTTCTGACTGAAATGGTATCCAGTGATGGCCACAGGGGATTTTACTAGTTGGCTGAAGTATAACTGAGAAAGAATCTGCCAAAGAAAACCACTAATTTTGATGACAAGATGGAACAAAGTCCTCCCCCAACACTCTCAATCTCTCTTTTTAACTCATAAAAACCTTTAGCTGCTTGGCTGCCAAAGCCTCTTTATTCTTCTAAACATATATCTTTTCCTTGATGTGAAGAGGGAGATTCCACACAGGAGTCCAGATAAAAGGTTCTTTTATCTTTTTAGCAAAAAGAGGGTCAGCAGCAAACATAAGCAATCTCCTGGCTTTGGGAAAGCCACGTGGAAGTTTCACAGATCTGCAGCCTGCGGGGTGATAGTTACACAGAACAGAGGTCGTAAGCTGACACAAACAGAATTTTTTTTTTTGCTGTTTTCTGAATTTTTGTGGCTCTTAAAATCAGGTGAATGGATTTGGGAGATATCTCCAGGCTTCTCTAAGTTTTCAATTTTCATACAGCCCTGGTTTTCATGGATGAAAACAGAAATAATTTCTGCAATCATAGTGCACCTGACACATAGCACCATTTCAAAACAAACTGCCACACACAGTTTTATGATGCAGAAGACCTCATCTCTAAGAGGCTAGGGGCCCTTCACAATACACAGTTATAGTACTATGATTCCATTTTAACTGCCATGGCAACATCCTACAGAACCCTGGGATTTGTAGTTCAGTGAGCTCTCAAACAGAGAATTCTGAATACTCCTCACTAAACTGCCAATCCCAGGATTTCATGGAACACTGGCAAGGCAGTTAAAGTGGAATTATAATATTATAATTGTATACTGTGAAAGGGGACCATCTTGCTCTTTATCTTAAGCAGATGCTCAGTGTTTAAGAGGGGCAATCTTAAGGATTTTCATTTTTTAAAAAAAAAATGATATTCCACTATAACAAAGGCAGAAAAATATAAACGCAGGAAGAGAAAGACAATGACGTTAGCAACAGGTTTCTATAAAAACTGATCAAACATAAGTCTATTTGTAGGTTTCGTCTATACATCATTGTTTCAAATGCTGTAAGTGTTGCTAATTTCCTATCCATTGGATTACAGGTGGAGGGCAATTATCTTTTGAATATTGAATATCAATCTTTTGGCAGTCAAAAGTGTGCGTTGAATCCACGGGCTCATTGTTAATTTCCAAGACACAGATAGATAATTCAAAAGAACATGCAGACCCCTAAACGTCAATGAACTTTCCAGTACCAAGTTTATCCGCCTAATTACTTCCACCCAGAATGAAGCAACAATGGGGCAGCTCCAAAACATATGTGTTAAGGAAACATTAGTGGTATTACATTTCCAACAATTTTCTGATTTGGATAACCTTTTCTTTAAAAGACAATGTGGTGACTAATATACCCAAAGCAGCACCTTCTGCTGTATAAGCTATACTTAGAAATTATTGTATAAGGGGTAATCTTATGGCTTGTTGTAAGTCTTGCCAGGTTTCCTTCTGCCAGATGGAACAGAGTACTAACATCTCTTCTCTCTCAGTGCTGAAGCTTGTGGGGCAAATGTAGAGACATCCTGATTGAATGTTCCCAACCTTTTATATCATGGTCAAATTTCTGTGAAACTTCTAATGGCAGTAAATCATTGTTAATCACATTCAAGGTCTGAAAAAGTGACACATTCTTCATTTAAAAACAGCACTTTTTGTACTGAATTTTTAAGCCACCAGAAGTCACTATGGCCTCACAGGAGGCTTATAAGACCCTAAATACTTATCTTAAAATGCACAATCAGGCTGCTGTTAGGACTCTTGAGATACCTAATATCTGTTTGACTCCTCTTCTTTCACTCTCCTTCTCACAGCATCTGGATCCAAAACAATTTCTCTCAACTGATGTGCACTGCCCATCATGGCACATGTCAGACTGGGGACACCTTGATTCAAATCCCCATTCAGACATTAAATTCACTGGGTGGCCTTAGGACAGATACTTACTGGTTGTTTCTCAGGGGATTTACTTTTGGCCATGCCTGCTTTGTTTTGGACCCCCCAAAAATGGAAAGATGTTGCTGAGGACCTTCTCAAATTGGAATTCACCTTCTTGGTCGGAATTAGTATGTCAAACCTCTCTCAGCTGTTATTGATAAAAGGGCAATGGGAAGAATTTCATACACACACCTTTGAGTTTCTTGTAGAGAAGATACAGTGTACAGGAAATACATGTGTGAGTCTTAGACTTGCCTCTAATTCATTCATTGTTTCTTCTCTCGTTCTTCTTTCTTCCAGAAACAGAAAATTCCCTAGCAGAATTCAAACGTTACACTGCAAATTTAAGCAAGTATACCCGTGGAGCTTATTCGCAAGTAAGAGTGAACAAGACTGCAGCCTTGAACCTGGAGAACAAAGGTGGGTCCTGGAAAGAAAAAGGAAGTTGGAAACAGGATGCCAGCTGCCTTCCACGCAAACAAAAACTGGTTGTTAAGGAAACCACAACACTAGGTGGGTGTATCACTACAGAGAAAAGATATTTCATGGGTAATGTTCACAGCTCAGCTGTTACAAAGCTATCTTGTTTTATTAGAGTGGAAGGGGCAAATTTGACTCAGGTAACAAGATAAACAAATACACTGTCCACAGAACTAAAACATACCAACCAAGCTATATTTAGCCAATGGCAGAAGACGGCTGTAGTCAACTCTCACAACCCTAAGCACAGAGTCCCATGCTGCTTGTACTCAGAAGACAACTATGGAATTATTTTTAAAGGTTTTATATACATCAATTTTTTAAAAAATACATCTCATAAAATGTTAAGTTCAGCTTTTTATTACTAATTCAACATAATGCTGAAATCACTGTTGCCGCCTAGGATTTGCCACCCGGCGTGGTTGTCTTGCTCTACTTAATGGTAGGGTTAATGCTGCCATACCTCATCAAGAAAAAAAAATACAGAAACCTCAAAGTTTGACAGTGTGGTTGCGTTGTTGTTGTCATCCAAACTGCAATGGCCAGTTTCAAGCTGAAAATCAAAACTCTAAATGGGGTTGGCCTTCCTGGAAGCAAAGAAAGGTGTTGCAATAATTCATCAAGGAATTATGGTAAATGCCTCAAAATTTGGAAGGGTTTTTTTGGTTGTTGTCAAACTTCCAGCGTCCAGTTTCAAGTCAAAATCAAAACGAATGGCTTCCAAAAAAGCAAAAAGAGAAATGTGTTGTACTTTGTCTCGATACTGAGACAGGTGCTCTAAAATTTGACTTAGTGTTTGTAGTTGTTACCCAAGCTCATGGAGAAGTAACACAGGGCCAGAAAAGACCTGTTTCAGTGAGAAAACAGGGAAAAGTGACATATGGTAAAGGAGAGGGAAAAAGACAGAATAACTGAAAAAATAAAATTGCTGAAAAAACTGCAATTACAAGAATACAAAAGAAGCGTGAAATAGAGGTGGGCAGATTGAGAAGAAGTCTTAGTGTCTGGGGTACCCTATGCCAAAACAGAGTGATATGAAATAAGGAAAGAAACAGAGGAAGATTAACAGAAAGGGATTGATTTGTGTGGAATAGAGGGATAATATGGAGTATACAAAAAAAAAAAAAAAAATGCAGAAAGAATCAACAAAGAATGGGTTAAATTAATCATAAGCTGCAGCATTTAGTTACTTCTTCACTGACATGGCTAGCATAGCAGCCTTAACACTGTAAAACAAAAACAAAACAGAACAGAATAAAACCTTGCTGCAGTTAATACAGCAGCATGGTCCTCTTGAGCTAAGGAGAAAGGGAAAAAATGGGCCTCAAGAATAATTTCAGTTGTACAGTCCTACCTGAGAAGAACTGTAGGATCAGGTATTTCTCTGAAAAGCTGGCCCTACCATTAGGTAGAGTGAAGCAGTCACCCTAGACCGCTAATGTTACTACAAAAAGGCAAGCAACTATTAGTAATTTAATTTAATTTAATTTAATTTAATTTAATTTAATTTAATTTAATTGTGTTTTATCCCTACAGAGAGAGACACTTGTGGTATTTTTTGTTTTCAGTTCCAAGCAACCTGACAGGTCTTATGGTGCTGTGAAACTTAAGCAAGACGGAGATATGCTCTGTTGTTCTCCTCAGGCAGCAAAATGTCTTGGGCCATTATTTCTGGTATGAAAAACTACCACAGAAGAAATCATACACAAACAAAATTCCTGGTCTCAGATTAAGTTAATGGAAGGTTCTACCGCCCCATCTACCAAACCACTAACCACCACCACCCTCAGGCTCCAAACAAATCTTTTTGACAGGTGCTGAGATGTGGACATGTTTATTTCTACACTTCAAGCTTTATCCAAGGTGAAATGGCAAACTGAAGATAGCAAGCAGAGAGAAAGGCAAGCTTTGAAATTTCACCCAGGCTTGGAGCCTAAGAGATTAGCACTGGCATAGGAAAACAGAACATGAAATGAAATAGCTAAGTACAGAAAGTGCATCTGCTGGGGAGTAGAGAGATAGCGCTCTCTCTACCTTTTTATCTGGAACTGAAGAGTACCTCTGGGAAATCAAGACTAACAGGAGACTGGAATCCTCACTGCTTTGAGTATAGGCCTTGGTTAATGAACACACACAAATCAGTAACATGACAGACAAACCAGAGAACTGGAGATGAGAGATACTGCCATTCCATTCCATATGGAGGCAAAACATGAGGCTGGGCAGATTGTGTTTCAGCTAGACTTGGGGTGGGGCTTTTATATTATTTCACAGGATGCTTCCTTACACTGAACAAAAATAGTCTGATCTTTGTCATAAGTAACTAAGGGTGAGTACACAGTGCACAGTCACAATCAAGAGATCATTTATACCAGTGGTTCTCAACCTGTGGGTCCCCAGATGTTCATGGACTTCAGCTCCCAGAAGCCCTGAGCACTGACCTTAGTGGCTGGGGCTTCTGGGAGCTGAAGTCCACGAACATCTGGGGACCCACAGGTTGAGAACCACTGATTTATACGGTCGAACAGGGCTGCTCTTAATCACATTACAAGGCATTTGTGGCTCATGTCTTGCTATAACAATGACTGGATAAGTTTCACCATACAAATAACTGTGCAGAAAGGTGCAGTGATATTGTCAGGTATCCAGTGTGCAAGTCACTGAAAAGAGTTCACAGTGTGATAATGCAGAGCAATTTAAGCACCTTCACATATGACTAGCTCTGATACAAAATGGTTTGTGTGAATTCAGACACTAAGACAATACGTTTGCACGCTGTCCCCTTACAAGCCTTCATTTCTTTACAGTTTAGCAGTAACCATTGGTTGTAGTAATGTTTGAAATGCCAAATATTAGTTAACACTGCTCTATAAATCAGTACTGGAAACTAAGCAATCATTTCTGATCGTATTTGGATGACAGTTTACCATTTCAGACATTTAAACAAACCACCACCAGAGGTTCATCTATTTTATCCAGAGGTTTGCCTGAGAGATCCCTTAGTAGTAGTAAAATTCAGCTCTGCTTGCTTCTCAGTATCTTCCCAAGGATAAGTTTCTATCCTCTTCTTAAGATCTCAGAGTGTTTCATGTAAATCAGAAGCAAGAACTACAGATTTATCAGAGTAAAATGCTTTCTACTCTGGCTGACAAGAGTTATTGGTAGAACTATCCTGCAGTGCCAAAGTTTCCTGAATCACTGCAAAGTGCAATGCAACTTGGCATACAAAGTCTTCTGTGTGTGTGTGGGTGGCTGGGTGAGTGAGTCTATGTGCCTCCAAATCATCTGTTGAATTATGGTGACCCCATGAATCTCATAAGCTTTTCTTAGGCAAGGAATACTCAGAGGTGTTTTTGCCTGTTCCTTCCTCTGAAATATAGACTAGGATCTCCCTTTCTATGTCCTTCCTTTTTCTCTATAGCCTCATTTGAGCAAAAAAGAGAGAAGCAAAGAGAAGGCTTGGGAACCAGTATCTACTGCCAGAACCTTGTGGGCAAATCTTGGAATATTTGCATGCAGCTGCTTCTGCTGCTTGTTCCCACTGATCTGTTTGTACCACGTGTTAGATACAGAGCACTTATCCCAAGAAACAGAGAGTCATCCACAAAGTATGGCTGCTACTATATTGCAAAGTGAACGTCAATTGTAAGAGAATAGGAAGCTTTAGAATTTTATCCCAACTGAGACAAACAATGTTCTCTGATTGTATTGTTGAGACCTGGAACAAGGTTTGACCCTCCAAATGTTTTACACTTCAGTTCCCACAATCCCTTCTAATTGCCCACATTGGATGGAACTGATCACAATTGATTCCTATATTGCGTGGAGTGCCAGAGGTTCTGCATCCCCACTGTAAGAGTACAGTAGTGCTTTCTGTGTCCTCAAGTGACAAACAGGAAGTAAAAAAAGCCTATGCATGTGGAAAGTCTTTGTGCTGCTCAAAACAATAGAACACAAAATATATAGTTAGTTGTATGGTGAAAAAGAAGAGTTGCGATGTTACACTTATCAGGAAACACAGAGCAACATATGGAAGTTCTTTCTCTATTGACTTCTGTCAGCCAGGTATGACTGAAACATAGGAAACTGTATTATAATCTCTCCAGCCTATTGTCTACCTTGGCGGTGATGGCTCACCAAGGTCTTCTTAACTGGAGTTTCTGGAAACTGAACCAGAGACAACGTCCACATGAAGAATGCAGGTGCTCTTTCGTGTATGCTTGTGTGTGGACTATAGTTCTTCTCTAGTAATTGATTACATAGTGCATTACTGGAACATTCTATAATGCCTTACAGTGAGCTACTACCGTTGTACTGTTACCACAAGGACAGTTTTAAACTAGTTATTTTGCTTGTTCATCCTCACTGTTAATCAGCAGAAATGATAGAACTTGCATTATGGGTTTATCAATATGATACACACAAGAAAGCATCCTTCTGAATATTCCCCCTTCTCTCCAAGCCATAATCAAGTAGGAGCCATGTTGTACAGGCCAATGTATTTCCAGGACTTACTGAAAATATTTGTATATTACTTCTGTGGGGCAATCAGAAGAATTACAACCAGATCATTATCAAAACCCCAAAATGTAACCCCTAAGAAGTAACGCAGGGGAATCAAGAGAATTTTGAAAAATGTTCTTTGCATATATAAAAACGCTATTTGTATCATCTTATGTCAAGGGCAGAGGAAAGGCTAGACCATACGCTATGTGCGCCTTCAACCCAGCATCTGTGGCCCCTGACATTTCTGCCCCTGAACAGTAGTGGAGAGTCTCACAATTCAGTCATTTATTGTTGTGAAAAAAAGACCCATCCAGGCCTCTAAAAGATAAGAGGTCCCCAATTATAGCAATGTGGCCAACAGCAACATCAGAGACTTGAGGGGACTACCAGCCATCTAGAGCCCAAAGCTACTTTCTGCAACCGGAAGTTACAGGAAGCAACCATGGTGTATGTAACCCTATAGGGTCAACGTGCCTTCCCAGCCCTTTGTAGCTGCCGCACCCCCGGCTGCTGTTGCCAACAAAGAAGTGTAATTTCATTAGAGGGAAGAGAAATAACAGTATGGTATTGCTTAATATATTCATTTTATTAACTGAAAGAAATAAACACAAAGGAGAAGAATGCCAGAAGGAAGTGTATGGAAACTATACCATGCTAAGCTACAGCTCAGTTAAATGGAGAATCTGTAGCTTCCTCTGTCAAACAATACGAAACAGATGGAAACCCAGTAGAGGAATTATACTCAGTGTATTTGAAGACCAGGTGCCTCTCCCCTCCAAGTCTTCATCTGTGCTAATTAAAGAAAACAGCAGCTGCTCTGAAAAGTAAAACTAGCACAGCAATCCAGGATCAAATGGAATGATTAACACATCCAGAGTGCCTTTTTTTGAACCTCTGTGGCTTTCCAGGGACCAGACTCAAACAGAACTGGCAGATCAGATGTGAAGTGGTGGGCAGTGAAATTTGTTTTGACAGTGCCCTTGACGGGGGAGGGGGAATCCACATCAAGTATCTCCCTCAGCAGGGACCCTGGGTGGAAGATTTTCAGTGGCGAAATCCCTGGCTCATGTTCATTTCTCCCCCTAAAATGTGACTCATTTTTATTCATCCTACTGTGCTAATTAGCACACTTCTTAGTGGGAGATCAGGCTGTTCTGTATTTTTCTCCCAGGGTCTTGAGCCCAGGGAAAATAATACAGTAGTACTGCAATGCAAATAAATGCAGCAGGTGGAGGCAGAAGGGATTCCTGCCCACCTGGGTAAGTCTCACGGTTCTACTAAAGCCAATTCTGCATGGAGATGTACAGCCTTCAGAAAAGATCTGATGTGATTTGCGAACCATTTTGTTGTGGCAGTCAGTCAGAACAAGACTGGCACTAGGATAAAGTGAGAGATGCAGCCAAAGCACGGACTGAGCAAGACCAAAATACAGAAGGACAACCGTTGGTTTTGCACAACAACTGAAGGAGGAATCTCAGATTTGTGAGCCCATCCTGAATAGAGATATGTTTAATAGCAGGTTTTGAAAGAGCTCTGGAGCCCACAGTAACAGTCTGGCCTAAGAGATGGTAAATCAAAGGTTTGACCCTCACATCCAGTATCCTCCTATCATATCGCTTGTGCTTCTCAGTGGTTTCTCCCTAAAAGTCTTGCCCCTACACATCTGTGAGTAATAGAGGGACAGTAAAGAAAAAGTTTGACAACAGAGAATCTTGTGGCTTCTTAAAGATGAACAAGCTTTATTCATTTCATCAGATGCAACTTGACTGGTGCTTAAAAGCTTATGCCAAATAAAACTTGTTAATCTTTAAGACTTTTTGCAGACGTCCCTACTTCCCTGACAAAAAAGATCTCCATCCTCAGGATGTCTTACAAAGATTTCATTCCATTCAGACTGTCTAAGTTTTTCAGCCCAATTTGGTCATGTGTATCAAGCTTTCAGGTAGTTGATGACAAAAGGGGTGTCTATACATCTGGTAACATGATAGCGCAAGGCTCACTGAGTTCCTAGGTCTAGTTGAAATGATTTGCACTAATTGCTTTTATTTGTTCATTGCCACAAGAGTCCTTGTGGTCTGGAAGACAATATAAAAATTATTAAATAAATAAAATAGCTGACTTTGAACTATTGGTTGTGTCTCATCCTAGTCCACTTCATAGGTTTGCTGTGCAGATAAAATGGGAGCAGGAACTTTAATTACCCATCAGCTGTAATCAGCTGGGAGCTGCAGTCCAATAACATTGGGCAGGTCTGCATTTTGCCCACCTCCTACCTTACAAGAAGCTTGTGTTAAATTATAACAACTAACATTTAACATGTGAAATTTTTCAGCACAATTATACTGTGGACAGCTTTACCCTCCATACTTCTATAAGCCATGGAACTGTTAATTTAAGAGACCATGTTACAGAAACAAGGCTGAGAGTGCTAAGATACTTGTCCAGAAAAGTAAGGAAAAAAAATAGGGGGCAGCACCTTTCTAAGTGAGCATTAGTTGCAATCCTGATCATCAGACTGCTCTCTGACAGAAAGGAGATAAGTGTCTTTTAATAGTATTTTCACCTCATTTCCAGATGCTTTGATATCTGCACTAACTAGTCCAGTTTTAGCACTGTGGAAATTGGGAAAACACAAATGAGCATCTGGGTTGCCACTGAAATAACCTAATTACAGTCTATCTCTTTCTGAAAGTATATATGAGACTGTGCAATACCTGGAGAACCACAATACACCAGAACACGTTCAGACACAAAAGATTAAACAGATAAGCCACACAGTGCAATCTGTTGTGGAAGAGGCAGCCACATTATTACCCTTACCCTGATTCTTACTCTTATTAGGTTCCTGGACCCCCTGTGGATATCAAATTTTGGATACTCTCGTTCCATTATGTACAACAGTAGTGAAATGGTAGTAAAATAGCATCCGTTATATAAACTGGAAAAATCCAAGTTTGCTTTTTGGATTTTTTTAAAAATATTTTTAAGTTGTGATTGGTTGAATCCATGGATACAGAATCTACGGATATAGAGGGCCAACTATATCTGAAAGGGCAACAATTGCAAAAATCAATTCTCTCAACCGGCTGCCGCCAGCCATTTTGCAAAGGTACCATAATTCAAGTCTTATCCACTTTAGAACAAGAGTGACCTTCCAAATATTACTGGACTACAACCACTATCAATGCTGATCATGGGCTGATGAGAGCTGGAATACAACTGGAAGACACAAAGTCCTCAGTCAAAATTGCATATACTGTTCACCATGCCTTGTTGCTGTTCTGCTTCTACTCAATTCAGTGTCAGGAAGAGGGTACCAGCAAGTATTGTAGCACAGGTAAAAGTTTAGGCCTCAGACTGTTCCATAGTCTCACCTACAGTCTTCTGCACTCCTTTCCAGGTGTACCACAACCATACAATTCCTCCTGCCAGTTGTAGTACCCCCAGATGAGGCCCATTTCACAGGTACAGAGTCTGTACTTTAAGCTCCAAGCTTTGGACAGTAAAACAGTGTTTCCCATACATCTTTGAGGTATTTCACTTTTGCTTTTATGTGGAAATGGAGTTTATTAACTGAGCACGCTCTGACAAACATCTTGATCCCACAAAGTTGCATGAGTTGTTGGTTCTTCTGGTGCAGCTGTTCCTGCAGGTATTCTTCGCCCTTATCTAGGGTTAGGCCTGTGTCATCCTGCCTTATGGCTTTTGCAGTTAATTATTAGCTAAATATTTGTATTGCTCATGCTTGCCCAGAACTGGGAGAGGCCTCCAACTGTCTCTGAGTTACATCTCAATGCAGTCAACATGACAGGTGTGACTAGCACTGAAAAATACCAACACTGTTCAATTATGTTGTAACCATTAACTACAAATAATGTTGCACAGTGGTTACAGCGTTAGAATTTGACTGGTGACAATGAAGTTCAAATTCTTGCTGGTTCTTTTCATTCACTAAGTGTACTCATGTTGCTGGTATACTTCTAAATCAGGAGGTGGTGGTTGCTGTGCTGTTGCTGTTGTAATCACTTTGGAGCAGGACCTCGTCTTTTCGTTGTCAGTCTATAAAGGCACTACTCACGGTGACACTTATCTGTCTGACTTAGCCTAACCTTCCTCATAATATTGCTACAAAGATAAAACAGACCAGCTACACTGCCCTAAACCATTTGGAGGAAGGGCGAGTCATAATTTTGATAAATAACTGATAAAAATATCAATCTTGGCCTGCCAATCATAAACATGTCCAAAAGTTACATTTTATAAACAAAACTATCATTTTGTTCCATAACATATATGAAAAAAATTATCAGCTATTATTCTACAGTTCCTCCAACCTTAAAAAAATAATTTGTAAATATACCTCCCTTTGTCTGCCTGTCCTTCCTTGCTATCCATACCATTCAGCCATCAACAAAACAACCCCTTCCCTCCTTTCTCATCCCAGCCCTCTCAACCTATGCCTCCCATCCAGGTTGACTGGAGTTACAGAGAAGGGATTGATAGTGCAGGAATGCCTCCCCTAGTGAAAGAGAAACCACATCTACTTGCCTGTTTCTTTATGTATGTGTGTAGTTTCCCCCTGAATTACAATTCTGGGCATTCTTGTAAGGCATCCCTGTCAATACCAATGCCAGCTAGATTAGCTACACTATTAAGACTCATACTAGCTATTCTTGCCAGTCTGGCATCCTTTTTCTTATGAGAAACTTGTATAAAGGCACTTCAGGAGAGAACAGAGACATTAGTTTTCTCAGCTACAACTTCCAGATTTCTGCAGCTTGGATGGCTACTGACTAGGTAGACTTGGGGATTCTGCAAACCAAAAAAAGTAACTTTTCCAAGCTTTAATTGTGTACATGATTTCTTTTTCTTTTTTTGTTTATTGATTTGCCCTGATGTGATGACCCCCATCTCCTTCCTACCTGGTCAGGTATATACTTTCGTGTTGTTTAATCAGAGTGAGTGAATTTCAAAGATCCTCACTTCAAAGGAATTTGTCATCAATTAGCACAGAAGATCTCAAGTGCAGGAACCTCATGATGCCTCTTCTTTCATCAAGGGGCTGTGTCATACCTTACCTCCTATTGAGAACATGAGGACATCTCCACCTTCCTGTGTTTTCTAATCTTATTTTCACATCCACATTTCCTGATGCAATTATGCCAAGGAAATTGAGTTGAGGGATCTGTTTATTTAAAACGTACTTGTTAAGTGAATTTCAGCCTAAGATTCTTGCACAACTTGCCTAATCCCAGAACTAGAGCTACTACCGCCAGGCCCAACACTAGCACTATTTTACTGTAAAAAAAGTAAACTTAAAGGGCAACAAGTTGATTATGACATATGCTATCCTAGCCACTAGCTATGCTTATATTCAACAAAATGTGAAAAACCTAACCTTACTAACAAGGTTGTTGTGAAGATAAAAAAGCAGCACAGGGTAGGGACAGAACCCTTGAGGTTCTTCAAAATATACAAATATAATACATAAGTAAAATAAATAATAAGTAAGTGAACATTGCTCAAAATACAAAGAGCTTTTACACAATGAATATTCTGTAGACTTTTCTTCAGTGTTTGTGTATGGTATACAAAGCCTGTATGAGCCCCAGTGGCTCTCTGAGAGCAAGGCTGGATTATCAAGGAGGTAGCTGAAGCAAATGCTCCAGAGACCTCCAACGTTAGGTGCTAATGGTGCTGCTGCATGTGAAAATGCGCACGCGCACACACACACTCTTAATGTCTTAAAGATATCAAGAGAAGAATGCTCTTGGGAAGAGGTAAACTAGATTTTTCTCACCTTCCCAGGGTATGTAGAGACCTCATCCTCCTCAATGGTTGATACAATTTACCTGCCCTTTTTCATTTCAAAATTACCAGGAAGATTATTTCTCTACCTAGAGCCATAGCAGGGTTCACTAGTAGCCACAGGCCCTCTAAATCAGGAGTAGGCAATTTTGGCAAGTTTTGGGATAGAAAACTGGACCTTTCAGGGGCAGCATGGACTACCAAAATGATTTTAAAAAATTAAAAAAGCAAAACAGAAAGATTGGGAGTCCATTTCTGTTTCTGAAAAATGGGCCTGTTGTGATATTAAACCATATAGCAGGGCCCCAAAACCTATTTAAAAGGAAAATTGTTGCTCCTGAAGGCTTCCAGAAGAGGCAATTTTTTTCCCTCTCTCTCTCTCATTTTCTCTACCATCACTTAAACAGGCGACTGTGAAATGGTGGCTAGGCTGAAGTGTGTAGCACTCTACTGTTAACCAGGATTCACCAATGGATGAAGATCCAATAGGGAACAATGCCCTCTCAAAATGAGACACACTATCAGAGCTCCTTCTATCATGGGTGAAGCTAATTTCCAGCCTGTGCTGCGTAAATGAACTTGGACAAGTATATGGCTTTGCACATTTCTTCCTAATGTTAATGTTATTCTTTTAATGTTTAACAGCAGCAGGAGTCAGTATACTATAGCGGTTTGAGAGTTGGACTATGACCATGGAGACTCTCTTTGGCCAAGGATACCCACTGGGTGACCTGTATACGATTGAGCTTGAAAGTACACACACTTCTTGAGACAACTTTCTGAGAGAATAGATAACAGTCACTTCTGATTCAGGAGCAAAGTAACAGATCAGCTTCCTCTAACCTGGTACTCACCAGACAATTTAGACCAGTGCTTCTCAAACTTTTACCCTCAGAGGTTTAGGACTTCAACATCCAGGAGCACCATCTAGCACAGCAATGGGGAGGCACTCTGGGAAGCAAAGCCCAACAGGTCTCGTGGACTCAAGTTTGAGAACTGCTGTTTTAGACTTCTACTCACATCAGCAGCATGGCCAAGACCAGGGATGATGGAGTCTTAAACATCTGGAGAACATCTGATTGGTGAAACTGGAAAAGATGGTTAGTTGCATATGTGGAAGGGCTTATAAGGAACATAAGCCCAAGGGCTTATAAGGAACATGCCTGAGGTGCTACAAACTTGACATTTCTTAGGCTTGCAATAGTCAAGGATGTCACTCTTTTTCAATTCTATGCAATAAATATGACATCAGCAGTTTACAGTCTCTGAGAATCTCAGATGTATATAAACTGCAGAACTCCACAGAACCCAAATAGAACAAGAATACCAAGTGTCAGCAATCTGTCCTGAAATGTTAAGTTAAACAAACAGTAGCTTAAACTTTGTCTCATTTCTAAAAGGAAGGAAGAAAAGTACTTGTCTATTTAGGCAGTGAAGTACAGTGATCTGCGCACTGATTATGACACTGGAAACCAGGATTCTATTCCCTGCTCAGCCATGGGAACCTACTGGCTGACCTTGGGCACACACTCTCAGTCCCAGAAAAATCCCTGATAGGTTGGCCTTAGGGTCTCGATTAGTCAGAAATGACTTAAAGCACACAACAACAACAATCTAAGCAGATGTATGACAAAAAAGAAGAAGATAACAAACAGCAAATGGGTGCTACTAGACTCACCTTTGCCCTTCGCAATAATCTCTTTCCGTTCATCATTTTTGTTATTTTGATCCAGATGGAGGAAGATGTGTAAGTTTTCCCAGCAGTTAAAGATGCTCCTAAGGTCTTTCTCTTTTCCTTTGCCTTTCTCACATACCCATCAAAAGTGTTCTTATTGTTTACCCTGTTTTGTAGTACTGGTGCAGAAGGAAAACCCAAAGACAGTAGCTCTGCAGGTCATGCTGGTTTCCCCAGCACACCCACATCAACAATGAAAACAGGAATTGGGTGTCAGACTCCTCTACAAAACTGCATGCACTGGGAAGGGTAACCAGAAAGGTATAACTGCTTATAGGCACAAACATTTGGAAAGCTTAATTTGGAAAGCTTAATTTAGATGATACAAGTGACTGAGAGAGAAAGCAAAAATGAAATGTTCTAAAAGAAGAGAGGCACTCCACAACAGTAAGCAGCACATTCAGTATCTTGCTCACTATACAACTGATACTGTCTACAAAGGCTGAAAATATAACTATTTAAGGCAAAGTGAACCAGTTATTTCTGCAACCTCAGTTAAAATAGAGAGCACACAAAAGCTGAAACTAATGAGCCCTTGAAAATATTCAGAGCTTGGTCCCAAGATTATAGAGCTGAACACAAGATATACATAATTCATTTGTCTCTCATAAGATACACTGAAGGGCAGGAATTCATATTATTCACACCACTATAAATCTATACTCAAAATATGATTTCCAGCCTACACCCCACCCCCACTGGGGTGTTTCCCAGGTAATGATCAGGTAATTTCCTGATTGAAATAATGAAACTGAAGCTTTGCTTCCTAGCTGACTGCCAGATGTTGATTGCTAAGGAGGAGACAATTTCTTTGTCAAGCTCCCTGTGATTCTGGAGATATCGTGAGGAACAGAAGATTTCCTTCTTAGGAAAGACTCTTCAAAATTTTACTCTTAACCAAACCACTGGCTGGGAAGGTTTCAATCTCACTCTTAAGTATCAATGGAACACTTTTGATTAACACACTTACTGCAGTGTTCCGCCTGTTTTTATCAGGTAACAATGCTATTCAATGAGAAAAAGATTCTCAAAGCCCTAGCCTTTGTCTTTTGGCATTTCGCTTCTTGAGCCTATAGTGATAAAAGAAAACAAAAAAGTCATTTTCTGCCCTCAACAGGTTTTATTATTAGCTGTATACTTTATCCAACTGCTCTTGCATTGTGGTCTGCCTATCACAAATTATTGGGTTCCTCATGATCCAACCACTAACTCAGACCTTGGAAAACTTACCCCAATTGGCAGGGGTTTCTAGAATTTATAGTACCAAAAAGAATGTTTCCAAGTTCTGAACAAATCAGTATGTCCTAATCTGAGCCCATCACATACTCCTTCTTTCCATTCCGGACTTTCAAAACCCTGGTAGGTTGTGCCTTAGGCCTGCTCCAAATCACTGGTCTATCTTCACACCTTCCAAATATGTCTGGGTAATGTGCAATAATTAACCTCTGATCGCCATTCTTCAGTCTGAAAACTTCTGAGTGCATACCACCTATTTTTATTTCAAAAGAGGAAAGTCTTCATATCAAGCTGGTGCAACGGATAAATGAATAAAATCCTTCCTTGAATGCACTGTCATAGGTACAAGTATCAGCCTGGTAGACTCCAGATTCCAATCTGAAACTCAGACTTTCCCACATAAGATATAATCTGATGAAAAGTCAAGACAAACCTGTTATTTGTGGAAGACTGCATTTCAAACAGGCTGCTATAAAGCTATCAACCGGAGATGTACTTATTTATCTATTTATTGTTTGCATCACATGGTATATTAGGCTACTTACTTATAAATAGCTGACCTGAAACATCTATATTTCTAAACAGCATTGGCAGAACATTCTGGAATGACAAAGGTCAAGGAAGAGAAACTCAAGACATTTTGCTGCATGAGGCAAAGGACAAGATGGCACCCCACCTTCTGCTCTATCTACAGAAGCCAGCTGGATTTGCAGCTGAAACTTCAGTACTTTCAGTGGGACAGTGTCATCTACAATGCTTCACACAGCAGACTACAGAAGAGAGAATGTGGCATACACAGCTCTGTCCCTCAACAAAGGGGAACAGATGGAGAGTTCAGGAGGACCATCTGGGAAGATACCTCCATTGCACTCCAGCATCTGCCACTGAGGTGATCACATTACTCTGCCAGGAGTGGGAAAACCTCTGAGAAAGAAGCCATTCTCCTCTGGAAAATAAAATAAAATAAAAATCTGCCAGGCGTCTGATATCACTATTCCTAACTCAACAGGGAACTGCCTGCAAAGACTGCAGTATTATTTCCAGACAAGCCTGTACAGACAACTTGTCAGATGCAGCGCTGTCCATGTCCTAATAAATTTTTCTTGTTCAATCCTTTCCTGTTCTCATAAAACAAATGGAATCCTGGAGGCCTGAGACTGATAAGAGGCGAACACTTTTTCTTCAGAGCTAACAACAGAGAAGTACAGAAAGTAGAGCAACACAGAAAGATAGTCAGCAGATCTGCTGCCTAGAGGGGTGGCAAATCCATTCTTGATTTTAGCGTTGCTCCTCTTCTAACTGTTCCAAGTTGAATAGGATTTCCCCTCGGTAGTTAGCTCTCTCCCTACAGATTTCTGGCACCAGCAGTGCTTCTGTTCAACTTGGAGAAATATGTGAGGAGATGCACTAAAATAAGACTGGAATTTGTCACTCTATTTTTTTTCTTTTCCTACTCAACTATTCACTTTGAACACTATTGCCACTGGCATCCAAAGCATTCCAGATTTTAGTAGTGTTTCCAATTTAAAAAAAAAAGTGTGCATGTGGGACTTAACTAAAGTTGACAGTGATATTCTCTACATGTACTTCGGTCTATTACAAGGAGCATAGTGGCCCTGCCCTTTTGTTCTTACGTAGTTTTAAAACTGATTATTTTGAACCACAGAAGGGTTACTTGTGTACTTAAAGTACAGCTCATACTTGTTCAGAAGGGACATGATACAGGTAAAGTAAAACTGGAATTGTATGTGAGTATATCTGTAAGTCTCACTGAACTCAAAAGGGTTTATTTCTGAACAGGGATATATGTAGGATGGTGTTGCCAAGCACTTTTAAATGATGCAACCAGGGATCAAGATGTTTCTTGCTGCTTCTGTGTTACAAGGGAGTAGGGTATTGAATTCTCTCCTCCCATATAATGATCCTGACGAAAACTGCCCCCTATCTGTGACTGTTACTGGTAGCAGTGGGAACTTCTTTCTCTCAAGGTAAGAGCTTGTAAAAGGAGTGATTTGCATGGAGTCCAGAGGTATAGGTTGCCAGAGTTGTTGCTCTGTCTTGGGACACATTTGTCATACACATGCACACACCTGCTTTTTTAAAGTCAAAGCAACAAGTGATGTATTCATATTTTAATATATACAGCGCACCTGCTGTTATGTGGAGAGGTTCTGTTCCACAAACCCCAACATAAAACAAACAAACAAACAAAAATGAAGTGTGGCATTCCATTATAGTTAATGGATGCAATGTGCACATGCCCACAGCGGTGCAGGAACATGCCCCTCGCTGTGTGGCCACGTGCCCACCATATCCACTGATTATAATGGGATGCAACGCTTTGCACAACATCATATTTGTGCACATGAGAAGAGGTCCTGCTGTGTGAGTATGTGTATGTTTATATAATGTTCCTATAATGTGTATGTTCATATAATGTGGCACACACACACACATATTAAAATGTAAATATATATTATGTATAATTTGTTATAATTTATTATATCACAAATGTACTAGTAACATATGGAAACATTTCAAATAATAGAAGTAAATTTAAATAGACTAAAAACATATTAAACATTCAACAAATTAAAACAGATTTGAACGCATAAAACAGTTTAAAACTATCTGTGTTAATATTTGAGGGAAATCTATGAGGCTCAAAGGCTTTGTCAAACAGCCAAGTTTTTACTTGGCACCTAAATGAAATCAGTGTTGGCACCAATCAAGTTTGCAAGAGTAGAGCATTTCACAACAGGGATTCCACAACAGAGAAGGCCCTCTCCCACATCCTCACACAGTATACTGACTTCACTGGTGGGACACAGAAGAGATCACTCCAGATGATCTGAGTCCTTAGGCAGGCATACATGGAACTTCACATCTAGAACATGATAGGCTGGACACAGAATCATCACTGGAAATTGATGGGAAATTAAGTTGAGGAGATTTGATGTCTAGAACTCCCCCCCCCCCGCCACATTCAATAGTGCACTTCATTCCCACTCATAATAATCATAAATCATGCTGAAAGCCATTATATTGCTTCTCACAAAACCCATAAATATGCTTCAGGAGATTAAAGCAGTGCTCAATGGCAGCTTAAAGAAACACCGTATGTGTCTACTTTGTTCACCCAAGCGATCTCTTGATAATGCCAGAGCTGTTGGCAAACACTACCATAAAATTAGAAGAGGTGGGGACACACAGCAAATGACAGGTCCATCTGTAACTTTTCCTGTCCAATTTCCCAGTGGCACTTAAATGCAATCATGTAAATAAACTCCCCATAACCTTATGCTGGCTATTTCTGAAAGCAAAGAGCTTCTCTCATCACAGGCCAAGGGATGTGAACACAACAGGCACTTCTCATCTCGTTCTCTGCACCCTTCATAAAAGTGAATGACTGCATTCACTGTACAAAAGTGGAATTGTGTTTTAGAGCCATGGGCGTGAACTGCATGCTATTTTCTGGTACCATAAATAACTTGAGCGCACACAGTAGTTAGCTGAGCAGAGGCTGCATGAGTTACACTTGGAGGGTGTGTTTGCACTTTTACTACTCTGTGAAGGAGTTAATACATCATCATAATTCCCTGGCTGGCACCATCGTCCTGTGGTCACTAACTACATACATTCATTTCCCATCTGATGTAATTAGCCTCTGGGCCTCTTCCAAAATAACCCCATATATTCATTGATTGGATTTTGAAAGAGATTGAATCACAAGAGTCTACAAGTGCAAAAGTTACATGGGAATTGATTACCCACAGAATTTCTCTGGAGCAGAACAGACTCAATAGATTTGAAAGTAAATCTAGGAGCCTGCACAGGGATCCTCAAGGGAAAGATACAGTACCTACCTAACATTTCCACATGAGGGTCCATATGGTATTGCTTCAAAAAGCAGACTTTTTAGCAGTCTAAAAAAGGAGAAAAGTTCTACCTGATAATGGATTTCTGTATATATTGGTTCCACCCTATATCTTCCTCTCACTCGTGTTTGTTCTAGAAATAGTTCTATTCTGATATATCACTAAAGACGTCATTATTCTATCACAAGACACAAGAAACCAGCTTCAAACTTTACAGTACATTGACAGTATATTTTACAGTGTTAAAGTATATTTCCCATGGACATTTGCAATTTTCAGAAGACAAAATGCTGTTTTTCTTTTTGTCACTTTTTACAAAGGTGGCAACTAATAATTCTCCAGTTGTCTTACTACAGCTAAAGTTGCCTCAGGTACCTTTTCACTGTGTAGTTGTTAGAACACTGGCCTGGGACTAGTGAGATCTAGGCTTAAGACCTCACTTGGCCATGAAACTTATGAGGCTAGTCAGTCCCTCTCAGCTTGACCTGCCTTACAAGTTACTTGTGAGGATAAAGTAAGAGAAGGAGATTAACATATGTTGCCACTGGAAGAAAGAGAAATGTAATCAATAAGTAATAAATATATCTCTCAAACTAGAGAAGATTTCTGCCACCATCGCTTGTAGTCCCATCAGTTCCAGCCAGCATGACTAACAGGTAAAGGATCATGAGAGTTGTGATACAAAAATATAAATGAGGATTCCAGACTGCTCAACCCTGAGGTAGTCAGCAGAAGATTACATATGGCAGATTTGTCTCAGTATAAAGAGCATAAATCAAAACCTCAGTATGTCCAAGAAAGCAGGAACAAATTGGACTTCTTTCCATGCTCCAAGTCAAAGAAAAATATTGTAACTGGTTCTCCCATAAATCTGAAAAAGCCAGCACTCTAACACCTCCAGAATGCTTACATTTCCTTGCCTCTTCCACTTCCATATTTTGGTTTTCCTTCAGACTCAGACTGTGTTATTCACTGTTGCTCCCAAATATTCTAATTAACACCACTAAACAAAAATCACCCTCTTTTCAGCATGCTATGTATTTGTGTGACTGATTGATTGACTGAGAGAGAAAGACAGAGAAAAAGAAAGAGATTTAAATCTTCTGTCCCTATACAAAAGGACTACTGCACAGAACAGGCTGAGCAATTCTTTATCCACTTTCCTGGAAGTAATTCTGATTGAACTCAATGAGATTTACATGTGAGTAGATATGCACAATACTGTACATTATGGGAGTCCTTATCATCTGCATCTCTGTTCGGGTCACTCAATGAAATGCAGGTGAGGGTTCCTGTACCTTAAAGGTAGAAGGAGAGGAAATTTCAGCAAGTGTTGCTTGTGTGGTTAAATACAGCCCTGGCCTGTGTTTAACTTGGTAACCCTACTTCTAACATATTTAGTTCTGATGATTCTGTCCACTGGGTAACTCTTGCAGTGCCTTCAAACAGCAGCCACACTGCAACTTATAAATCAGGGAGAGATTTGCTGGGTATGCTCAATATTCCTTCTAATGTACAACTATAGAAAAATGTCTGCTACCTTCATGTAGCCACTGTGATTGTTGCATGAATCCCATTAAAACACTTAAAGAAATATGAGTGGCACAGCACACAATTAGAAATCATTATTCTTAATCCAGATATCTATGATAGGCACCCAGCTAAGCTGCCTTATCTCAAAACCTTGGATATTTTGACCTAACCATGATTGCAACATCTTACCCCGTACAGCAGTGGTTCTCGACCTGTGGGTCCCAGGGCTTCTGGGAGCTGAAGTCCAAAAACATCTGGGGACCCACAGGTTGAGAACCACTGCTGTACAGAGACTCTGTCTGTGAGAGATAACTTCTTATGTGTGCTGGTGTTTCACTTTCCACCTAACACCTGAGCTACTTTATATTTTGCATTTCAGTACACTTTATCAATACATCATCCACATGGTAAGAAGTTAGCAAACTACTCACGAGTGAAGTCTGCAAGCAAAACGAAGCTGCCAAGGAAAAGACTGAATCTCCGTGCACAAACACTATCTGGAGACTTGCTAAGCTACCTAAAACCAAGAAGGTTGTAAAATGCAAGTGGATGCTTACGACAAAAGAAGATGTAGAAGGGGACTTCAATGGCACAAAACCAGACTGATAACTGAGGGATATTCTCAAGCACACGGTCAAGACTACAATGACATTTTTGCACCAGTAGTAAAGCACACATCAATAACGCCACTTCTAAGTGTTGCAAGTGGTTTGAGCATTGGACTATGACTCTGGAGAGCAGGGTTCAAATTCTTGCTTGGTCATGGAAACCCACTGGGTGACCTTGGGAAAGATATACTCTCTCAGCCTCAGAGGAGGACAAGGCAAATTTCCTGTGAACATGTTAGGTTCACCTTAGGGTTGCTATGAGACAGAAACAACTATTCAGAGTCCTCTAATACTGCTAGAAATCACGATTTAAAATCCTCTCTTCCTAGAAGGTAAACGTTACACTGTAGCATATGATTGTGTTTCCCGCTGCTCTGTGGGATCAATATGGCTACAATGATCATTTAAGGCCACAATCTGATACATATTTACCCAGGAGCATGCCTCATGCAATACAATCAGACTCAAACGCTCCATCATAGACCATATGACATACATGGGATATTGCATGGTAACATTGCATTTGTTTTCAGTCATAGATCAACCAAAGGAATAGGGCACATGCCTGCAAATAGGTGAACTCAGAAGAGAAGTTCTTTAACAGCTTGTGGGAATTCAGTCATTTCCCAGTGATCTTTCTCATCTACTGTTGCGTGGCAGGCAACTTCCTCTTAGGGATCATGTCACTGATTGCTGGGTGACATTCCTTCCAGAACAAAAAGTGGAAACCAAACACACCGCTTTCCAAGGAAGAATGTTTAGACAATCACGGGAACAAGAATGATAAACAATCAACTTCTTACACTGAAGATAATGATGTGGTCCCTGGGTGGAGTAGTGATCTAGGGTACCATAACAGTATCTCATGGAGGGAAATCAGCATATAAAATAAACAAACCATTTCACATAAACTACTTTTTGTCTGAGACACAAAGTAGTCCGTTCTTTCTCTACCCATTGTGACTTCTGACGTGTTGGTCCTCATTTTGTACTGAGCTAGTACTGAAGGTACACCTGAGGCCAGCACTGTATTCTGAAAAGTTCCACTGGTGAAAAGCCTTCTTTTGGGCCAAGCATTTTAAATGAGTGTGTCTTTGGCTAGTGTCATATACTGTTGCACAATGCTTTGTGTTGTTTAACTGTTCTTGTAGATTTCCAGTTTTTTAATGTAGAAATCCTTCTTTAGCAAAGTTCAACCTATCAGTTCCTTAAATTCTTTACAGATTTAACAGAACAGAACAGGAGGTAGTTTCTATAAGCTAAAATGTGATAGACATAATGCCAATGCCTCCTGACATGCAACCTTAGAAGATAAAGCCAACATGGCATGTGCTCACCATATGTATACAGTACTACACCTGGGTTTCTAGCAGATGCAGTTTTAGTTCCTCTGCATTGGAGCCAAGGAGGGGCAAGCAGTCAAAAACTCAACAGCTTTGGGAATTATTCCACACACTCATGCACACTCATATTGTGACCCATTTTGTGCTAATTCAGATCCTTGGAAGAAGAGCTAAGAGAACTTAAGTTCTGCAGACTGAATCTCTCAGAATCCCCTGAGGTCATGTGGGGAGATGCAGTCAAGAAGTAAGCTTCTCCAAGCTTTGCTTTCAAGCCTGAATCTAGCCTCCTGATTGTAGAAGAAGATGAGCTATAAATAGTGGGGAAGCCATCTTTCATGGAAGGTTGTCTGCCATACTGGTTAGCTTATGGTAATTCTCCAAGGAACTCCTGGAGTGCCCTGGGACTGAGATTGAAAACTATTGTCCTGAATTATGAACACTGTGTCCATTGTCCATTGTGGACAAAGGTAGAAAAACTAGCCAAGAAACATGGGTGTGCACATCTCAACTCAGTCATGACCTTGCAGGATCTATTAATTACAGTATACTACGCGTAACTTAAAAGTACTGTCCTGTCTTGCAAGGTGGCCATAGGAATGAAAATTAAAACTGTTAAGCACTTTTCAAAGTGCTATGTAAACTATAAATAGAAATACTAAGTTGTACCTTAATTAGAGCATAGATAATTATAGACAGGAGGGTGTTGCATAAGAACAATCAGCAATCCCTTCTAGAGCTGTACTGATGGCACTGGTAGAAAGAACGGTACTATACAGCTAGTAATTACAAATTTTATGGCAACAGTTTTTGTTTAATATGTCTTCCAGTACTCAGCTGTTCATCGTACTCTATAAATAATCAAGGCTATCTTAGGAACAACATGCAAAGTTTGTTAAGTTTCATATTCATCCTCCAAAAAGCCTCACAGTGCTTTAACCCCTCCTGACACCCTGTAAAACTCTTTATTTTTCCAAACATTCTAAGAGACTGTCGGTGAATGACTCTCTCTCTTTACCCTTTTTAAAAAAAAAACACTTAGATCAGCAAACTCAATCAAAAAGGTCGTTCTCTGCAGACAGAATGTGCAAAAGAAAGCTATCCATTTATTTGCCTTTGCAGTATCCCAAGACTTCAGATGGTTCTTTGTGGCCAAATGTCAACATAGGATAATGGACATTGTGGTTCAAATTCAATTTTCTGCCCACCTAAAATTCTTCCTGCAATGTTGGTCTGGCACAAGGAGGCACCTTCCTTTTATTTATTTATATATATGCGTGTGTGTGTGTGTGTGTGTGTGTGTGTGTGTGTGTGTGTAAAGTATGTGTGTGTGTGTGTATGTGTGTGTGGGTGTATATAAAGTGGCTGTAGAACCGTTGAGCACTGGCTGGCAAAACTCTCAGCTGAAATGCTCCCCAGTATGATCTGCTCTGCCAAAAGCTGCTAGGGAGATTAAAAAAAAAACTGAGGGGGCATCAGTGGTCAGGTACTAGTTGCATTTTCACTGGTTTTGGAATGTCTTAAAGAGTAAACAAGGGGAATAAATAATGCTACACCAAGGCTGACAATGGGGGAAAATGCTCTAAAACCCTCAGTATCTAGGAGTCCCATGCTTCTGCTGACGCAGCACATATACACACCAACATTTTGTACTGTAATACTAACCAGAAAAAAACATTCCCAGAGAAAGAGGGAGCTCTAGAACTCTTCCCCTCTCCAAGAATTCGTACCTATCACATACCCTCTCAACCAATTCTATGCTGTAAAGTGTATGAAGAGGTAGGCAGCACACTGGGTCACTGCTGAAACTCCAATCGCTGTCACGTCAGGAGGGACTCAAAGGTGGGATGGCCAGAGCCTCTCCCTGTCTTAGGCTGCAAGAGGATGGCTCTTGCACAGGAAGGGCTCCTCTTGGTGCCGCAGGGCTGCCATGCCTGATCAATCAGTGCAACTCCTGCCCTTCAATGGGGACACTCACCAATGTGTACAAGGGGTACCTGATTTTGGAACCTCCTCACAGTTTCCTCCTTCTTCTACCTTAATCTGGTCTTGTACTACTCAACACCCCAGAGAAAACAGTAGAGAGCTGACTGTACATTCCTACATGGCAGGTGGTCGGACTGGATGGCCCTTGTGCTCTCTTCCAGGTCTATGATTCTATAATTCTACAATAGGACTGTCTAAATATGGAGTTTATCCTGATTCATTGTCCCAACAAAATAGGAGGTCTTCCTTCCTTTTTGTTCCTGTTCCAACCCAATGCTGATTTCAGGAACTAATTCAGTGTTGTTCCATTGGCCAACTTAATAACCACTACGAGAATTTAACTAAAAAAAAATTGATGTAAAAGCTATAGCAAATCATTTAAAAATGTACATACAGATTCCCAGCTCTTCTTCCCAAACTGCTACTTGATCTTGTTCACTGGCTCTCCCAATGCCTCACCCACCCCAAGGCCATTTGAAATCAATCCAACATAGTGGATGCAGCTCCCACAGAAATGGGACAGAGCCAAGTCCAGCATGGAAAATAATTATGCAAGCTACTGATAGTAAAACAGATAACACGTGGCTCAGTGGCTCACAGTGACTGACTACAAGTGTATGTCACTTACATCTAAAACATATAAAACTTAACAAGAAGCTCACACCCTGTAGTACTGCAAAAAGAAAGACAAATGAGGTCAAATTCAGCAAATACCAGTTCCCATGTTAACCCAATTTTTGCTGAATCACAGTGGTCACAGATCATCTTGTAAAATACAACCAATATATAAGTGAGGAACAAGATCCACATGTATGATAAATGTATCCCATTCACTCTGGTGCCTTCCAGAGTTTGGATAGCCAGTGTCCATGCTAACTGGGGATACTGGGAGTTGTAGTTCAAAACTGTAACTTTTATAGGATAAATCCCCTCTCCTGCTGTTTCCACTCAGTATGTGGCAGGGGGAGAGGGAGAGAAACCCATAAGCTGCCATAGAGAGTTTCTAGTTAATAAAATCTATTCACCACCTGGATCAGAAGGCTGTAGCAATAGCAATAGCAATAACATTTATTTCTATACCGTCTATCAACTAGTGTTATCTAAGCGGTTTACAATGTATTTTTAGCTAATTGCCCCCAACAAGCTGGGTACTCATTTTACCGACCTGCAAAAGGATGGAAGGCTGAGTCAACCTTGGAGCCTGGCAGGATTGAACTCACAACCTTGTGGTTGCAGTACTGGCATTTAACCACTGCATCACCAGGGCTGGGCATAAAACTTCTGAAACTGTTCTAACTGCCATCTTGAATGCATGCAGAAGTGGGAAGACTATAACTTAATGGGCTCCAAAGGATCCTGGAATCCCACTGATTCAGATGGTCTATTCTAGCTGGAACTACCAACTAGAGCTCAAGGCCAAATGGCAGACCACACTTGAGAAAATCTACATAAATTCCTTTCCTTGTATCTATGTATTTCTTGCCTAAACATTATGAGATTTTCTGGAGACAGTCAGGAGCAGTGTTCGATTAATCACACGTAACCTTCTCAATCTCCAGGCCTAGCCAAAGGCCCTTCTCTAAAACAGAGAAAAGTCTGTACTTGTGAAATTAACCTAGAATAGTCTCAGTAAGAGAGACAGAGAGGTTTGATATCATCTGTTTGACACTGTCTGTTATACCAAGAATTACAAGCCCCAGGACTCTCGAAGAGGAGGAGGCATGCCTGATGGGGTCACTAAAAGAAAGTACCACACGACAGCAGAAGTGTTGCTGCTTGTAACATGAGCTGCAGGCTTCTGAGTAAGTATCTCATTCACTTACAGCCATGGTTCCAATGCACCATATACACTAGTGTGCAACTTGACCTCATGTATAAGTTGAGGGCAAGTTTCGCGGCCAAAATAATGGATTTTGATATGACTTGTGGATAAGTGGAGAGTCATTCCACAGGAAGGGAAAGCGCCATCGCCACCTCCCTGGACCAGCCACCCCTGGCTACTCCGTCTTCCCACCTACGCATTCAAAAATTCATCACTCTATTTAGGGAAAGAGATGGTTCTCATTTTGACAAAAGTTAAGGTACAGTATTCTCTCTTATCAAAAAAAGAGGAACCATCCCCTCCTCTGAGCAGAGTGGCTGCTTAGCCCATCCTGTGATAACCTAGAAGAAACACCAACATCCTCTACTCTCTTATGGCACTGCCTTGAGGGAAAGCACCAAAGAGCTGTCACCACCACCATTTTCCCATCCAGGCATTCAAAAAAGCCAGAAGCAGCACCACAATGGAGAGAGTAGGGGGTGGTCACTGCTTCTTTAGGTTTTCCTGGGATGGATTAAGCTCTTGTCTTTTGTCACTTTGCTCACAGAAGGGGATGGTTCCTTTTTTGATACGAGTTAAGTTAACCCACAAGGTGATCTTAGGCATGTCACACACTTCAGCCCCCGAAATCCCCAGCCTTGGGGTTGCCATAAGTCAAAAGCAACTTGAAAGCACACAATAATAACTTACATAGACCCATGGATGAGTCAATCTAGGGTTTTGGGGTCAATTTTTGACTAAAATTTCTAGATTTATATATGAGTATATACAGTAGCTTTGGACAAGGTCATCTGCATATTATTTTAGAGATCAAAGCACCCAACAACATTTGTCATACATTTTGTTCAGTCCTAAAATATATGATGCTATAGCACGGGGAACTAGAAGAAGCTCCTCACTCTGCCTCCTTTACAAGTATCCAACAGATCTTTTTGAGAATTTTTCATTCTGAAATGTTGTGCCTGATAAAAATCTTCCAATCTACTACTAGAAAAGAACACTATCCCCTCTTATAAATAAGGTTTGTAAGAAACAACCAGGACTAATTTTCAGTAAAGTGTTCATAGCTGTCGGGGGCGATTGTGGCAGAAGCTTAAAGAAGTTTCAGCAAACCTCAGTGTATGCTTGTCAAAAACTGCAGGCATTTTCCAAAGGGGCAGGAACAGTTGAACCATCCAGTCAATTATACTTATAATTGCCATCCAGGCAATTAAAAAGTCCAATAGGCACCTGGTTGGCCACTGTGTGAACAAGAATTAAAGAAGAAAATAGCACTTTGGTCTGACCCATGTGACCCATATGTTCTTAACCCATATTTGTCCTTTTATTTATATAGTATTCTTTAAAAGATGTGAGACGGTTTACAACAAAATACACTCATAAATTTTCATCTACAAACCACAAGCTAAATTTAAGCTACCATTTAATCTTCCCAAACTATCTTAATGGTTCTGTGAAAGGGGAAGGGTTTAGTCAATTTTCTAAAGACTTTTAAAAAGGCACCAACAGACCTCATGGGAAAGCAATTTCTAAGAAGCTAGGGCTCAGTGAAGAAAGCCATTACAACATATGTATCATGAAGAGTTTTAAGGAAGCAAATGGAAGGGATATGGAGAAAGGAAGTAGATCGGAAAAATGGAATCAAAGTATGTATATAGCGCAACAGCCAAAGAATGACAGCATCTTACAAAAAGAATCCTGACTTCCTAACATCATAATTCTACAGACACTGGAAAGATACGTATTCACTGATGTGTGTAGCTCAGTGAATATTGGTTTACCAGCACGTAAACTAAAAAGTCCCTATGTTACTTATTTTAAAGGATGAAATCAGGTGGTAGCCCTTCTGCATAAACTCCTGGGCATTAACCCTTTAATACCTGCAAAGTAGCAAACCAGAGGACATGTTGTACCCTCGCCTTTGCAGATAACCTGTACTTCACTTATCTAAACAGATAGATAGCTATCTGCCCATTATGGAGGGTTTTAATGGTTCTTAATTTATTGTATTTTTATATATGTTTCATACATTGTCAGCCTGAGCCAGTTTGAACACCTTGTGGAAAGGTGTGATAAAAATGTTTTGAATACAGAAATGTTAATGTACCTCTCTAATCTATGCACCTTGAACACCTTGTAGGAAAGTGTGATAAAACATTTTGAATAAATGTATGTCAGTGTGCCTAGCTCTAATCTTCACACCAAACCTGGATGTTCCCATTCAGCTCCTTTCAGAAATGCTATAGTTCTGTGTGAGCCGATGTCCTTCAACCCAACTTAGAGAACAAAGGCACCTAAATTGCCCAGGGATAAAAGGAGGAAAATAAAAGAATGAGGATCTGGGCAGTGATGGCAGTAGGAAGAAAGAGGGGTGGTACTTCTTGCTGACTTTTCAAGTGGGACTGCTAAAGGATGCACGTTGTTCAGCAGACATTTTCCACGGGTGCTCTGCCCCCACCTCCTCCCACTGATCAATGGGACCTTTCAAGACGCTTTCTCCCATGATTGGAGACATCATTTCCTGCCCAACACACTAAACCCATTGATAACTTTAGGTTGATGGGAACTTTTCAAACCTAACAGGAAAGTCCGGGAGACTTGCAAGAACACAGACAAGTGGTGGGGTGGGGGTGGGGTGGAGTGGAGGGAGTAAACTGATGTTTAACAAAAAAAGAAAGAGCTTGGGACTACAAGTTGTACTGAAGAGACTAATTCTTTCTTCTTCTTTCAAATTGTTAGTAGAGTTCAGAAGCAAAGCACATATAGAGGTCATGGGGCTCAGATGCTTCTCCTAATTTGGCCACCATGGACACGAACAAAAACTGATATAAAAAAGAACTTGCCCTTTCTAGCTTTATTCAGATTTACGTAACAGACCAAAGGAGTTTGGGGGGCAGAGTGGAGACATTCCTAAAACTGGCTAAAGGAAAAGCAATATATTTCTATGTGAAACGTCAACGGCTAGAACTTTCCATGCTCAGAAGCAGCCGTAGTGATTTGGTTCCCAGTTTCAGACACCTACTTTCAAGTGGACATCTTAAACATACTGTGAAAGACAGGGCTTTGCCAGTATTAAAAAGCTGAGTCCATGTTAACTCACTCCTTGCAGGCTCAATATGATAAACAGATCTGACAGAATCACAGCATGTCTTTGATGCTCTCATCCAACTGTAGAAGCAAATGCAAACTACTGCAGGCTGGATTCTCAAAAGACAGCAGCCCTTTGCCACACGCCTCTGATAGAGATCAAAGTTTCTTCCAAACTGTACTCTAACCAAACTGTATACTACCAGTATACATCACTTCGTTCTCATGAGTCACATCTTAGTTATTTCCTGTTTCCATAGAGAGAAATAGCTACAAAGTCCTGATTAGGACATAAAGCCACTGATTTCACCAATAGCAATCAGACATTTTCATATGAAGGCAGTGGCAGTTATGAAGGCAAGCCTGCAGCTGATGAGAACGGACTTCCGATGTCAATTGTTCCATCTCTTTCCCTTCACGAGGAAGCAAAGTTTGCAACAATATATGAAACAAGATTCCTGAATGCATTGCTTCAAGACAGAAAACAGCTTCCTTGATCAGTACATTTAGAGGATGGTGTATAAATATTATATAGATAGCAAAAATAGAAAGACGTTAAGAGCAGATAATTACTCCAGCCATATCTGGGACATGAGCATGCAAGAAACTGGAATTCATGTAGTCATTCCTCAGTTGTTTGGGCTTTCTTCCACAGTTTCTGGTCAAGAGAAGTCAAAAACAGGTAAAGTGGGAGCTTCTGAATCCAACTCCTAGTGATTTGGGATACATTGAAATGGAGTCGCAGTAGATCAGCAACTGACTGACTGATGGACAGCAGTAGCAGTAACAATTTTTAAAAAAATCTTTCTAAATTAGGCTGCTGGGGGAAGAATTATTTGGGTGAAACCAGAAGTCAACTTTAATGTGAAAGGATTTGTGATCTTGATTCTATACTGGTTTCTAGATTGAGCATGTGTTCTCAGAGGCACTGATCCTCTACCTCTTAGGGTCTGTTCACTTACACTGAACCACCAGTTTACATTAGGTTCTGAGCTGGTGGATATCAAGATTCTAGTAAAATAACAGCTAGGATCCTGTAGATATGAAAACCTAGGGTTCTAATAGGGGCCATTTACTCCCCAGAAGGGGTCCTACATTTAGTTTGCTATCACAGACTAAAAACTGTGAAGGGGGAGGTCCTAGAATTATGGGCCCCCTGTTAACTGAACCAGTGAAATACTCATGCAGCAATCTTAACTGGAATCAACAGTTTTCTGTCCTATTTACAATATCTTTCCAAAATGCCATCTACAGTTTCCTTGACAAAATCCAACAAACAGAATTGATATCATGACAAGAGGTGACCTCTAGTATTGTTGTTGAATATGGAGCCTGGTATCATGAAACTTGCAGAAAAGCACCAATTCATGAATCTCATTAGCCCTGATAGATATTTAATTTCATACAGTCTTTTTAAAAGTTTGTCCAGTGTGTTCTAATGTCCAAGTTTGTTTGGTGTTCAATATAAATGATTTTCCTTCCATCTCTTTGTGTTGCACTCCTGTGCGGTCCGGGACCTAAGAAAGATACTGTATGGAGCCCAGCCAAAAAACAGATGCGAATGGCTGGTTTAGTGGATACTAGCAGAACAGGATTGCTGAATGGAGGTTACTGTCATTGACTTGAAATTAATGAATTCAAAACTACTATGAATGCTCTGGAGTTGGTTAAAAAAATATTCAGAGGGGAATCAAGACGGCGGATCGTGAGGAGCTTAGTGACAACGCATGTGCATGACAAATGATTACATCATGTGTGACACCAGCCGGTTCATGGAAAATGTGGCCATATCCTCCATAAAGGGGGTTCAGAGGGGGCTCAAAGGGGACCTGGGGAAGCTATCGATCTTCAAGAGCCAACACAAGTTGGCTTGGAGAAGACGAGCGGGGTCAGAGAGCAGCCATGTTCACGCTGAGGTAGCCGACTGATAGAAAAAATGACGAGAAGAAAGATTTTTTCTTAACCTGTAAAGGTAATATTCAGACCCAAAGAAAAGACGATCTGGACTTTGATTTTGATTGTGGAATGTGGAGTCACAGTGTGCTATTCCAACAATGTAAAAGGAGCAATAGGGATTTTGCATGTTGAACGGAAAAAGGAGTAAAACACTGAAATACTCCTTTTTAAGAGTTAAAAATAAGCTCCAGAATACATACCTATTGAGTCTTAGAACAAAGAGTGAGAGAATAAAGAATAAAAAATAAAGATTGGAGATATATAGAAATAGAAGCGAACAGAAGCAAATAGAAGGAAAAGAAAAGAACAGAACAGAACAGAACAGTAGGAACGGAAGACAGAAGTGGAGAAAAGTAGGGACGAAAGAACATAAGATGGCGGAACGTAACAGCGGTTTAGATTAAAGTGACAGGGGAAAGGTAGCACAGAAGAGCAGAGGCAGAGTAGAAGAAAGCTTCAACATTAAAAGAAAGATGTAAGCACACAAAGCTAAATATACAAAGTAAAACAGAACTAAATAATAGAAATAGAAGAAATAGAAGGAGGACTGAGATTCTTGGTGGCTGAGTTTGCTGTAATCTCTCCAGCTTCTGAGACAATACGACAAGGAATAAAAGACTCAAAAGATAAAGTTTAAAACTGTACAACATGAACTTAAAATTCGCATTGTGACTTAACTACTTCTAGCTGGGGGAAATTTAAGCTAAGTAATGCTTTAATGAGAAGCTTCCCCCCCCACTTTCCGGAAGAACAGATAGGATGCTAGAAAACTGGGGTAAAACTTAACAAACTCAACTGGATTGTCTTTTTAAACATAAACATATATACAAATATACTCTTATGGAGCAAAATGAAATAATTGTATGATAACTATATCTAGAAAATTTAACATAACTTATTGAAAACACTCTGATGGTTCTATGAATTTATGTGAAATATTTTTATGCAAATTATTTATGTGAATTTCTATGTTCTATGTTTCTATGTTCTATTAATTTATAAGAAGGAGCTTCCTGCTGAACAATTAATTGTAGGCTATAGTAGTGATTGAAATTGATTGAATAGATTAACCATTATGTATTTAGAAAATTGACATAATTCATTGAAAATACTTCTGTGGTACTATGAATTTTTAAGAAGGAGCTTCTATTGAATAATTAATTATATGCTGAAGGAATTATTTGAATAGATTAATTAGAATACAGATTAAGATATAGAACAAGGATATATAATATCAGTTTAGCAAAGGTTTAAATTCACTTAAGTTACATTTAATAATACTTATCTATATTTACTTATATTTATTATCATATACTATATTTATATTATATTTATATTTATACGTATCTAGTTTAATGTGAGAATTCTTCGTTATTTAAAGACAATTGTAACCTCTCATTTACTACTGATTGGTATAAAAACTGAATGACATTAGTAGATATATTTTTCAATTGAATTTAATGAATTAACTATTGGTGCTTAGTCAGTTGAAGTTTGAATATTTAATATTTAATACTTAATATTTATTCTAATAGTTAAGATATTTAAGATATATAAGATATATAAGACAGATATTATCTTATAGTGGTATATAATAACATTTAGTGATAGACCCTCAAACCAGAAAAGGAGCATGCTAATGTAACAGCAGCTGCAAGCACTGCCACAACATCATCAAGAAGAACATCAAATAGATTTATCATCACAATCTAATGAATTACTAATACAGATTATGGAAGAGTTTAGAAACTTTAGAGAAGAGATAAGACAAGATCTAAAAAAACTAGGTCTGGATTGGATATGAAGCAGGAATTGAATAAAATTGGAAAGAAGTTGGATAACATGACTAAAGATGTAACTACTTTGGAAGGGAGAAACTAGCTTTGAAAGACCAAACAAGACAAGTTGAAGACACAGTTGAGACACTCAGAAAGGAACAAGAAGAAGAGAAATTCCAGATAGATATACAGAAATTAGATACTGGGAGAGATGCCTTAAACTGAGAGGATTACAGGATTCTACTTCTGAAAATCTGTATAATAAATTGATACCTGTGTTGGGCAGAATATATTGAATCACCAGAGGAAAAACAGAAGGAGCAATAGAGCAATATTTAGAACATCATCTAGAACAGCAAGAGAAAGGAAACTACCATGGAGATATTGTTATTTGCTTTGAACAATGATTAAGGAGCAAATATTGCAAATGAGTTACGAGAAAAACTAGTGGTAGATGATACAGAATTAAAAATATTTAAAGATATCCCATATCAGATTCTAAACAAACGTCAGGAATATAAACCTTTGGCAAATTTTTTGCTAAAAAATAAAATCAGTTGCAGATGGGACAAACTTGAAGGACTCTCCTTCACATACCGACAAAAGAGGTAGCAAAATAAACTCGATATATAAAGCAAATGAAATATTGGAAAGGCTGAAAAAAGATTTTCAAAAATTACCATCAATCAAAACAGTAGAACAAAATAAGGAAGAAGTTAAGAAACAACAGGAAGTAACATTATTAGACTTAGAACATAGAAAGGATACTCTATTAGAAGAAGGTACCGTGGGAAAGTCTGGTGCCAAAGACTACGAAACAGAAGGGGAAGAGAAAGAAACAGAAGAAGACGTAGGAACAGAGGAAGAAGAAGAACATTAAATTTGAGGACTCGTCAAATAAAACAAAAGAGTAACATAATGACTATCAAAATTCAAACATGGAATGTCAAAGGACTTAACTCGGAATTTTAAAAAAGACAAATTTTTCATTTCGTGGAGAAACAACACCTGGACATAATTTGTCTTCAAGAAGTTAGAATCTGTACCCAAGATATAGATGTAAGGAATTCTAAACTTGGTACCTGCTTCGCATCTACGATGGAGAAGAAGAAGAGGAAAGTCAATTTATATAAATAACAAATACCATACAAAAGAAATCTTCAAGGATAAAAACAGTCAGATATCGGTGTAGAAATTACTATTCATCAAAGCAAAATACTTATTGTTGGAGCTATGTATCTAATGGTGCTAAATAAATTTCTTTCAAAGAATACAGCAAGAAATCATGAACTACATGCAAGACTCCAACCAAGACAGTGTAATCCTTCTGGGGGACATGAACAGTGTTATTAACCCTATATATGATAGATCTTCTCAAGAAAAAAAGACTCGAAACAACGGTAAGCTCCCAAAAAGTTTCTTTACGACGATGGATGACTGTAACTTTCTCTACTAGATGTATGGAGATGTAAGAACGGCGATACTAAAGGACATACCTTCTTTTCAGACCAATATAAAACTATGTCTAGCATTGATCTAGAATATTAGCTTCCAGAAATATTGTACTTAAGATAAAACAAAATGGAAATCATACTGAAGTTATGTCCAGATCATAACCCTATTCAAATAGAGATGAAACAACAACAAACAAATTTTGGAGACTAAATGAAGACATATTGCATAAAGAAGATTACATCCAAAAAGCAAGAAAGAAATCGTTAATTATTTTTGAGAAAATATCTCTACTGAGGTCTCCATGAAATGGGTATGGGACACAAGTAAGGCTGTTATAAGAGGCCACTTTATAAAATGGAACTCAGAAATAAGAAAAAAGAAAGATGAAACAATAGAAAATTCTATCAAATGAAAGAAGTTGATAACCAATTAAGAAAAAATCTGTCCAATGAAGAAATGATTAAGGAAATTAAGAATCTGCAAGTGCAATTAAATGAGGTGAATTTACATGAAATAGAACACCAAATTAGACAAGCACGTCAAAATTCTTTGAACAAGCCAGCAAACCATCAAAGTGGCTGGCATATAAACTAAGAAAAGACAAAAAAAGAAAGAAAATGATTCTAGAGATTAAGAAAGGCAATAAAAGAATAACGCACCAAGAAGGAATCAAGAAAGTCTTTTTTGAGTATTAACAAAAAGCTTTTCGATACTACCCAATCATCAGATGAAGAGAATGAAAGCAGACAACTTCACCTAGAAAAATGTGAAGTACCCAAAATTTCCGAGGAACAAAAAAATATGCTAAATCGCCCAGCTGGGGAATGGTAGAAATGACAGTAAGCAATTAAATGTTTAAAGCTAAATAAGGCACTGGGTCCCAACGGATTTCCAGCTGCATATTACAAGATTCTTGAGCATGAATTGTCACTTCCTTCTTACAAAAGATAATAAATGAAATTAACAGAGTCTCCTTATTACCTCGGAATCATGGAATAAATTGAAACATAACTCTTATCCCAAAGAAGGCAAAGATCTTACAGACGTCAGAAATTATCGCCCAATATCCTTACTGAATACTGATTACAAATTGTTTGCATGAGTATTAATCGGAAAGATTTTAAAACACCCTTTCAGAAACAATACACAAGGATCAAAATGGGTTTTTACCCAGAAGGAATATAATAAAATAGAATTAAGAACTGTCATAAATATTATAGAACATTATGAGAAACATAATGAAAAAACGTTAGCAATGGTTTTTGTAGACGCGGAAAAAGCATTCAGTATGTTGAAGTGGCCTTTTTTAAAGGCTGTACTTATGAAGATGGACTCATACTAAACTTGACGACTTGGATTAATGCGATCTACGATCAGGAAACTCAATTAATTATCAACGGTGAAAAAACAAGTCCTATAACAGTGAAAAAAGGCATGAGACAGGTAGATTGCTCTTTATCCCTTTTACTGTTCATAACCTCAATGAAAATTTTAAATAATACAATTCCAGGTGATAAAGGAATAAAAGGACTGCAGTTGAAAAACCATCAGTTCAAATTAAGGAGCTTTTGCAGATGACCTAGTAATCTTTTTGGTATAACCTTTAAGTAATATAAAATACCTTATTAAAGTAAAGAACAAATTTGGGATCTAACAGGATTCAAAGCAAACAAAGAAAAAATGGCAATTTTAACCAAAAATTTAAGTAAAAAAGAGGAAGAAAAGTTAACTGAGATATCAGGCTTCAATACGGTAAAAAGACAAAATACTTGGGAATATGGATCTCTAAATGTAATAATGAACTCTATGAAAATAATTATGACAAGAAATAGATGGGAAATAAAAAGGATTTAGAAGGGTGCTCGAAACTGCGATTATCATCAATGGGAAGATTAGCAACAATTAAGATGACGGTGCTTCCAAAATTAATGTACCTATTTCAAAATCTTCCCATAATAACTAATAGAAAACCATTCAACCAATGGCAAAAAGATATAAACAAATTTATTTGGCAAGGTCAGAAACCCAGAATCAGTTGGAAAACACTAACTGATTTAAAAAATGAGAGGCAGTGCTGGAGCACCAGACTTCCATACATATTATGAAGCAGCTGCACTATCATGGGTCATGGATTGGATCAACTTGAAGAATGAAAGATTACTTGTACTAGAAAGGAGCTGATTTACGACTGGGTTGGCATGCATATATCTGTTATAACAAAGCAAATGTGGATAAAGATTTTGAAACCATTACATTAGAATATCCTCCTACAATCTGGATAAATTATAAAAGAATATTTATTACCTCAATCCCAAAATGGGTCTTTCCACAGGAAGCTTTCTTTGGCAGGTGGAAGAACACGACAAAATGGTTTAGATACAAAGATTTAATTAAACAACATATTCAACAATATATAAAGGACATATTGGACTCGGAAAAAGAAGGAGTAACTTTGAGTTGGTTCTCTTACAGACAATTATCAAAAAGATTTCAAACTGACTCAAAGCTGTTTGGATTCAATATGGAGAACCACATGAAATAGTAAAAATTATGAAAGAAAATCCACCACATATAATTGTCAAATTATACAAAAGACTTTTGATACACAAGAGAGAAGATGAAACGATAAAACATTAAATGATCAAATGGGCGCAGAATATTAGTCACCCAATAAGAATGGAGTATTGGGAACAAAGTTGGAAGTTCACACAAAAATTTACAGCGGCCCAAAACCTAAAAGAAAATTACTTGAAGATCTTTAATAGATGGTATATGACCTCTTATAACAGCGGTTCTCAACCTGTGGGTTGTCTACTCTTCAGAGGTCGAATTACCGTTTCACAGAGGGTGGTCTGGAAGACCATCGGAACATATGTATTTCCAATGGTCTTAGGCTCTATTCCCTCCTTGGTGGTGGTGTGGAAGTGTGGGCCACCCCGCCTTTGTGCCCTGCCCCCCTTTGGCGGAGCGCGTGCGGCCGCACGCACTCCCACCAAAGGGGGCAGGAGGACGCGAGTGTGTGGCTTGCGCTTCCGCACCACCACTCCTGGGCCTTTTCCAGACATCACCCTTATCGTGGAGGTGGGGGGTGCCTTCTCTTTGCTGCTCCTTCATCCCGCAGCTGGCTTCCTGGTTGTGCAACCGCTCCTTCCTTCCTTCACAGAGTGCAGCCTGGGAGCTGTAGACTGCGCTGGGGGAGGAAGGCGCGGGGCAGTCGCGCAACCAGGAAGCCAGCTGCAGGACGAAGGAGCAGCGAAGAGAGCACCTTGTGCAAAAACCTGCTTGCACGAACGGCACCCCCCCCACACCTCCACGATATGGTAACGTATGGAAAAGGCCCAGGAGCTGGTGGTGCGCAAGCGCGAGCCACGTGCTCGCGTCCTCCTGGTCCCTGTTCAGAAGGGATCTGAAATTGCTCCCCTCTGCTACCGGAAGAACCTCCCGTCTGATGGGCCAGCTTGGGGGGCAGCGGCAGCATAGGGGGCATGCCCCTCCCTCGCTGACGGCCCCGTCCCACTCGTCACAGAGAGGGGCGCTGCGGAAGGGCCGGGGGGCCGCAAGGGGCTGCCTCCGGGGGGCGAGTTGCGCCCGACGGAAGAGACAAAGGCACTGGGATTCCTCCTCCCCCCGGCCAGAGTCGACACTCTGGAAACTTTTCCCACACTGCCCCCCCCAGCGGAAATGAGAGCGAAGCAGAAGCAGAGCCGGGGGGATCTTCAGTTCTCCCGGGGGAGATGCGTGGCTCCTCTTTCCCTTCCTGCCTGCCCCCCCCTTCCTGGCTGGCAAGGCGGCCTTTGCCGGGGAGGCATAAATAATAAATAAATAATTTTATGGTTGGGGGTCACCACAACATGAGGAACTGTATTAAAGAGTCACAGCATTAGGAAGGTTGAGAACCACTGCCTTATAACCTTCAGAATATCTATAAAAACAGGATCCGGGAAATGTTGGAAATGCCAAGAGGAGGTAGGTACAACCTACCACCTATGGTGGACGTGTAAGCTGGCAAAGAGATACTGGAATACTATACATAACAAGATTGAAGAAATTCTTCAAGTGAAATTCTCAAAAGAACTAGAAATCTATCTGTTGAATATGCTGCACGCACTAGATCAACGCACACAGTAGAGACTCAAAGATTCTACTATACATGATAACAATAGTTAGAGTTGAGTACGGAAAGCTTTGGAAGAAGGAAAAAATACCAAACACTGAGCAATGGACACAAAGCTTATACGAAATTAGGTTAGCAGATAACTTAACACAGAGACTTAGAGGGCAAACTGACAAGAAGATTGCGAAAGACTGGGGTCCTGTAAGCTCTTATTTTCCAGAGAGTAATATAAGCTATCTTATCTACATAAAAGAAACAAAAAAAGAAAAAGAAAAAAATGACGAAAAGTGAACATCAAACAAACAAATAAATATAATAAAAGTAAATATTTCTAATGTAAATTAAAAACTAGAGTTAGATTAATTTAGGAGAATAATGATAAGATGTAAGAATACAGTTAATTGACAAGATAAATGGAATGCTCGATCAATATATAAGAGGTACTTGATGATAAATCGAGGGTTAATGTTATAAAACGAATAATAATATTTATTACCTCTTACAAAAAAAAAGCCTAGGAAGAAATATTGTAAATATGTGAAATTGTTGTAAGAAGATATTACCACTATATGTTGTATTACTAAAAGATGTACATATTTGTTTTTATTTATTATTTCTTTTTTTTGGAAAATTAATAAAATGATTAAAATAAAAAAGAGGAAAAATATTCAGTGCCTTTCAAGGAAGCTGTCACAGAATTTGGTATAGATAAAATGTCAGAATCATAAGTAGGAAGGGGCAACATACTTAAAAAAGACCAAGGCTGCACTCTGGATTCCCTCTTTTGCAGAGCTGGAAAAATTACTTATTTGGTCTACCACTTCCCAGATTCCCTGGCTAGTGTGGCTAGTGCAAGCTCTAATTTTCTTCAAAGTATACAAATAAACTGTACCACTGCCTCTCTGCAGAGATCACAGAACAGGATACAGGACAGACCTTCCTCAATGAACACTAGGACAACCTCTCTTTGCTCCATCTAATAAACATTCCAACTTCCAAATACTTAAAATGTGATTTCTCTTATAACAGAATGCCTGCAACATCTTCAGCAAGCTGTAGATTTAAACTTATCATTGAATTTCATTATTAGACAATTTAATCAGAAATCAGGCCTCTGTATAAAGATGCAAAAGCAAAATAGGTCCATTACCTGGAGATCAAAAAACTTGCTGTATCTTCGGTAGATGGTTTGGCAAGTTGAGTCAGACCAGGTTACTTTTATGATATACACCTGCAGACAGAGAAAGAAAAAGAACTGTTATGAGATATATATGGTATTAGGATTTTTTTTCACTTTCATATATTGCCCTGGAATTGTAAAATGAAGGATAATTTAAAAAAAATTTAAAGGTAAAATAATAAATTTATCAACCACAAGCTCTTCTTCAGCAGCTTTAAAGGCAAATCTGTATATATAAAGATAATTTCAAACACAAAAATTGATTAGATGGCTGATTCATCAAGTTTGCTGGTAAACTTAAGCTGTCTTTCTCTGTATTTTCTTATTTCTGCCCTGGGGGGAAAAGAAACTTGACACAATCTTTCCAGTATAGGTGCATCATACATGTGCAGTTTTATTTTCAGTCCTTTCTCCATAATACCTAATATTGAATTTATCCTTTCTCTGCTAAACTGTCAACGCAGAGTTGACAGTTTCAAGAAATCACAAGAAGTATCATGTGAACTGTAGCATTTTTGCTGCCATATACAATTACTTCACTGCTAAAGGGAAATAGGGGTTTTCCCACATAATCAGAGCAAACTACTCACCGACTGGCTCAGAGAGACATGTATGTACATAACCAGTGGGCTGAAAATATACCAGACCGTTTTCATATGTTCACACCCTGTCTAGGGGCCACTCACCATAGGGATGGCCCTACCATTAGTCACGGTGAGGAGATGACTAGCAGGGCTGCCTTATCCATTAGGCACTTTATGAAATTTTGGAGCAAATGAAGACCATTTTAGGGCCTACAAAAACTTCCCTAGTGGTAGATTGAGGTAAGATTCTGTGTCCAGTTCTGGGCACCTCAGTTCAAGAAGGATATCAACAAGCTGGTGTGTGTCCAGAGGAGGGCGGCCAAAACAGTGAAGGATCTGGAAGCCACGCCCTATGAGAAGTGGCTTAGGGAGCTGGGTATGTTTAGTCTGAAGAAGAGAAGGCTAAGAGGGGACATGATAGCCATGTTTAAATACGTGAAAGGATGTCATGTCGGGGAGTGAGTGAGCTTGTTTTCTGCGGCTCCAGAGACTAGGACAAGGAGCAATGGATTCAAGCTGCAGGAAAGGAGATTCCATCTGAACCTCAAGAAGAACTTCCTGACGGTCAGGGCTGTCCGGCAGTGGAATATGTTGCCTCAGAGTGTGGTAGAGTCTCCTTCTTTGGAGGTTTTTAAGCAGAGGCTGGATGGCCATCTGTTGGGGATTCTTTGATGTGTGTTCCTGTACAGCACGGGGTTGGACTAGATGGCCCCTGTGGTCTCTTCCAATTCTATGATTCTAGGTGGGGAGTCAAATACAAGGGTGTCTTGGGCTTACAAAAACCTTGATGTGGCCCTGGTTGCTGGGGGTTACAAGCATGGTTTTGCAGAAAAGAGTTGTGTGCTACAGAGCCTGTAATGCAACTCTCTAATACTAAACTAGTACTTCAACAGTCCTGTGGAGAGATTAAACTGCTAGTCCGGTCAACCTCTGTACATGGAAGTGGTGCACCACCATGTTTGTCTCCTCAGGCTACACTGACCAATCACGTGGCAGTGCTCCTTGTAATATGTCTAAAAATAGCCCTGATCATAACAGAGCTCTGTGCCTGTCCCAGCAATAAATAAGTACTTCTGGTTTATGTCATTTCCACAGAGCTGGTAAGCCAGGTTCAGATTTTATAGCCACACACAAGCATTTTCTTTTTCTGAACATGGAAGCCATCCTCTCTTTAAAAGGATTAAAAGTAGAAACTAAGAGCTTTATTCCAAGGAACTAGGAACTTTAGTTCAAGATGAACAAAAGAAACACAAAACAGTGTGGTAAAGAAAAACCTGACAGTTGGTAGTATGCCAGTTGTGCCTTTAAGACTGACACTGTATTGAAGAAATCATAGAAATCAATTTTTGCTTGATTAGGGCCATTGTCCTTTTTAAAAAAACTTTGTTAGACAAGCAAAAAACTTTTTTATTGTATTAGTTACATTGATATAATACCCTTCCTCCAACCCACTCAAAAAAGCACAGATAATTTCCATCGTCCCTGTTTTATCATCACAACAACCTTATGAGGTAGGTCAGCTGAGAGAGAATCACTGATCCAAGATCAACCACTGCTTCCCTACCACAGAGGAGATTAGAACTGGTTTCTCTCAAGCCCCAGTCCAACACTCTAACTACTACTCCTTACGAGAAAGAAAAGAGGACGCCTCTTCTACCATAGCATCTACACCATTTTTTTCTGTCAAAATATAATAACTTTTGGTTTAAGCCCACCCACCTCCTGGTTGTATTGTCTTCTTTTAGCTCCTCAAAAGACTTCAGTTAAGTAATCTAATCCATCCAAATAAATAAACATTGCAAATCCAGCTATTTTACTTAACATACAGTCAGCCCTCCACATTCACCAGGGTTAGGGGGGCAGGACCCCGCAAAAGTGGAAAAAATGTCAAAAGGTGCATTTGTGTGTGTGTGTGGGCAGGGGGCCAAGGCACCAGGGAAAGGAGGGGGAAGAAGGGTGAGTTGACATCATGGCCCTCTCTCTTGCCCATCTCTTTCCTTGGGTGAGGGGGGCATCAGGAGATGGTTTGCAGTGATAAGAAAATGGGCTGCAATGCATCCTTAGCTGGCTAGGCTAAGTGGTGGAGGAGGGCCAGTGGTTGCTTTTTAAAGGACTGTGAGGCCTGATCAGAGCCTCTGAGAGGGAAGGTTTCCCCAGAAAAGAAGTGCCTGGGATAGGGTGGGCAGGGGTTGGAGAAACTCACAAGTAATCAAATCTGTGAAAGTCAAACATCTGTAGACGGCTGACTGTACTTTCAATGCACTATAAAGGTCAGTAGAATGATTGTGGCCAGTGCCACTGAATAGTGGTCTGCTGCTGTGTCCTTAGAATAACTTTCTGGCTTTCCCAGAGGTAACAAAAGATAAAGATCTGGAAAGAGGAAATTAAAAAGGCTGGAGTGCACAAGAAAGGCTTTGCCTCTCAGCTTTGAGTGCTACTCAGTACTGAAAGAGTCATATGCCTTTGCAGGCTATGGCCTTTTCCATACGGGGGGGAAAACATGGGGTAACACGGGGTAGGACGACCTCACCCGGAAGTCGTCCACACCATGGAGTGCGCTAGGACCGTTAGAAATGTGGAGGTTCCACACCTCAAACTGCCCTTGCGCGGCCACGGGGGTGGCGCCGCGTGTTTTATAAAGACCACATTTCATGTAGTCTTTATGAAACATGCGCATGCTAGCCCGTTACAGCGCCCTGTGTGGAATTGCAGGGGCATGCAAGCGCATCCCTGCAGAGCTGCCTGGGGGTGGGTTTCTGGCTGGCGCGCTTCTCCAATTGGTGGAGAGCCGCCGGGAGCCGCCAGCCGCCATTTTGGGCACCGCTGGGCGCTGCTGCCGTGTAGAGTGGCAAACGCGCGCTGCTCCCCACGCCGACGGAGTTACCCGCATCGAGGTAAGCTCCGTTTCCGCGTGTGCCGCCCTGTTTCCCCGCGTTTCATGCCCCCCCGTGTGGAAAGGGCCTATGTAAATGTCAGCCTGTCTTTTTGAGATTGACGTAGGGTAAGAAGTACTTGAGCTCCCTTAACCTGCACACCAGCCAGCGTCTCAGTGCTCTCAGGCAAGGTGACTGCTTTAAGGCTTTTACAGATAACCACAGAATATTCATTTGCATAGCTGCGGGGAGGGAAAACCTCACAAGTCCACTTCTTTCTATCTGTATCTTCTTCGCTGCAGTTCAGTTTTAAGAAAAATGGGAAAAATCCTTCCTAATATAACACATGACAGCAATCTTCCAGTTTTTGCATGAATTGTACTAATTGTACTAATAGTACTATTGCACTATTCTAATAGCAGTGAGAAAAGATGACAATTGCCTTCTGAATCATGGAATCATTGATTCTCTTTTCTTATCCCAACAGAATTTGTGTAATTTCTTTGTTTCTCAATACTGCATTATCCCATCTTATACAGATCGCAGCCTAGTGGTATATCTCTGTAATTCAAACTACAGTAGTACCCCTGTATCCACAGGGGATTGGTTCCGGGGTCCCCGTAGATCCTGAAATCCGCGGATAGTAGCGAACGCCCTGTCAACACCCCAAGAAAAAGATTTTAAAGTACAGTTGTCCCACAGCAGTACATAGGGCCAGCTATCACTGCGTCTCTGCATGCCCGGAGGGCTGAGCTCGTGCGGGCTTCCGGGATCAGGCCTGCAGCAGTGTGTAGAACTTGCTATTGCCAAGTCCCTGCATGCCCAGGAGCCTAGGCTCGCATGAGTTCCCAGAATCAGGTCTGCAGCGGCATGTAGGGCCGGTGTTCGCTGCATCTCTGCACACCCTGGGGCCTCTACTCACTCACTCCAACCGGCAGGAGCATGCAGAGTGAGCGATCTTCTGTTCTCTGCACGCACGCCGCTGCCGCCCATACGGGCACACTGGTTCCAGCCAGCAGAGGTGTGCAGGGTGGACGATCTCCCATTCTCTGCATACCTGTCACCGACCACAGATAATTGAATCAGCAGATAATGAATCTGCGGATATGGGGGTCCTACTATATCGGTACTGCTAATTTCAACATAATAATTTTCAATGATTCAAACTATTGGTTTCACTTCTAGATACGTTTTAATCACATCTGAAAAAAAACCTCTAGTTATTTGTAGTTCATTTTTCCAGCGATAAAAGTATAACGTAAGAAATTGTAAATGCAATATGAAAAGATATAACTTTGTTCCTTTTGTGATGTAACTGCAACTTCTTTGTGCTGTGTTGAGGATGTTAAAGCAACAGAGAGGTATATGGGAGAAAAATATATTTAGTTCCACAGGTCAGCAGCTTGTATATTCAGATCTTTTTAAAGAAGTATCTAAACTGTAAATGTTTTGTGTGCTTTTGAGAAACAACACCTAATGCAAAGAGATATTTTTGCAAAATTGTAACTACAGTGGTAAATAAGTCAGGGAGAGCAGCTTAAGAATACAATGTAACTAATTACTTTAAAAGTAACATTAGAAGTTCTCTTCTAAACAACCTGACTATAAAGTGCTCAAACTGACAATGGATGCAGAACCCAATTGTCAGTTATACAATAATTATTTTAATTATTAATATCCCACTATCCCTACACTTAACTACTTGCAAGATCACCATGGGAGCTTAAAATCTGCCCTCAGTGCACCTTCAAACATTTTCAAGGTCATGGTCGGGACAGAGTGCGACTGTCGCTCAGTAGTAGAGCACAAGCTTTGCCCAGTGAAAGTTCGAAGTTCAGTCCCAACATCTCTCGGAAGAGCTAGAATCCTGTCTGAAAACTTGGTGGCTCTTGCTAATCAGTGTAGATAACACTAAGTTAGAGGTACATAGCTCTAATTCAGTGCAAAACAGCTTCCTATGTTCCTAGGTCAGTTCGTTCCATGAAAAAGCCAAGTCTGTAAGATGTGAAGAGGCAGAAGCTGGAGTTTGAAATGCAACATCAAGAGACTAGGCAGGGACAAATTATTTCAGTCCTCATATTTAACCAGTCCTGGTCAGTCAGGAAGCTTCATATGCCTGACAGCCTCCAGGATTATAAAGCATTGTTCCCTCTTGTTCCAGAAGAGAATTCTAGTATTTAAATCCAGTGTTGTTGTTGTTTTATCTGATGGCATACTCTTTACAACTGTGGTTATACTTAACATAGCATGCTTAATAACATCACGAAGAACTGCCCTTGTAACATCACCAGGGCCCATCTGTTGTGACATCACAAGGGGTCAATCTCTAGGTCTCAGGATCTGACTCTGAAATCTCAAGGCTTGACGACTCTTGCATCAAGAGTTCCACTCACAAAAAAACACATAACAGTACATCATGCTTCTAGGTTGCCATGGGAGTTTAACTGAAGGGTAGGGGGAGAAACAGAAACAAAATGTCTAGATTATTTTAAGATTAAAAGTCATCTGCAGACAAAAGAACCATCTTCTATCTCAAAATGAAGTTTGGTTTTAAAGTAACTTAGATTTTACATACTATGCTAGTACGTATGCTACTATGCTAGTGTGTGTTGATTTTAAATGCCATTGTCTAAAAAAATCATTCAAATTCAAGGATGATCCATGTTATATTTATTGGATCCAACTTTTATCTAGAATCTATGTTTAGTGAGAACTCATTCACAGGTTTACTGAGGCATGCTCCCTTGTACACACAGGACTCCAGCCTTAACGTCTCACAATTTGTGAAATGGTACAATGTTTGCTTTTCAAACCAGGATCTGGTTATAGTGTGGGGAAGGCAGAGAAATACTTGGATTCATTCCCTGTCACCATCCCTCACAACATTCATGCAACCTCAGTGCATGCCACAACTGCAAAAGCTAAGAATTTACTGTCTGGGAGATGCATTTCCCCACACACAAAATACAGCACTTCAGCTTCTTATAAAGGACAGCATCCCTTTAGCAAAAATGCTACCTTGGCAAAATGGTAGCACATTGTTCGTAACAATCTGCTCAAATATAACAAATGGAAAATGAATGCATACTGACTCCTTTCAAACAACAACAATTGTGCAGAAAATTCCTTCTAAGGTCTTTAAAAAATAATTTTCAAATGTATCTATTATTACACATAAGGGGACAATAAAGGATGCAGCATTATGAACTGGCATGTCAATTGCTAAATATTTTTAACAGCAGTTCTACAAATCCTTGGACAATGTCATAAATGTAGTAAAAGGATTTGCTAGCACATCGTGCTACATCTTCCTCTTTGCTGTCCTGAAAGAACAACTAGATGAATAAATTATCCAACATTAGGACACCAAAGATATATGTGAAGGGTTACTCAGTGGGAGTTTATTATCCAAAGCATTGTTTTCCCTGGAAAACATCCAGCTATTGCTGACACAAATCCAGATGGTAATGTGACATCATGTCCTGATGTCAACTTCTGTTCTTTTGAAGAGGATCCCTTGTCTTTTGCATTAGAAAGGAAGCATGGCATTAGGATATGTCATCAATTCTCTTCTTACAAGGACATATAATCCAGCTTCCTCCATTAGAAAACCATGAAATAATTGTCTGCATTAGTCAGCTAAAGATAACATATTTTACTCATCCATCAGTTCTATCACTGCCAGGTCCTACTTAGGAGTCTAGTCTTTTCTTGTGCAAACACTCCCTTTTGGCTGCTGTTCAAGGGGATCAGGTCATGGGACAAGAGGTAGATGCCTATTCCAGTGTACAAGGATTCCACTAAGAACTAATTTCTTTTTCTATTGGTTTTTGTTCATGCTCCTCTGGCTTGTTCTGCAGGTTGTCTCTGACAGGATACCACTTCCAACATCAATGCCACCATTTCTGCAAAGGATAGATGACTGTGGTCTTTGGTTGCTTCATCTCTCTTTCTGCTATCTGCCAAGGAGGCAACAGCACTGTTGAGAGCGTAAGGCTACAGATGAAAGTTCAGGTTTGGAAGATGAGGGAAGACAGATACCTTCATCTTGCCTGATGGAGCTGTGTGGTACATTGACTTCCTCCACAATCTGTTAAAGATTAAAGTTACAGGAGCCCTGTCCTATATCCAGCCTGACAGCTCTACTGGTAGGTATTTATGTGACACCCTGGCTTTCACAGAAAGATCTTGCAGTGAAAGTTCTAGTTGAGGTGCTGATAAGTCCTTTCACCTCACCACTATTTCTCCTTTATGCACTTGTTTGTCTAAGGCTGTTACCATAACCTGCTTCACTAAAGTTCCTATAGCTCAACAGGTTTGTTTTCCCTTCTGTGCCTGTACCTCCACTCTCTCTGGTTCTTTAAATATCTTAATTTGTTGTATTTCTTCCTTCTCTGCTGCTTCATCTTTTCTCTCTCTCCTATCCTTCCATCACCTGGTTCCTGGCTCCTGGTGCCCTCAAACTGCTCATCCCGCTCTGGCTGTGATACACACACACACACACACACACACACATGTTCCTAGGAGTGTTTGGGCCACAGTAAAAGATAACCACACACCCTTTTGTTAATCACCTGCAACAAGAACAGGCAGGACATGCAGCAAGCCTGGAGGCTTGCTACAGGAAAATATTAATTACTCTTCTTCAAGATAATCCTATAGATCTATGAAGGTGGAAGGCAATTTGAAGCATAAAAGCAGATATTATTAAGACCACTCCTGCTTATTGTCATGTCCAAGGCAGAACAGACAATTAATCACCCTACAGCAGAGCAGGGCTTACTCACAAGGCAAGAGTGGGAAAATGTCCAAACCAACCTCAGTTTCTGAAGCAAACAAATCCAACGGGCAAATCCAAGTCGTAGTCAAGCAGGCAGAGGTTCAAGGTAGTCCCGATACAAGACAACACAGAGCAGGGCCTCAACAACTGTAAAGATCAGTTGTTGACCCTAAAAGGAAAGGGCCAGCTGAAAGCCTTTTATCTACTGATGTCACCACAGATGTTCCTTCATTAGGGCTTGTTTGTTACTTAAATGCACTGAGCGGCACAACCCCTCTCTCTGACGTTGTCTCTCTTGCACAGTAAGCGTCTGTGTTGTCCCATCCTCTGATATTTGTTCCCCTTGGTCAGGTCCCTGCTGTTGTTTGTTATCTTCTCCTGAGCAAGCTTCTGGGGAAACTCCTGCCTCTGGGGAAACTTCTGCCTTGGATTCAGAATCCTCCTCTTCACTGCCGGGGTCTCCAAGGCAGGACATGACACTTATAGATTAAAATTAGATTTCTAGATTACTAACCATACTAACAACCAGAGCTTGGAAATATAACTATTTTTGGACTCTTAACTCCCAGAATCTCTTAGACGGGAGGTTCACTGACCATGAAAAGTTAGTTTTCAAAGTTCTTCCAACGATTTGTTAAGGACAGAATGTCAGCAGCACACTCACACCAGTTACTTTTAAATAGGTTAGAAAGAACATAATGAAATCTTTCCTGCAGCTAAGCATGTTAATAATCATAAACACACTAAAGGGCGATCATAATAGAACTAACAGCAGAACTAGAAGATTAGCATAGCAGAATTTTCACATAGAACTTAATGATCATCTTGTGACAATTCTTTTAAGACTCCTGGGTACAAATGAGATCACTGCTCAATGTAAAGGCTGTGATTAGAGGAGAAAGGCATGAAATTCTTTTAATTAAGGCAACATCTTAGAAAGCGAACAAATCCTAATATTTCTAACCTAGGGAAGCGCTTTTTTGTCATTTAACCATGATGAAACAAGAACTCAAAGCCCTCTTCTGCCTTTCAAAGGACCTTGAAAACTGAGCGGGCTTCTTTGAGGGTCTCTTGTGTCTATTTTCCATCTTACTAAAATGTTTGCTGACTTTTCATCACCAGCTCTGCAAAATCACATCTGCTTCTTCCTCTCAACACAGGATGAGCAGGTGGAACTTTGTGACAGGCCCGTTATGTATAAGAGATGGTTGGGAGGCACAGTTTCTTATGAGCAGACATTCAGAGTTTCCAGAATAGAATTAGGAACTAGAATCACACTTCAAAGATCCTAAGTGTGGGTCCAGAAGCATTTTCAATATCATGATTTCACCTCAGCCTTCAAAAAGATGAGACACTTCCAGAATAAGCTGGGACACAGAGCAATAGTTAGAGACACATTTGATTTATCTGTAGTATATGAATAAAGGTTGCAGGAAACACAGAAGTCAGCGTCTGGTATTGTTTATGCATCAGATTTCAGATAGACCCTTCACAGAGGCATATATACCTCACATGATCACTGTGCAAAACAGAAAGAAGGTAGGGTATCTGCAACACCTTAAGCTTACTGGAAGAAAAATGGGACAAATAATAAAGAAACAAAATTTGTCTAAGTTTTTATCTGTTGTTGCTGTGAATCATCATTGTGCTTATTTTGCATGGATTTAAACTTTAATAGAATTGCCACAGCCTATGTGTCTTAAGGCCTAAATACCCTTAAGGCACCAGATCCCAGCTGACCTTGGAAGCTAACAGGGTGAGCTCTGGTTAGTACCTGGATTGGAGACTACCAATCAATACCAGGTATTGTAGGCTATATTTCAGAGGAAGGATCTGGCAAAACCATTTCTGAGTATTTCATGACTTAGAAACCCAATGAAATTCATGGGGTCACCATAAATCAACAGGCAACTTGAAAACAGACAGACAGGCACATGCATGCACCTTGATTTAACTGCTCTCTAAACAGTTAGCACCTGTCCCACCACAGTCCACTGGTGTGTAGATATACCTGCCAACTAAAGATAACATTTCCTGCATTTGATGAAATGGACTTTAGCCCACAAAGGCCATAATAAATGAACTAGGATTTTAAGTACCACAATACTGTCATTTTTGCTGCAACAGGAAAACACAAATATCATGTTGGAAACAGCAACATTCATTCATTCATTCATTCATTCATTCATTCATTCATTTATTTATTGTAACAGTTGTCTTTTCACAAAAGCTGGCCAGTGCCTACTCCTGCCTTCTGCTCAACTCTACCACACTTGAGGAAGTAGGATCCATTAGGCCATCCAGGACTAGAGCTACAAAGAAATTTCATCAATTATTGTTCATGGGGCCCTTTCATATGACCTTTTCATATTATATTCCACTTTAACTGCCTTCTATAAAATCCTGAGATTTGTAACTTGGTGAGGCACTAGAGCTCTCTGGCTGAGAATTCCAAATGCTGTTCCTAAAAAGCAAATCTCAGAATTCTGTAGGATGGAATAATTACAGCTAAAGTGAAATCATAGTGCTATAATTATATAATGTGAAAGGTGACTAGGCCAAGACAGGATGGATCAATATGGTGAGACAATCTTCTCAAGCCCTCACTTGCCTCCAGCGCATGAGATAGTAAGCACTTTATTTGTTGGCCCTTTCCACATGGGGGACGGGGAAACGGGGCAGTGCATGCAGGGACGGATCTTACCTGAAAACGGGTTGCTCCGTCCCTGCGGGGAGCGCGCATTCGCCGCTCCACACACTGGCGAATTTCGGCGGCGTTTGGTGGCGCCCAAAATGGCGGCCAGCGACTTCCAGCGGCGCTCCACCAATCAGGGCAGCGCACCAGCCGGAAGCCCGCCCCCGGGCAGCTCTGCAGGGACGCGCTAGCACGTCCCTGCAGTTTCAAACGGGGCACTGCAACGTGTTAGTGCGCTTGCGTTTTTTAAAAACCACATTAAATGTGGTTTTTAAAAAACGCGCCGCGCCACCCCTTGCGGCCACGCTAGGGCGGTTTGAGGTGTGGAACCTCCACTTTTCAAACCGCTCTAGCGCACCCCACGGTGTGGACGACCTCCGGATGAGGTCGCCCTAAGCCGTTTTTTTTACCCCGTGTGGAAAGGGCACAAGTTGCACAAAAATTATTATAATGTCTTTTCCTTTTGTGACACACAGAGGAACCAAAACAGGATGGGTTGGTTGTTCATAATGACACAATCCAAACATTTCTGGTTTTTTTGATAGTCTCTGCAACAAGGCAGCTGCTATCGTTTACAGCAGTCAGTCTTTCAAATGTACAAAAGCTCTCTAAAACTGACTCCCGCAACAACAACAAATCTCACCATCTTGTAGACAGAAGGTTTTGATTGTACATGACTTTCTTATGTTTGTAAGCAACAATTTGTAAGGTCACAATTTACCTCCCTTTCTAAGAAGCTTGTGTGGCATCCACAGCTCTTTCCTCTGAAGGAAGGCAACTAGCCAGAATTGTTCAGGAGGAATACTCAGGAGACCGCCATGTCTATCCAGTTCCACCACTACCATCAACCAGATGACACAACTGCCTTTTTATGCCTAATAGGGAAGCTGGTCCTGATGACAGGCCTATGACTAGGACACTGAAAAGCTGTTGACAATCAGAATAGAGGCAGTGCTGCACAAGGTGGACAAGCAGCTTGCCTTGGAATAAGGCAGCATCTCAGCCTTCAGTTGCTTCAGTCAATACATCTATCCACAGAGAACTTGTCATTTAAGCTGTAGACCACATTTGACCTCAAGTCAAGTTTTCCAGAGTAAATGGTAAAAACATGAGTCAAGGTAAGATGTATGTGTCAGGTCTGGAGCTGTGCTTAATACAGGCAATTATTATATTTTACAAAGATGTGATTCTTTAGAGCAGTGGGTTTGAAACAGTGAACTTGGGACCCTCAGAAATTGGTCACAGGTGAGAAGACTGGGAATACACCTTGCCAATATATTAGCTTGTTGGGCATGAGCCCAACTATCAAGCTTACTGCTCATATACAACTCTTAATATATCTGATCTCATCTGAACCTGAAAACTAAACCATGTTGAACCTAGTTAACCTGGATGGAAGACCAACAGGCAACACCAGGGATTTCCAGGCAAGCAATTCTGCCATAACCTAGAGAGCTCTTGCTAGCCACAGCAGATAACATTGGAACAGATGGACCAATGATTTGACTCAGCATAAGGCATCTACTGATATATCAATATCATTTGTACACCTGTGTTCCTATTTTATGCATAGTAGGTAATATTGGAATAGATGGATCAATGTATACTAAGTATACTCAGTATAGGGCAGCAGCTGACATACTGTATCTACATAACCTGTACTTCTGTGTTCCTATTTTATATCCAGGCACTAAAGCCTTTTATAGTGCGGCCTGCTTCTACCTTTAATAGTTCAAGATGTCGCTTGGTTCTCTACATTGCCTTGTAACAAGCTCTCCTTCTAAAAACCAACACATTTAGCATAGTTTATAGGAAAACAAAAATCTTCCCGCATAGCAATTGACCTTGCTATTGACCTCCAGATGCAGTGCCCTATAAGTAGACCCAGGGCCTGGGAAAGAAAAAAAAAGGGCAGTATAGTCCCCAAAGCCCTTCAAGCCACTGTTAAACAATGCTGTGTCTCTGGAGACTTCCTTGTTCCAAAGAGTGGAAATGCTTCCAGGGGTGCCTTGCTGAATGAGAGTACTTCCTCCCTCCTTTCTCAGCATAAAGGGGAAAAAAGTTCAAGTAAGCTCCCAGAGCCCCCACTTCACAAACTCAAAATACATGGCTGCAATATTTTGAACTGGGGCTTCCAGCAAAGGAAAAATGAGTTCTGCTGTCCAGCTGTTTCTGCCCCCCTTTCTAACTGTTTCAGCCTGTCATAGTCACGAAAGAGGTGAACACTTCTTAAATCAAGCAGCAAATCACTATGGGTGCCTTTGATCATCTCCTCCAAACATAATTAATCATGTTTACAAACAAGGACTAACAAAGTACTCAAAGCACTCAAAGTAAAGTATCTTTGGATCTAGATATATGCAATGCAAATATTGGTAGAACAGTAATTCCTGTATTATACACACTGTTCATATTTACATATTTAGAGCTGTCCAAGTACGATAATCACTTGCAGAAATGGCCTCTTGACTAGAAAATAATTCATGGTTGAGTAATATTTAAAATGCCATGAACAAGGTGAGCTTTCAGGTTCATTGGACCTCTTTTTCAGGCTTAGATGATACAGAATTTGAGAGACTGTGGAAGAATTGAAAAGGTCAAACATTTGGCCAGACACATAGGCCAGTGTTTTTGTGAGCTAACGGAAATGCAAGACTGAGATTGCAAATCTAGTGAAGAAGAAAGGTGTTAAGGAATCAGTTTACATCTCCTCTCTGTTGACAAAATATTGTTGGAATTTAAATCTCAGCAACCCTCAAAAGCACAGTCAATGTTGAAGAATGCTGGGAGCTGCAGTTTAAGGACATCTGGAAGGCTGCATGATTTCAATACAAGCCCTAGAGATTTGTTTATTGTTTTAGGTAAAGTACACATGATCCTGAAAAGACTTAAGAGTAGAAGTACAGGAGCAACACAGTAGTCTTTGTAGCAGCAAGGATACAAGTCAACTGAAGTTGGTAGTCGTACCTATTGGCAGAAGAACTGCAATCTCATGGAAAAACTGCTTAATCTTGAGAGAAGACATAAAAATTCAAAAATCTGGCCTGATACATTGGTCATTTTATCTGTGGGCAGACTGTGCATAAGCAACTGCAGACTCTAGAAATCTTGGAAAGCTTGAATTACTCATGACATTTTTAGCAATCCAAGGAAGCTATTACTTCAGCCTGAATTTCATTTTTCTTTATGGATTGAATGTACCATTTCTTTTTGTTATTTTTATTTGTAAGAATAAAGTGAGAAAAAGATTGAAACACTGGATATGAACGTTTTTCACCGCACTGCCTGTAACCCTTGCTGAGTGACACTTGTCACTTGGAAAATATTCTTACCAAACTAGTGGCTGATATCACTTTAGCAGACTTTGCTAGTGCTCCTCTCAAACATGAAGTGGCTACAGTCTACCACACCACTGGGCTGAACCCAGAAACCTACATATCCTCCATGAGATAAAAACTATATGCAAAGCTGAGCAAAAAAAATTACTAAAACTAAGAAAAAATCTCAGAATTAAAAAAATGCAGTGTTTCCTACAGGTAGCAAACCTGCAGTAATTTGCCATTTGTTTTTTACTCTCTCTTTTTCTTATTTCAGTTCATAACTCTAGCAGTAGTCTTGTGTGTCAATCTACTCTTAGCCCCTTGCGGCAGGGAGCATGACGACCCACTCTTAACGAAACTCCTGTAAATGACTGTGAAGGGCAAAATGACCTCTGCAAATGTATCATTTGTAAAAAAAAAAATTTAATGTTTCATGCTATTAGTGTAGTTAATTTTAATACTGTAGATGACAGGCTTAATGGAAGAGGAGTGCAAATTGTGGCCTTTCATTTGTTGTTAAACTGCAATTCCCATGAGCATTAGCTGGAATAGGCAATGGTGACAGAGAATGGGAGTTACAATATCTGAAATATTACGCTTGTCTGTCCCTGCTTTATGGGATGAGGAAGCTTAAAATGAGAGTACCCAACCTAAGTCCTGTAGGTGAGCTCTGAAGCAGCTCATCTCTTATGGCGTTATCATTGCTTGTTGACATTTTGCAATGCTCTGCACATTCCCAGCTGTATACAGTGCTTCTATGTCCTTTTCAAACTGGTATGCTCTCTGTTCTCCCAACACCTGGTTAGCTGTCATCCTCCCTTGACTCTGTCCGTATTTTCTCTCCTATATCTCAACTTACTTGTTGGTTTAAGATCAAATGGTCACTGAGGCTGTGTCCTTTTACTAACCATCCCATTTCACGACTCATGCAGACATATTCATATCACTGCACGGTCACGCCACAAAAATATCAAAGGTCTTTTGACCAGACTTACTCTGGCAGCAAAGTTACAGGATTTTAGCAAATTAAGGGTTTATTTATTTAGGGATAAAGAAACATGAATCAGAGAGCTGCAAGTCTTCTTCACTTTATCTGGCAGCTACTGGCTGACACCTTCATGAAAGGTTCTCAAACATTTAAATCAAAAACCTATTTTGCATTCATTTGGCAGTTCAAACTTAAACTTGAAGGATGAATCACTCTTATACTTTACCCTCACGTTATATGCTTCATAAAGAAACTGTTTTGTGTAGAGTTGTCACCATTTAGTCGCTTTTCACTGCAAACTTCTCTTTTCAGGCATCGATACGATCAACCAACTCATGGAGGTCAGGGCTATCAACGGCTATATACGACCGCAAGGATCAGAAGGAATATGCCTGTGTATATCAGTTGCTGGGCAACATGAGATGAAAAGTGCATTTGTATTCCTATCCTGCTTGTGTCCTTCCTATAGGCAACTGGCTGCCCACTGTCTAAGCAGAATGAGGACTAGATAGAGCTTTGGTCAGATCCAGTATGGTTTTTCTTGTATTCTTGCTAGCTAAACTGAAACTGGGACCATCTCAATACCACAAAAAGTTGCCCACTGGGCCTCCCAGACTTCCTGCTTCCTTTTTTTTTAACCTCAAGAATCCTACCAGCAGTACCTCCAACACCTTGCTTGAGTTTTTCTACCCTTTGTTTAAATGCAGGAATATTATTAGGAGTGCCTCAGCCCTCTTCTGTTTCCCTCCTTTTGTTTTCTGTATTAGGAATGTTTTCCATTAATACCGCACCCAGCTTTGACAGGGTCCATATCTAATACTCTAAAATAAGTGGACAGAGGCCCTGTTTTCCCATCCTCTTTTTTTAAAAACCTCTTTGAATGTTGCATTAGCTAGTAACAGCATGTGGTATTTGTGACCCCGGAGGGGCGGACCGAGACATGCCTGTGATCTTTGCCTGTGATCTTTGTGTATGCTGTGAACTTTGTCTATAAAAGAGCTGTGAAACTTGAATTCAGGGCTTTTGGTCTTTTGGAGACATCCAGCCAAAAGCCCGCGCGTAATAAATTACTCTTTTTCTTGATCTGTGGTCTCTGTGTTCTCTGGGCTCCTGCAACATAAATATTACCAGCAGCACCTCAGAAAAACCCTTTCCTATTTTCCAACCCTTTTTTAAAAAAATTGGGAGGCTCTAAAGCAGGGTCTTGGCCCTGACAGTTCTCCCACCTTTTCTCATCTCTCAAAAATATTGGCAACAGTGTTTCAGAGAGCCTTCTTGTTTAGCCCTTTGGGAAAAAAAGTCCCTGATGAAGTACAGCAGATCCCTCTTTTTTTCTTTTTTACTTCTAGGATGCCGCCTGTCAGAATTTTGAAGTAAGTAACATGATATCCTAAGGAATTATGGCTGACACAAACAGACAGAAAGATATTTTCTTTTATTATTATTATAGACAGTTGATCATAGAGCCGAAAGAACCTAAATTATATGCCATTCTTATAGGAACAGTTTACCAGATGAGATTAGCTGCTACATGGAGCACTTTAAATACCTTACATGTGGCAGCCATATGAAACAAAACCAACCTCTCCGGAACAAACATTAGCCAGAACGTCTTGATTACTCAAACTGAATGAGCGTTTCTCTTCTGGAGGTTCAGGAATCATGCTGATAGCAAACAAAGAAACTCCAGAGCGATGATCTATAGGTGAAATATTTGCAGAGTTTGTTTTAAGTAGGCATTGTGGTTACTTCTTTGTGAAAAACAAACATTTTTACATGGAAGGCAGCATTGTTCACCATAGAAAGGCATTTTTATTGCCTTGCTGAATGATGAGTCCTGAAGCCAGGAGTAGTATTGGAATGAGAAAAGCAAGCATGTAGATTCTATGAAGATACAGACGCAAGTGGCTTTTTTTAGTGTTTCTCTAATTTTAGTGTGCTTGTCCTGATCTTAATCTGTAAAAGGCCCATCAAATTCAGTTCACACAAAAGTGTTCTGGTAAGCTTAAGGCCTAAGCATGGAAATCCACTGGGTGACCACAGGCAGTTAACACTCTCTCAGCCTCACAGGATGGCAACAGCAAACCCCCTCCAATAAAATCTTGTCAAGAAAACCTGCGATAGCCTTCACCTTTGGCTCATTTTAAGGTTTTAAGTCTAAATGACTTGAAGCACACATCAACAACATACTATCCCAACCGTCCACTGTTTTGCTGGAAAATCAGCATTAGAAAGCTGCAGGTCAGAGCAGAGACCATGTTTAACCCTTTCCTCAGTCCACAGCTTTTCAGTGTACGTCTTCTCAATGCCTCCAGCCACCTCTTAATTACATTTACAAAACAGAGATCATTTGGATCCCTACGGGATGAAAAGTAGGTTTGGAACAAAACTGAGGATGAAAACAGCAAGAAAGGCAAGACTTAAGAAATTTGGGACTTCATATCTCCACCTCCATTTGCTGCTTCTTTGCCAATGGGATTACATGCACTCACAGATACAGATATAACCCACTTTAGGGCATTGTATTTGAACTCAGACACATTTAGGTACACTTTGGTTTGTAAGAACCCAAGGTGAGCCTTGTTGAATCAGACTGAAGCCCTATCTAGGCCACATTCTGTTCACAGTGTCCAACTCGCACACAGTTAAGCTCTAGAAAATATTTTTCCAGCACATTTTTAAAAAGAATACACTTGCCCCAAAAGAAGAAAATGCCAAAGAGTCTGTAATATGAAAGTACAAAGAAAAATATGTCTGGAAGAAAATCCATAACTATGAAATCCACTTAGACTCAGGCCTGGGCAAAGTCCAATCAGATACTTTTCCCCACAAAACAGTACAACACTTCCAGTTGTTGGAGTTTAGTGATTCCTCAAAAAATCTGCAATAGAACTGTAATTTGATATAATATCTTTGTATTAGTAGGAATTATATCTTTGTTTTTTGAAAAAGAAAACAGTATTATCAAGTCAGTCAGATGAGGTGTCTCAAGAATCTAAAACACAACTTACCAATACACTGTGTAAATTCTACTTTATGTTTTCTTATCACTACGTACCGAGGCAGCGGGCGGGGGGCAGGGTTAATTTCCAAAGATAACCTAGGGTCTAGACATACCCAAAATACTTGTGTTTTTCTGATAAAGCAACATCTTCTATATCTGTTAGAGCCCTATGCATCCTTCAGCCAACCCCAATCCCTTTTAAAGTTGAAAGCCTATTCCAGCACATCACTGACTCTCAAATCTCCTTGACAGGGAAAATTAGCCAAGCGCAGTTTATAAGAGGGGCCTAAAGCTCAGGAACAAAGCCAAAGGCTGCCTCTGGCTGAAATACTGAATGTTACTTTTTCAATTAATCCACTCAAGAGACTACAGTGAGGTGTGACATTAAACACAACAACCAGCAATTGACTATTGCCATGGGTTTTTACACAAAGCAGGCAACTGGAGATCCATCCCTAAGGCTATTTAGAAAAGACAATAGGAGGCAGTGCAGTCATGTTTGCATGCGGAAAAACCTGGATTCAGTCCCTGCCATAGTCAGTCAAGATTTCTGAGGTAGTCATTACAAGGAGAAATCTGACATGGAGTTTGTGAATTCCGGTCCACAGCGTGGAAATGTTGTTAAGACTACAACTCCCAGAATCTTCTGACTACAGTTGGCCCTCCACATTTGCTAGGGTTAGGGGCTCAGGACCCTCGCAAAAGTGGAAAAATCACAAATATCAAAATATGCGTGTGCGTCTGCGGAAAGGGGACCAAGGCATGGTGGGGAGAACACACACCCAGGATCCAAACCTGGTCAGGAAAAGGAGAGGGAAGGGAAGCAAGTTCTCATGGTGGCCCTGTAATTCTTCTCTCTTGCACATGTCCTTTCTTGAGGGTGGTGCATGGGGCATCAGGAGAGGGTTTGTGGTGCTGAGAAATTGAGGTGTAAATTGCCCTTAGATGGCCAAGCAGTAGCTGGTGGAGAAGGAAGAGGACCAGAGGAGGGCTTTTAAAGGGCTGTACAGCCTGATCAGAGCCATCAAGAGGGAAGGTTTCCCTGGAAAAGAAGTGCCTGAGATGGGAGAGGGATAGGACTTGAAGAAATTCACAAATAATCAAATCTATGAAAGTCAAACCTGCAAATGTGGAGGGCTAACTGTACTAGGCATGGCGGCTGAGAAATTCTGGGAGCTGACAGTTCAAAAAAGTAACTTTTCCAAGCACTACATTGGTGAGTATAGACTGCTGTTTTTCAACAGGTGTGTTCCAGAGCTGTAGCTACAGAGGGAGATGAGGGCATTGGTCTCAAATAGGAATTTAGCCCTCCAAACAAAAACTTTCTTCAGTCTCCATATTGCTAGCATTGGAGAGAGCATGACACTGAAAATCATTGAAATGTAGAGTTCTTATATTTTCTGTATTCACATTCCCTTGGTAAATTTGCTTGCCCATTTGCTCCAGACGCCTGAAGTATAGTTCCAAATGCTCAATTTAAGTTTTAAGTTACTGAAATGCTATAAATGTGGGGCTGAAGGAAAATTTCAGTGGGTGAGCAAAATTCTTATTTGCTTTGCCCGCTCCAAAAAAGAGACCCTGTGGTTCTTCTGGTAGATAGCTCAATGAAAGTATATCAAACCAAGGTGTGGTTGCTGTCAAAAAAAGAGCAAATTATAATTTTTTTTTTTTTTAGAAGAGAGGAGCCCTTTTATTTATTTTGTTTTTCTCACTGCGCCAAAGTAGGCCAGGCAGGAATTGGAAACAATAATTCAGAGCTACTTGATTTTAACACAGCTTTTAACAGAGTACTTGACAGCAGGACCCATCATGTTTAGCTACAACTTAAGAGATTTCCCCACAAGGTCTCCTCCCCACTTAAAAATATATAAATATTAAACATGAATAAATAAAAAAATCAATTAAATTATTAATAAGAATAAGTGAAATATAAAACAGTATAATATAAATAAATAATATAATAAAACACCAAAATAAAAGAGCAAATTACATTTAGGGGATCATAAAGAAATGAGCTGAAAATGCCAATGCTATAACACTCTTATACTAAGCTATGATATGACTACTTGGAATAATGTGTATAGCTCTGGCCATTGTAGCGCTGGGAAAAGTGTAGGAAAGAGTGATCAGATGAAGTGGCGGTGGCGGGGGGAGGAAGCAAATCTCCAACGAGAAGAGATTACAACATTTGGAGCTGTTTAACTTAGAAAAAACACATGACAAAAAGATATAAAATTACAAACCAAGAACAAATAGAGAACAATTTTTCTCTCTCCCTCTGATACTAAAGCCCAGAACTATCTACTGAATCTGAACTACGAGAGATTTAGGACAGAAAAAAGGATTTTTTTCCCCATAGTTAAACTGTCAAATGTAATTAATTAATTGTCAAGAGGAAGCCCATCACTTTGAACACATAAATAACGCTATGGGTTGGACACCACATTTTCAAATACTGGTCATATACAGATATAGAAATGGTTTGTTGCTGGTTGGGGGTGGGGGGAGTGTATGTCCAAGACCTCTGGAGGGTACCAGGTTGAAAAATTCCGTACATCTTTTGTACTACAGAAAATACAAGGAATGGGTCATTCCATTGCTTGAATTCTCAGCAATTTCTTAGCATCACAAGCCCACTTTTATAAACATCTTTCCTCCCCACTTTTGTAAAATATCCTGCAAACAAACAGCACATAGAAGTTGGGCTAATTACAAGCTAGCCAGTGACATAGAAGTTGGGCTAATTACAAGCTAGGCAGTGACAGTCAATTTAGTTAGCAAGGAAAGGACAAGTGTTTTAATCCTTGTTTGATAGTGGCTTGAGAAACACATGGTACTGAAAGTCCAATGTAGAAAAAAAAATTTCAGAGATAAGATGGTTGCTATCTGTGAGTAACCATCCTCTGGATGCAGAGCAAAGGTGAAATCCATTTTCAGTCTCTATACACACAAATAGAGAATACTGTTCATTTTGATTTCAGCTCCTAACAAATTGTTTGCATGTTTGCTATAGAACTGCCCTGATGTTCAAGTGTGCCAGACTGGTCATTATTTCAAAATAATTTCAAATGTATTCATAGCTCTTTGCTCAGAATGGCAGCATTATTTAGTCCAGTTGAAGATACAAAAATTAGTGTGCAATCCTACACTCCCTTCCCTGGGAGTAAATCCGATTGAACTCATTGAGACTTACATTAGAAAATATTTGCCTTGTATTATGCTAGACACATGTTTAAATTTTATTATAAAAGAATAGTGGAACTAACTTCCACGTAAATACACACAAGACTGTACCGCATGTATCTAGATTATAAAGATCACATTCCCAAGAACAAATCAGAAGCAGAAATCTGCATTCACAACTCTGCCAGAACGTATATCAACCTGATCCATATTGCTTGCCTAATTCTTAACGTGTCAGGAAGTTGTTACCCTCATCCAACCTGCACTGTGCTGCTTTTTCTTACTGACAGATCTGGAACAGCAAATCTGAGGTTTTCTCTATGCAGAACAGACACATTTCAACTTGGCCATCAAAGTCAATAAATACATATTAAACGCATCCTTGAATCCTGTTTTAGAAACCTGGTGGAATACAGAAGTTATCAGGCAAGCAGCTTGTTTAAGTCAGATTTCTAACAAGGGAATTCCAATATGCAGAAACCCGTTTGCAGTTTGCTCAGATTTGCTGTGATATAAAAAGACAGTTGACCTACATGGCATGTGGAGAAATCAGCCCAGTGGTGCCAGAGGATCTCGTTTCTACAACCTTCCCTCTCGCTCTCTTTCTTGTCTCATTCGTACACCTTTCTGCAAATTCATAAATGACAAAATATTCCAGTAGCAAAGGTTGCAGAATTATTAAATGAACAAAATGCACAATCCTATGCATTTTTACTTGCACAGAAGTACCATTACGTTTCACAGTTCTTAGATATACAGAATTGCAACTTTGAGTTTCGAGTTATGATGCCATATTCCCTGATGTGGAAGTAAGTCCACTAAATACAATGTGTCTCACTTCTTAAGAAGCTTGCATAAGATTCTGTGATTAAAAGACCAAGCAAGACAATGCTGTTTAACAATATTCTTTTTTGAAAAAACCTGGATTTCTGTGCCAAACAAAACATCATATCAAAGGCACTTCCATGTGGATCATTAGCCCTCCACAGCTCATTACATGCCAATGATTCAAGCTTAAAACAGTTAAGGTATATGGGGTACTAGCCTCACAGATCCAAACTGGACCTGATAATAGCAGACAGAGATGCCCTAGTTAGCAGAATGGTAAGAGAAGGAGAAGTCCATTTTAGCAGCAAGCGAGTATTGCAAGAGCTTCTATAAGCCATTTATCTGCTTCAAATCTGCTCCTGGACAGGGCTGGGTCAGCAGTTGGCACTTTCAGGTACCTGTTGCAGTTGACAACACAGAGGAATGTGGGGGGTTGCAACTCAACAGCTTCCAGTATAAAGGCAACTGGTGGCTTCCATTTCCTGGGGACAGTGAATCTGTTTCAGGTTTTAGTCAAAATCTCAAAGATGCTGTCCAACATGCTGAAGCCTTTGCCCAAAACAGGTCCAGCGCCTTGGATAGCTCCTTTAAGTTTGAAGTAAAGTTTGGAATGGATCCACTACTTCACTGACACAGCAGCCACAGCTGCCACACAATTTCCATCTCTGTCATAGACAGTTACTCACCTGTAGAACAGACATTACAGCCCATACACACACACAAAAGTGGAGATAATCTGGATCTCTCTTCTCACAGACAACTAAATATATAACATTGAAACAAAGTTCTCTCATACTGTCCAGTACTCTCTTGCAGACATGTTCATGGTGACCTGCAGGACATCAAAGCTTGCTTTTACTTCCAGAAGCATGATGTTCCCTACAGAAGCATCAGCAAGCATGGTAACTGGTGATGCTGTATGGTGGATTCTGGGAATCATAGAGTTGGGAGGGACCTCATAAGCCATCTAGTGCAACCTTCTACTATTCAGGAATACACAAGTAAAGTATTCCTGAAAAATGGGTATCTCATCTTCATTTAAAAGCCTTCAAAGAAGAATCCACCATCTTCTGGGCAGTCTATTTCACTGCTGATCACCACCTACAGGAAAGAATTTCTTCCTAATATTTAGGTGGAATCTCTTTTCTTGTAATTTGAATCCACTGGTTTGTGTTCTAGCCTCTGGAGTAGAAGAAAACAAACATGCTCCAGCATTTACAAGTCATCCCTTCAGCTATCATATCACAACCAGCATTTACAAGCCATCCCTTCAGCTATCATATCACATCTCAATTTTTTCTTCTTTAAACCCAGTTTCCTAAGTTGTTCTTCACAGGGTTTTGTTTCCAGACCTTTGATCTTCTTGAACACTTTCATCTAGACCAGTGGTTCTCAACCTGTGGGTCCTCAGATGTTTTTGGACTTCAGCTCCCAGAAGCCCTGAGCATTGACCGTAGTGGCTGGGGATTCTGGGAGCTGAAGTCCACAAACATCTGGGGACCCACAGGTTGAGAACCACTGATCTAAACACATTCCAGCTTGTTAATATCCTTCATGAACTGTGCTGACCAGACCTGGACACAGTATTCCAGGTGACAGCTGACCAAAGTAGAATAGATTGGTCATAATTACTTCCCTTGATCTGGACACTATACTCCTGTTGATGCAGGCTGTCTCATCACACCACTGACTCATGTTTAGCTTTTGGTCTATTAAGACCCCTGGATTCTTTTCACACGTACTGCTTTCAACTCAGGTGTCATCCATCCTATATTTGTGTCTTTCATTTTTCGTATCTAAATGTAGTACCTTACACCATCCTTGTTGAAATTCATTTTGTTAGTTTTGTCCAACTTGCCAGTCTGTCAAGATCATTTTGAATTCTGATTCTGTCCTCTGAGGCTTTAGCTACCCTTCCTAATTAAGTGTCATCTGTAAATTTGATGAGCATGCTTACTACTCCATCATCCAAGTAATTTATAAAGGTGTTGAACAACATTGTGCCCAGAACAGAATCTTGAGACACCCTACTGCTCACTTCTCCCTTGGAAGAAAAGAAAACACTGGTAAGCACTCTTTTGGCTGAGTCTGTTGACCAATTACAAATCCATCTAAGATTAGAACTGTCTAGCCTACAGTTCACCAGCTTATCTGCAAGAATATCATGGGTCCAAGAAAGTAATTTTTTTCAAGCTCTGCTTAGAATACACCAAAAGCTTTCATACAATGAGAGTTGTCTCTCTGGAAAGCCTATGATGAAAATATGTGATTCTAGATTTTTTAACTGGAGCTTTCATTGAGGAAGACCCAACCAGTGTCTGAGGAACCCCCTGGATTCCTTGGAACACAGTCTGAGAGTACAGTCTGAGAGTACTGAGATGAGCCTTGCTTGCTGAGGCACTTTGCCAGAGTTTTATTGCCCCAGCCATTTTCTTTCCCATGATTTGCAAAAGCCCAAGAGATGAAAAAAACAAATCATAAGCCTTTCCTGCCAACCTCATCTACAAACAACATTCTCTCCTTTCCAGAGTCCTCACATCAAGGGCACTTCATAGAATCAGGACCAATTTCATGCATCTGCACAGACTCCATCCAGCTACCACTGACATTCACCAGTGTATCACATTGCCAAATTTTGGCAGCAAACTGGAAAGTAAACCTCTTAAGTCAAGCATTTTGCTGCTTTGAATTGCTTCCACTGGTTTGCAGCTTAAATTAGGCTGCAAACCACTACAAGGCACTGAAACAAGAAAAATAATTTAAATAGTGATTTTCAGTTTGCCCCTGAAATTTAGCAGTATGTTGATTTTCAGCAGCCTGGTTTTCTGAGATGTCTCACAAGCCACAAAGTGGCCTTTGGGCCCCATGTAGCCCATAGGCCATGTGTTGCTCAATGCTGCCCTGGAAACTGTTTTAGGGTTCAGTCTTCTACAAAAAGCTGAGACTAAGTTCTGATGACCTTCATTGTACGTATTTATGAGCAGACATATACAGAATTGTACTCTTAACTATTCACTTTCTCTCTGCAAGTAACAGAATTGCTAAAGGAGCTGTGGCATTACAGCATCAGCAGTCCCACCAGAGATGTGATCTGAAAGTACAATTGGAACAAAAACTTGTACATTCCACAAAAGCTTTATCAAAACAAAGCTGTTTTAGTTACTTTCCCCGCACTTGGCTCCCACCATTCCCACCAAAAGGAAATACTGGCCAGGAGAGTTGTGATGCTTTATCAGCATTGTTTGGAGTTGGCTCTCAACATCTAAACAACTGGAGTTTGGGGTTTTTTTTAACTTTACCTAATAGTAAATAGTATTTTATTGAGAAGTAGATAAAACACACAGATGGAAATGATAATGTGATTAAGTGCTCTTAGGAACACAAAGATCTCTTAAATATGTAAAGGAAATATTTTTGGTTGAATGTTTGTAGTATAATGCTACAGTGCAATCGCTTTCTAAAATTCCTAATTTCCCAAATCCACAGTATGGCTGATAGACAGGGATATGTGATTATAGCCATACATACAAATAGCCAATCTTACCCAAATTACCGACAATCTTTCTATGCAGTGTGAGTGTGTGTGTGTGTATGTTGCTGTTGTTGTTGTTATTGTGTGCCTTCAAGTTGTTTCTGACTTGTGGAGACCCTAAGCTGAACCTATCACAGAGTTTTCTGGAGCTGAGAGTGTGTAATGTGTCCAAGGTTACCCAGTGGGTTTCCATGGCTGAGCAGGGAACTGAACACTGGTCTCCAAGGTCGCAGTCCAACGCCCAAACCACTACATGACATTTTATCTTTCCTCATTTATTTGCATCTGTTTTAGTGTCCTGCCCCAAGGCTTTAGGATAGGTTCTATTTTTATTTTATCCTCAGAAAAACCCTATGAGGTAGAATAGGCTTGAGGCCATTGTAAACACTACAAAGAAAAAACTTGACTTTGCCAGCAGGAACCTCAAAAGAGATGCCACCAATTAACATGCAAACACCTTAGGCATCATTTTAAAAGATGAATGAATGAAGTGAACCTAACTTGACTAATTCCTCAACTTCTCAGCCACTGGGACATGGATGACTTCAGATGTCTCGCATTAGGGTGCATGCATTAAGGAAGGGTTCTGTATAATGCAGAGGTTCAACACCTATTGCACAGAAGTGGAAACTTCCAACTGTTATTTACACAAGGACCCTCAACCCCATCATGCTCAAGCTAATACCTGATATGCCTTACCTGGGTAATATGAAAGGTTCTAGAGTCAATGTATTAGGAAAATACTTTAAACAACAGCAAAGCTGAGCTGTTTGCTCTTTGTATCATTGTTTCCACTACAGGGCTGTTGCTCTACAAACACAAATGAAAGTACAGATTACCTATTCCATGATAACTAAAGGAAATGAATCCAAGACTCCTCACTAAAGAAATTGTTCCCCTGCCTTTCAAGATTCAAGCAGCAATTGCACATCCATTAGTTTTAAAGTTCCACACAGTCTTGTGCAGTCAGTTTAAGTCTAGGTTGAGAACTGTGCAGCCCATCCAAATACTGTTAAACTGCACCTATCATAACTTCTCACCATTGGCTATCCCGATTGGGGCTACTGGGAGTGGCAGTTCAGCAGCATCTGGACAGCCAAGCAATTCCTACCCCTTCTTCAAGTGTTAGAATAATAACAGGTATACATGGCTCTGAAGAAACACAGTAATCATAATTACTCATATAGATAATAATTCCTGGCAATCACCTCTACTCCTTCTGCCACTTCCCATTTGTTTTCTCAAGAAATGAAAGGAGGAACTTAGTTTGGTAACTGTGTTCTGACAACAGTCCTCTGTTTGAAGAGTACAGTTGTCTTTTTGCAGTGATCATCTATTTGAAGGTTTGTCCAGTCCAAGTCCAGGTTAAAGAATCACAAGAAGAAGGGAAACCAAGGCCTTAAAGCTGCTCATCAGCAGCTAGCACCTAGACAGCAGATGGAGCACAGGATAATCTAACTGCTATGAGAGGTATTGTACTTCTATTTAAATTACAGTAATATTTTCCAAACCTGCATATGTGCATATATATTAGCACACACACATATTTTATGGAAACATGTATAAATTCCACAAATTCTTTTGCCCTTCTGTTTTTTGGTAATTTTGTATTTCTTCTTCTTTGGGTTGGCAGAAGGACTAGGACTTAGAAGGGCAGCTATGAAGGAACTAGAAAAGATGCTGAAGTATGAAGATATATCATTCAATATTAAAGTTAGAATTTTCCATACCATTGTATTTCCAGTTTCCATGTCTGGTTGTGAAGGCTGTACAGTGAAGAACAGGTGATAGGAAGAAAATCAATTCATTTGAAATCTGGTGGAGAAGAGTTCTATGGACATCATGGACTGCTAAAAAGACAAACAAATGGGCCCTAGAGCAAAACAAGCCTTAACTCTCTTTAGAAGCCAATATGACTAAACTGAGATTAATGTACTCTGGGCATATCATGAGAAGACATAACTCATTAGAAAAGCCAATAATGCCTGGTAAGATAGAAGGCAGCAAGAAGAAAATAAGACTGCATTACAGATGGATATAGACAGTCACAGAAGCCATGGTCTCAAGTGTGCAAGACCTGAGCAGGTCTATTAATGATATGGTAACTTGGAAGTCCCTCATTCATAGGGCTGCCATAAAGCGAAATTGATTTGACGGCAGTTAACAACAATGTTTAAATGGGTGGGGTCAATTCTGAAGTGGTCAACCAATGAATTAATGGGCAGTCTTTAACTGAAAGAAGGTTTTTACTTCACTTTTATTTCCCCATTTATCTCTTTCCTCAGTTTTAGTTTGTAAATGACTCAGACAGACATTTATTCTTTTATACTTTGCAGAGAACCATACACACTGAGGCTAAACAAATAAATTTCACCATTTTGCGATCATCCTGTTTGGAAGTCTGTTTTATGAAGTAGTCAGAAACACTGACATCAAAATTCCTGGCCCAAGTGATATATGTGCATGTGCTATATACAGTTTTGGAATTTGACTAATAAGCCATTGTAGAGATTTAATTCCAGAGCAGAACGTGTGACTGTCCAGACTTGGATGAAACCTTTTGGCCTGGTAATCATCAACACATCTAAAGCTCATTCTAGTAACAAGAGTGATGGAGGTGACATGGGAAAGAACTACAGCTGACGTTTTTTCAGACTCGCTAGTGACATCAAACTCCTGGAGGGTCTCCAGCACAGACTGGCTCTGTCCCAGTGATAATACTTTGCAATCTCTTGGCTTGTCTGAAAACGTGACGGGTAACTTTTTTTCACAGTCACATTTCCACAACTTTGAATTTCCTGCCTTATGTCAAAGCAGCATGTCTTACTTTTACCAGAAACTTGGCTTAACAGTCCGCTTGCCTTTAAGCTCTTGTCAGTAGAAGACAGCTCATTTGAGGTCATCAGTTTGTGTTCCCAGGCCTCTAATACTAAACATTACCCACATGTTGCAGAAAAGGCTGTTTTTGTTACTTCTAGTGGTGGAAAGGCCCAATAAAACCTCCTGGGAAAGTTCTGGAATTACTAAACCAAAGCTAAACATTACATCGAGACACTCTGAATAGAAATGGATTCAATATATACTTCTTACTGCTTTTGAAACACATGGTTTTTATGGGTACTTAGGATTTATTTCTGACAAATGTTATAATAATATTTAAGATGCCTGCAACTGTCTGCTCTTTGCTAATTCAGCCTATCCCAAGATACAGAGAGGTTAAGAACAAAGTCTAGGATGCTGTAAGACAGGCTATTTTCTTTTAATCAAGGACAAAATATTTGAGAACCAGTGGTTACCTTAAAGCAGGTGTGACCAAACTTGCAGAATCTACTTTCATGTCTACAGTCATCTCCAAATCAGCCAACTAGAGCCAGAAAAAGTAGCCTGGATAGGGGGCCAGGTAGAAAAGGCTGCTGAGGGGTGGAGCTGAATGCTTGCTCCATTCCGTGAGCAGCACAAGGGAATGCGCCCTCCATCTGAACTACTTCATATCTTACTACCGAAGGAAAAAAAAGTCTTTTGTTATTCTTGCTGTTTTTAAATGATTAAGAATAGAAAACCACTGCTGATCACTGCAACCAAAGCTGGGTGCCAGTCACCCATCAATTTACCAGCAGGTTCCAATTAATCTAAAGTAAGCCCAGAAGGTCAACGTACTGTGGACTTTGCTGTCTTGCTACATTATGTTTCTTTCCTTCTCATGAATTTTACAACATCTTTTTCAACAGAGGAGAAACACTCAAAAACAAAAATATACCTATGATTTACAAGAACACAAGAAATCACCATTGAAAATCCAATACTCCGATTCCTTTGACACGGGATAGGGCGTTCCCATTCATTGAAAACCCAGAAATGGCTGTATATGCCTATCCAGCTGCACGTATACACTTCTACACATCCAATCCCCCTAGAGCAAACAGCATATTTCAAGCACTGAATGAATGGGAAAATGCAAGCACTCTTGGAGGTTATATATTGTATGTGGTATTACTCAACTGTTGGCTTAAGAGAATTTCAGCTGGGTCAAGGGGGATGTTTCCTCTCCATTCAGTCATTTCCCTACCACCAGTTTGTAATATTAAAACAGAAGAACCTACAGCTCCACATCACTTAGGTGTCTCTCAATTTGTAAGTTCAGACACACACGTTAGAAAGTATTTCCTCTATGACCTCAATGTCTCTTCCCTTCCTCTTCCCAGTTGGTCTGCTCCTTTTGATCAATTAAGGATGTAACGTTCATCTACATCATGTTTCTATTACTCTGTCCACAGACTGGAAAGGAAGCCAGGAAGAGGTTTTTAATCACCACTTGCAGAATCCCTTTTTCATTCTGTCTCGCTTTGGTTGCCCTGTGTCCACTTAAAATCACGAGGGTTCTTTTAGAAAGCATGAAACCTATAAAATAAACTAGCAAGATATTCTTTATGATCTGTTTGTAAACTGTATGCAAGTCTTTTTGTACTTTTTGATTGAGCTGTAAAGTGAGAAGGAGGCTAATTTCTATATTAAAATAAATGAATAAGCGGGAGTGGGGGATGAAATATGCCTCCTTCTCCATTACCTTGCCATGTCCCAAGTTCTACTTTTTAAGTTTTTATCTTCCAGCTGAGTTTCAATGTCAGAGCTCAGCTGCAGGAAAACAGCATTAACCCCATTGCCTTTACTTATTTGCTTCAAGTTTTCTACGTGTCTCTTTAATGAAACTCTCACTTGAAGAGCTGAATGTTTATTTCAAGATGCTATCAGTAGGGAACTTCACACATTAATTAGGGGACATGGCTTATTTTTAAGGTCAGAAGATAAGCATTTAATTTCAAAATATTTTATACATCTAAGCATTCTCACTGTACCCTTCCTTCAGTGTACAGTGTACCCTTCACTGTACCATTTCTCCATTCCAAGCTGGAAGGAAACACTCACTTAAGGAAGGGAATAAAAAAGCCTGGGCTTATTATAACTTTGTTTAACATTAAAATTAAATATTTACACTAAGCTCAGTGCAACTACAATTACCATTGCAAAAAAATTATTTCTTATGTTGCAAAAGGAAAACAATATAACATACCTAATTCTGCTTTCTACCTCTGTATAACATGACCATCCCATTTTAAACTTACAGTTTCCACAATTATTTGCTCTTTGGAGCAATGATAAGTTTCCAGCCCAGCAGCACCAGATCCTGTCTGATCTTAGAAGCTTTGTAAGGCCAGCCATGGTTAGTACTTGGATGGGAGACCACCAATGAAAATGAGATGCTGCAAG